>VCMR01000020.1:0-637566 GCA_007113925.1 Teratosphaeria gauchensis
AATATTTGATGGGTCCCCACGGCCGGTCCCACCCGCCGGATCCATCAACCGGATCGTGAGGGTCCTTCCAATTGATGGGCCGGTCGGTGGGCGGACCCGTCAATATTTGATTGACCCCCCCCCCCCCCCACCCCCCCCCCCCCCCCCACCCACCCCCCCCCCCCCCCCCCACACCACCCCCCCCCCCCCCCCCCCTCCCCCGCCCCCCCCCCCCCCGCCCCCACCCCCCCCCCCCCCCCCCCCCCCCCCCCCCCCCCCCCCCGTTGCCGTTGCCGCCCTCGACCACCATCTCGCTCACCACCACCACCGCCACCACTATTCCTCTCCGCAGCCTCCACCTGCATCAACCACCTCCCAACGCGCAAACCCAACTCCTCCCTGCTGCCTCGTCGACGCCTGTCCTCCCGCTGCATCTCCATCTCTCGCACTCTCAGAAGGGAGGAAGAAAAGCGTTCGCGTTCGCATGCGCGTGCCTGATTCCGCCCCCCCAACCCAGCATTGCTCGGCGTGCGTGACCCACGCCCCTGCTGCGGCTGCGATGCGCCATCCGTTGGTCTCGTGCTGCCCCTCGCTTCGGCCCCTCCCAAATCCTTAGCGACTTCTTGTCCCAGTAAACGCGTGGGATCGTTGCCTGCGTCCGCGAGCCGTTGCTGGCTCTTCGTTTTCACTCGTAGTGGCGGGTCCTTTCTCCAACCATGAACATCGAATGCTCGGGTATGCTTGGGATCAGTACCAGCTCTCGACACCGCCCATATCTCCCTGATGACAAACTAAATCGCTGGACCGCTGCTAATGACACTGCACCCCTACTTCCCTATCTTCCTCAAAGCGGGCATGTGATATGCCAGTACAAGTCTTCGCGGATTCCAGCGGACTCTTGCGTGAGAAATAGCCTGGTGATCTGGTTCCGTGGAAGAAGATGTCGCTGAGGCTGGCCATGCGTTTTTGCTTTCGCAGTGCGCGACCCAAAGACTTTTGTCCCGAAGACGTCCAGACTGGCGGATCAGCCTTACACTATCTGCGATCCCAGACCGCGCCATCTACACACGACCCTTGTCGGCATGGAGAGTGCTTACGACTCAAGCACAGACGACGACCGAAGCACTACATTTCGAGATCCCATGGCCAGCTTCCCCTGTTTGAAGCCCCAGGGCAACGTGGCAAGTCGAACCATCATTCGCAGCCCTAGCACCCACAATAACGTCCTCAAGATCGTTTTCACAACACTCCGCCTAGACGTCTCCTCCGCTGCCACATCATCGCTCTCATGTCCGTCTCCTCCCGCCTCCTCGCCAACCCGTAGCTCCCTAAGACTCTGGAGAAGGTTTCCCACCTCGCCGGCCTCTTCAACCTCTCGCTTCCGGATCACTGGTGCAGCCGGCCGGACTGTCAGGCTATAGGGTACGGATAGGCTGGCTTCAACGCCATCATCGCTCTGCCTGTCTGCCTCGGCTTCCTGTTGTGCCCGGATTCTCACAGGTATTGGTCGTGCTCGTCATCAGCCTGCTCCAGCTCTCGCTGTATGCTCGCCAGTCGCCATTCGTGGACACTCTGTGGTGGTCGGAATACCTGAATGCTCCACGCTGTAACTCTAGCATGAAGAGACTGGGTGTATGCTTGACCATGCCAGAGACTATTCCGAGCGTTCATCGTTTTTCTCGACTCTGGCAAACAAAACAAAATTTGAGCATTTGATGCTTCAACGCTTTGTCCTTCTTATTGAACATTTCCATCGTCGCTACGCTTCCCTTCATGCAGATACGCAGGTCCGGCGACTCAGACTAAGTCTCAGCCTCATTAGCGATGATGTCGCCGTCAAGTCAGACACGACTACATATCTCTGCATTGAGACTTGCTTTGCTCGACGCGCGTGTCTAAGACTTTGGTTGATCACTTTAGACATGTCACTGCCTCGTGCAATCCATAGGGGAGTTCTGCCATTTTCGGACCCAGACGTGATGAGCAGCGAATGGAGCCAAGAGCAAGATGAAAACGACTATCGTAATGACCATTCACGGGCCAAACCGAGTCAGGACTACCAGCTCACCCAGCTCTTACCCCATCGGCAGAGTTGGATTGCGCGTCAACACTAACAGCATGGTCCTCGATGCAGAGATTTAAGAGAAACGTCTGAGCCATCATTCATCATCATCGTCACCTGAACGCCAGACCGCGACTCGAACTCCTGGCGACGACGTGTCACTGACCTTGCATATTCCTGCTCAAGCTACGCGTCACCCCTTAACCAATTTACCACAACCACCACCAGACACTCGAACGCCCCCTCCCCACCACCTCAATACCTCCCTTTCCGAAAACTTTAAAACACCTCCCTACCTCCTACACAAAAAAGGAAGCAAAAAAGAAACCCGAAATTCCAAACAAGCGCATACATATTCACATGTCACTTGCGAAGGGTGCAGAAACCATCTCACCCTTTCTTAAATGTCAATTGACATCGGATGTGTTTACTGACTTGACTACCAATTGCAAACCTGGAATTGCGATTGCAATTGATGTCAGGTAATGTCAAAATGTCAATTATATAGTGAAGGTCGAAATAGGGGGTGTGCCGAGGTTGGGCCGTTGCTGTGAGGTATTGTAGAATGCGGTGACGTTATGGTAGTGAGAAGGGGGCTGGTGGCTGGTAGAGAGGAGGCAGGGTGTAGATGCGGTCGTTGGTGTGGACAATGGATGACTCGCGCTCAAGGCGATTGCACTACCAATTGAGACTCACATGCGCTCAAGAGGATGATGCTCGCAGCCTCCTTACATTGATCTATTCCAACGACAGCAGCTAGGATACATCTGACATTGCTTTCCCCCGGGCCCCCCTTCCCAGTGCGAATGCACACTAGCCCAACTACTCTCCTTCACCTCCCCCCCTCTCCCTCACCAATCCTCCCACCCTCCCCGTCCGCGGACAAACAACCCCCCCCCCCCCCACCCACGGCACCAGCATACCCACCGACTCATGAACCGCCACCCACAGCGCCAGCAACATGCACACCAGCCCCAACATCAAACGTGGTCAAAACCCACGCCACAACAACACCATCAATCGCTTCCAGCTGCTCCTTTGCCTGCACGTCCTCTGCATCGCCGCCGTCGCCGCCTTTGGAGAAAAATTCGTCATCCTCGTGATGATTTCCGGCACCGACTTCCGCGAACGCCTGCTGATCGTCCACATCGACTTCTTGTACCAGGACGCCGACTCGTCTGGCCATATGATGTATCCCGGTGAGTGCTTGATGGGTTGGCTATTAGACGGAGTGAAGTTGAGAGCGGGATGCATTTCACTTTTTTATGGACCTATTAGCCTGGTGATTCTTTTCTTCAGCGATAATCTTCCCGTTTCTCTAGAGTCGCAATCACTCTCATATGTCTGGCTGTAAAGTATGCGTGTCTTGCTTGCCATGTTTTAGAAACATTGACAAGCAACTTTAGACACATGCAGCTAGACGCTTTCTCTCTCTTTTCACAGTTGTCAATAGAAAGTTATTATATTTCAGAGATGTCTCGTATACCATTCAATTCCCGCAATTGTTGGGCGTCTTGCACATCATCCACCGCAACATGCCTCAGCATCTTCGTCGACGACTCCAGGTATACAACCGAAAAAAAGAAAGAAAAAACCACTCTTGTCGCGTTGAAATATCTCCTCCTCCTCCTCCTCCTCCTCCTCCTCCTCCCCATCTTCCTCCCCATCTTCCTCCCCATCTTCCTCCCCATCCTTCACCTCTTCCTCCACCGCCAACTTCTCCTCCCACTCAACCCCCTTCTCAAAAATCTAGGCTTTCAAACCGCGGCATCAACTCTACTTCACAAAAGATCCTGAAGAAGAAAACCGGGAAAGCGAGCTATATACGCCAACCATGATTCTGCGATCCTTTAGCAATAGTGAATGTGTCTCCGCCTCTAAGAGGGCAGGTTCTCACTTCCATTTTATTTTATTTCTTGAAGACATTAGCCCAAAAAGTGTCAGAAAACCCACATCCAGCCCGGTCGTCTACATGTCTGCAACCAACCAACTACCAATCGATCCCACCGTACCATCTCATCCCATCCCTCCTCGAAACTTGCTACATGTCAATCCGCAGTCTCTCACCTGTCTCAAAGATGTCTGTCTGTCTGTTTGTCTTCTTCTTCTTCTTCTAGCTCTAGCCAGTAAGAACTTGCCTAAAGGCACACGTCATCCCAGACTGCAACATCGCTGGAGTTTCTTCAGCTGTATCTTCGGTTTCAGCGGAGGGGAATTGGAGCCATGATCCAATGATTGACCGCTTCTTCGAGCTGATGATGATACGATAGGGGATCGGCTAGACTTTCACGCGACCTGGCACTCTTTATGGACATTCCACGTTTCTGGAACTCAAAGCTTCCGAAATGAAAAGGTACATCCTCCCGCATGCCCCTCAACTGAATGACTTTCCCCGAATCTCACTACCACTCCCTACCCCAGTCGTGTCCGGCCTACCCTTCTCCCCCTTCGCCTTGATATTCAACTTATCCAACGCATCCATCGGCAGACTCAAAAAATCATGCTTATTCTCCCACCTGACATCCTGCCTCTTAAACTCTTCCGCATACTGAGGCGGAGGAGGCGGCGCAGTAATCTTCGTGATCAAGTATGCCGTCGAAGCCTCCGCAATGCCATAGATGAGGACGCCGAGAAGCGGGACGCGCAGAATGATGAAGAAGGCCAAGGCGAAGCCGTAGAGGACGCCTTCGCGGTCTTTGAACCATTGGCGTTTTTGCTCGGGGGTGTAGTGGATGCGGGAGAAGTAGGGTTCGAGCTAGATATCAATGTCAGTAAAATCAATGCAAGAGTGATGAGAAGAAGGGAGAACACACCAACTCCCGCATCAACGTCCGACTTCCAAAATAACTCTGCAAAAACTCGACCAAATACCTCCTCGGCACAAACACCCCGCTCCCAAACACGACCACCGCCGGCGCCAAGCCAACCGCTTTGTTAAACGTCCAAAAGCTCGCGGCAGGCAGCACAAACCTCCCCACATACGGCACGAAACTCAAGGCATACACCGCCAACGACAGTCCCGCCCTCCGCCCAAACCTCATCAAAAACTTCATGAGCGCCTCATACGGGTCCCGCTTCTGCACCTTCCCCTCCCTCTCACTCCCATACATCTCCAAATTATGAGCATACATCCCTCTCAACTCCTCCCTCGCCTCCCCCCTCCCGACATGCTTCTCCACATACGTGCGATCGACCCACGCCAAACTCGTCATGAACATCTCATCCATGGCAGGACTCAAATACCGTATCAGCGTCATCATGAAGAACGGCACCTGCAGGACCGAATGCTCCACATATTCCACCCCCTCGATTACGTCTTCGTCGAATGTTGAATGTGAGCAGTCGGCGAAGAGGCAGATGGATTTCACGAGCAGGCGGATGCCGAGGGTGGGGAGGGCGACGAGCAGGCGGATGCCGAGGCCGAGGGCGAGGGAGAGGGCGGCTTGGCGGTAGTGGGTGCTGGTGAAGAGGTGGGGGTTTTGGAGGGCGCGGTTGGCGCCGACGAAGGTGAGTTGGGCGCCGCGGAGGATGGCGTTGGGTTCGAGGGCGCCGAGGAGGGTGTGCAGGTTGGGAGAGGGGTGGGCGTTGGAGGTGGCCATGGTGAGGGTGGTGTGAGGAGGTGGTGATGATCAAGGTGCCATGGAGTCATTGAATGCTATCAGATTTCATGTTTCATGGCATTGAGCATGACGTATGGCGGGGTGGATTCCGTGCACGCGAGGCAGGTGCGTTGCTGCATTGTTTGCACGCGTGGCATTGTAGATGAATGCTCTTGCGTGCTTGCCTCCTTTAGTCAGTGAGATAATGTGATATGCAGGCGAGCCTCTGTCAAGTTCACCGCCTCCACAGCGCATCAATTTGCTGCTCTGTAGATGATACTCGACCGGCTTGCTGTACGCGTTGCGGTAAGCTTCAACGCGTACCCCTGTCTGTCGTCAACTAGCCAGGGTGTCCGTGAAAGCTTGCCGATCACCCTTTGAAGGTGGAGGCTACATGCGTAGGCAGTCACATTTCCAAGATCATTTGATACATACATCGGAGTGCAGTCGCGAGTCGGGAAGGGATTGGAAGGATGGGATGCGCGACTTAGGAGGTCCGCTCCCGGCGATTCTTGCGACGGCTCTCGGCAGCGACCATCAACACGATAAACAAAGCTGACAATACAATGTCGAGTACGACTCCATCCACGCCGAACACGAAATCGCAGCGCATGTCAACAAATCGATCATTGACAGTCCCGACAAAGATATCCACGACGTCGCGAAATGGACCGACGGCGGAAATCGGAGCGGCTGAGGGGATTGAGACATTATACGTGCATCCCAGCGCGAATGTCATCAAGTTCACCACATCAGGGCCCTGGTCGAGGTCGAGTGATGGCAGACCGAGCACTCCCAATGCAGGCGGGACATTGCCATGGGCCTCTTCGACAGAACGCACAATGGCCGCCGGCCCGCTAGAAATCTACCGCGTGCCTGGCTCCGTCTCCTTCCTCCATTCCGGCGCATTGTTGCATGCCATCTTGCCGCGCAGTCAATGTTGGTGTGTGGATGGCGTCAGCAAGTTTGCGCTGAGGGTGTTGCAGGATACCTACTATCGCATCGAGTTGCCGGGGGAGACGCCTGAGGATTTGCAGAAAGTGGAGGAGTTCAAGGTGACGTTGGCGAAGGTGCTGTTTTATGAACGAACGCCTTGTCCATTTGCGCGGACATTTACCGTTGATTTGCCGGAGCAGCCACAGGAGAGGAGGAGTAAGAGGAGGACGAGCCATGGGCCTGCGAAAAAGTGGAAGTTGGACAGGGCGTACAGTTGGAAGCCTGAGGATGGAGGTGAGCCGCCAAGGGGTGCGAGTTCTGGGTCGGACGGTGCAGGCAGTGAGGAGGAATTGGAATCGAGAGCTCTTGCTGAGAGGAGTGATGGCGAAGGATCGAATGCGTCAGAGCTGGCGGACGAGGTCAGAGAGTTGGGTGTAAGCACGCCAAGAAGACGGCCCATATCTCCTGTGAGACGCTCTGTCACCGAGCCGGTACAATCTCCTTCTGTAGCACGGATACGGACGAATTTCGACACGGATGGCACTGTTGAGAGCTTACCATCAGGAGCGACACCAGCAAGATTGGATGCCGCGAGGCTTAGAACATTTCAACAGATACCGACTGATATGCCTCCTTCACCGCCAGATTCGAGTGCTGGCATGGAATTGCCGACAACGCCGTCGCGGGTGGACGCACCTGCAGAAGATGCGCAACAGGCAGAAGAAGGCGAAGCGAAGGAAGCAGAATCTCCTGAAGATAATCCACCAACAGAAGCCGACCCTATCCAACCACAAGAACAGCAATCGACAGCTCCACCCAACCAACGAACAGACTCCGCTCACTCCCACCCACCCCTCAAACCCCTCCCCCAACCCGCCCACCCCAACCCCCCACCTCCTGAAGAAACCCGCCCCCAAACACCCCTCCAACGCATTCCCTCCAACCCAGAAGACCCCTTCGCCGCAATCCAAGCCCGCATCCTCGCCCGCCGCTCCATAGGCGGCGGTACCACCACCACCACCACTCGCACTCGCACCTCCCCCAACCCCTCATCCTCCTCAACAACAACAACAACCACAACCCTAACCTCCCGCCCCTCCAGCACCACCACCACCACCACCCACCACCAAACCCTCGCAACCGCCCTCGTCCGCAAAGCCTGCGCCGCTTTCCTCGGTCCTCCCGCGCATTTAGTAGCGATCATGTTGCGCATCGCCGCAAGGTTCGCTAGTGGGGCGTTTGGATCAGCTGGGAGTGGATGGATGCTCGAGAGTCCTGTTGCGAGGAGCGGAGGAAGGGGGTATCATCATAGGAGGGTGCCGGGGAGTTTTGATTTGAGGGGGGTTGATGATGAGGATGGAGAGGAGGATGGGGATGGGGTGGTGTTTGGGGGTGGTGCTGGTGGTGGTGAGGAGGAGGAGGAAGAGGATTGGGGCGAGGATGATTTTGGGGTGCCGCTTAGGAGTCCGATACGGTTGGTGGGGTTTTTGGAGGGGGAGAGGGAGAGGGAGAGGGAGAGGAGGGGATGGGAAGTCGATTGATTGGATCTTCTTTTTTTTGGTGGCATTGTTAGAGCCCTTTTATGATAGGAGGGATTTGCTGTTGGAAATGGATTGGGATCTTTGAGACGATTGGTTGAGGGATCTTGAAGAGAAGAAGAAGGAGAAGAAGAAGGCATTGACGGGATGGGATGACTTTGATGATTGAAATTTTTTTTGAGATACCAGACGCTCTACGAGGATTGTTGGACTTTTATCTGCTATGCAGAGGGAGTTTTTGTCTCGTTTGTTACGGCTTTGATGATGCTGAGGGTTCATGTGCAACAGGTAGAGAGGGGGAGATGCGTCGTGGTACTAGCGCTTCTGCCAAGCGACCGAGCAGGATGCAATTCAAACCACCGATCATGATCACTAGAAGAGCTGGTTGCATCTTCGCTTACTTTAAGCTCTTTTCGGTATTCCATGCGCTGCCACATTCCCATTTCCTGCTGTCCACCGCGCGAATGTTCCGGATGCCCACAACTCCTGCTGCTTGAGCCACTCAGAAACATCGATGCATTCGCATCGCATTATGACGCGCCAGGCCCCCAATGGTAGATAGTCTGCCGTCCCCTCTTCGTCATACCAGAAACGATCGTCTCAGGTGGCTGGCTGTCAGCGTACCGGCGGCACGGATTGACATGATTTGGCAACGCAGCCAGCTGCGATCCGGCAAGGGATTTTCGTGGGCTTATGGCGCATCAAGCTGACAGGCCCCAATCCCAGGTCCTTGCGAGACATTCGTCTTCCCAAAGTCAACACGACATCCGCGAGGTCGGGGCTACTAAGACCTGCATTCTGTCGACGCCTGGGAATGTTCGCCTCCCCCAGCGCGAGCTTGATCTCCCTGAGCTCGACCGGACACAGCGTGGATATATCAAAACCGCAGCGTGACGCTCTTCAACCCTCGGGAAGAACGACCTGTCAAAGTGCTCGGATATATGCTTTAAGGAATGCCTGATTTGGCTCGCATTTCGACGCGGACCTGCAGTGGCTGCGGCACGAGGCTTTGCGGTCGCGCCATCGCTCAGATGCTAATTGGGGTTTGGATCGTTGCATGCTCAAAAAGACTAGTTCTAATGCCGCTTTCTTTTGTAACATGCGCCCAAAGCTCATCGGGATCAATTCGGGAATCTATTGACCTCGTAGAGCACCAGATTGGCTTCTGCGTTGATTTTGCGATTCCACACAGAGGATGGCAATTGCTGAGCCTTTGAGCTCCCCTTCACGATAGTAGTATGGTCTACATCTGGAGGGGTCAAATCGCCTTAACGAGGACCTGGTCGAGCGCAAGACATCCGCATAGATCTGCAGGCGGATCTCTGTCGCGAGCTTGTCGAGGAAGGCAGGCATTGCGGCGGTTTGGGTGAGTTCTACGAGATGCTATTGTGCATGTCTCTGATGAAGGGAGGAATGTTGAAGCAAAGAACTGGAAATGCAAATCAGCGAGGGGAAGCGGCTTGTGCTTCCCGCAGCTCGATTTGCAAAGGAGCGGTCAGACACTCGAATCGACGCGAAAGGGGCAGGCACGCCAGCAGAGGCGTCAAGACGGACACGGACGTCCGGCCTTGGTGAAAATCAAATGCAATTCAGAGGTTTAGACACAGAGGTACATATGCACAGCCTGGTACCTAATAGTACTCGATATTACTCATCAACATCACCATTGCTTACCACAACTCACCACCCTCCTCTCATTCCTCAGACCCCCCTCAAGCAAGCTGGCCCCTCACCGCCCCCGGCACCGCAAGCGACGAATGCACATCCGCAAAGAACCCCTCCGGATTCTCCTCGATCCGCTTCACCGTAAACCCAACCCCAGTATCCTGCCCATCCGAACCATTGAGACCGGTGGTAAACGGTCCCGTCAAGCATCCATAGCTCACAGCCTTGTGCTCATCCCCCACCGGGTTGGGGAACGCTAAGCGCGGTGGCCCGGATTGTCCCTTTCCCGCCTCATGGACATGCGTAGCAGTCTTGGCAGGGGACTGGTATTCGCCGCGGAAGCCGTGGAGAGTGATGTTGTAGCAGATGACGTCGTCGATGCTGTTGATGCCGAAGCTGTAGTAGCCGATGGCGTCCTGCGTGGGTGAGTGAGTCGTCGGTCATGTGGTAGGCAGACGGACGTGGAGGCTTACAGGGAGACCACCGGTAGGTGTAGTGCCATTGACGACCTGGTCGGGGGTGGCGATCACTTCGTAAGTAGAGGTGAAGACGAATGGGATGCTGCCAAATTTCTTGTCGCCACCCTTCCATCGATCGCCTCCGTGGCCTCCACGACCCCAGCCTGGAGCGGCAAGGACGGTGGAAGAAAGGGCGAGGAGAGCGGCCGTAGTGGTGGCCTTCATGGTGGCTCCAGATTCGGTGTCGTTGATAGATGGTGGCGTGCGTCACGGGTGAGTTTGTCGGGGATGGATACTTCTGCTCGTAGGCTGGGATGGGCTGGGATGAGATCCTCCTACCATGGTGACTGTCATCGAGACATATATACCACACACTTGTGATCGACGGCCGCGATCCATTGTCTTTGTGGATTCACCTCCTCTAGGAACCACATACGAATCGCCCAGCATCCCAAGACTGCTTGGTCGAGCAAACACATCTTCTTTGGGCCGTCACTGCCCCAGATGGTGATCAGATGGCCAGAGCCTCGCCTTTTGGCAAGCAGCACTACGTAATGTGCATTGGTCTGCCTCAGGTCGCCAGGGCCGCATATGTCACATTCCACTTCCACTATTGGTACGGCAATGCTCTGAAGCTTCCGGACACCTCAAGCTACTCATGGGCGTTGTTCGGCGCGATTACAGAGGCCAAGCATAGGCGTAGCTGAGTGCTAACCCGTCGTGGTTGTTGAAAGACGACCTTGACGGATGAGGTAGCATTTATTGCTAGGCATTGACAGCAGCTCCGCACTATACCCCGTCGCCTTTGGGCTATCGGGTGACAGGCGCTCCCTCATACAGCAGACTACCATGCGGTGTCACACGCGACAATCATTGGCAAAGAGACCAGTGGCTACTGCCCCTTGCCAAAGCTGGTGCACGCAATGACAAATGGGTTCTTATGATCTTGCACCTTGGCAATGTAGCACTTCTTGGACCTTCAGGCCAAGCAATGCAAAGAGTGATCGCCATAGTGTTGTATGCTTGGTCTCGCTTGGCGACGCTTTCGGAGCGTGTCGAGTCCGGCTCAGCCTCCTTCCAGGATTGAGCACGTGATCGCGCCTGCCTTGTTCGCCATTATTGCAGACCTTGTCACTCTCCTCAAAAAGAAAGAATCAGCGCCTGCAGGCGTTGGTGTCAATGCTCACATTTCTGTAGGCTATGTAGCTCATCTTACTTCGCATCTCTAACCCGCCCTGCCACACAGGCAGGCAGGTATATCATGACAGCAACTCCAATGCAATGCAACTCCGGCGCTAAATCATAAATCATGTTCTTCATGCGGGCATCGCTTGCTCATCGAATTCAGCTGTAGCTTGTCCTCTCTAAGCAATCATCTGCCAGGCTTGCTGTCTTCTTCCGACCAGCGCGGTTCGCTCTGCTGAATATGCCTGGTGTTGAGTCCCAGTCGATCGAGTCCCTGCCTCCATTGCCTTCGTCATAGTTCAATTGATCAATGCCCCTGGCAACCAGGCCATTGGAGTTTGCAGTGGTGATTGCCACTAGGCCGTCCATAAACAGCATCCGACGTGTGTGCAGCATCCACATTCGCTGCTTGAACAAGATGGTATGTGTCTTGCTACTCCATAGCCTCGTGTCACGCTTCGTGCTGAGCCACTGTGTCTTTCTAAGCCATAATGTCCTCGTCGCCATCATCTATACCTCCCATCTGATCCCATGACAAATCCATCTGGTCGGCAATGTCGCCGTCAGGGCCGCCACTACGCTTCGCACGCTTTTGGTGTTCGACGTACTCCTTCGTAAGCTGTAGCCTGCGGTCCGCGTCGCGGATGAACGTAACGAGCTCCTCAATGCGCTTTGTCTGCGCTTCGAGGTCGTGATCCTGCGTGGCTGTGCTCGATGGTCCAGATGCCGCGAAGTGGAAACGTAGCACTGCCTCGCCGGAGGTTGCGGCGGGCGTGATGCTTGCATTGATCAGACCTTGCCGAATGTAATCAGTCACCATTCGCAGTGTGGCGTCCTCCTCGAAACCCAGATATGTCGCAACTCTGCTGAGCGGCAGCGCCGCGTACGTCTTCTGTAGATCCAGAACGCGAAACCTGAGCAGAGCTTTGCTGGCCTCGGCCACCAGCGCCATGTTGCCGTCCGCTTGTATTTCGGCTATGCCGTGATCTGCTTCTGCCTGAAACTTTTTGTGATCCCTCTTCTCAAAGTCATTCGCCAGCGCATCGTATACCTTGCCCACTGCCCGTAAGCTCTTGATCACGCCCTGATCCTGTGTACGTGGTAGAGAATAAGCCTTGCCTTCCGCCAACAGACCAACCAACACCCATTTCTTGTATGCTTCCACCTGTACAGCGCTGGTCGTGTGCTGCGTAGTCGGAGTGAGGAGGATGCATTCGAGAAAGAGGCGGGCACGAGACCAGTTGCGTTGGCCAATGTAGACGAATGCGCCGAGCAGGTAGTAGTGCAGGACAGCGTCGATCTTGACCTCGCCGGTGAAACCGGACTTCGGAATTATGAAGGCGTTGCTCAGCTCATGTTCCTCGCTGCGAAGCTCGAGCGTGCCCTTCTGCGGCGCCGTTGGAAAGGCGTAGATGTTCTTGTCCAGGATGGGCAGAGCTTGGCTGGGCACACCATTGTCAAGGCACGCGCGCAAGAAGCAAAGGTGGAAGGTACTGAATGTGCCCGCTGTCGGGTCTAGTCGCAGCCATGCTTGCGCAATTGGTGCGAGATTCGGCAAGCTCTGACCTTGCAGCTGTTCTAAGGTCCATTCCAACAGCATATGCCACTTCTCACCAACATATCTAATCTGCACCGGGTCGAAGAGGCTGAAGAAAACCAGCGTCTGATTGAGGGTGACCTCATGAAGCTGCTTGTTCTTCGCAGCAAGCTTAGCGTGACCGATCAAGGCATACAAGTATGGTATGCTGTTCTCGCTGGGATTGAGGAGCTCCAGTAAGTTCTTCTTGTCGACTTGCTTCGTCCACGCTGACTCTGAGACTTTATCAAGCGCCTTGATGAAGTCGTTGATCTCCTTGTCGTATTCTTTGGGTGACTTGGGCTTGTTGTCAGGCGGGAAGGACAGCGCAAGCTGGAGCGTATCCGCCATCTTGGCGCTTGGTGTTTCGAGTGATACGATCGAGGACGAAGATGCAGGTGACGGTGAACTTGTCTTATCGCCGGTCGTCTATCATGCTCGAGGGGACATTGCAGATCTGTCAACCCGGAGTTGTGTTTTCCAATCTTAAACACAGGCTTGATCTCAATATGTGTTTCTATGATTGTTTCTTGGAGCTCAAGGCAGCCGAGCCAGAGCTTCCATCAGTCAGTAACGCCAATCAATCTGCCGTGAAAGCGGTGGAGTGCTCCGGCGTTAAACAATCGAAACGCCGAGCCCTTTCGCCCCAGGGTCCAGACACTCGATCAATCAGGTGTGAGAGCCCAGAAGCATTCGAGACGCCGTCAGGTTGCCTCTCTACGGTCTTTACTATCGCTTCACATGTCAGACACAGTCACGGAACTACAGTAGGCGGATCGTACAAAGATCAAAAGATCATGGCGGCCTCGCAAGCTGGCCGCTACCGAGATCGCCTCCTATCACGAGGCGAGATCGAAGCATTGATCGCTGAAGGGCGAAAGATTGTGATTGTCGATGGGCGGGTGTTGAAGACCGACGCATGGCTGCCGTACCACCCTGGAGGTGACAAAGCCATTCTGCACATGGTGGGAAGAGATGGTACCAATGAGATCACAGCTTTCCACTCTCGAGAGACACTGGAGTTTATGCACAAGTACCAGATCGGCAGAGTAGAAGGGCAATGGACAGATTTTGTGCCACCAATACAATATGGAAAGTTCAGGACGCGAGAGGAGCAGGATGCCGAGAAATGTCCGTCTCTGCAGCAGAAGGACAGCCATGATGAGGACTCGTCTGAACAGGAGAGCTTAGGCGAGCCGTCACCGCTCTTCGAGCCTGCTGAGCGGCCTGCGGATCACTTGAGAAAGCGCCGAGCAAGCACAGGAGGTGCAAGTGACTCGTCAGCAACTTCAGTGTCAGATCTCGAGATGGACGAGCCATACGACCCAGCCACGAAACGGAAGACATACGACGGCGCGTCCAAAACGGAACAGGAGCTCCAACACGACCTGGCCACATATCCCAGTCTGGATGTCAAGACCCAATCAGACATCATCGAGAAGTACCGTCAGCTAGATCAACACATCAAAGCAGCGGGCCTGTATGACTGCAACTACTGGGCGTATGGCCGCGAGGTACTTCGCTACAGTACTCTGGGCCTAGTATCCTGCCTCTTGTTGCGAAACGGCAACTACGCGCTTTCCGGGATCGTCCTCGGAATGCTTTGGCAGCAGCTCGTCTTCACTGTTCATGATGCAGGTCACATGGGCATCACACACAACTTCCACATCGACTCCTGCATTGGTATCTTCATTGCGAACTTCCTTGGCGGTCTGTCTTGCTGCTGGTGGAAGCGCAATCACAACGTACATCACATCGTCACGAATTCGGCAGAGCATGACCCAGACATCCAGCACATGCCCTTCTTTGCCATTTCGCACAAGTTCTTCGACAACCTGAAGTCCACATACTACGACCGCATCATGGAGTACGATGCCGTTGCTCAGTTCACACTCAAGTATCAGCACTATCTGTACTACCCTCTCCTGACCTTTGGCCGCTTCAACTTGTATGCGCTTTCCTGGCAGTACATCCTCCTTGGCCAAGGTCCACGCAAAGGGCCAGCGTGGTGGCACCGATACCTCGAGCTCGTAGGTCAGATCGTGTTCTGGTATTGGTACGGCTATCTCACTGTCTACAAAGGCATCGATGGAGGCTGGAACCGCTTCGCCTTCGTCATGCTCAGTCACACCGTAGCGATGCCTGTACACGTCCAAATCACGCTCTCGCACTTCGCCATGTCGACTGCAGACCTTGGAGTTGCCGAGTCCTTCCCACAGAGGATGTTGCGCACCACAATGGACGTCGACTGTCCGGAATGGCTGGACTTCTTCCACGGTGGTCTGCAATTCCAGGCCGTGCATCATCTCTTCCCGAGGATCCCGAGACATAACCTGCGCGCTTGCCAGAAATTGGTGATGGAATTTTGCAACGAGACGAAAATTCCGTATGCCATTTATGGATTCGCGGAGGGCAATGGGAAGGTGATCGGGCATCTCGGGGAGGTGGCGAGGCAGGCGAGGATTATGGCGGAGTGCCAGAAGACGATGGGCCCTAGGGACGTGTTTGAGAGCCATTGAGGTGGCGAGTGGACTGTTGAGCATTGCTGGCACTGCTTGAAGGACTCCCTCTATTGCGATAGATGATGCTACGTAATGCTAGATGCACGTTAACGCAGTACCCACTTCTACAGGCACTCCGAGTTGTCTGCCACTCGATCAACCATGTTGAGATTGACCCACTCGGTACGCGTCACTGCATGGATCCTAGCAGACTCCATTGATCCACCATTGAATAGACGAGGTTGTGCTGGCTCCAGGCGGTGAACTACAGCCCATGCATGCGCGTTCCAGGACCTCGGAGTCCGCGAGAAGGACAAGCCTGGCTGCATCTGCAGTACGTGTTCCAACATCTAATGCTCATACTCTAGCGGTTGCATCGTTGTACACGCTACGGACTCGAGTGGTGCCACGAGGCGACATTTGTGATCAGTTTTGCAGCTCATAGCAATTCGCGTGTACGTCTACCTTGTCGCATGCGACTTTTCCTGCCTTGCATAGCAGCTGCTTTGCCGCTCTGCATGCGACAGCGACGCGTCTATACAGGAGCGCTACAGCGCCGGTGGGCAAAAATTGTACATATATGTGACCCTTCATTGCAGCGAAATACTGGAGGGGTACTCTTGTCCTGACTGCGCAGGTTATGATCTGATAATGTGATCCAACAGCGCTCTCTGACTTCGGCAACAATCGTGGTCATCGTGAGGCTGTAGTCTAAGGTCAAGTCCGTGTCTAACGCTCCAACCACGTCTTCCCTGCTATATCCAGCCACGACTGCCAGGAATCTGTCGCCATCGCCATGCTTACATCTCCATCCTAGAACACCACGCAGATCCCAGCCCCGTCGCGTGCTAGCTTATATGGTATAGGCGAAAGAAGTGAACTATAAGCTCCACCAGTGCTACAAGCCCGTAGGGGCTGCTGGCGCAAACTTTGGGACTCACTCTTCTCCACGGATAGGCATTCCCTGGTGTGTCTCAGCAGACGATCTCTCCAACAGATAAAGTGTATAACTAGATACAACTCTATTGCGGCACAGGGTGCAGCAGAAGGACCGAAGCTTGAATACCTTAGTGGAAGCTGAAAAGTGACGAGGGCCGAACCTGAGACCAGCACAAACGTTGTCGAAAATGCCTCGGTGGCAGGTCCTTCCTGGTGGTAGTTGCTTGAGACAGACGAGACCACCACTTTGGTCGTATAGCAGATCAGTATCGGTTTGCTTGGAATCGACGATCTTGAGCATTCAGCCCTACGGTGCTCTGATCAGCGTTGTACACGTTACCTTACACATTTTGGACAATGCAAATTGGGAAGACCGCCGTGGCCCAGACTATGACTGCTCATATGTGCGTGCCTCAGGCTTACTGTCAAACTTCAGGAGAAATTGTCAAATTTTGGTAGGCTACCTACGGAAATGCAGGGAAGCCTTTTTGCTGAACCACGATTTCGCGTCCCAGGAACCAGACCAGAATTGGCAGGACAACAACAACAATTGCCGATGGTTTGAGTCGCGTCCAAAAGGAACTGCCGCTCGCAGGGTGCGCGACGCGTTGTTCGTGCAGCGAGACATCAGCATGGAAGTCGCGCTTCGGTTGCAGACAGAAAAAGAACTGCAAATTTCTTCATTCAAGAAATGCCGATAGGCTGCACGATGGAATAAGTCGCAAAAGCTTTTGTAAGCTCTGCAGGTCGGACACCCGGAGACGTTCTGGGCTGGGCTTCTGCAGATTGGTTTGAGAAACGTGTGTTGTGCACTTCTCTGCGTGAGATAGCAGCTAGTATCATTCTTGGAAGCAGTCATTGCACTATGCTCTGACGAGTTTGACATGCCTCTCGCTTGCCCCATTTTCTCCGAGCATGCCTCGCCGCATAGCAGCTCTCTCAGACCCCACCAATTCCTACATAGCCTCCCGTGGACCTGTTTTCGCGTATATCATACATCATGACCTGGCCTTGGCCTTGCCCGCAGGGGCACCTCATATGCAGCAAATGAACCGTACTTCAGCACGACATTAATATATACAAAACCTGAATTCGCCAGACTCCTCGCTTGTCATGGTATCGTCGCATAGTAAACTTGCATGAAACAATAAAACAGTTCAGAGCTCGAACGGTTGCGCACGAGAGCCGAACTTCTGCTGGGCATTGATGCCGGCCTCATATTTCATGCGCTGCAGCCGCATTGCGTCGGCGTCGAACGTTGGCGCGGCGTTGGATTGGAAAGCAGAGCCTTGCACCTTGCGTGATTCAATGCTTCCCAAGCTACGCATCTTCTTGAGCATCTTGGGTCTGTCAAGAGTCGAATGAGATGGCGCGTCGTCTTGTATCATCTCCGTGACATCGGTCCTGCTCCGGCCAATAGTCATCAGACCCCGAGCGAGCTTTTCGAGAGCTGTGCCGGACTTGCCTCCCAAAGGTGTCTTCGGTCTGCTTGGCGGCTCAATGGGTGAGATCTGGTCCGCATTCGAGCTTGAGCGAGTTGGAGGCCGGTCCGAGGTGAAGCTGACGCCGGAATCTGCCTTGGCCCTTCGCATCTCGCCGGATCCATGGCCTTTGCGCGGCGAGACGTCTGATGCGTGGGCAATATCGGCGCTCTCGTTGATCATGCTGTTGGCCAGTTGGAGATACAGTCCTAGCGTCCGAGTGACGGCTATCCAGCCGTTGTCATCGGTCGGCGCTTTGCCCTGTTGCATCAAATTCTGCAGGACGCGTGGGCTGCTCTTCTCCACCTTGCAAATGTATTTGAAGAAGCCATCGCGCTGGCCTTGCAACACAGCTGACGTCAACTTTGTAGTCGGCGGGTGCGAGATAGCCGGGGGGTACAGCGTGTTTAGCATGGCGACGCAATTATGCTTGTTGAATGGAAGAAGGGAAAGCTCATTGATCATGATCCAGCGTCGGAGCGCAACATAAAGCTGTGTATAAAGCGCATCAATTTTGCGCTCTTTCTCCTCAATCGACTTGACCCATCTGAGCACGCCGGGGTACTGCTCGGACAGAGCCGCTGCGTCGTTGTCGAGCGTCTCGCGGCTGATGTCCAGTCTGGACATAGCTGCTGCCACTTCGCGGCGACGCCTGGTCTCGAGGTCTTTGAGATAATCGAGTCCGGTCAGAGCTTGCGGAAAATCAACACAGACCAGCTCTGCTGGAAAACATCGGCGAAGAAAAGAGGTGATAAAGCTTGGCGGCAGGGAGTTGGCTTGATTGGGAAGTTGGGACAGTTGAGCCATCAGGCTTTCGCCAAGAGATTGTGTTGCTGACTGGTCCGGGAAAGTGCCTTGTGCCTGGAACGGCGAGCTGGAAGCGCTCGACTGCTGACTTCCAGGTAGACGAGACGCCGCATTGAGAGTGTACATGGTCCTGAGCGGGATCTCGAAGGTGCCAGGATATGTTAGAATATGGTCCAGGATGAGCTGGTAGGCGGCGCCATTTGAGCTTCGGGACGACGTATCTGAGCCGGAGTGACTATGGTGCCCTGGTTGGAACGACGGCATATCGAAGTAGAATCGGCCTGAAGCCAAAGGCGAGCGATAGCACGGCACAGTTGAGTCGACGCTCAGAGAAGGCCTTGTGTCCCGTGACGTCCGGCTTGTTGATGTTTTCTCGAGCCCCACATGTGTCGAAGTCGAGAACAAAGTCGGTCGGGTTGGAGTCAGCTCTTTGGCAGGTCGATGAACATGAATGGAAGGAGCGTGGTGGGCAGTTGATTAAGGCTAGGGAAGGACTTCGCCGGGATAAGAAAGGGTACGAGGCCAGTGTTCAGATGGCTCGGATGAAGAAACCCAAAAGTGTCGCGTTCCAGCTGCTGTGAGGTCGGGGCCACCAGTTTCTGGGCTAGCGGGCCGGGATGCGCTAGACCCGAGTATGGGGCGGATGCTTCGAGGCTCACAGACTAGCAGCCCCATTTTCTTCAATCTTTGGTACCGCGATGCAAACGCGCTTCTGTTCACTTCAGCAATGGCCAAACGGAAAACATCCAGCTTTTTTCTGGACGACAACAACGAGCGTGATGATGATGATGGAAATTCAATCGATCGTGCACCTTGTACTGGCACGCCCACTTCTGTCTGGCAGCAGAACTACAATGGCAGATAATGAGCTCAGACACGCCATACCGGCCTCTATCTTTTTGAGCATTACTGGAGACCGAGGAATTATTGTTACTTTTCGTGCTGAGTGGAGGGCTCGATGGAGCCTTCTTTGCAGAGTTCAGGACCGACCTCAAGCGTGGAAGCCAAACGACATGCAGCCGCTAGATCGACACTATGCTATTGCCGGGCCCTGTCTGGTCTCAATTGGGAAAAAACCAACGTAGAGCCCTGCAGCCAGTTTGCGGACCGAATTTAAGCGCACAGTTTCGCGGTACCCACTGCAGGTGCAAGAGCCGCGTTTGTCACACTTCAGCAAGTCCATCTCGACTTCCGAGACGTCACTGAGAATTCCGTGATCGGGAGAGGAGGCAGGAAACATGATGCAGGAAGCTATCACTCTAGTCTCGACACGTTCACCAGGCATCACTGCAGATTTCCTGTGCCTTGTTATCTAAAAAACTGAATCCTGCGCCGCAACAATCTCCGGATCTCTTCACCCCACTGCCGATGCAGCGGGTGCAACGCCCTGCAGCGCCGCAGCCAAAACCTTTTGCCGAATGTATCCTTGTCCCATATGGTGGGTCTCGACGGACCATGGCCGTCATGGGCCTGAGAGTTCACAGCTAATCAGACGCTCGTTTGTTATTGATTCACTGAGATTGCAATACGAGCAGACTGCAGGCACGGCAGGTGTCAATATAATAATGCAGCAGTTGGGAGGCAAGTTGAACATTGACATGTGGCGCCAATCGCTCACAGAAATGCTTGTCTGCCTGATGACCAGGAACGCGGTCTGAAGCTGGTGTCACTGGGAGTCTTGCTCTGGTGGACCCACGGCAAGATGTCACTCTACAGCCAGCCGACTGCACAGTAAACGCCATCCTCATCTCCAGCCGTGCACTCTGCGCAATGCAACACTGACTGCCATGTGGCGCCCCTGCCGCCACCAACGCTACTAATTAAAGCAAGAAGTAGAGTTGACCAAGGTAGCCGATCAATGCGGTCCACATCGATGCATCGACCTCAACGTCGAAAATTTCGAAGGTATAACCAAGATGGTCGACGGATTCGCGAGTGATGTTCTTACAAATATCTGCTGATGTCTCACATTCAAATTGTGGTTCAGATGTCACCTTGAAACACGGTATGCGGATATGCTTGACGCTGGCAGTCGAGGTGCAAACGCCAACCGTCAGCATGAGCGCCAGGTGTCGGGAAGCGGCATAGCACAAACGCCTATACAGTTCTCAACCCGGTGCCCGGCTCTGTCGTCTCCAACGTGCCTAAACCCGGTTCACTTGATAGCCGATCAGTCGCAGCCGTGGTCGGATTATCGCAGTCGATGCACAATAATGGAGAAGACGTTGCTCGCACCTTTCGCTCGGGACCATGATCGTTGGCCCTATCAGTCGTTGTTCGATCAAGGTTCAATATCACAACGGGATCCTTTCCTTCCTCGGCATGCCAACGAAGACCTCGCGTCATGAACAGAACGACAGACCTCCGACACACTGCAACGCGGGCGCGTTTGCAGGGATTGCATGGCAAACAATGGTGGGGTGTCTCACAATGAGAAAACATCGTGAGTCGTGATTTCAGGATATTCTGCTGCCAAGTGACGATGAATCAGTCGATGACACAAAAGCTGGTCGGATGTCTCACTGCTTGGGCCCGTCATTGATGTTGAATGTTGTGGTAGATCACCCAGCAACAGAGACAATCAGTGCTGACATGTTCCGTATCTGAGCGCGTTTAACAGTATCATGTCAGGAACTCCGTCAGTCAACCGGCTGAATGACGAGTCAAGACCCGGTGCAGTCAACTACTCATGTCATCGAGCGGCCACCTTGTCAACCACAGTCAATCGTATCAGCAAGCAGTCAGTGGTGTCAACAAGCAGTCAGACATGTCAACCAAGCAACTTATTGGTCAAAGTATTTGATCAACGTGTCATAGCTGCTATTCCGTGTCATGAATCAATCATAGACATTCGTGTATTGACTATCCCAACAACAATAATACCACAGCCGTAGTATAGCTGCACTTCCTATCTTATGCCACGTGTCAGTCAGGTACAACTGCTTCACTACCAGTGCCACTATCGAGAGCACAGTCTGCATAACCGTTGCGACCACCGCTCATACGCCTACCGTTGACCTTTGCGCTATACTGACGTGACTATTAAGGCAGCCCGGACGTCAACGGAAGCGTTGCTAACGCCCTACACCATTATGACGACTGGAATCGTCGTGAACGGCCTTGCATATAGAGGCTCGGAATATAGCCATCATCACTCCAGCAGACTCGGCTCAGGCCAATCGATAGTGGCATAGCCACCATAACGACTACCAGCCGTTTAATGGTCGGTAGATCCACAATATCTCTGCTAGCCGCATCTGGGCGCTTCTCGCAGGCTGCATGGCGACTCGTGGCTCATCGTCTCACCGGAGGATGACATCGACGTTAGAACGAATTTCTAGTGCCTGATCAACAAGCTCGCTATCGAATTGGCAGATATCGGATTGATATACATGCTGCCGCGCTTTCAGAGCAGGCGCAGCTGGTCGAGACTGATGCACGAAGATTAAAGGATGGGAGGGGGTTTTATAAATGGTATCGTCCATATCGTAAACTTTATAGCCTAGATAGCGAGTAGTGAAATTCGTAACATTATTTCTCGCCTTTATAGAAGGCAACCCTGACGCCGTGAGCAGGTGCAAGTACGATGTCTGTCTTCAGCATTGGAAAGCTCTCATCACGACTCTCAACGCGTTCGTAAGTCTGGAATATGCGAACGATGGTGTACGCCATCTCGGTAAGAGCAAATTCTGTTCATCATCTTAGCATACATCGCCACAGGGTAGCAAACAAACGTCGTAAGTGGGGCAGGATTGACTTACGCTGACCAATACAGATCCTCGGACCGCCATTGAACGGGATGTACGACCAGCTCTTGGGCGTCCAATTGTCCCATCGTTCGGGCACAAATTCCAGATGATCAGGAAACCCCGTGGAAGGCGCCGGATAGATGTCGGCTCTTCTCTGTAGGATCAGCGTCGAGTACCCAATTGGTGTGCCCTCCAGTATCCCTATCGGCTCATCACCATTCGGCCCACCTCCTCGCGGCAACGTGGTGTCTTTCAGCGCTACTCGCACATTATATGGTACGACTGGGTACAGACGGAGGCCTTCGTTCATGCAGTGCTGCAGATAACGCATGTTCTTCAAGTTTTCGTAGGTGGGAGTCCGAGTGGGTCCAACGGTACCGAGGATCTCTTCGCGGAGCTTCTGGACAACCTGTGGGTGGCGGGCGAGCTCGTAGAAGAGCCACGAGAGCGTGACGGCTGTCGTGTCTCGGCCGGCCAAGAGCACGGCTACAAGCTGATCGCGCAGGACTGTACGATCTCTGGTATAGCTGGCCAAGGCGTGGAGGAAAGTATAGTTCTCGTCGCTCTTGCCGACTTTCTCGAGCTCCTCTGGCGACAACTGGAGCGTACGATCAACATAAGTGTTGACGAACTCATTTAGGACCTTCAGCTCCTTAAAGAAGCTCTTCCGAGGGACCAGATGATTCAGAGGCCCCGTTCTGGCAATGATACTCTGGACCCGCTGCACTTCAGCAAATGCCTTGGCGAATTCTGTTTGCCCATTTTGCAGACTGTCGACGCTCTTACCCAGCAGGAAGTCTGTTGCTGCGTCCAAAGTGAACCTATGGAATAGGTCATCGACTCGAACGGTGGCACCTTTGTGACTACCTGCTAACATCGGAAGCAGAGCCTGGACGTGTGACTCAAAAGTATGCAAGTCCGACACTCGGTCCTTGATGAACTGCGGCCGCAGTAGAGCTCTGGAATTATGCCATATCTCGCCATCGGTCGTGAAGATACTATGCCCAAGAAAATCCATCCATTCTTTCCTGAACTGTGGCCCCTTTCCATAGTCCTGAAACTGTGTCGCCAGGATCGCTTTGATGTTCTCTTCATCTGCGGTGAAGATCATCCGCCCACCGAGCGGGACAACCTCGACAGTGTATGGGGACTTTGGATTGCCTCTTTTGAATACCTTCCACCAGAACTCATGATTGCGGTGGCTGAGAGCATAGTAGACAGCCTCCCACAGCATGCCTAAGTGCCATGGCGTCGGGGAACGGTATGTTGGGGCTCGTTTGCCCAGGCGATCGATGTTGCGCTCACTGACAGCGGCTGAGATGATGCAGTGTGCGAGGTAGACAAAGTTGACGGCTGCCAGTCCGTACTGTGCTAGTGGTGGTAATGCATGCTGTGCTGCGTGGAGTGCGAACGCGATGCCCGTGCAGAGCAGGACTGGCGTCCATACGCGATCGATGAAATTGATGAGCATGATGGAAAGCTGAAGACTTCACCTACCATCTGTTGCTAAGGGGTCAAGACTGTGCCGAGCGGCGAGCCGGTCTTCTTATACATGCGCTCCGGCTTATGCTTCACGTGAAAGTATGGTCGTGGGATGCAAGGTACAAGGCCATGTGTTGCGAGAAGTGGGGAGCAGATGAGGCTCGGCTGGGGGAATAGGCCAATGACGACGATGCATAAAGCTCGCTTACTCGTAGTCGTTTAAATACAGCGTCGGGACACCAGAGCCGATTCATGGAGCGTCCATGGAGCGTCCATGGCACCAGCCTCGATATGCAAGCATCCAGAACGTTCGCTCTCGGGCCTACAGCGTCTGAGGCGGATCTAATAAGACCGCTTCACCGAAAGATATTCCAGGATTTGTGGCGTCCCCCTCCTCTCATTCGTGGTGTCAATCCCAGCGCTAACGGCAGCACGCGTATGCATTGCTACTCATGTTGCGAAAGCTGTACCGATTATGCACGCGTCAAGTGAAAAGTGGAATGACATATCAGCGTGCAGGAAGTCGTGCAACGCCAGGAAATCTGGTGTCATAACTCGCATATCATGAACTCCCGGTCTTGCTCGGCGCGACAAGAATGGCAGCAGACTGGCGGAGCTCGTTGAGCTTCTCCGACCGCCTGGAAGCGACCGCGAAAATGTACGACCAGATTAGTGATCTTGGCAGAGCAATGCAGATCCGTTTAACTCGGGTGATGTGATTGCTCTGCTCTGGTTTGTGCTGACCAGGATCACAGAGCAAAAGCGTACAAGACAGTCAACCTAAGTTGCGCTTCGGCCGAGTCTTCAAAACATGCGAAGGCTTGCGAGGAGGTGGCCAGAAAGCATGCGTTGACTCTGGTAGGTAGGAGTCGCTCGCGTGCTACCAATTACCAAGCTGACATTGTTGAAGGGCGAGTACCATGAACTATGCGCCAAATCCGTCCAATTGCTTCTAAACGCTGGACAGTCCGGACCGATTGAGGATCATCATGCGAACGAGCACATATTTCCGAACTTGCCTCTCTCTGGCACCAAGGTTGGAAGGTTCATCAATGGCCAGCATTATCGAGACGGTCTCTTCTCCGAGGTCTTCAAAGCGGTCAACCCAGATGCGAGCGAGAAAGATCGCAAACGACTCGTGGCACTGAAAATCACAACTCCAGACATGGAGCAGCCTCCCCATAACTCGAGAAGAGAGGCTCGTATCCTGTCAGAAGCAAAGGGCGACCGCATTATTACTCTTCTTGAGACCTTCCAACAGCCCGGTGGCCACCTCGTCCTGGTCTTCCCTTTCATGCCATACGGCCTAGACAGCCTCCTCTACCACAACAGGCTCCCATCATCGGCGCGGAAAAGCGTACTATTAGACCTCTTCTCGGGCTTAGCACATCTTCACGAACTTGGCATTATCCACCGAGACATCAAACCTTCCAATATCCTGCTTTCCTCTCCCTCGGGTCCGGCCTACCTGTGCGACTTCGGCATTGCTTGGTCTCCTGACGACACAGCGTGCGAGTCCGCAGACCAGAAGATCCTAGACGTGGGAACGACCTGTTATCGACCTCCAGAGCTGCTTTTTGGACACCAAGCATACGCCGAGAAATTGGATATGTGGGCTGCTGGATGCGTGGCGGCGCAAGTTGTTTCTCTGAATGGCAAGACGCTGTTTGACGCTGGCGATCTTGGTAGCGAGCTAGCGCTGATCAGAAGCATATTCGAGACTTTGGGAACTCCGGATCTTGAAATATGGCCTGAAGCGGAGACTTTCCATGATTGGGGCAAGATGAACTTTGTCAAGTATGAAGGAAAAAGATGGGAAGACATTTTGCCAAGGGCTGAGAAACGTGACGTGGATTTGGTGAGCAATCTAGTGGTCTTCGAGTCTGGGAAACGCTTGAGTGCAGCAGAAGTATGGCTTGACGTTGCACATTGGTTGCCAAATGCTCAAGAGTGCTGACTGAAACAGGCTCTGAAGCACCATGCCTTACGATGAGGCTTTGCGTCGTACCGAAACCCACGGCCGGCAGTAATGGCTTCGGAAGAAGTCTTTTCAAGGCATCCCAAAAAGCATGCTCAACTTTCGCCGTACCTGAACCGGCAGCATCTCCGATGCCATACACTTGCTCTGGCATACGAAATACCGCAATTTGAGGCAGGTTCGCATTGCGATGTCGAAAATATGTACGTACCGGCAAGGACGGCTCGCGACAAGGGATCGGCAGCGGAGAATATGGAGTCCCCACACGACTGCTCTTGCCATTGGAGGAACAATTGCTTGGACTATTCGGGTCTGTAAAGTCTGCAGGCTATATGTATGCACAATGCATCGCAAATGTGTTGCTGAGTATATAACATATCGACTCGGCGCAGGTACTGCGCTTTTCTGGTAAGTGCTGTACTCTCCTGCACCATGCTACTCAACACATTAGTCCTGCTTGGCTCCCTCGCCACTGCAGGATCCGCTCTCCTCAGCAACGTAACAATCTTCACGCCGCCATCCAATTACACGATTCCTCGAACGCTCTACGCCCGCACTCTGCTTCTCTCCCAACCTCAAGGCTCCGTTGCAGGACCTCCTGTGCTCCTCGCAACTTGGGAGAACTACCTCCCAAACAACGACTCCAACCCTTATTTCCCAGTCTACCAGTCCTTTGACCTCGGCGCCAGCTGGTCTGAGCGATCCCGTGTTTACGATCAGGTGAACGGCTGGGGCCTCCGATACCAACCCTTCCTTTACGAGCTTCCTGAAGACATTGGGAAGTTCAAGAAGGGGACGGTATTGCTGGCAGGTAATAGTATACCGCAGGATCTGAGCGAGACGCAGATTGATGTGTATGCGAGCGAGGATCAGGGAAGGACTTGGAGGTTCGTGAGCCATGTGGCGCATGGTGGAGAGGCGCTCCCAGATAACGGTCTGACGCCAGTCTGGGAGCCCTTCTTGCTGATGTATGAGGGTCAGATGTACGTGTCGCGATCATGTCGGTGCAACCATGCGGCCCGCTAACTATCTGTAGCGTTATCTACTACTCAGACCAGCGTGATCCTGCCCACGGCCAGAAGCTGGTCCACCAAGTCACCTCCGATCTCTTCAATTGGGGTCCAGTGGTCGATGATGTGGCATACAGTACTTACGAGGACCGACCTGGCATGACAACAGTCTCGCACTTGCCGAACGGACAATGGATCATCACGTACGAGTTCTATGGGGCACCAGAAGTGGCTTTCGCGGCCTACTATCGACTCTCGGACTCCCCTCTGACATTCAATAATGCTACGGGTCAAGTAATACAAGCCACAGACGGCACTATTCCAGTGGGCTCACCATATAACGTGTGGACGCCTGCAGGTGGCAAAAATGGCAGTATTGTGGTGAATTGCGGCAGCGACAGCACAGTCTTTATCAACCACGACCTCGCAGCTCCAGGCTCACCGTGGGTGGAGTACGCGACGCCGGAGGGCACGAGTTACACCAGGAATCTACGAGTGCTCCCTGACCAGAGTCAGATTCTCATTACTGGTGGCGGAGTGCTGTCAGGGACGAATAACAGCGTCACGACCAGCAGCATTGAGATCACGCCGGTCGGTGGCGTGATTGAGAAGAGAGGGTCCCAATTTATTGCTAGCTTGAGAAACAGGGCAATAGCTTCATAGAGTAACCTTGACAGTTACATCTCAGACAGGTAACATGACTTTGACACCCAAAAATTCGTCGACTCCATATTTGACTCCATTAATCTCTTGTACTCCACCGGATCTTTCCTCGGCCGGCACCTGATTTCTCGTACTGATATTCGCCTCACGCCACTGCTTATTCGTTGGCACAGGGGCCCCAGCATCGATCAATCTTTTGTATTGCTGGAAAACACCTTGCTCTAATACGAAACCTTCTCGTTGTAGTAGGGGCGACTGCACTGCCGGCGCCAGCTGGTGATCACCAATAGATGCGTTGAACTGGACGAGCGAGAGACGCTCACAGTGCTCCTGGTCCTTTGGGGTGTCTGCAACTTTGTGCCTGGTAGCTTTAAAGTGACCACCTGAAACGATTTCAAGAGCTTCGCCGAGGTTGACGATCAGAGCGCCAGGGTTGTACTTGACAGGTTGCCATCTGTTCTCTTTCGACCAGATATGGAGTGCTGTGATTGGGACAGAGAAGAGAAGTGTGGTGGTGCCGTAGTCCGTGTGGCCGTACATCCGCACACCTTGACGGCGCTCTTTGTCTTCTTCAACGAGCGGATAGAAGAGAGCATGGCGGAAATAGCCATCGCCGACGGGACCATCGTGACTCTGAATGTTGTCCCACAGATAGTCGTCTGGAAGCTCGAGGACTTTGGACAAGAGCTTGAGCAGACGACGATTGATCGAGTGGCTTAAGTACTGTCAAGACCATCAGCGTTCGATCTACTTGCCGCCTCGAAACACTCACCTCGCAGAATGCGGCTATCTCGTCCATGAAGGGCACAATGCATTGTGGCACCTTCGTCGCCGGGTCGTCAAATTGTGGCTGGTAGAAGTTGAATTGTTCAATCCCATCAAATTTGCCCTGCTCCCTTTGCCATCCCGTTCTGCGCTTGAAACCCGCATAGGCACCTGAGGTTGGGTTCCATAACAAGCGTTGTTTATCTTCGTCACTAATGTTATGGTGAAGATACTGAGCCAAGCTGAATTGGCGGTGGAGCTGCTCCAACGAGACGCCATAATTGGTGAGGTAGAGGAAGCCGTCTTCTTTGATAGCAGTCTTGGTCAGCTTGACTAGGTCATCGACTATCGCCGTGTCCGAAGAGTCAAGAAGAGATAGGTCAATAGTGTGCAAAGAAGCCCAGTCCAACTTCTGTTTAGTTGGTTCTGGTGGTATCCATTGGGGGACGACAGGCTTGCCTAACCACGACGGTGGGCTGAAAGATGCCGCCATTGTTGATACAGCGTCGGTCATATCATCGCCAACCCCAAATGTCAACAGGACGGTGAGTCTAGTAAGGATACCAGTACCTTACCCCACCTTGGCCTACAATGCCGTTGCGACAGCACCAGGGCGAGCTCCTCTTGCCCTATCTTCCTACGCTTTTCGGCTGTCTCGGTGTGAACGAGGCGACCTGAGCTGACAAGAGCATTCAACATCATGGTCGGCCAATTCGAATGGCGATGCTCTTGTACGTCGTTCAATAAGACTGGTGGCATTTGCCAGGAGTCTTCTGAGGTTGCCACATCAGGTTTTTGCAGTCTGCCATTGATCAGCACAAGAAGACGCCAAGGTTTACAGCATGACAGGGCAGCTGGGTGCGTGGAGAACAGGCGGGATGCTTGGTATGATATGAGCTGTCAGAACAACAGCATGAGTGGACCGCTGAGCAAGGATGCTAAAAAGAGTCCATATTGATGGCTGCGGGCTTGAATTAGCGAGAGATTGACGGCCACCCCCACGTAAAGCTGTATGCTCTTTAGTGAACGCGCAATTTCTCTTGCCGAGCACCTCTTGAACTTCTTCCACCATTAACATCGATCCTGGCCAAGAACCGCGCCTTCAGAAACGCCAACATGGATGACGACGGCAGCATGGAGATTGACTCGGCGATTGCCGCAGCCATGGGCTTTTCTGGCTTTGGTACTCAGCCCGGCAAGAAGCGCAAATTTCATGCCAACGACGCTTTTGCAGACCCGGACGCTGCGGAGGCAAGCAGGTCCGCGAAAGGTCAGATTCATGCGAAAGGTGCGAACAAGCTACCACTTGGAGCACGGAAGCAGACGAGCTCTGCTGCGGTCGACAACGCGAAGACAGTGCCTCATGATCGGCAGCAGCACAATGAGTCTATCAGCAGCAAAGAAGCAAATGGGAATCATTCACTAGAAGCACTTCGCCTCGGAATCCGCAACGAGCAAGGCGATATAGCCTACTTCATGCCAAGCTTCATAGCAGATCCGTGGCAAGACCTCAAGCCACAGTAGCCAAGGCATTTGGCATGAACCAGGGACAGATCACTGCGAATCGGTCCGAATCTCAATACGTCTGAAGCATTGTCCTCTGCGATGCATCGTTTCCGGAATCGAAGAGTGCAGGCATGAAGTGGCGAGCATTGGTGTGGAAGCTGCATGTGCGAGTGTACGTGTCCAAGAAAAGGCTCTCGCTGGATTGGAGGCAGCGACCTGGAAACCAGCGCTCCTTCCGCTGCCATCGTCAACCTTTGGTACTCGAAGATCGTTTGAGATCCAGAGCTCCCGCAGTCCGACCATCATCTGTAGTGCATTCTTCACTTGAGCTGTACCTCGAGCTGTATCGAAGGGGAGCCTGTAAAATCGGCGGGTACGGTGTACGTGAAGTTGTAATACTCCATGTCACTGATGCCTGGTCAGCACCCTTCCAGTCCATACAAGGTTGCGTACTTACTGGAAAACTGATTCGGCTCCACCGTAATGACCAGCATATGTCAAATTCATCGACATCTCGGGAAAGGTCGCTACCTTGACATCTAGAACATCCGCATCTGCCCAGCTCAAGACCGTCCGAGTCGTCGCTTTGAGTGACGGCGGGGACAGCAGGAGACTGAAGATTGAAGAAGAGTTGCCGTAAGGATACGTCAAATTCAATACGCCTGGTGATACTTTGGCCTCGATCGCGGCTTCTGTGGGATAATTCTGCCAGTTGGTGAGTAACTATCGGACCCAAATTTGATTACACGCGTGCTTACGACTATGAAGCCCACGTCCAATGGATCGCCGTTATACCACTGGATCACGGCTGGCGTCCAGGAGCCAGGCGAGATAGACGTGCCGCCAACGACGTCTTGGTCAAAGGACACAGCTCCAATTGTCACGTTCTCACTGATCCAGGTGGTGTAGTTACGATAGGCATGATCGTAAGGCGGCGAATATGCCTGAGCTCTGTATGTATGCTCGCCCTGGAATGCTGAAAGCTTCTTTTGCACAGCTTCAGGCACCATCTCAATATGGGTCTCAGCCAATATCGCAATGAGCGGCCCAAAGGCGAAATCGGAGTTGTGCGACATGATTCCAAATCGATCGAAGGCTCCGGCGTCTTCCTTTCCGACGAACAGCCACAACCACCCTGCCATCACAGCGAAATACTTGTTCATATCCCAGCCGTAGGAGCGATCCCATGGTCCAGCTATGTTCCTCATGCCTGGATGCCACAGTTCACCGACGGTCCTATACGTGGCTTGCACAATACGCTTGGCATTCTGCTTGAGGATTGAGTCGGCTGGCATGTATTTCTCCCAAAGAGTCAGCCCGTATAATGAAACTCCGAAGTAAGTGGGGCTGTTGAATTCTGGCAACGTGTCGGTGTTGTCGAAAAGCTCCACGATAGCTCTGGCATATTCCTCGCCAGCCAAAGTGGTGTTGGTGATGTTCAATCGGCGGCCAGTCCAGCCAGCAACGAAGGCACGCATGATACTCGGGTTACTGTAACAGGTGTAAAGGTTGTCGCCATCCACGCCGCCCACTCTCCAAGAATCACCGATTGTGTTGTTACGCAGCGACTGCAGGACTAACTGCTGAACGTCGGTACTGAGGAGATGTGAGTACTCTTCCAGCGCGATGATCAGGGAAGTTCCAATGAAGCCCCGCCAATTAGGATCCCAGGACGTATAGATCTCTGGAGGATAGTCTGGCGCACCGACCATGGGCTCCTCCGGCTCCTGGGTGTAAGTTGCATACCACTGCTCAGTGTCATCTTTATATTGGCCATGGATGACTTGTCGGAACACACGCTCTGCATTGACAACATCATTGCCTTCATTTCGTGCGAGAAGGCCGACGGCATACCATACCGACGTTCTAGTTTCATGGCGTAGGAAGTTCATATCATTTTGGTCCGACTCGTCGAATACATATCCCGCGACCGGGTCCCACCAGTAGCCCAAGTATGCCATGGAGTCGGTGAAAAGGGAGCAGGCATTTTCGGAGAAGGGACAGCCATGTGCACCGATCGTCGACGCCCATAGTGCGGACACGAAAGACAGTACGGTCGTCGCTTTCATGGTAAGATCGGGATGTTGCAAGATGTGCAGCTGACAAGCCGGGCGTACCATGGTATGGCTTTGAATATATATCACATGCAGTCTATCGAAACGCTTGGGTTTTCGCGCCGCGCTGCAGGCACGGGAAGACCATCGCGACGTGTCTACGATAGGCTCGTTGACCTAGTTCGCCTCTTCGAGCGGCCTACTCCACAACTCTGCAGTAGCCGGTGGTCAACCCGGCAATTTTGCCCGATTGTGCCGGACGGCCAATACACGAAAGAGCAAGCATGATAGCGCACCTGGGTGCGTGAGAGCCTGCGTCCCACTGATACGACACTTCCAAGATATACATACGCGGTGGTATCCCTCTATACTGTCGCAATGCTGCAACCCGCAACAATCCAGGATGGAGAAAACGGACCGTTCTGTGGTCGTTGCTTCCGACGCGAGTATCAGCAAGGAGAATGGGACTGTGTTTGATGCCGATGAGGCTCGTCTTGCGCAGATGGGTATGTAGACGGCCTAAGACAGATGGAAAGCATTGATTGACGCCAGATGACAGGTCATCAGCAAGAGCTTGCCCGCCATTTTAACATTCTAAGTCTGATCGGTCTCGCCTCGACTACTACGATTTCGTGGACTGGACTCGGTCTCGGATTGACAACTGACATTGGTGCTGGTGGTCCTGGGGCGGTGATCTATGGCTTCATACTTGTAGCTGTCCTTCAGGCATTCCTCGGTGCCTCGCTCGCAGAGTTTGTGTCAGCATATCCGACCGAGGGAGGTATGTATCACTGGATTGCAGCAGTCGCTCCAAGAGAGTATATGGGCTTTCTGAGCTTCATGACTGGATTCTTCACGGTCTTTGGGTGGATCTTTACGACAGCCTCGACAAACCTGATCTATGCCGAACTGGTCATGGCTCTTGTCGCGCTCTACCATCCGAGCATGACGATACAGACCTGGCAGACATTTGTTGCGTATGAGGGTCTCAACATCATGACAGCCTTAGTGGTGCTGTACGGCAACAAGATCATTCCCGCACTAAACAAATTCTCGTTGTTCTACCTGCAGATCGGCTGGTTCGTGATCATGGTAACGGTTGTTGCCTGTGCTCCGAAGCACCAGACTAACGAGTTCGTCTTTCGGACCTGGATCAACGAAACTGGATGGCAGAATCAGGTCATTTGTTTCATTACAGGCCTGGTCAATCCGCTTTACTCGCTTGGCGGGCTGGACGGCGTCACTCACATCACTGAGGAGATGCCGAATCCATCAAGAAACGCACCACTGGCGATCGCAATTACGCTGATCATTGCTTTTGTCACTGGTCTTACCTATCTTGTGGCTCTCATGTTCTCAGTGCAGGACTGGACTGCGCTCAGCGACTCGAATACTGGCTTGCCTCTTACGGAGCTATTCTACCAAGCAACTTCAGACGCTGGGGGCGCCTTCGGCCTGACATTCATGCTGTTTATCGCACTCGGTCCATGTGTAGTGGGCTCTCAGCTTAGCACTGGCAGGATCTTCTGGGCATTCTCACGGGATGGCGCCATGCCGCTGTCCAAGATTTGGTCGAAGATCCACCCAACTTTGCAGATACCATTCAACTCCCAATTGGCCGTCACCGCCATTATGGCTGCTCTCGGGTGTTTGTATCTTGGCTCTTCTACCGCTTTCAACTCTTTGATGGGGACCGCAGTGACCATCAACAACTTGGCCTACCTCGTGCCCATCCTCACCAACTTGCTTCGTGGACGGAAGTACATTCACAAAGGCGCCTTTTTCATGTCGGGATGGATCGGCAGCGCGGTCAACGCGATATCAGTCGCTTGGTTGATCTTCGCTATTGTATTCTTCTCGTTTCCTTACTACAAACCTGTCACGGCAAGCAATATGAACTACACATGTCTCGTGGTTGGCGGTCTTGCTTTGCTACAGCTTGCATGGTGGTTCTGGGCCGGCAAGGAGTACAGTCAGCGCATGCTCAGGGCCAAAGAGGCCTAAGTAATTCGAGCTTAGACTCTTTAGCACTTCACAAACAGATACGACAGTGTTGATCACGTTTTCCCTATCCCCTTCCACGTCCTGCACAGTCTGATTCATTTCGCACAGCATGATCCCGAGATACTAGTATAAATTGAAGCGCTTGCGTGTGTGCACGGCATTATGCTAGAACTTTGTGTCTGACGACGGCATGTACTCCAGATACGCGCTTCAGGCATGACGCTGAATGTCGACATAGTCGAACATGCTATCCAGGCGGCGTATTGCAACCATCCAGCCACCAGCATCTGGCCCATGATGGCACCAGGTGGCAGATAGGGTGGTGTTGTTTACAATCTCATGAGATCAAAGCATTCGGATGATCCACAAGTTTGAGCTTCAATTCACTGTTGACCACCGACCAGAAACATAGTGCCAGGTGGGAGCGCTGTGCCAACAGCGCTTATCGCGCGCGCAGCAGCGCAGCAGGACAAGGACAGAAAGCGAAATTGATATGTAAGCGCTGGCTCTTATCGGGCTCTAGGCTACAAGATCATCTCCAGTCACCCCGCCACTAATACTTGGGTTTCGAAGGAACAGTCTTCAGAATCTCTGCTGGATGTCCTTGAATCCCAAACAGCTTGAACAGCCAAGTAATGATGATGCTGAAACTCTCTGGCTCGCCCATGTGCTTCCTATCCTTAACGAAGCGCGCCTCTTTCGGTGCACCGCGGTAGAGACACTCATAGTAATCATCGATTGGGAAGATTTCGTCACCCTCGCCGTTGACGAGCAACAACCTGGCGCATTCCGGCTTGTCTAGCGTGCCGTCCTCGACAAGCGAGAACTTCTTCATTGCTTCGGCCTTGAAAGTTTCCAGGTGAGTGCCATAGCCCCACTTGTATGCCAGAGTGTTTGCAAGGTCGAAAGGGTACTCCAGATGGTTGACATGAGATAGCCACTCGGCACTGAACATATGATGGCACCCGCCGCCAAGAGCGACCACGCCAGCGAGTCTGTCATGATGGGTATGTGCAAGCCTGATGGCGTAGTAGCCGCCTGTGCTGAATGCCCAAAGTGCCACACGCTGGTGGTCGACCTCAGACTGTGCATCGATCCAGTCAAAGAGGCTCGACCATTCTCGCTCCGGCGATGTAGCGTCCTTTGGATCTGCTGGGGAGTCACCAGTGCCTGGAATCTCCAAGACAACTGTTGCCACACCCTTCTGCGACCAGCCTTCGATCCATACAGCGAGCTCCGTCCTGTAGCCGTCAAGGCCGGTCAATATGACAAGCAGAGGCACAGGCTTATCCTTGGTAGTGCCGGGAGGGACGTGATAGAAGAACTTGATCTCTTTGCCATCATTTCCCGATCCATGTTTGTGCGGGATAGTCACTTCCTGCGTAGGCCTTTCTCTGAGCGCTAGACCCTTTACTGCAGCTTTTTTGCCTTCTTGCCACGCGTAGCGTTGCTTCTCTGATCTTGGGGCTGGGAAGCGTGAAATGCGGTACACGGCAGATGCTCGCCTGGTCATTTCAGCGATTGTTGCATTAGGTCAACATCGAGACCCACTTACATATAGAATTCGGAGGCTTTCTCTTTGTTGCCTTCTTTTTCAGCCTTTTCTGCTTCCGCTACCAGCTCTTCGGCTTTGGGAGCTGAAGGTCATCAGCTTTAGGCCGCCGCTGGCATATGCTCATGGAGTTGCCGACACCCACCAAAGGCTTGGGCGTATGCGTCCCAATCATATGGCTCCTTTTGTCCTTCCTGCACCATGCTCAGCTTCATCAACGCTCCCAAGACATGCATAGATGACTGCTCACCTTGACCAGCTGATCGATTATGGGCAGGAAGTCTTCATGCTTGTTGAACATGAAAGGGTAGACACCCATGCGGCACTGGTTGGCAACGTCAGCTGAGGAATAAATTGATGTACTTGGTTGCTCACAGGAGCTTCCCATTTTGTTTTCCAGAGCTGCTCAAAGCTTTCGTGGTGGACTGCTTTCGTTGAAAGCTTGTCTTGGATGACTTATCATTCGTTAGCAAGCCCTCATCATCTGAAGCATGAGACCGCTCATCAGCTCGAGACACACTGCAACCTCGTATTAGCACAACAGGCTTTGGTTGCGTATGCCGATGGCTTTGCCTTACCAGAACTTATTGCCCGGAGCAGCCATGACGCTGCTCTTTTGCGATGATAAAATCGAGTGAGACGGTGAAGCTAGCGATCGATCCGGAGTAAATACAAGAGGTCAGATGTGCCGATGGAGCATGTCGACGAGGCTGAGAGCAAGGTGAAGCACTCGCGGCAACTTGACCACATTGTAGACATTTTAGCGCTGATCTAACCAGGCCGAACCGGATAGCATCTTCTCGGGACTGGTGGAGTTGCATGCAAAGTGAACTTTAAATGGCATCGAAGGAGTTCCATAGTCGGCAGTATCGGATAATTCGGCAGTATCGGACAATTCGGCTTTCGGCATTCCAGTGTAACAAATCTGAACGTCTGAACACTTCTTCACGAGACACTTTTCCTGACTGTTGTGCAAGTTTGAAGAGTGCGGCAGAGAGGTGGTGCAGATGTCCGCCAAATCTGCCACAGCTGCCATTTTCGAGAGCCTGAAGGGCACCTGGAAGCTGAAGCGGTCTCTCAACAGTGTAGTCGCAGGATTCCCTTCAGGTACATTTGAAGGTCAAGCAACACTGTCGCCACGCAAACCCTCAGCCCATAGTGTAGCTGCCGAGCTGCTGTACGCTGAGGAAGGCGAGCTGAAGACCGACAATGGTTTTACATTGAAGGCGAATCGCAAGTACATATATCGCTACAATGCTGACGAGGACAAAATCTCCGCCTGGTTTGTCAAGGAGGATACTAAGCAAGATGATGGCAAGGAAGAAGTAGACTACCTATTCCATGACCTTGAGATTTCTCCGGGTGGCAAGGGCGACTGGCAGGGTTCGGTAGGCAGAGGCGAGCATCTTTGCGAGCTAGATATGTACTGGGCGTACTATGAGTTCCGGATGCCGCAAGTGGTTGAGGAAGGCAGACCGGGTATGGATGTTTTTGGGGTGCGGTACAAGGTGAAAGGTCCTCAGAAGGATTACACCAGCGATACTGCCTACGAAAGGATTTGCTAAATGGCTGCAGGCGTGCTCGATCGCCACTATGCAGCACTCACCATTGCACACTGCTCGTCAGGCCATATGACCTACATCGTCGGCGCTCGGCGCAGAGCAGTACACTCTGCACTACCTGGAACGCCAAATTATTCTTTGTCGGCCGAAGCACCGCCTTTGCAGAGGAGCACACCATGATCATGGCATCAAAGCTAGAAAGGGTCCTTCTACGCTACTCTAGGGGCAATGTGTCTCCCATCGCGATACGGGAAGTCCTCTTTTGCCACCTGGATGCACGATCTATGCGCACTTTGCGAGTAGCGTCGAGACCCATCAAAGACCTTGTCGACGCAAGGGCCGGTCATTGCTTTTCAGATATCTACGTTGACGCTCCACTAGGGCACACTGAAACGACACACCAACTAGCCTTTCTGCATGCGATATTGCCGGTGTGCTACAGCTTGACAATAACGCTCCAGCGAGACCATACCGAAAGCTGTGATTCACTAGTCTCAAGGAGCAGCAGCAGGAGCACGCTCAGGGCAATATTCAAGACGTTCCGCCGTGCGGGCGAGGACGAGAAGACAACGCGTGGATCTACAGCTAGGGCATCAATGCTCGACAATCTGCTGCCACAAGACAAGAAAGAGCAGAATCTCATCGATCGTAGGCGTTGGATTTGGGTTTTTGAGGCGTGCCGCCATCTACGTCGCCTCACCGTCCGGGTCCATGGAGACCCAGGCTGGCCCGATTGTACGGAGATCGAAAACCAGCTTGTTCAGATACGGTGCGCACTTGAAGAAGCATCCATGCCAACTACACCCGAGCTATGCTTTGTACCAATCCATGCCATGGGCCTCGTGCACTTCCGCTGGTCAAGCTTCGGTGCCTTTGGCTCGCCTATGCCAGTCTCCCGATCGCCGCTTATATGGCACAAACTCAGAAGCCTGGAGATACAATTGCGGAACCCGTTCATCAATGAGAGGCTGAGTGGTTCGCAAGCTCGGCAGTTCAAGCAGTTGCTGTACAGCTATTTCCGGAGTTTCGCCTCGACACTGCAGCGCTTGACATTTGTCTACTTGGACAGCGAGGGTACATGTCCACTCGCTCTGCATCAGGAGCCTGAGCTCTGCCACAAGGCACCATTGAGATGGTGCGAGCTGGTCGAGCTTCGACTTGGTAACATCAAGTCACCGCATGAGACGCTTGATATGTTGGCCTCAATTTGCCCGCAGCTGGAGAGAGTCAAAATGCTGCGGTCGCAGTACCGGTACTCGTTCGCAAATGTTGCAAGGGCAGACGAAAGGTGGCTGGACGTGCGATTGCTGCGGAGTGGACTTGCGGGTGATAGGGCGAGCAGCATCTACAGTCAGGCCAGTCAGGAGGAGTTCAACCCGGCGTATCTAAGTGATGTGAGCTTGGCGAGCAGAGAGGTGCCATTCATGCTGGACCTGAGAGATTGGGAGGCCCAACATGGAGTGAAGAGGAGCGGGATGGGTTGGCGAATCTGATGCTTAGCAGTTTGCCAAACAAAGCTTATGGGCATCGGCATGGGTTTACTTAGCCATCGTACCATTTAACAGTCATTCCATATCATGGCTCGCATCTGAGCATCGTAATCACAAGTCTATGCAGCATCACATCAACAATCGCATCATTTTCCTGGATCGGAGATCGTCTCCAGTTACATGCCAAGCGGGGCTTAACCTCGGCACAAATCCATAGCGATATGTACGTAACTTTTGCCAAGTCTCCTCATCAGCACGTCCTCCCAAGGTCTGCCTCCCGGGCAATTGGTTTAGTGGTATAATACTCCCTTAGCATCGTCGAGGCGTCGTCCTTAACCTGTATGGGAGTGGTCCAGGGTTCGATTCCCTGATTGTCCATCATGCAGTGTAACAGCTGATGTACCATTCTTTTGCATTTTTGGTGTCCGCCTCCAGGTGTAGCACCTACGAGGCTTTGGTCTCTCAAAGATCCGAAAGCTCCTCCTTTCCCTTTGCCACTCTCCCCCTGCCACGCAGCAGATCGCACGCCCTCCTTGTGGGCAGTCACTCCTTTCTTCATGCTTTTGGCCCAGCCAACAGTCGATGCGTCAGATCCACACAGTGCTGGATCTCATTGGACGTTATGTAGCGAGACGGTAGACTTAGCAAGGCCGAAGACGAGGTCGAAGACTGTAGTCCAGTTGAGTGTCTTGTCAAATATACCCAATGCAGTATACAGAGTCTATTTAAAGTACAGGTCTCGGAGGCTTTTCTTTTCCTGTTCGCTACATGAGCCTCTAGAAAGGAGGCAGCCAGAACGGGTATCCACCGTTCTTTATCCTGAAGACGCTCAACAGGAAAGAATAGACGCCCAAGATGACGCCGCCCCAGACGAAGACGGCGACCTGCTGAGTAGTCGAATCGGCAATTCGTGGGACCTTGAGCGCCAGGCTGATCGTTGCAAAGGATAGTACGCCGTCTATAGCACATTAGCAGAGTCATCAGGAACGATAATGAAGACCAGGACTTACAAATGGCAGCCACGATCTGCGTCTCCAGTCCAAACTGATTCTGGAACCCCCCAGCAAAATAGCTAATGCCTCCCCTTCCATCGCCAGCGACGTACGGCACATGTCTGATGTGGTTGAACATGTGCCCCGAAGTGAACAATAGCACAGCAATAAGGGATACCGCAGCCCAGAGATTTCTGTTCTGGATGATTGGGAGGATGTACGGTGCTGCCACAGATACAAAGGTGATCAGACCCAGAACCGCAGTTATGGTGATGGCAATCTTGAAGTAATTGATCGGACGCTTGAACTCTGGATGCGGAATGTCTGGGAGCTGACGGGAAAGCCATTGGTGAATGGGCTCGGCGACATTGGTGCCGGTGCTGAAGTCGAAGCGGGAGGGAGATTGATCGGCTTTGGCATTAGGACCAGTCGTTGGGTGAAAGAGGAGGAGGACCGGGGCGGTTTGGAGCATGAGCTAGCCGTCATGTCAGCAGTTGAGACATCGTAAAGTGGACTGATTGATTGCACATACACTCTGAAATGTCCCTTTACCATCCATAAAGTCCAGAGTGCCAAACACTAGCTTGCCTTCACCCTGCTTGTCGCCCTTCGCCCATTGCTTGCCAAGCATTTCCCATTCCGGCTGGAACTCTTGACAGAGGTTGCAACCAAAGCGCGGTTCTAGCGCTGTAAGCAGGACTGCTACGGAGTAGTCTCGCGGCGTCTTGGTAAGGTCGGCGTAGGAGTTGTCATTTAGAGTGATTGGCTTGCCGGCGGAGAGCTGCTTGGAATTGTATTGCTCGAAGCGTTCGGCAGATGACTTCTTGGCGGCGAGAGAGGTGAGAGGCAGCAGCGCTGCAGTGAGGAGAGGGAGAAGATGCATCGTGGTTGACAGTATGAAGTGGGTAGACGAGAATAGAGCTCATGCCTCCTACGCATTACTGAAAGGCCAACTTGGAGCTTCGTAACTGCTTCGGCTCATCCCGGCGCTACTGGATCGCGTCAAGTCGCTTGTTTACCTGCGTCAACAATCGACGAATTTACGCATGCGCATGATACAGCAACATACTACGAGGCATCGCAAACACCGCAATGGTGCCCCTACCAACATTCGCGCACGTTGCGTGCGATCAGTCACTCAACACAGCGGCCGCCGAGCTCAAGTACGCTCAGAGCACGCACATAGTAGACATATTAGCCAAGGACGAAGACATTCGACGCTTGCGATTTGATATACATATCCTGGAAGACGACAACGATGAGTTGCGCGAGCTGCTTCTGCAAGAAGAGGACCGGTCGGACACGTTTCAGAAGCTGGTCAACGAGAATCTGGTGCGCGCCGAGGATGCAGAGGCACGTCTGGTAGACGCGGAGACCGACCTGCGTGGACGCGAACAAGAGCTTGCGACTGCACTGGCTGAAATTGAGGCCCTGAAGGCGAGTGGCGAAAATGCGACCGCTGCGCTGAAGGAGAAGCTGGCGTTGACGCGTGAGCTGAACATGCTGAAGCCGGAACTGGAACACCTCAAAACACAGGCTGCCAGCACTGAAGCATTGATGACGGAGAAGCTGGCCCTGCAGAGGCAAGTAAGCGAGATCCAGTGCAGTCTTGAGAGCGCGCAACGTCAGGCTCAGCGCGCGTTGGCCAAGCGGCGCAACACTGGTGTCGAGATCGCGCAGGAGGAGCAGATGGAGGACTTGAGGCGCCAGCTGGCGAAGGAGAAGCGCGCACGTCAACGAGCAGAGGAGGCCGCTGATGTAACTCAGGCGGATATCAATGTCGATGATGTGCGCAAGGAACTGGCAAGAGAGAAGCGGCTGCGACAACAGGCGGAGGAGAAGCTGGAAGAGGCTTCGCAAGCGACTCAGGTGGAGGACGTGCGCAAGGACTTGCTTAAGGAGAAGAAGGCCAAGCAGAAACTGGAAGATGCCATCGAGACTCTCAAGGTCGAGCTCGAGCACGAGAAGAAAGCTGCAGCACGCGCTGTCAAGCGTGCAGATGGCATTGCGGAGGCCGATGACCAAGCTGAGGAGTTGAGACAAGAGCTTGCCAAGGAGAAGAAGGAACGCGCCAAAGCCGAGAAGATCGCTCAGCAGACGGCAGATGAGTGGCAGTCGCAGAAAGCAACTCTCGACGACAAGCTCAACCAGTTCCGCAGCAAGCTCCGCACGACTAAAGAGAGACTTAAGCAAGCTGAAGCGCAGCTCGCTGCGAACGAGGCTGCCGCTGCTGCTGTACCTGCCCCAGCGCCTGCCGCGAAGAAAGCACCTGCCGCCGCCAAGGGCACCAACAAGCGCAATGCCGCCCACCTAGATGCCGATGCTAGTACCCTTGGCACCCCAGGTGATGGTCCAGCCGCTAAGCGCGGCCGCAAAGCTGCTGCTGGTGTGGGCGACAAGTCGACTTTCTCGATCACGCCGTTCCTTAACAAGACAATGAGCGCTGCTCCCGAAGACGGCGAGAGCGAGAAGAACGACGCTAGTGACGTCGAGGCTTCTCCTATTGCTACGAAGAAGCAGACCAAGCAAGTGCTGGCCGAGACGACTGCTAGCAAGGCAAATGTGCCACCAGCAAAGAAGGCTCCAGTGCAGAGAAAGCAGAAAGCTGCGCCAGCATTGGCGAGCGTGGCCGAAGGCGACGAATATGTCCACTCGCAAGGCCAGGAGAATGCCATCAAGAGACCCACCGCCGTCGCTGCCGGTGGCATGAGCATCAAAACCAAACTCACCGACGGCCCCGAAAACGACAACCCCGACCTAGCAAAGAAGAAGAAGATTCGCAAGTCCCTTGTCGACTTTGCCTCCTTCAACCCCGAACCAGAAGTCCAGCGAAAGAAAAGGCGCAAGCTCGGTGGATTGGGCAAAACGCTATTCGATGAAGAAGAAGACGCTGCTGCTCCGCCCGCGAAGTCTGGGTTCATGGCTGGGAGGAGTCTGTTGGGCGCGAAAGGTTTGGGTGCAGGGTTTGGGAAGAAGCCGGGTGGTATTGGGTCGAGCTTTCTAGGCTCGACGAGGCCGGGGAGTACGCTGTTGGTGACGGCGGTGGATGGAAGTGGGTTTCAGTTTTCGCCGTTAAAGAAGCATAGGCGGAATTTGGACGATACGTTGAGAGGTTGATTGGGGAGAGGCTGGAATCGTATTCCGGATGTTTCTGGTAAAGGCGCTCTTGGTGTGGTTTCTGATGGATGATGACCTTGACTTGGATTCTGCCGTCATCACTTTTCTCGTAGTCTTGCTGGGGGGCTGTTCAATGCAATGCTCATGCAGCTTCGTACTTCGCACATATGTGTCTCGCAGTGCTCAGTCGCTCGCAGAAACTGTTGACGTACATTCTAGTGATCTTTGAGTGCTTGACCGGGCTCACGAAGTTCCTAAATAGCTGACTGACCAACATCATGACCCACTGATAGACATTGACCGATCGATAGTGACTGGTTGGCTGATTGACCGACCAACTGAGTGACCGAATGGATGGTCAAGTGGTTGCGTGACGTTGAGTGAGGTCTAGTGACCCGAAAGACCTGCTTGGACAACTCTATCAAGGCCCGCAATGGCGCGTGTCTAGGACGTGTGTGTACTATCCAATATATACCAAGACATCATACAATATTTGTTCGTCAATTCATTCGCCTTCAGGTACCAACAGGCCCCGATCCCATGTGTAGCCCCAACGCCTTCGCTCAAACGCATTCGCATGTGGCTGCATCATATGTGCCCGTAAATCGCAACACGTTTCAGCCTCCCCAGCCACCAAGGCATCATCACACCTGCACTCGGCCTCAAAGTCACCTCACCGCTCATCCCAAACATTCTCTATGCCCAGCCAATACCGTTCCTGGTCCGCGTTCCACCGCCCTTTCTCATCAATGGACTTGCGACGAACTCTGATGTCATCACGCTCACACTCGTCCCTGTCAGGCGGGCTATCGTGCCAGGAGAACATGAGATCCGTCTCCGAGAAGATGTAGCATTTGCGGGCGTCCGCCGGCAGCAGGTTCGGGTCGTTCAGGTCTCTCCGGTTCTGTTGACATCTCCGGTCGAATTGCCAGTAGTTGAGCGTTGCTACGAGTCGGACGTAGACGACCGTGACGAGCATGGCGAAGAAAGCAAGCAGCGTTGTTGGTGACGACGTCGATGTTCGCAGTGATGGGGGTTGCAGCTTGGGCACAGAGTCCATGACTACAGCCTTCACAGGCAGTTGCTGTCCTGTCCGGAGCTTGTATGCTCGCAATAGTCGGCAGCCTTGTGCGGCACCGCAGCCGCTGAAGAGATGAAGGAGCACATTTGGGCTGGTTTGTGCTGGCTGCTTTTCGTCCAGTGATGTGATGGCGTCAAGGGCATTGCCGATACGTTCGTCATACGAGGATGAGTAGCGCAACAACAGCAGGCGAGCGGACGGGTACAGGGCCTCATACCCTTGCACGTAGTACGCGATCTGTTCCGAGGTCGCGTAAGGCCAGAGACCAAGAACAATGGTTTGAGGTGCCGGCGATGTAGATGGGCTGCCCACCGTATGGTCTCGCGTCCATGACCGCGGACTAGAGCTCGGGGACGAACGGGGTGATGTCCGCCGATGCAGGTCACAAGAGAGTTGAGGGAGAATTCTTTCACTGTCAATCTCCATGCTGGTAGTGTTTCTGCAAAAGCGGAGCGAGACAGAGTCCATGGCGGCAGCTGGTAGCTTATAAGGAGAGAGTTCCAAGAGGTGCGAACAAGGGAATTGTTGTATGACCAGGCCAAGGGATTGCTGGATGTGGAGGATTGTTGTCCGAATTGCTGGGCCGCCAGTTGCACAAGGTGGTACGTGGGTCTACCAGCTACCTCCCAGGTGGTTGAGCACAAATCCCAGACAGATGTGCATGCGTCTAGATCCGGTTCGCGGGGCGCGTATGTGTTAGAGATTGCTGTGCATGAGTGCTGTGTAGAGCACTGCAGATGGCTTCCACTAAGATCGCGAGTTGTGTCTAGAAAGACGGTTCAATCCGCATTGCTAGGGTCTTTTTGAAGTAGTGATGTCGTTGACGCACGCCTATCCTCTTGGCTCCAGGGGCATTATGCGGTACCTTGGTAGATCAGCGCCTTGAAAGCTAAAGTACGTTACTGTATGGCCTTCGCGTGCTTCACCAGTGATGTGCATTCGGCTAGCGCGAAGCCAGTGTCTGGTTGTATATCAGCCTTCCCGCACCGAAGCAGATTGCTTTGTGTCCCTCTGCCTAACGGCGGGAGAATCGATAGCCTGCACAAAGCACACGACACAGTTGTTGGCGGGTGCGTCGGGCAGTCACTCAATCGCGAGCCAGAGGGTCCGACCTGCTTCGCTGGCTACCTCCCACTGGCACCCAAAATAAGAACCTTAGGCTTTGACCCGTCTGCTGCAATTTTGGTGGTGCTGCAATAGGCAGGTCACACGTGCTGACGAGTCTTACGTCTTCAGCTCAGACAGTGACATGCTTGTTGATCGATAGATAGGCTCAAGGTTCAGGTACCAATCTTGTCACAACTCTGCGAGCAACAAGATCCGCCTGTGAGAGCCGCATGCTTGTCTATTCCATTGAGATGGTCATGGTGTCAATGGCGCTCCTCCTTCATTTCATTGCCGCATTGGCCAATGATCCGCCCAGGCACAGCCGTGATTAGGCTCAGTGGATGAAGCACACCTCAAGGCGGCATGTCATCAGCGTGAACGTTATTCCGCAATTCTGTGCGACCTTCATGAAGACAAAATGTGGACAAAGCGAAACCAGCGGTCGCCCTGCGGGACCCGTCAGTGGCGCCGGCAGATCTGGAGGATCGCCGTCTGTGCTTTCTCGGACCTGCGGGGCCGTTACTGGCATACATCAAACCTTAATGTTCCTTGACCTGACTTCCAGCAGAACGCCTATTGTCAATATATATGTTTACAAGTACATCTTACTATCTTAGCAGAGTCTCGCGAGTGCTGCGTTCTTGTCACACCGCTCAGAAATTGGGCAAGGGTGCTGACAGATGCATGGGGCACGGGCTGGTAGTGATCGAAGCTGAGCAATATCACTGCTGTTCAAAATGAAGTGTCTCACCGGCAGGATCGTACAAGGATCAGTACATGCTGAGCAACCTTGTGATAAAGGCAGACAGTTGCACAAGCAGAGCCGCGGCACAACCAATGAGCATGCCCCGCAGTCGACCTCTGATGAGGTCCAGAATATTTAGATTGCATCGTAGCTCTGAAACTGTACTTAGAGGAACCTTCGTAATGCTACAGGCATACGCCTTGCAAGGTCAGCAATTCGTGTGGGTCCACCCGTTAAAATGATCGATGGCGCACATGCTGTTGACTTTCGAGAATCGGCTTGTTATGTCGTAGCGCGAGCTGCGTGATGTGACAGCTGTTGTCCGTACTACATCCAGTAGGGATCCGAGCCCAAGAACTATAGCGATTCAAGGCATCGATAGAAGAGCTCGGGCTTCCACTGGAGCAAAGCCTGAGGAGAAGGGCAATGCTTTGATATGCTGGCCAAACATCATTATTTCTTGGTGTTATGCGATGACTGACTTCAGATACCAACGCCAGGCCCTTTGCCCTCCGTCTGAGCTTTCGAAAATTGATACAGCAAGCCCAGAACTCCAGGATTGTCAACCTTATCCCCGTCGTCATCGGCATCTGCCTCGCTTCCAGGATGCAGTGCGTCTAGCTCCTCATCCGTCATGATCCTGCTGCCAGCTTCATCACCAGGAGTTGCCAAGGGAGTGACAGCCAACCTGCTCGCAGCCATATCGGAGCGACCACCATGCAGTCGTGCTTCTCTGGCATTACGTGGCTTATGGCGTGACGATCTTGGCATGGAGGTTTGGCGTGCATCAAGCATGGACATGCCCTTCGTACTTGGTGCTTTGCTGGCAGCCGAAGGTCGTATTGGCTGCTCCTCCTCGGCGATCGGTGGAGATAATAGAGGCGGCCATGCAGGTGGTGGCTGCCAGCCTTGAGCTCGACGCCCACCTTGACGCCTGTTGACGTGACTGTAATGGCTGTAGTACTGAGCAAAGTTCTGCACGGATGCCATCATCTTATCGTCCTTCAAGCCGTAGTATTCATCTCGAAGGCCGTCATTTTCCTGCAGGACGGCAGACGGATCTTCGGCGTTTGGATCCTTCTTGAAGCCAAAGACAGCGAAGTTGCACTGGTTGCCGATACCGTCTACGTGCACGGTATGCTCTCTGAAGAAGTCGATGACTCTTTCGCATCTTGTTCCAGCATTACGCATCAGGATCCACGGCGCGACGACTAGACTGAGCAGCTCCTCGACGAAGATTACGATCTTCATTTGGTACATGGCAGAGAACTCAGCCCGCACCTCGCTGCTGTGGAGTCGGCCCTTCCAGTGTTTTGGCTTGTAGCCAGTGAAAATCAGGACATCGTTGAGGTATCTCACAGGGTCATGTATCTCAGTCTCCTCAGGCAACATCCCATGCGCGACTCCAAATACCCCGACCATGATGGTGAGCCAGAAGACTGCCGTGCGGCCAGGTGTGACCTCGAAGCCGAGAAAGAGCTCCGGATCAAACAAGGTAGCTAGGGTCAGCACAGCTGCAATAGCACCACTGACGAATGCCACAAACCGACACAGCTGATCTGTCTTGTCCTTGGGGAACTGCTTAAGGTAGTCATTGGCAAAAGGCATGGCTTGCCGGAGGCGGCGTTGGAAAAGGTGATCAAGCTCATTGAACTGGCGGATCTTCCACTCAGCGTGAGGCGTGAATGCTCGCGCGCTAGCCTTGGATGGATTCCTCGTGAATTCGGTGTAGTACCGGAAGAAGAAGATGATACAGAAGCGGACGATATTGATAGGCGCAACGACGATGCTCGTCAAAGCGGCGAGCTTCAGACGGTTTTGCAGAGCCTGGACTAGTGCGCGGCGATTCCTCACATCCAGGCAAAATGGTCGAATGCTGCCTTGCTCATCAAAGATGAAGTTGGTGAGACAGAAGTCGATGCACCATTCCAGACTCTTCGAGTAGAATTGACGAGTACCTACAAACGGCAGAGGTAGTGTAAAGTCGAGTATATCCTTGTTGTACAGCGCGACGTAATAATTGTCCTGACGCATCAATCGATTCGCAATGGCCTCCGCATCCATGCGCTGTTGCGGCTTAGTGTACTTGGTGTAGTTCCTGACAGTAGGAGCTGGCTTAGCGGTGGCGATATTAGCATTCTGCAACTTGACCAGTCCGTCGACCACCTGTGGCCAGGCTACCGTCTGGATGTCTTGATCGTTGATTTCAAGAACATGGTGGAAGAAGCTTTGCATGCGAAACAGTCTTCGGATGTCACCGATATATCTTCCCAGCTTCCAACACCACCAGATGATGAGGAAGAACAGCGACACGTTCTTCCACCACGCAGCCTTGGACATGCACTTCGGTATCAGCACCTGAGATATCTTGTTGCTTCCAGGAACAAGCTTGTAATCGATACATGTTGTCAGGAACATCGCAAAGCTAGCCACAAAGATTTCCGTCAAAAGACTGAGAGCATTGTGCAAGATAATTGACCATACGCCATGCGCGACGTAGTAGTCGTACACTTCAAGCAGGAAGGCATCCAGATTACTAGCATTTGTATATTCCCACATTGCATTGGCCCGAGGGTCAGGCTGGACCATTGGCGTAGCAGCGATCCCACCGCCCTGAGGCCTTGAGGGTCCAGTGCCTACTCCGGGTAGAACCTGAGTAGCATGTAGACCTTGGTGCTGCTGTGCAATCTGCCATTGCTCCTCCCTTCGTGTCTTCGCACTGCTCGCAGACCGTTGCGGGTCACGCCTGCTTGGTGTACTTTTGCCCCTCGGCTCCAAGAGCAAAGACTCCGGAACGTCTTCATCCTCGTCTTGTCTTCTCTTGCCTTCATTCCCAAGCCACCGGTCTGCAGCAGGTGTGCCTGGACTCAATGTGGCACTCTGTAATGGCTCCTGCTCATTCTGTGCCTCGTACAGGAATGCCTCCGGATCATCATCCTCATCGTGGAAGTGCTCCGCGGCGGCTGGTCTGCGCTGCGCCTCCAAGTCTATGTAGCGTCCATGATCGCGCCTTATGCTCTCGAATACTGATACAGACGTATCGCCATCGGCCACGGGCAGGATCCGTGACAATACCCGTGAAGACATCATCTTGCCAGATTCTCTCCCATCACTGAGGCACTTGCCTCCTTTGCAGGCGGGTGTTGGGTAGATCTAGATCTTTCAAGATCGGCTTATCGTAGAGTGGTGATAGATGGGTGACGGCCTACCCTGCAGGCAAATTGGAGTCCATGAGGTTAACAGGTCGACATTGCAGGTATGCCGTCGATATGGTCAGGAGAGTCGAAGGAGCGATGTCATCTGCTCCAGTGTGTGTAGGTGGACTACGGTGCACGCGACTGATCAACAAGGTGTAGCATGTGATCAAGGGTCCAGTATGACGCAGCTCAAAAGCCGAAGCAAGTGCGGCAGCCGCGTGCACGAACTAGGCAGGTACCGGCTGTATGAAGCAAGGTCTTCATGTGGTCCGCAACAATGCAAGTCAGACAGGTGATAGGAAAGACTTTTAGTGTTTAGAGAAGAGCCTGTCGTTGATGTGCTACAAATGCATTCCATCATGTCATCTAATCATACTACATCCACTTGTCCGTGGCTACGCTGTCGTTGTCGAAAGTGGTATACGCTGATGATGAGAAAGTCTAGGAGTCAAAAAACCCCTACTCGTACAATCCAAAACTCCTTTGGCGCTCTCAGACCTCACCCCAGCCACCGAGACCAGAGCTCATGGCAGGCCCGCTGCCGACACTCCCAACACTGCCTCCAAGATCCCAGTAATGCCGGGAGCTGCCACTGCGACTCCTGCGGCTTCGCTTTGTGCTCTGACTTGCGCAGCTGCTATCACCCGGCCGCTTCTGGGCAAGCTGTTGCATATGGTGGCGTCTCAACAATGACTCTCTTCTACGGGCTTGCATTGCTGCCCTCTCGGCGGCTTTGGAGACGAGCGGGTGTTGGCGTCTGATGACTTCAGCACGTCTTAGAGACTCGAGGGATGTGCCAAGCGCTGAGGCGGACCCGGTAACCCAGGATGCCGGGAGAGGTCCACCAGCAGCTTCTGGCTGCGGTGCCGGAGCGTCTGAAGCGAAGCGACTCTTGAGATATGAGAAGATCATCTTGACATCCACATCCTTCTCCCAGTACGCTTGCTCATCTGCAAGGCCATGAGACCCCCCTTCCTCGTTCGCGCGGCCAGCTTCCTCCTCAATGCCCCAGAGCGAGGTATCAGCAGGTTGCTCGGCAAGAGACAAATGAGTCCGAGGCAGTGTGGGCATGAAGAGGGCATTAGGCGCATCGTCTTGAGCACTAGGCTCGTGTGCCGATCGTCGTCGTCGGTATCGAGTAGTAGACTGGTTCTGTCGTGAAGGTACCGGCAACCCAGCATATTCTGGAATCTCCTGTAGTCGCTGGTACGTGCTGAAGGCTCTGGGGTCGTGTTCAGCAAATTCGTGAAGAAGTACGCCAAGCTCCTTCGCGATTCGATCCAAAAGTTTGACTTCCCAATTATACTTCGAGTCTGGGAAGGTCACGCGCGATTCCTCTTTTGCAGCTGCTGCAGCCAAAGGTGATGGCTGTGTGGGTGTTGGAGAGGGGTCGTCGACTAGCTGTTCGCCGAAGATGACAGACAAGGTATTCTCGTCAATGCCTATCAGGTCGTGAATCACTCGCCTGGTGAGCCTTTGCCACCAAGATTCGCTTGGTCGCTCCGGCTTGAAGGTCTTGGTTGTCTCTGGCTCTTGCTCCTCCACGATCGAGTCTATCCTGGTTCCAATTCCTGAAAGAACGCCATCTGCTCGGAGGTCGACAGACCCACTGGCTCCACTCATCCGGCTCATGCGTCTCCTTCGCCGTCTAGTCTCCCGCTCAATCTCTTCTAACACCGCTTTGCTCTGTTCAAGCCGCCATTTCTCGATCCTTGCCGTCTTGTCATCCTCTCCATGAACTGCCACTTCTTCCTCGACCTCATCGAGCTGCCTCTGCAGGCTACTTCGCCGCCTAGCATGCCTCCTTCTGTGTGGATTGTGTCGCTCAAATTGCCATAACTGCTCCTGCAGTCCGCCGGACGAGAATGCACCTAGGCCGTCATGCGTGGGCAAAACAGTCCCTCCGCTTTGATCAAGTGGATTGTGTGATGATGAGGAGAATGGATGATGATGGAATGCATGCAATCCATCATCCAAGCTGTCGAGCTCCGCATTGTCATCGTCAATTTCGGTGCCGAGACAAGTAGCATCTTCCACACTGTGCCCGGGTGGTTGTGACCTCACATGCGTCTCCAACGAGCCAAGATCGGTAGCGGTCCGGGCTGTTTGCGATGTTGTCTGCGATTGCCTGTCACTCTGTGGGCTGAAGAGTATCCATTCCTGCGACTCTTCGATGCGCCGCTGCCCAGGTGACGCGGGTTGCGTTTGACTCGTCTCCCTTAAGAAGGATATCTGGCGGGCCGCTTGTGGACGCTGCTGTGGTTGTTGGAAAGCCATGGTTCGATAAGCCGTGTGCGTACGGTAGTGGTATGTCGTCTAGGTTGAAGCAGACCTCCGACGCACGAGATCAAAGTGATATGCTCGTGCGCCTGATATCATGCGCTCAGCATCTGACGATGGCTTGTGGTAGATGTCTGCGACGGCTTCGTGTCTCGATGCTCCAGGATTACATGTAGGTGTCTTTGTTTCAGGATTGTAGTGACCAACTTGTCGGTCCTCCGCCGGCTATGTTGTCCCCTCTGCGTTGAGCAAGGGCGGAGTCTACAAGCTATCGCAGATGATCTTCAAGACGCGAGCTGGGCAGATGGACGGGAGAGATGTAGCTTCCCCAGATGGCGCAAAGTTTAGATCATGTAGTTCTAGTATCGCATCATTATTTATCAAGAGAACGACATGCGCAGTCAGACACGACCGCTAGCAGCCTTGTCCATGCATGCCTTGGGCTCCAAACAAGTGTCCAGCGTCACCGGCGGAAGGCCAAGCGTCGTGCTCACTCCCTTCGTCACTACTACCTAGTCTCATGCGCGTCGCAATGATAACTGATACCACCTTATCTTCGCGCCGGACGCGGCACCGAACCCATGATTCGCTGACAAAGAAGCCGCGCATCACCCACGCTCAAACAGAATACTTGGGATCCCTCGTCTTACAGCGTGACATCTGTATCATCGATTTCGGCCGACAAATGGCGGAACTTCGTTTGTTGAGCCGTCGAAGGTTCTAAGCTGTTTCACAAGCATTTCATCCTGCTTGGAGGGATTCAGACTTGGTGAGGGCCTGAGTCATCACAGCTGTTCACGGTTCACCTGCCGAAGACGGAGTAACTGTATTGATGGTTTCCCCTGCTGTTGGCATGGCAAGAAGCCATCGAGGATCTCTACAAAACCCGCTGATCATGTCAAGCCTTCGCAAATTCCTCTGCAGCGGCACGAAGGAGGAAAACAGCATTGTCATCATCCCATTTTTGAGCCGCTTACAAGACAGAGTCGATAACCTAGTGGAAGCCGATATGAGAAAAATTGGATACACCGCAAGAAGAGCCGTCTCCCATGGTATGCCCGATACATTTGCGCAGCTGTTGTCCTGACAGTCTATCTCGTCGCGGTAAGAAGCGCTCAACATTTAACGCACAAATATTCCTGACATGAGTAGGGCAGCTCAAGATGGCGCAGTGTGTATTCAGGTCAGAAGGCATTACATTGCATATTGCAGATGTGTTCATCATCGGTACTATTCAAAGGCGGAGCTGCGGACGCGATCATAGATGCGCTCTAACACGGCAGATGCGTACACTGCCGAGTTTTGTCCAGCGTAAGGTAAGAAGGCACGAAATGCAACGAGTATTTCCATCATTAAGCATGGCACGAAATGAAGAGCAGCCGCTGGGTCAGGCTTTCCAAGTCGCTGCAGCGACGAGCTGCTGGCTCTGCCAAATGTATTGATCTGCTGCTGAAGTGCTTGAACACAAGCTGAGCATGTCGTCGTTAAGGTAGATCAGGAGAGTTGGTGTACCGAGCGCCAGCATTTCCGTATAACGCCGCATATCATTTTCATTGTCCACTTGGCGGTTGCACAGCGCTTTATTGCTGAAAGATTCAGCCTCACGCACCATTGACCGCCCTTTATAGTCTGGCGTATGCATGCTGCACGAACGGAAATCTGGACTTTGGCTGTCTCAACCACATTGCATCCCGAGCCGCAGCGAAGATGGCGAAGTTCACATCTCTTACAACATCTTATGGAGCTGATAGCTCTTCCGCCCCGACTTAGTACTTCTCATGGCCAACCTCATGTAACCTGGCGTCCTTCTTCCGTACCTCTTCCTCAGAATCAGCCATGTACTGCTCTATACTCCCTCTCACCTTCAGATCTGACGAGCCCAAGATTCTTGCCGCAAGCAGTGCCGCGTTGATGCTGTTGTTGACACTAACCGTGGCCACGGGTACACCTTTTGGCATGTTGCAAATACTTAGCAAAGAGTCCATGCCATCACCAATTGTTGGCTTGACGGGTACCTATAGATGTTGCTGTTAGCATGAAGGTTAAATCGGGGTGCTGCATGATGTTCTTACTCCGATGACTGGCAAAGGCGTATAAGCAGCCGTCATGCCAGGAAGGTGCGCAGCACCACCAGCTGCCGCAATGATAACCTTGAAACCGTTCTCTGCTGCTGAAGAAGCATAATCGGCCATCCAACGAGGCGTTCGGTGCGCTGACGTAACGCGAGTCTCATATGGAATACCGAACTTGTCCAGGATAGCCAGGCCAGGCTTGAGCACAGGCAGATCAGAATCTGAACCCATCACGACTGCCACCAACGATTGTGTCTTGAGCTGTCCCGTGCTGACAGCTTTTCCATTAGCCTTGTCGACATAGTCGATAAGTGGCTGAATGATGGCCTCTGCTTCAGCCATGGACGGCGCGCAGACAGTGACATGACCCATCTTACGTCCCTTCCGCGCTTGACCCTTGCCGTAGAGGTGGATCTTTGTTCGTCGATGCTTGAGAGCTTCGGCCGCGAACTTCCGATGAGAGTCTGGTTCACTTCCACCAAGTATGTTGAGCATTATACTCGGCTCTTGCAGCTGCAAGTCCTCTGCCAATAACGGCAGATCCAGTATAGCCCTCAGATGCGCCTCGAACTGTGATACTGGACAAGCTTCGATGGTGTAGTGGCCAGAATTGTGCGGTCTTGGTGCGATTTCGTTGATGAGCAATTTGTCGTTTGGCAGCAGGAACATTTCCACCCCAAAGACCCCCTTGCCTTCACCAAAAGCCGCAACAGCCTTCCTCGCCAGCGCCTGCGCAGCCTCATTGACCTGCTTGCTCACACCCCTCGCAGGAGCATATGTGAGCTTACAAATACTGTTCTCATGGATCGTCTCCACAGTCGGGAAGCTCAATACCTGGTCCTTCGTCTTCACAACCATGACTGCAAGCTCCATCCGAAAGTTTGCCCATTTCTCCGCGTAGAGGTCCTTGTTCGCTCCCAACGCCTCCAGAGCAGGCTTGAAGTCGTCCTTCGATTTGACGGGAAAGTTGCCCTTGCCGTCGTAGGCCTCTCTCCTCGACTTCAGCATGAGCGGAAGGCCCAGAGCGTTCGCGGCTTTCTCGAGCTCGTCGACGCCTGCTGAGGCCAATGGTAAAGAATCCGCAGTCTCCACATTATGCGTAGCAAGATGTTGCTTCTGTAAGTACTTGTCCTGGATGGTCCTAATGGTCTTCCAGCTGGGTTGAACATTCGAGCCTGACTTAGCAATCTCCTCCAGGATTTGGGTATTGACATGTTCGATCTCGATGGTGACAACGTCTGACTTGGCTGCTAATTGCTTGACGGCTTCTGCGTCCTTAAAGGAGCCGTCAATATGATCTGCGTGGTTGCTGACTTGCTTCGCTGAGGACAGGCCAGCATCCACGAAGTTGACCTTGATCTCCAGCAGATTTGCAGCCTCTACAAGCATGCGGCCAAGCTGGCCTCCTCCCAGAACGCCAACTGTCTTATCCATAGTGATCTAATCTGTTGCTATCGGATCATGTTATGTGTCTGATTGAAGTTCGCAGAAACCTCTGCGATGTATATGCGAGTCACGTAGAGGTTCGTAGATTTTGGGTCGGCTTCGAGAAATTTTTGTGGGGCCTCACCTCAAGACGTTTCGAATCGAAGTCACCAATGGCACAGGCTCAATTGCATTCACGGAGTTGAAGACGATTTACATATGGGCAACGTGCAGCGGCATGTGTAGATACTGATGCGGTCTGATATGCTGGAACTCGTTGTATTTCATGGTAGAGACGCCATATCTCATTTCGCTACTTGCAGTGTCCGTGGAACGCCATTGACCCTGCCATGCAGCATATCGACGCCATAAAGTCACACTGAGCGAGGCATGCTCGTGCGCATGTAATGAAGCAGCGCATAGCCGTGGCCACAGCCACCTCCCACTGTCTCCTATGCACCAAGTGCACACCTCCCTTAGACCTTGAAACCACGCGACCGTCTGCGACCACGAGCCCTCTCGAACTTCCTGCCCTTGCTCTCGACGTATGGCTTCTGTGATATTGATTAGTAACTACGCATGAGTTTCACCGATTCTTCAGGAACGCACCTTGTGCGAGTGTGGACCGAAGCCGAAGTGCTTGACAGCCTCACGGGCGTTCTTCGCACCACGGAGGAGGACGACGTTCGAGCCAGTTGGAGCACGGAGAGCCAGCTGGTCGAAGGTAAGGCACTCACCCCCGGCCTTCTCAATGCGAGCACGGGCAGTGTTGGTGAAGCGCAGAGCAGCGATGGTCAACTTGGGCACCTCGTAGAGGCGGTTGTCGTCGGTGACTGGGCCAACGACGGCACGGATCTTGCCCTCGTATGTCTTGGCAGAGGCCGGGTTGTGGGTGACGGAGACGATCTTAGACAGGGAAATCGGGGCCTTGTTGATCTTGGAGGCCATCAGGCGGCGGAGGACGGTCTTGTTGAACTTGCTGTCGGTTCGGCGAGCGAGGAACTTGTACAGCTTAACGAGCAGCCTTTAGGCGCATCAAGTCAGTATGCTGTATGCATGGTACTCAGTCGACATTGTAGAATGCCTCGCACCTCAAGTATGGGTTCTCGCTCTTCGGCGCCTTGCGGTGGCCGCTCTTGACTGTGCACACAGTATATCAGCATTGAGTCCGCAATCCTCCTCACTTTGCGCCAGATTCGCTCGTTCGCTGCCACACTAAAGCTCGCGCGTACATACCGTGGTGCTTGTCCAAGTCGACACCCATTTTGGCGATTTATCAGTCTGTCGGTGGGCGAGTGGAAATCCTCGTTGATGTGCTGAAGACAACCTTGCGCAAGATCTCAAAAGTTCTGGTGTGCGCGGATACTCCCGCCCACGCGCCAAGTCTTTTGGCGCGGGCCCAGCTTGCTGCCTCCGAATTTGGCACCTCGCACTTTGATTGTCAGACAGCGACATCGACGACGACTAACGACCCACCTACGGTACGAACACACACGATTCGAAGTATAGGAAAGAGAAGAGTCTGACATATACACAGACCCGACAACACCGGCACCATGGGCGACGCAGACGTTACCGCAAGCAACTGGAACTTGGTCGAGGTCGGCCGCATCGCTCGTTTCGCCAGGGGCCCATACACCGGCAGGATTGCTGCCATTGTCCAGATCATCGACCACAAGAGGGTATGTTTGGCAGCTTTGGGCTCTACTTGAAGAGTCGGATCTCGCGAGTGCAGGATGAGGACTGATCTATGGCAGGCGCTTGTCGAGGGCCCATCTTCCGATGCTTCTCTGGCCGTCCCACGCCACGCCGCTCCTCTCTCCCACCTGTCGCTCACCTCCATCGTCATCCCCAAGCTCCCGCTGGCCACTGGCCCGACTGCGCTGAAGAAGCAGTGGGAGAAGGCCGAGATCGACAAGAAGTGGGCAAGCAGCAGCACAGCCAAGGCACACGCCAAGTACGCGAGGAGAAAGCAGTTGTCCGACTTCGAGAGGTTCAAGGTTATGGTTTTGAGGAAGCAGGCGAGGTTCGAGGTCCGCAAGGCTCAAGCTAGCGCCAAGGCCAAGGCATGAATGTGAGCTCGAGGGCCGGATGAGACTATGAGATGCGATTGCGCCTACGAGAGAAGATGATCTCGGTGCATTGCGCCTCTTCTACGAGATAAGCATTACAAGCGATTGGGCGGCGAGCCGGTGGGTTGGGATTGCTGGCTTCGACCTTCCGTAGTACCTTTCAAAAGGCTCTCACGGGCTGTTGAAAGTATGCAACTCAGTGTTTGTGTGCGTTATATGCTCGGACAACTACGGCAGACTGCAGTCTAAACAATTTCTGAAGGACTGACAATTGCATGGAGGGTCTTCCAATTGCCAGGCAAGTCCTCTGCTAGCGACTTATCGCAACCTGTGTTCGTTGTGTCGGCATCATTTCAAATGCATCCTTTTGAATCCTCCCGTGTTCTTCTCCATCATTGATCGAAAGCCACGTCCCACTCGCTATGCTGTCTGGTAGTAGTCATAACTTGAGATCTGAGTCGCTTGCTTAGGTAAGTCATGCTCGTGTGCCCGCGCCAAGACCATCTTCTCAGTCGACCTCGAACTTCTTCGCGCCAGGCATTGACTAGGAGGACCTGCTGGAACGCCCGTATTCCACCTTCAGCGACAATTGTCAAACTGTACGCCTTGCCCGTGATCCACTGCCGCCGCTATTTTGTTGGGGAGAATTTCGCTAGCGAGACCGCACTGCAACCGACTTTGAGCTTCCAAATTAACGTCTTGAGCAGCTTCTCACCCCATACATCACAAAATGGCGAACCCGCGCGTCGAAGAGCTCCCCGATGAGCCCGAGAAGAAGACCGGCCCCGAGGTCGAGGAGGATGACAGCTCCGACTCTGATACTGGAGACGCAGGCGATGCCAGCATCCCGGCCGGCGCATCCGTCACTGTCCACAGCAGGAATGAGAAGAAGGCGCGCAAGGCTATCGCCAAGCTTGGCCTCAAGCACGTTGAGGGCATCACGAGGGTCACGCTCCGCAGGCCAAAGAACATCCTGTTCGTTATCAGCCAGCCGGATGTGTACAAGAGCCCGAACAGCAACACCTGGATGTGAGTTGGAGCTGGGTATGAATGAAAACACGGACAAGAACTAATATAGAATCATAGCATCTTCGGTGAGGCCAAGATTGAGGACCTGAACTCTCAGGCACAGGCCTCTGCTGCTCAGCAGCTCGCCGCACAGTCTGCCAACGAGGCCGGCCACGACCACGGTGCCAACGGCGCTGACAAGGGCAAGGCTGTCGAGGAGAAGAAGCCCGAGGAGGACGAGGATGATGGCGAGGAGGTCGACGACACCGGTCTGGAGGCGAAGGACATCGAGCTTGTCATGACCCAAGCTAGTGTGAGCAGGAAGAAGGCTGTGAAGGCGCTCAAGGAGAACGACAATGATATTGTCAACAGTATCATGGCGCTCAGCATATAGTAGAAGATCTGCTTGAGCAAGGCAAAGTGGTGGTGCAAGAAGAGCAGCGGTGTTCAGGCATTGCTGTCGCACTTGCGATCAGCACGTCTACCTCTGGGTCGGCTTCGGACGTGTGTTACGAAGGAGATCTAAAAGTGTACAGTATGTGCAGATTATCTCCATGAGTCAGGGGTTGCAAATTCATGTGACTCTGTATTGCTCCCAAATCGTGCTCCACAGTCCATCCGCGAATGAGGGAACTCTTGGTCTTCTGCTGCGTCCACTAAGTCTCATTGCACGCTGCCGCTACTGTTTGCTCGCCATGTGTCATTTCAAGACATTATTGCATCTCATGTGTGCCTTTATGCCTGAGGCACCATCTCTCGGGCGTTCCCGCGATGGCTCCGAACATGAAGCTCTCAGATCTCTGATGCGACAGCGACCATTGTCTCCGCTCATCATCAGCACCGACTACACTCACAATGGCAGCTGCAACGGTAAGTAAGGGCGATTGAAAGATGTTTGGGACAGGAAGCTCATCATCGAGCTTCTACGGCACATACAATGCTCACTCCCTGGCAAACTCGAAGGTAAACCTCCGACTAACCACTACTTTCTACAGCGCTCTGCCGCCCTTAAGATCGACTGGGCCAATCTGGGCACCAAGCTCGGCCTCCGCGGCAGCACCGCTCAAGCCCTCCAGACCTTCAAGAAGCGCAACGACGATGCGCGCCGCCGGGTGCAGATCCTCTCCGAGCAGCCCCAGACTGTCGACTTCGCGCACTACCGCTCCATTCTGAAGAACCAGGACGTTGTTGCCGATATCGAGAAGCAGGTCAACAGCTTCCAGGTCAAGAAGTACGATGTCGGACGCCAGGTCAAGGCTATTGAGGCTTTCGAGGCCCAGGCTGTGAAGAGCGCCGAGCAGACGAAGAGCAAGGTGGATGCCGAGCTGCAGGACTTGGAGAAAACTCTCAAGAACATCGAGACTGCCAGGCCGTTTGAGGAGTTGACTGTGGTATGTATCTGTGGCAGAGAGGTGATGTCACGTGATGGGTTTGCTGATATGCTGCACAGGACGACGTTGTGGCTGCCCGCCCAGACATCGACGAGCGCGTTACTCAGCTCGTGTCCAAGAACAAGTGGTCAGTCCCGGGATACAAGGAGAAGTTTGGCGACCTTTCCGTCATCTAGTCGGCTCGGCGGAAGTCTCCTTTGTGCTGTAGTTGTAGATATCCGCGTACTTGGTCCAGCGGCTGACTTGAGCTTGTTCATCCATCAATTCTAATGACAAGGGGGCTTGATGCTCTTTTCGGCATGAATGAGAGCCTGAGGGCGTCTCGACAAAAGGCAGGCGATGACGCCGTAGCCTACTTCACATGCCAACGAATGCTTTCGATACCATGGCTGCTACAAGATTAAGTTTGCCAAAAAGGGACCTCTAAACAGTGCTAAGAACGCACTGCTAAGGCCGCAATCCCGCAAGGACATCGCATACTTCAGCCATGCTGCAAAACACCATGAGACTGGCAAATCGTTGGTTCCAGACTACATTTGGCTGGCATCGAAACACAGTAAACAACTCTGGCCAGTTCGGCGCACGCAAAGAGAGCAATGACCGCCTCAGTAACGCCTATAACAGCTCTATCGTCGCACATTACAGTCATCTCTAAGCTCATGAACATACATTGCCACCCTTGGCGTGAGCGTTTTATTCTTATACAGCTCTTTAGAAGATTATTCCCGCTGGACTCGTCCCCGTCCAGCCATACTGCGGCACCATCAGATTCTGCTCGAAGCCACCAAAACCGTCGGCTGAGCTCTCGTCGAACCTGTCGAAACCGTCCATCGATCCAGATATTGAGTTGTTCTGCGTTGCGAAGTCACCAACCGCCGGCAGGTCCAGCCAGGAAAATGTATTGATGGACGGCGGCACGTTGGGCTGATCATATATTGCTGGATCAGTGGGGCCCTGCCCGTTGCCATTCGATGGACCGCCATTTGCCCTGCTTTGTGGCCGTGTGATGTCTGCGCCTTCTGCAATGCTTGCTCGCCCGGGCGGCTTTCTCCATAGTAATCGAATCAGTCTCGAATACCGCTCACCAACATCGTTGGCACATGCACTGGACTTCTGCAGTTTGTCCACGGTGTCGAAAATTAGGCGTTTGATGCTGCCTCTCGTGTCGCCACCCATCACTCCTGTGGACCTTGCTTTGTACAGAAAGCAGGCGCTATAGATGACGTAAAGGTAATATCGAAGAGGCATGAAGCGGAAGGTCTCGATTGGGTCCACAAAGGAATTGAAGGTGCTGAGGAGTGACTTGGCGGCATCGATGCTGTCGTAGATGAAGCGGGCATCTGGTGTCGCTGCCACATCTGCGAAAGGGTAGGTTGGCTGTCGGGACTGCTGGCCATTGGCATTCGCTGCTTGGACTTGAGCTACTAGGCGATTGAGTGTGGCCTGGTAAGCAAAAGCATTGACATATAGTCGCAGATACTCGTAGCTTAAGATCAGGCTTGCTTTGAGCGGTGGTGAACAGCTCAGCACACCCCAGGTACCATGCCACGAGCGCAGCGCAACCCTGAAGTCATCAATATACTTGACATACTCTCCACCAAAATTGAGCTGGTTCGACCGGCTCTTGGTAGCATAAAGAACATCGTGGGCATTGCTGAAGAGCTGAGTGAGTTCGAGATTGGCCTGGAAGATGGCCGCGAAGTCGTCATGGCGGCCCATCCGAGGCTGCAAGCTCGGGAAATCCTGTGCTCTAAGCGCGGTCATCGGTCCAGGACCGCGTGACCAGAATGCTTTACCAATGCGAACGGAGATCTGACGGTCGCTCATGTAGCAGGCCGCCCACGCAAGCCTCTTACGATTGAGCTCTGCGGACTGCGCTTCACTTTCTGCTCGAAAGCCAGACCTGTCAATACCGAGCAGGTAGCCAAGCCTATCGGAACACGTCAGTAGAGCTCAAGCTAAGGCACAGTGCAGACTCACCGTATTGCAGTCCCGACATACATCCAAGCGGCGCCATCTTCCTCGCCACGGCCGACAGTCGGAGACGAAAAAGGCCTTCTCGGGACCCATTCAGCCAATATTAGCATAGCTTCAACCGCTTCCACAGTACCGCCGCCACTATAGACCAATTCCGCTATGAGTTGCTGCATGTGCACGGAACATGCCTCGTGAATCTGCCACCAGTCTTTCTCATCTTTCGAGGCGACGGTCAGAATCGCAGCTAGCTGATGAGGTTCCTTCGCAGCCATGCTCGGCAGGTTTTGTAGGTCGAACACCAACGGATTAGCCAGCGGGAAGTACGGATGATACTTGTCCTCATAGCGCAGCAGTAGAGTCCTGATCATCTCCAGGCTGATTTGTCCCTTGTTCAACGGTGGGTAGTCAATAGCACTCTCACTACGGCCCACCGGCAGCGGCTCTTGCACGGGATGTGTTGATGGCATCCGTGGTGGCATGCCATGGTAAGTCGTCTGCATGGGCGGCAATTGATTGGAGCCTGAATCTCGCTCCGCTACATTGGCCAGAAAAGCCAATGCATCGGCCGGGTTTTGCAAGTCTGTAGAAACCACGGTCTCGTCCACAGTCATCTTAGAGCCATGCGGCGTGCTGGTCTGCAGACGTGGCGGCGGCTCCAATGGCGGCAATATTCGTGACACGCGATCCCATGCCGGCGCGCGCTGCTCTGAGCCTGGGCCTTGAAAGTCTGGCAGTCGGGACGGCCGTGATGAGATTGGAGTGGGTTGCAGTACGTTGTCAATGCTGGCCCTGATTGCCGGATTGGTCGAGGATCCGGCAGCAGTGGCTGCATCGCTGATGCTTCGCTTGACCCGCCTGCCACCTCGCCGAGACCCACCTAAGATACATTCATGCTGCTCTCGGATGCATCGCTCGCAGGGTGGTCTCCCAGGTTCTCCGCTGCTGTACAAGTCGCACCGAGATTTGCGTTGTCTGCAATGCAAGCAGGCTCGATATGTGCGCTTGTCGCGTTCGCTCTTCTCTCTGCTGGATTTTTTGATTGTCGGCTTGCTCGGTTCGTTGGACTCGTCGCTACTTGGGCTCCCAGGTGGCTGAGAATGTGATGCGGCGGGTCCCGCAAATTGCATGGCGCTGAAGTCTCACAAGATGGGCAATTGGCGGTGTCCTGCGGTAAACATCGGGCAGTGGCCGTGTTGGAAGTCAAGAAGGATGGTCAAAAGCCGCCAAAGCACGACGGGCAGGTGAGATATTAGGCAGGAGCAATCAACGGCTCCGCCAACTCCCGGTCGCTCGCGGGGACATGCCCATGGGGAATGGGCGCGAAAAGCATCTGGGCAGCCTTGGGCTGGAGGGGGTAGTGGGGTGAGCCAAGGCTACCTTAACCTTGATCTAACCTCTGTGCGAAGCGCAACGTCGCTTAGCCAGACAAACCTCCCGTGCTAGCCAGTGAGGCATTTTCGAGCGGACCATGTTGGATACCGGGCTGCACTACAAGCAGACAGAAGAAAAGTTGGCATATATTGGGAATTCTTGTCTGTGGAGAGGGCAAGGTACAGCTTTGGCCGTGAAACAAGTCCCTCTCTGCCACGGCAAGTGACGGCTGTCAAATGCTTGTGTTCTATCAAAATCTTATCCCATGCATCGAACGGCCACTGAAACAACAGAGAGCCTTGATAGTCACGAGATACTGTATCTAGACCGCAATACCCATATTCGACAACAACGCGCCTTGTCGTCGCTCGTCGACCTTGACGACCCAGAGGCATTTCTCATTAAGAAGAACCATCTCGCCCTTCTTGGTCTGCATCGAAGTAATTTTAGCAACGATTACCATATATGATATGCTCAGATTGACTCACAAAGCAGAAGTTGGCCACGCCTCCTGGTATCATGATCTTGCCAATGAGCTTGCCACCAGCAGTCCAAACATTCACGCCATCATCGCAGCCGGAGTACACATTGCCCTCAAGATCACATTTGATGCCGTCTGGGATGCCATTGTCGGCAAATGCGAACAATCTCTTGTTTGCCAGGAATTGTGAGCCATGTCTGTCAATGATGTCAAAGGCATATCTGCTCCGTGTCAGTGTCATCTCATCTAGCCGCAAGGCGTGGGCTCACATTGTGCCGGCCCGTGTCCAGTCGACGGTGCCGTCGCCGTGTACGAGATCGGTATCGGTAATGTACATCGTCTTCTCGTCAGGGGAGAAGCAAAGGCCGTTTGGTCTCCCAAACCCGTCCGCCACAACTCTGATGTCTCCGGTCTCTGGTTCAAAGCGGTATACTTGACATGGCAGCTGTGGCTTCGGCCGAAACCCCTGCTCATATCCATATACGGGATCAGTGAACCAGATGCTGCCGTCGGTGTGCAGGACTACATCGTTGACAGAGCTGAACATACGACCATGAAAGCCGTCGATCAGAGTTCTGGTGGAGTATGGTGGTTCTGTTTCCAAGTGAACTAGACCACCTGGTTCAGTCTTGCTGCCCTGGGCGCAGAGAAGAATGCCGCCAGCGTGATTGATGCCTCCATTGCCCATCAGATGGTCGAGGCCAATGACCTCGTGCTGCCATGTGCCATCTGACTGCCTGCTGACTTTACTGATCTTGATGGTCTGCTCTGCTGAGCCTTCAGGTTGGTGACGATTACTTGTGATATACACAGCATCTTGAGAAGGTACGTACACGCCAGCCTCGTGTGCAAACGGCCAGTCTTTTTCGATTGCCAGAGTGATTGATGGTCTTGATCCTAGGATGTCTAGGAACGCATCGTTGTATATGGCGAAGAATGGGTCCTTTGCTTGGTGCGATCTCAGGGTTTTCGATGAGATCGTAACCTCCTCTGAGGGGATCCGCTGTGCATTGTCAGCATAATTACAAAAACGCGCTATGCTCACTCACTCTGCACTGGGCCGGCAGAGCCATACTCAAGGCGTTCAGGCTCGACTTTGTACCACCAATGCTTGGCCTTTCGACGAGTTTCTAATATCAGAGATACTGACTTCACATCAATTGCTACCAGCAACAACCGCCAATACTGCTCGGCCCAATCGCGAGTCCTGAGTCGAGCTTCCTAGCGAGCCGTGTAAGAAAGGACGGCCGGAGAGTCAGGGCCAGCAGTCGCCGTCTGATGCCGCAGAGGAAGCTTTGACCACAACCCTTACGAGCCGATAATCGAGCATGGCACCACGCTACATGCGACAGACATCGATGACGGAAGCTATGCACGCCATGTTCATGTGCCATGGGGTATGCATTGCGGGGAGACCCTATAGCTCGTCGCAGCTTTGCGATAGCGCCTTTGGGCATGGTCCGCAGGGCATTTCCCACACGCGTTGCAATCAGACGGACTTTGGTTGACATAAAACCTTACGTCGCCCCTCGACTTCGCCTTCCATTTTGACGTTTCTTCCGTCCCACAGCACAGTCGCAGAAATAATGGCGGTACTCGAGGGCAACAGCCTGCTCTATACAGTCGCATTGTTGTCATGCCTTGGCTTTCTCCTCATCGGCTACGACAATGGTACCGCAGCATTTCTCCCTCACAAGCTGGTCTAATATGCTGACCACGGCGCAGGCTTGATGGGTGGCCTGGTCAATGGCGATGCTTTCGACAACACGTTCCACATCAACCCGAAGACTAAACGCGGTGCTGACCTGATTGCTCTGATTGTCGCCATCTATGAGATAGGCTGCTTCATTGGAGCTGTGATCACGAGCTTCATTGGTGAGCAACTGGGTCGAAGGCGCAGTATCTTCATCGGGGTGATCATCATGATCATCGGTGCCCTTCTGCAAGCCACGGCTTACGTGACTGCTCACATGATCGTGGCTCGCATCGTGTCTGGAGTAGGCATGGGCTTCATCAATTCCACAGTCCCTGTCATGATGGCCGAATTCGCACCAAAAGCCACACGAGGAATTTACGTCTGCGCTCAGCTTTCCACTCTCAACTTCGGCATCATGTTGGTCTACTGGATCGACTACGGCTTTGGACAGGGCTCAGGTGCCGCACAAAGCTTCAGCTGGCGAGTGCCAGTGATCTTGCAATGCGTTTTCCTGCTCCCAATGCTGTTCATCATCAGTATCATCCCGGATACGCCGCGCTGGCTCACGGCACACGGGAGGGCGGATGAAGCCCTCGATGTGCTCCGCAGACTGAACAGAAACAAGATGAGCGACCAGGCGATTGTGCACATGGCTGATGAGATTCGTGGCGTGGTCGAATACGAGGCTGCGCTCGATACTGGCAGCTGGAAAGATCTGCTGCAGAATGATGAGATTCAATCTCAGAGACGCTTCTTCATTGCCTGCAGTATTCAGGCATTTCAGCAATTGGGCGGGATCAATGCATTGATCTATTACAGCAACACGCTCTTCGAGCAATCGGTCGGTCTCAGCAGCCATTTGTCCGCATTGATGTCTGGGTTCTTGAACACCTGGTTCTTCCTCGCATCATTCATACCATGGTTCTTGATCGACCGAGTGGGACGCAGGCCATTGCTTCTGAGCATGGTCTCGTTGATGTCGGCAGTCATGGCAACGCAGACAGGTCTGATTTACTGCGTTCAGAACAATTTTCCGAACAAGCATGCCACCGGCTCTGCGGCCATTGCGATGCTGTTCATCTTCCAAGGAGCTTTTACGATCGGGTTTCAGGCTGGTAGGTCACGTAGCCAGACTCTTGCGTGAAGACAGATGGACTGACGATCATGCAGTGGTCTGGGTCTACCCAAGTGAAATCCTTCCACTAAAGCTCCGTCAACGAGGCAGCAGCGTAAGCACTGCATGCAACTGGTACGTTCTGATGGATAGGGATTTGCTTCGTGCCTGTGACAGTCACTGACGCTATCCTGTAGGATTTGTAACTTCCTCATCGTGTACATCACGCCTCCAGCTATCCAGAACATTGGTTATCGAACATACATCATTTTCGCGATCTTCAACGCTGCATGGGTGCCAATAATGGTTAGTGGACAACACGCAGTCGATTGCGAGGGATCCGTGCTGACGGCTCATAGTATTTCTTCTACCCCGAGACCAAAGGCCTCGCGTTAGAAGATGTCGATCGCCTATTCGCAAGGGGCGAAGCCGCGCAGCGCCATATGAGCGAGATCATTCAAGACACCAGTAAGCCGTTTGATGATGAGCAGCAGATCGAGACTCTCGAACCAGTAAAAGGAGCAAGGCTCTAATTGCATCGGTGGCAGAACCTATCTCATGATGAACGCGTATATAGGACAGCCATGACATAACGACTCTGTTCTGCCCCACTTACATCTCAGCATCTATGTCTATAAGACTCGTGACTCATTCCAAACCAACGCCTCGCTGACAAGCACCAAAGATTCTCCAGATCATGCCACAAGCCAGAACACTGCAACCATGACCAGTATTGACCATCCCCCAAACTTTGCGACTGTAGCAGCAGCCCCTTTCGGCTTATTCCCAGTGGCCTTCTTCCCCAGATACCATGCGCCGATATCTGTCAGCTTACCCTTTTGCGTCAGCATCGCGGCATTGGGCCCGATGTTGCTAACATCAGAGCGGAACGCCCCGAAGTATGAGTAGTGGCTGATATAGCTGCCATAGTGGTTAGCTGCCGCCATGGCATGGGGACGCATAATCGTGGAAACGCACCTCAATCGATCAAAATAGCTCGCGCTCTCGTTGTAGAATGTCTGACTCTCGTCGAGATCGACGTCTTCGTATGCGTACTCCGTCACCCACATGCTCATGTTTTGATAGGTTGCATTCACCTGACCAATATGACTGGCGAGGCCCTCGAAATTCCCGTACCAATGAATTGGGATGAAGTCTGCTGAGCAGTTCCCTGCGCATGCCGTGAAGAAGTTCTGCAGCCACGTGAATCCACTTTTCCAGATCGGTAGGTATAAGGTCAGTGAATGTCTCAAACAGTAAGCACGCTTTTACCATCATTACTGACCTCTGCGCGCCTGTGACAGCAGGCGCACCTAACTTGACCCCTAGCTCCTTCAATGGCTCAATTTCTCGGATCCATGTTGCGGCGGCTGTATCATAAGCAACGCAGCTGCCACCACTAGAGCATCCATCGGGCTCATTGAACGCCAGAACGTACGAGATGTTCATGCCGTCGTCTATTAGGCCCTTTACGGTGTTGTAGAACGTCATGTCGGTGTCCGATGAAGGTGCTCCCCACAACATAGGAACCTGCGAACGAACTATGAGTACCTCGCATATGATTTCAAAGGTCAGCGAGGTATACGCACGAACTGTAATTTTCCATTGTATTCGGTCGTAGGGTTTGCAGCATAATTGTAATACCACGTTAAGTCCGTCCCAGAGTCCCAAATGCTGTCGTCTGTACTCGCGTGTTTGCTGGACACATAGCAAAGCCCACGCTTGGAGGAGGTTGTGGTGGTCTGCGATGAAACCAGGTGTACGCTGGTCACAAGCAGGCTCAATACTGTGGAGTGTCGCATGGTGGTGGTGCTGCTGTGGGCGCGATCCGTCTTCACATTCCTATGCTTGAAGATGTCCTTCCACCTTTCCTACCTGGAGTGACGCGGAATGATCGACCGCGCAGAAACCTGCTGGAGGCGAAGCGAAAGACGGAATAGATTGATCAGCGATTTGCAGCTTGAAGTGCGGAAATAAGGCATAAATGTCTCCTGGGTGGTTGAGAGAGCTTACATATCGCATCTCGCTTGACCCACGCATGGTTGTGGTTGAGGTATTGAAACATAGTAAGCCTGGACATCGTCCAAAGGTTCCTGGCGAGCGAAAAGAGTCTCGAAGGGGACTTGAGTTTCCAATTCGGTCCTCGGGACCGCCACCACGGTTGCCTCCAAACTCAAAGGAGTTAAGTTCATGCAGTTTGCCGGCCTCCCGGTATCTGGCGCAAATCCAATCTGGTTCCTGTTGTGCCTGTGCCTGATTTACTCCACGTATTTGCATTCGCGACAGCAATAGTAAATACTTGTGCAGGCATAATTGGCTCTGCGAAGAACACGCGTGTGCATGCAGCTGTGTGATCAGAACAGCTACTGCAGAAAATTTTCGTAGAGACGGCACGAAAGCACCGGCGTGGCAGTGGTGCGGGTTATCACGAGGACATATCAAGCTGTCGTTGAAGCAGGTAACCCTTTCGCTGGACACGCATCAGCTTGAAAGCAAGCACCATACCTTAATCGATATTCGCGCTCCAACTCCAATGCAATATCGAGAGCAAAGAATGAACGCAGGAAAGGAATTGACCCACACATCCATGCATGCACGTGACCGGCGGCACATTTATCCGTTCGCAGAACAAGCGCACCTTCCTCCGTTGCCTTCCAACATAACGACAACAAACCGCGGTCATCAAGCTACCCTCGATTTACTAAATTGCTGCTTCGCTCCACTGCTCTGTGCGCATGTGCCCACGAAGCATGCAGAGCGAGTCAGCTGGAGTGCAAGCACTTGCTCGGAGATGGCTTGAGAGAGACAAAGATGCAGACACTCGCAAGGAGATCGAGGACCTTCTCAAGGCCCAGGACGATACCGAACTTGAGAGGCGCTTGCGAGACAAAATTAGCTTTGGCACTGCTGGGCTTCGATCGTCCATGAAAGCAGGCTTTGCACATATGAATGCTTACATAGTCCTCGAAGCCAGTCAAGGACTTGCCGACTACATACTCTCCACGCGCAAAGCTGCAAGGTTGAACGGCTTGCCGTCCATCGTGATAGGCTATGATGCTCGCCACAACTCACTCAAATTTGCACGGCTCACGGCCGGTATCTTCATAGCCAAAGGCTTTGAAATCCTGTGGTATGAGCAGCTCGTGCACACGCCGATGGTGCCGTTTGCTGTCAGCCTTTACAAGGCTGCTGCTGGGGTCATGATTACTGCTAGTCACAACCCGAAGCAGGACAATGGTTACAAGGTCTACTATTCGAATGGGTCCCAGATCATCCCTCCTCACGACGTTGGTATTGCAGCGGCTATTGATGCAGTGCAAGACATTGTTGCTTGGGACGAAACAGCTATCCAGACATCATCTAAGGTCAAGCACATATTTTCCGAGGCTACGCAAGCGTACTTCAAATGCCTACAGAAGTCTGTCAGGCAGCCTGCCGGCGCTCACACATTGAATTTCACTTACACGCCGATGTAAGTGCCAGAGTCTTACAGAAATTGCCCATGAACCACATCTGTGTTGACAGCTCTCCCATTCGAGCTTCTGATGGTTGTACGATCAACTGACAAAGACAGGCATGGTGTGGGCTTGCCGTTCATGCAACGGACTACTGAGCTGTTAGGGATCGATGGAATGCGACTTGTCGATGTCCAAGCAAAGCCAGATCCTGATTTCCCGACCGTACCCTTTCCGAACCCAGAAGAGAAAGGCGCACTTGAACTTTCGTTTGCCATGGCGTCAAAGCACGGCTCGAGGCTCATTCTCGCAAGTGATCCCGATGCGGATCGCTTCGCAGCTGCAGAAGAGATCGAGCCTGGCAAATGGCATCAGTTCACCGGCAATCAGATGGGTGTCCTCCTCGGCTCGCATGTATTTGAGACTTATGACGGTGATAAAAGCAAGCTGGCAATGCTTGCATCGACGGTCTCCTCCAGCATGCTGGCCGCCATTGCGACAAAGGAGGGCTTCCACTTCAGAGAGACTCTTACAGGCTTCAAGGTCAGTCCTAAATGCGTAGAATGGTGCTGGTGCTTTGAGGCATTCGCTGACCTACTACCTAGTGGTTGGGAAATGTTTCGCAGGACCTCAAAGCGCAAGGTCTAGATCCAGTCTACGCCTACGAAGAAGCTATAGGTTACATGTTCTCTGGTGTGGTGTGGGACAAGGACGGTATAGCAGCGGCCGCTATGTTCTTAGTGGCGCTGCAGAGATGGCGCATGCAAGGTCTCTCGCCTTGGCAGAAGCTCCAAGAGCTGTACAAGACGTACGGGTACTTCGCAGATGCGAACACTTACGTCGAGTCGCCCTCGCCTCAGGTCACAGAAAGTGAGTCGCACCATCGATTTCTCACATGCACTGATCTCTGACTGCGACGCTAGGCATCATGGCTAGGATCAGGAACATGGACGGTGATGGGTCCTTGCCACTGACAATCGGCAAGCGTAAGATTCGACGATATCGCGACCTCAGATTTGGCATAGATTACTCGTATAGCGATAGTGATGGGCTGTTGCACGCGCACACAAGTCAAGTACCGGATCTGCCGGTCGATTACTCCAACAACATGATCACCTGTTGGCTTGACGACGCCGTCTTCACAGTGAGGAGCTCTGGGACCGAGCCGAAGATCAAGCTGTACATTGAGGGCACCGCAAGCACTTCGGACACTGCTAAAGCTAAGGCGGACGAAGTGCTGCATGATCTGGTCGAAGAATGGTAAGTGCATCGTGCTGCGGAGACAAGCCTGACGTCGCTGACTTCTTGGCTTGTCGCCTCCAGGTTCACGCCGTGTGTGATTCAAGGCCAGCTCATCGATCTGAAACCCGTTGGGTGGACTACATAGGCCGCGACGTGTGTTTCCAGTATTGGCCTGAAGGTTGCACCTGGCAGGAAGCTCGGGAAAACAGATGCATGTAGGTCTCGCGCGACGTGCAGCGATGCGACGCCTCATGATAGCCCTGTGAGGACTGCTGAAGCTGCGGCTGAGCGAGAGGGCCCAGACCGCATTCTTCGGCCGCGATCTTACACGCATTCAGGAGGTGAAGGATACCACAACAGCCTGCAGCATGATCGCTGGTTATCTTGCATTGCTGCAACAGCTCCCCTGTCATGTCGCGCCAACCACAAGTAGAACCTGTAGCACACGCTCACAGCCTATCGCCTTGTGTTCACCTTATACTACAATGCGAATCCTCGTCCGGCTGTGAATCAACCACCGTCCTCGCCTACTTGGAAGACAATGGATCTTGCGGCACTGCACGAAAGCAGCTCGAAGTCATTGGGAGCCAGAGAGGATGTCGTCCGACTCGAGCAGTTCGGATACAAGCAAGAGCTGAAGCGCGGGTTTGGCTTCTTCGGCATGATTGGCATCGCTCTCTCGGTGCTGACATGCTGGACTGCACTGGCAGGCTCCTTGACCGATGCCATCTAGCTGGTGGGCCGCCTGTATTCATATATTCATCGATCGCAGTGCACGTATTCATGTGGACCAATCCAAAGTCAAAAGAATCGCCGAGCAAGCACAGTTGCCTCTTCTCTCTGGCTGTACCCTATCCTTTGCAGAGATCTGTTCGGCATTTGCAGTCGCTGGAGGGTAAGGCGTGAAAGGCTCTTGGCTCATTGGGTGCACGCTCACTAGATATCGCAGGCAGTACAGCTGGACCGCAATCTTGTTCCCTGCCAAGCACTCCAGACTCACATCCTATATCTGCGGATGGTTCATCGTCGTCGGCTTCCTCAGCGCGGGTGCGGCAAATGGTGTTTATTGGAGTGTGTCCTCCCCTACAGCACAATATTGGGCCCGAGCTGAGCAAAGGCAGGCGATTTTCGTGCTCGGTATGGCTCGACTAGCAAATCCAAGCTACACGGTCCAACGCTGGCACACCTGTTTGTTGTGCTAACTCGTCCTGATCCTCGCGGCTCTCGTCAATATCTTCGGCAGAATCCTTCTTGACCGACTGGGCCGTATCATGCTCGTCTTCGACCTATTGTCATTTATCGTTGTCGTCGTAGTGATACTCGACATGGATAAACACAAGCAGAACGCAGGCTTCGTCTTCGTCACTTCCCAAAACACCACTCGGCTTCAACGACTCGTATGCGGCGCTGCTGGAATCTTGCAAGCTGCATTCGGCATGACGGAATACGATGCAACGGTACACATGACAGAGGAGCTGCATGATGCGAGGCAAACTGCTCCGAGAGCTATCATATGGCCTGTCTAGATAGGTGCCGTTACCGGATTCGTGAGTGTGCCTTCTGAGAACAACCTTCACCGAGAACCTCACTACAACTAGGTCTTTCTAATTGCTGCGATGTCCTGTATTGGCGATCTCGAAGCAGTGGTGAGCATACCAACAGGAGTACCACTAATTGCAGTCTTGCAACAAGCCACTGGCTCCGTCGCTGGCGGGCTGGGCTTGACGACCATGATCGCCATCATTGCCCTGGTCAGCCTATGCTCCCTCATGGCGCAAAGCTCCAGAGTCGTCTTTTCCTTGTGAGTTCCATAATGATGGCCAGTCTTAACAAGTTTTCTTACACACTCGTGACAGTGCCCGAGATTGAGGTCTGCTATTTTCAGACATCATTGCGAAGGTGCATCCTTGCTTGCATGTGCCAGTCTACACCATTCTTCTCGTACTAGTTGTCAACATCGGCCTGATGTCGCTATACTTCGGTACGGTCGAAGGCTTCATACCGAAGCCTTCTGTGAGTCAATCGATCTCATCTGTCCTACGCGGTCAAAACTCCACAGATACCCTCTCGTACACCAGCTCTCTGCCTTGAGTGGTCTACTGATTGCTCCGCTCGCAGACCTGTCCTATGTCCTGCCACTCATTGCGCGAATCTGGCAACACGCAAAAGCCAACACGTAGTCGATAGCGCCTATTCGCTTGGCTCCTTGGGCATGCTGCTCAACGTAGTCGACACTTTCTATCTCATCTTCTCGATCATCACGTTCAACTTTCCGTCGACGAGTCCAGTGGCCCCGCAGAACATGGATTACACCTCCGCAGCTTTTGGAGTTTGCTTGCTCATTGCGACCTTTACGTGGTTCGCGACTGCTCGTAGACAGTGTACCGAGCCACAAAGGGATAGCACTAGTGTTTACCTCTGCAATGGCGGAGCCGGGCTCATCGATAGATCAGCCGACAATAGCTACCTTTCGCCGTACGACTGTGTAAAACAAAACGCAATGCTGGATTGACAATGGGCCAGAGAAAACGACATCTTGCTAGAACTACCTCGTAGTCCTAGAGGTCTGCTGTCTTTGGATCCTGTATACCTGATCATACGACACCTCGAATCAGACAATTTCCGTTCAGAAATATTTCACATTGTCTCGCAACTCAGGTGTTTAGGTCGTTGTGCACGGTATAGCGCATTCTGCAGGACGACGCTGTTATGTCTCTTCATCAATCGGGAATTGACGGAAATTGAAAGGGGGAATTCGGCATGCATTACTAATCCAACATGACGAGAGCGCTGTCCAGTGCCACAGTAGTGGCCATAGAGCTTGACAAAGCCTAGCTATGGCAAAGCATTATATAGGTACAGCTAAGTACAGACAGACCTCTCTTACCCTGCATTGAGTCCTCTAGGAAGTCTCACCAAACAGATCAAACCTTCACCGTGGCTTTCCGCGCGACCCTCAGACTGTCTACAATGACCCACTACAAGATCGACGTCGTGAGCGACACGGTGTGTCCGTGGTGCTACGTTGGCAAAAACAGAATGGATAAAGCCATACAGGCACACAAGCAGTACAACCCGAACGACACCTTCACCACCACATGGTACCCATTCTACCTGAACCCAGACGCGCCGAAGAGCATTGACAAGCAAGAATACTATGAACGCAAATTCGGGAGCCAGCGAACATCAGTTATGCAAGGGCATCTGGCAAGGCTGGGCAAGCAGGTTGGGATCGAGTTCGCGTTTGGAGGGAAGACAGGCAATACTAGGGACAGCCACAGATTAATCCAGCTGAGCAAGACGAAAGGCGAGGTAATGCAGACGAAAGTCGTGGAGCAGCTATTCAATGCATACTTTGAGAAGAATGAGGACATCACGACTCAGGAGGTGTTAATCGACCGAGGCGTCAAGGCCGGGCTGGACGAAGCAGAGGTGAGAGATTGGTTGCAGTCTGGTAAAGGCGGAGACGAAGTGGACAAGGAGGTTGCGCAGGCGCAGACCAAGTTCATCACGGGCGTCCCAAACTTCACGATCGCTGGCAAATACGAGATGTCCGGTGCAGAGGAGCCGGCCGCTTTCCTTCAGGTCTTTGATGAGGTGAAGGCGACAACCGAGAGAGGAAGTGCTAAGATTGGTGGCGAGAATGTCTGCTAAAAAGGAGCACATAGATCTGACAGGTTTAGCCGAGTCGATTTTCAATACCAGCTAAGCGGCTGGCCCTGCTCTGGGGTACGTAGTGTTCAGGGGATTGTATCTAGCAGGGCTCGCAGTCGGGCAAGAACTTCTATTCATGAAGTGAGATACATGTAGTATTGAAAGGCTGTGAGATAGTTCAGCGGTGGGGTATAAGTAATCACATGAAATGTGTTCCGAGCATGACTCGCGTCCCATTGCGGCAGTTGCTCGAGCAAATTCCACAAACTCTGTCTGTTATCATGACTTCCATCAGATCCATCGTTTCCCAGAAAGTCGACCTTCCACCGAGTTGTGTTGCCTTTTGTCCGAGCATTCCAGATTATTTCGTGGTGGGAACGTACTACTTGCACCCGAAAGTTGAGCAGGGAAATGCTGTGCCAGACCGCATTGATGGACCCTCGGTCAATGCTGCAGCCGCTAGCAGTGATGCGAGGCAAAGACGGAGCGGCAGCTTGATAATCTACCGACTTGCTGTCGACGATATGTGAGGATCTGTACAACACCGGAAGGGCTTGGCATAGCTGATCTCCATTGGTGTAGAATCCACATCGCGACAGAACTGACACCTACATTCTCTGTTCTAGACATTGAGTGGAGCCCGCATGTACGTCAACATGGAAGTGTACTTGCTGTGGCTACATCGACAGGATCACTGGCATTCTACCGTCTACAGGCCGAGGACAGCGGGAGCGCAAGGCTGCAGCTCGTCTGCGAAAAGCAAATATGCGACTCCTCAACTCTCGTGCTCGATCTCGTCTGGCATCCGAGCCAGGCGCATGTGATAGCCGCTACCTTGTCAGACGGCAGAGTCTGCATCTGCAAGAATCCGAGTACTGGCAGCCTGTGGTCTGCCGAGGACTCTGTCGAGATAACAGACGTTACACAGCATGATCTGGAAGCATGGACTCTCGCTTTTGCTCCGAGCATTACTGCATTGGATATCTTCTCCGGCGGTGATGATGCGGTACTGCGGCGCACGCCATTGGGACCGGAGATATCGACCGGATGGCACGACCGCAAGAGCCATCAAGCAGGCGTGACGGCAATCTTGCCCTTGACGTCAGACCTCATAGTGACGGGGAGCTACGACGACCATATGCGCCTCATATCAGTGCCTGCCCAGGGCCGTCGGACTGTGCTTGCGGAAACCAATTTGGACGGCGGTGTATGGCGATTGAAATTGATGGACTCTGCAGCAGGAGCTGCCGTGATGTCAAGCGCACCCGATTCAACCGCGGCAAGTCTGTCTACGGGAGAATGTCCGTCAAGGTATGTCTTCGTCATCTCACCTGCATATATTGCGCGTTCTACACGCTCCACAAAGCTTGCTGCCTCGACTGCATTGCTTTCTCTGAATATTTGTCCTTGGCCATTTACACCCTTGTTTTTGTCTTTCGGCCGAACGAGCAGGCACGAGCCAAGAATCTCGCGCATTGTACTTGCATGATGCAATAGATCCTGCGAGCTGACTGCCGACTACTCAGAGACCTATTCATCCTGGCGAGCTGTATGCACGCCGGCGCCCGTGTGGTCCGGCTGAGCCGCAGTTCTAGCCTGGAGACGACGTCTGCAGAACATGGTGATTGGTGCTTTGAAGTCCTGGCGAAGTTTGAGGAGCATCAAAGTATGAATTACGGGAGCGATGTCCAACTGGACCACTGGGCGGCGAATGTGGTTGAGAGTAGGCTGAAGACAGTGATCAGCACCAGCTTTTACGATAAGCTGATGTGTTTGTGGCGGGTCAATATCAGTGCAGAATGACTCAGGTTTCGACTGTGTTGATTAATGCACTGGCCACGATCCTGCGTGCGCTACATCAGTAAGTTATCTAGAGTACAGTATGCCCCCAATAACAACTGAGTGTCCTACTCAATGAAGTTCGATGTGTGGTATATCCCAAATATGTCGACTGACGCCTTTCCGCTGATAATGCAGGCCCATCGGACCAAAAGAATGAGACAGTCTCTCGATATGCTCTGTGGGTATTGTGCCTTCCAATAGTAATGCTGTCATGCACGGTGATGCCGTAGCTGCAATCCCGTTGCAGTCTGTTTGTGCTGTCGATGAGTTCATCGCTATCATGTCACAACTTTACGACGTACTCGACGTCTGTCAAGGCTCGCCTGGGCCACTGATCTTGATCTGGGGCGTTGGCGGTGGAGGTGTTGCGTCGACGTTGTTCTTCGCTCGCCGCCACTTAAGGACCGGTATGCGCTTATCACCCTGCAATGTCATGTCAGTTGGCTGTCTCCAGCAAAGCTTACCTTGAACGAACGACGTACTTTGATCTCTGTCGGTTCCTCGCTCCCCAAGACTAATACTTGGCCGTCCTCTTCGAATCTGTGTGTCCGTATCTGTATGTCTCCTATCCATCCCGGCAAATTGCAGCACTGGAATGTGTGTCGTAAGATCTCTTCCCGGCCTGTGCCCTCATCGTTGATATAATATGGCCCACTGTACGCAAAGAATCGTTTTCCCGCCTCTGCCCACTGCGGCTCTTCGCCCTCTCCACGCTTGAAGCTTTGTTGTCCTGGAATCAACATCTGTGCTGACATATATCCATCTGGAGTATACATAATGAATCCCGTAACGTTCTTGGTCATGGGATACGTCGGACGTTGTATCGGTGATGCTGGCGTTGGGTACGCGATGTAGGACTCCAGTTTCCATGCTCCAATGAGCCTCTGCCGTAATGGTTCTGGTGGGGGCGGAGTTCGACATTGCTCCAACGTGTATGTATCTTCGCTCAGATCGTCATAATTTGTCCCCTTCTGCTCAGCAATGGCTGGACTTTCGCTTGTAATGTGTGAAACGCCGTTCGCATGACCATTCACATGCTTGTCGTTCGAACTGGGGGGCATCTGGTAGCCGTTCGCATACCCATTCAAGGTCGGTTTGACACCCGGGTCGGCTGCTGGCAAGGGCGGAGACTGGGGCCTGAACTTGGGCGACGATACGAGGCCCGAGGGCGCCGTGACTGCTCGAGGCTGCTCCTTCTCTCGATGTCTTGATCGTGATCGCGACCTTCGATGTGGTAAGGCTTTGGGTACCTGTAGGTACTGGGACGTCATGATAGGCATAGGAGCAATACACTGCATCGAGAACGACGTTGTTGTGGATATGTGCTTCCACTGGAGGAAATCATGACTTGGACCTTGGATATGCGAACGTGAGAAGAATAAGTAGGACCGGATACCGGCAACGACGACAGCATAAGCATCAGCATCAGCATCAAAGCATCGCCGGAACCTGCAACGGTGAACCTCAGCTCGGACATCCGTTGACGATGATTAAACACTGCGCTAGCGGATTATCGATTCTCATGCACGTCGACTTCCTCTACCGCTGCATTCTCTTCGCTTCGCTTTCGCTGGTATCGTCCATGCGACTCTCACTCCCATCGATTCGTGCATGGTCTTCCTTGCGGGCCTGCACAGCTAGGCGCATGGGCTGAAGCGCAGACAAGTCTGATCCGCCAGATACGGTACCCACAGCACAAACGACCCCCCCACAGCAGCCAAGGCGTCATAGGCTTGTTGCCAAATTTGGATGCTCAATCGCGTAATGCCTACAATGCCTGGGCACTGGCTTCCTGCCAAATATCACATGCAAGCAGGGCGCCTGTCCAGCTGTGAACCGCCGCTCCAAACCAGATATGCGCCCGAGCCGTCTTCAACGCTCCGCTCGCATCGCATGTTGTGATTGCTTGTGGGTCATAACGGTACCCTGGACACCAGCCCATGGGCCTCATGAGGATCAATCAATATCGTCCCACCGGCCCGGGACCTGAACCCCATCACATTCAGTGCCGCCCTTGCGCAGATCCGCTTGTACGAGCAATGATTGCGTCAAGCAGGCTCGGAGCAGAGAGTGATTTGTGTTGCACGTGCTTCTTTCTGCCACAAGCGTTTCTGGCTCGTGACATGCTCACGAACCTTTCACCTTCGCGTGGGGGCCCTAACAGCACTACTAAACCGACCGTTTGGTGTTGACAGCATTACCAATTCTATTCTTTGGTGTGGGCAATACATGAGACGCGGACGGACTGAGGCACCTGTCAGATCTAAAGACGATCGTTAGAACCCTTTCGTGTCTCACAATGGTTCCAGGGACTGTTTGTCGCAGCGTTGAGCACGCGATGTGGGCCATGCCTGTCGCTCTCAAAAAAGAGCTTGCATTCCTTCACGCTCCCATTGAGGTCGATTAATCTGCGGAGAGAGGCACATAGGCGATCGATCCAGATACTTTTGCAAGGTTCATCAACCTCACAGCAACAGAGCTCCCCGCACAAGCTAGAGTCCACGGTGTCGGAGCTGAGGTGAAGGTTTCAGAAGCATTGAAAAGCTCCTTCGCTCACGCAAAATTTTCACTTCTCTCTCCATCTCAGGCACAGGTCAGCGATTTCAAGAAGCGTTCAAAAGTACTTCAAAATGAATATGATTGGAAGCAAAGAGACTGACCAATGCTCAGGATTCACCATTCCCAGCACCCGGGCAACGGTATGCCGAGACGCACATGCAATGATGCAGAAACGATTCTGCCTTTTGCGCAGGTTGTCCCGCCATGATCAAGGTAGCTACCGATTGTAAACAACGATGCAAAGCCGGTGTTCGACCACTCCGGAGTTATGACTGCTCTTCCAACCCGCGGCATCAGAACACTATGGCTCGAAGATTTCTTCTTGTCAAGCCTAATGTTCTGCTTGCCGTGGGAGAGGACGTAGCATGACTTCCAGATGTCGTTCTGAGATTATACGGCCTGAACTTGATCATTCAGGATAATACCTGCGAAAGAATCTTGCATCATGTGCTCCTGTCCAGCCAAAACGGCAGAGTCAACTGACCAGAACAGTATCACAATCGACCAACCTGTAAAGAAGGATCAAGATGTCTCCACCAGCTGCTATCTACGAGCCGCCAACCAACGGTATCAGCACCACTGCCGTGCCGACAGCCAAGATTGCGAACCTCCCACATGGCACCAGCATTCCAGTTGGCGGAGCCGTCCAGCCTCAGGCCATTGACGACATGGCTGGCAAGTGGGCTGACTTCAGGTTCGCTCCCATCCGCGAGTCTCAGGTCTCTCGTGCCATGACCAGGCGCTACTTCGCGGACTTGGACCAGTACGCTGAGTCAGACATTGTCATCATCGGCGCTGGGTCATGCGGTCTGTCCGCCGCATACACCCTCGCCAAGGCTCGTCCTGACCTCAAGATCGCCATCATCGAAGCCGGCGTTGCTCCAGGTGGTGGGGCTTGGCTCGGTGGACAGCTGTTCAGCGCCATGGTGATGAGGAAGCCGGCCGATGCCTTCCTGAGGGAGATTGGTGTGCCGTACGAGGACGACGGCCCAGAGAGCAACTTCGTTGTCGTCAAGCACGCCGCGCTGTTCACTAGCACTGTGCTGTCGAAAGTGCTGCAGTTCCCGAATGTCAAGCTGTTCAATGCCACGGCCGTTGAGGACCTGATCACTCGCAAGACTGCTGACGGTGGCATCCGTGTTGCTGGCGTGGTCACCAACTGGACCCTAGTTTCCATGCATCACGATGACCAGTCTTGTAAGCATTCACGCACCATACTTGGTGCGATGTAGGATAACTGATATTGGCAGGCATGGACCCAAACACCATCAACGCACCTCTCCTTATCTCCACTACTGGTCACGACGGCCCGTTCGGTGCCTTCTCTGCCAAACGTCTCGTCTCGATGAACGCATTGGGCGCTCTTGGTGGCATGCGTGGTCTCGACATGAACACAGCCGAGGATGCCATTGTCAAGGGAACTCGCGAGATTGCCCCTGGCATCATCATCGGCGGAATGGAGCTATCCGAGGTTGACGGCGCCAACCGCATGGGTCCGACTTTTGGCGCCATGGCTCTGAGTGGTGTCAAGGCTGCTGAGGAGGCTCTGAAGGTCTTTGACACTCGCAAGGCCGAGTGCGCTGAGGGCGGCAAGTGGTAAACGCATGCGTTCAGTCGATCATGTCACCTGGGTCGGACGAGAAATGGAAGGACCGACGCTCACTAAGCTCTAGTAAAAATGTATGATCTGTTTCTATTACTCGGTTGCTATCGCTCGTTCGCCTACCTAGTATTTGTTGACATGTGATTGCCAAGGCAAGCGCTGACCTCATTGTTTGTGTCCCACTTTCCCTTCCTTATCTGAGCACCACAAAGCTTTTTGCTAATGTGATGCGAAAACAACTTCTTGGACGCTTCGCATGGTATGACATAGTTCGGCAGCGCAGCTTTGCATTGAACAGGGAGTTAGGATCACACAGCATCTATCATGGCATCAAATCAGAGGCAATCGAGAAGTCGCAATGACAAGGTCTCGCAGCCAGGAGCGCAGAGCATTGAAGACTTCATGAGGGCACGAGAGAAGGCTGGCTTGGCGTCGCCCAAGTACGACATCAAAATGCTGGAGGCCATGCTTGAAGTTCGATACGACCATCGACCAGCTACTGCCACAAGCCAAGCGCAGCAGAACGAAGAGATCCTGGAGAGACATGCTGCAGCACCGATTTTGAACCAGGCAATGTCCCTGAAGACCGCGGTACTCAGCCTTGGGTGTGAATCGGACTATCTCGTTCAACAGTCGACGAAGCCAGCATTCAAGCTACCGAAGATGCCTCCTGCACTGACATCTGCGATTTTGGCTTTGCATCGGGCTCAAGTGCCTGACAGCGGTAGATTGCATATTGACAAGCTCTATGATGCGAGACTGGGTCATCGCGAGCGGACGCTTATTCTCATGGAATATGGTATTGCGCGGGACTTCACCATGGAGCTTCTCCATGAGATTGGTCCGGGATGGCACCCGAGCCAAGGGCAAAGAGTATGGTCAATGCGACGATGGCACAACGATACTATGATGGGACCTCTACGTGTGGATCTTATCAGGCCTGCCGCTGAGTTCAAGTTCGAGGAGGCTATTGACTCGTTGCAGAGGCGCTTGCAAGGTATGCTCTAGCCTTCCGCCTCGTCATCTCTAGCATTTGGTGAACTGACAGTTGTTAGACTGGGATCGGGCTGGGCAGCGCAGTGCCAACAACTTGGAAGAACGCTTGGATGAACTTGAATGCAAATGGAAGAACTGGCGCAAGGGTCTGACAGACGCATTACATGATCTTCACACGAGTCTGGGCCAGGATGTCAAACACAGGGACAGCTTTTTCGAGGATCATGGCTTATCATCATTGCCGAAGCTGCGTGTGCCGGAAGGACTGGATCAGGCCATCAAAGCATCTGTGCGGAAGCTCGAGCAGGATTGGTTGCAACAATTGGGAGACAGTGCTGAGAAGCATCGAAATGAGCCAGACAGCGTCGACCTGCGAGATGAGCAGCGCTTGAATGTTGAAAAGCAACCTTTCATCACGCCAGAGCAACTTACCAGCGGCGACGAAGTTCCAGACGGCAGCTCCTCATTGGACCTGAGCATGCTGGCCAACCTGGATTTCGACGAGGAAGACAGAGATGCTCTAGAGGAAATCGTGCGAGAGTCTAGGCAGCTGCTCAAGGAAGCAGCCGAATATACTCGGACGCTGGAGAATCGTGGTATCAAGCCGCATCCGATCGCCTTCAATGCTGCCGAGCCAGCGCTCAGGGATCTGGCGGCGGGTATTAGTCTATGGGAAAACCATCCAAAGAATGTCACCCGCAATAACGCTACTAGTGTGAGAAATGGCCTGAAGCACGCGGAGAGCAGAGCCGGCCGCACCAGCAAGGGATTAGACGCAAAGGCGGCCGAGAGTGATGCGAAGTTAGAAGGTCCGAAGTTGAGGCTAAAGGACTTGTGCAATGACTCTGAAGGTCTTACGATGTCCGACACAGACGAATTGACTTGGTCAGTCGATCGCACCAAGAAGCAACATCAGGCCTCGAAGACGACTGTCGCCAGCTCACACAAGATCAAGCGTGATGACAAATGGGCTCATGCCCTGCTGGCGGACATAGGCTTGGCATTCAGAGACTCGAAGCTCGATCACTTCGCTGATCTCACTGAGACTAAGACGGATGACCCAACTTGCTGCACGCTCGATACGTCCGGCATGGATCCCGGATCCGATAGCGAGAAGCAAGAGGCGACCGCGTTGACAGCGGAGCAGAAAGACAGAATCCTCCGCGAAGCTCAGAGAAAGACGAATCGCACGAGCGTCGACGACTTTCTGGAGGAGTTTAGGCTGGAAATCAAAGCCTTGAATGAAAAATATCGAGGCGCCGAAACAGAAGACCAGATCTCCAATCTTGCAAGCAATGGCAAAGTCAAGGTGTTCGAAACCTCCAACCGTCTCGTGCAGGAAGCCGTCGACGACCTGTACGAGGCATCCAGGATCGATGAGATGGCTTGGCGGAAACAAGATAGGCTCAAGAGGATGCAAGAGCGTCGAGTGTAGAGGCTGAGAAGGGTTCGTGTGCCTGGCGACGTTAAGACGTGCCGAGATAACAGGAGCGAGCTGGTCGGCTTACGGGGATAGGATAGAGCGACCTTGAGTAGACAGCAGACACGCACAAATACTCGCACACAGACTCACAACCTCCTTATCTTCCTCCACCACCCTCCATCCTCCACTCATCCTCCTTACGACCACGGCCCCACTTGAATCTTTCACAGTCCCGTCCACGCACGATCATCCCTGGCGATGCGCTTCTACGCATAGCCGTCCCCTGATATTGGCGAAAGAAGAAGAGTTAGTCATCGAAACCTCAATCCCGTACGCGTGTGCGTAGAACTCTCCTATACCCCTGATCTTATAGTCCGACCACCAGCGAAAATGCCCTTCACGCTGGCCCCCGCAGGCGTTCTGCGGGCCTGTCGAGGCATGGGCTGGGACTGCCAGCAGGCCATCAAGAAGGAAGTCGTGCCGGTGCCGATAACGCTTGGGCGGGCGAGGGCGGCGGGCGTCACGGTCAGGGGGGCGAGGAGAGCAGTGAAGGCGTGCATTCTTGGTTTGGTGGATGGGTCGCTGAATATGTGTCAAGTGCTGGGTTGAACGTCTCTCTGATAAGGTGTGAGGAAAACTACCTGCGACGAGTGGCTGTCCTTTTGATCCGTGAAGCAAGTGTGCAGGGAAGAAGAGTTGAGGCTGCGAGTGAGTTGACCGCATGCACGTACATCATCGAATACTTACCCAGCTGAAGCTACGATCCACGGCTCTGGTTCACGTCCAGCTGGCGTGACGACTTGTCTTCAAGTATGCGACGAGTTTTAAGGTAACGTATCGCTACATCGCGTCGCCACCGATTCTCTGGCGGTGTCCGGCAACTTCAGGGTGCTCAGATACTTGCCTGGCCCCGGACCGACCATCATGTTTCTCATCTCGAACGCGTTGATTCTAATATGGCACGTATTGCAAGCGCTACCTATGGATATCTTGTGATCATAACCCGCCGATGCCAACCCTCAAGCAGACCGCTGCGAAGGTGAAAGGGAATTCACGTTGTCAAATCAGCCGTAAAGTCGTTTCGTCCACCACCGCATTCCTGCCGCGCCTTTGCCACCTAGTAAGGTGAGTTGACAATTTCATTTCTACCGAGATAGCTGCCTCGGCCCTTACTCCTCCTCGGTGTCTGTGGCGGCGCCATGATACTCTCTCTTGTCGGTCTCTGCAACGCCCTTCTTGCGACCATATCAACTTCGTTTGGAAGCGCAACAACAATGTTCTTATCTGAACCAAAACGGAAGTTGTCTGCCTTTACCTCCTCACTGTACCGCTTTATGCTATATGGATCTTTCCTGCCCTGTAGTACCTTTTTCATACTCCATGTTACCACAAAGGGGCCGGTGGCGGTGATGATGGTGGTCTCGTCCTTGCCCTCTCCAGTATTGAAGCGAGCAGGAGTGAATGAGATGGGTTGCTTGGTCTCGTGCTGGAACTGGGCGACGTGCGAGGGCGTGAGGCCGAGACGGCGCGGCTGCGGTTTGCTGTCTTTCGCGAAGGCCTTCTCGAAACCAAGTTTGCCTTCGTTCTTGCCCTCTTTCTGTAGCGCGTCGATAAGGAGCAGGTATGTGCGCGTAGTGGCAAGCACCCACCTTCCGTCAGCACTGACATCAATGCCAATAATCGGGTCACCGAGAGCTGGAAGCGCAGTCTTTGCGTTGATCCCCAGACGGTCGAACATGCGAATGTCTCCCTTATTCGATGCGACAGCGATATAGCCCTTCTCGGTCGTAGCGGCAGCAGAGAAGTCATTCTTGCTGACGTACTGCTTGAGCTCGGAGTCCACCAGTTTGTTCCCGGCCAGACGTGGATCAATGCGATAGAGAGCGTTCTTGCTGAGACCCAAGAACGTTTGCTCGTCAGTAGTCTGTGCGAACTTGTTCTCTGGCGCAAAAATGTTGACTGGAATGTCATCATGCACCTTCCAGTCATCGACGATCTTGCCGTACTCAAGATCCATCCGGTAAAGATTGTTCGGATTGTCGCCGTTCTGCACAATCATGTCGCGGTCGCCTGCATGAAGCATGACCTTCTTCGGCGAGAAGGACTTGCCGCCAGGTGTCGCGACCTTGTTGATGGATGTACTAAACTCGAGATGGTTGTCTGGAGTGTGCTTGAAGACACCAATCTTGTCTCCACGAACGACGAAGGATCTGTCAACTTTTGCGCCCACCGCAAGCTGACTGTTGATGTTGCCATCTTTGTCGCGGCCGAGATCCACCTCATCTTCATCCTCGTCCTCATCATATTCCTCTTCTCGTTGCCGGCCTTCTTCTGCGGATTCGTAGTATTCTTCCTCCTCTTCGTCTTCCTCCGCAGCTTCACGCTCCCGTTCATCGTCGCGTGTGGTGTCCTCGAGCACCAGGTCGTTGAACGCATCGAGCACGTAATCTCGCTCGGCATCCTTCACAGCCTTCTGCCACTTAGTCTCGTTCAAGTGCTCCCACAGTGCTTGCATCAAGCCTTCCTGGAACCTCTCTTCCGTGTCGCGGTCCTTGAACTTGAGCAGCCATGAATATGCAGAGCCGTCGTCGGTGTAGTGATTGAAGATGAAGCTCAGGTATTCAAAATTGAAGACAGGGTTGATATCCGGCACCACTTCTTGACCGAGCCATTGCTGTTTCTCACTGTTGATCTGGAGCCAGTACTTCCACTTGCCCACCTCGTACACGGCCGCTTGCACATCCGCATCCTGGAGCACAAAAGTGCCCGACTGGAAGTCGAAGAGGTGTAGCTCTGCCTCTTCGTTGGCGAGGGTCTCAACGCTGGCGGGAGCTTTACGTGCAGCGGGTGCTTTGGTCGGTGTCTGTTCGATCTGCTTTAGTGGCGATGCTGCCGCGATCTTCTTGCTCGAGTCGCGCGCCATGTCGTGATCGCTCTGTTCTCGAGCGTCGTTCAAAAATCTCGTTACGGGTGGCGATGGAGATATAGCTGGAGATCGACCGACGGGACTCGACTGCGGGCTTGCCACAGGTATTGGTGCCTCGTCCTCGAACGCGAACTCTCTCAGGTCCTCCTCGTGCGCCTGCTGGTGACTTCTGCGATACTTGCGTTCGTACTGGCACTGCGCTGCAACCAACTGGAAGCTCGTCGCCGCTTCTGGTCGAGTGGTTGCGTCGCACACGAACTCGAAGAGATCTCCTTCGTCGCCCGACAAGTCCCTCCAAGCAAGCACGATCTCTGCGCCTGCTCGCAGATCAACTCTGAGGTGCAACTCTTCGTCGAGCAAGAACGTCTTCTCGTCCTTATCCAATCCTCCTGTCGCGCCTTCCTCTTCTTCCTCCAGGAGCTCAGCCTCGCCCTCTTCGTATGCGCGTTGGATGACAAGCTGATACTGGTAGTCCTGCCCGGTACGTCTGATATATGCCGCCGCGTCTTTGAACAGGAGTTCGCTGTATCCTTTGATCGAGTGCGGACGGACCAAGTAGAGTTCGCCCTCGGGTAGCTCGACGATGTTCTCTTTGCTGGTGTTGCCGAATAGATAGCTGCTGAGGCTTTTGAGCGCGAACATGCTTATTTCATGTCGGACATTTCGTGAAAGAGTCTCAATTGTCTGTCTGTCTGTCTGTCTGTCTGTCTGTCTGCGCCTTCCCTTTCGAGCGTGACACGAGCGAGAGCAAGCGAGCGCAGGCCACATGTTTGTTTGGCGGGACAAGAGCGCACAGGCGTTTTTACGTCACTCACGAAAAAAGGGTAGGCGCAAACAAGGCAGCAGCTTCTTTGTGCTCTTGCAAGTCATGTCTCTTTGCACAACATCAACTCCAAATCTCAACATGCAGCGCTGTGCTGGTACCAAACGGCAATAGTCACCTGGGCAGTCATCGCGTAGGGCTCATCTACAGCCACCTCGGCGAGAGGCGCCGCTTCAACACGGACTGAACGGTCGGCACGACTAGGCTGCCCAGTCGAGGTGTGCTGTGATGTATACAATTCCTGATATAAGACAATGGCGAGGCATGGAGGATGAGGTCGCGCATTTTCGTATCTTTGCAAGGTTTTCACGGCGGCCCAAGAAGTCGTCCGTTGATCACGGATACCTTGGTCATTGCTCACGGGCGTCAATGTTCAATGGAGTTGTGTCACCACAAAATCGCCCGTCGTCACTCGCCGATTTTGTACTTCGCTGGGATGAAAGCAAATGTCAACGCTGCTTGAACTCTCTTCTTTTGTCATAGATGCGCCCACACTGGCAAATTCGTCCACGGACAAGACGCAATGGGAGTTCTTGCTTCGCAGCAGCTTGATTTGACGATGCAGGCATGGCGAAAGTGGCTGATGGCTGGCCGGCTTAGCAGTATCAGACATGACTGACGCCCCAATTGACAGCTCAACATCGACTGACATCGATGTCAACATGATAGTGTGTAACTGCCTAAGTCGGTTTCGTCCGGTCAGGCGCGGCGCACCACAGACAGGACAAACGTTCCCGCTTCAGGTTCCCGATCGTGCCTGCCTCTTTCTGCGATGCTTGCCGCAGACCGAATACGATCGAGCCGAGCTGCACTCCATCTATTGCACGATATGCTATCAAAGGACTCTTTGATCACACGACCTCAGCATACCAACAACTCCTTGCGAGTACACGTCGGCAAGACTCAAACATGTCGGGCCGACTTGGAAGTCTCAGCCTCGAGCAGCACCCACGACCACTAGACACTGCCCTGCGCATCTCGCCCTGCGTGACGACGTTACATGCCGCGTCTGTCAGAAAGAACTCAGGCACGCAGGGTCAGGGATAGATCTGTGTCCGAGAGCGCCAAGGCGAAAGCGTCAGGGAGCAAGATCTAGCGGTCAGCAAGCTGATACTCTGCGCGCAGACGAGCTCTCACTCGCCATGCCATTCGGTTATACCAATACCCTCGACTACCTGTACACCCACATGGCAACGGCATGGTGCCACACATGCCAGTTTTCAAGCACCGCGAGCCATCTCCACGGTCCTGCAAAGGTAGGTAGACCTACCTGTACGTACCCCTTGCAGCTCTAGCTCCATGCACGTCACAAGCGATCTGGTTGGCGGGCGGCAGAAGCAATAAGCGCGTGCTGCATGTAAGCGGGTTGCGACGCATGAAAGAGCTAGACCTGCTGAAGCTGTTGGAGCAGAAATCTGGTACCTCGCACAGGAAGTTACCTGGTAGCTTTCGCCCGGCGTTTGAAGGAGAAGCTGTCATCCCAGCATACGGCTATGCGTTTTCTTGTGAAGGGCGACGAATGCTGCAAGACTGCCTTGTCACTCTTTTCCGATGTCCGGGCTTGCGATGGCACGTTGCGGTGTATGTTCCGATACCTGAGGCAAAGAGGATCATCGACTCGGGATCCAAGTCAGCACATAGCCAGCCTTTATGTCGACAGAAGCAAGGCGAGAACGAAGTGCGGTGTAAGGTGCCGTGCGTCGTGCCGTCTGATGTGCGTTATGACTGGGTCAAGGCTCGCGTGGTACCTGACTTGTGCCTGTCTTGTGAGCGAGTATTGAGTTCAGAATGGTTCCATAGATCTGCTGCCACCTAAAGCCAAGCGCCGATTCTATCCGAGAGCCTTTTATTGACAGGCCTCGTCGCATTGCGTTGAGCGCCGCAGTGCGATGGCATTGTCGCCCAGCGATACGGTCGCGAAACAGATGCAGACCACAAACAAATGGAGCATCAAGTGTACATAATCATCCTGTCAGTAGCGGATCTGCGACACTCTTCAGAAACACCCGCCGATCCCAAGCGCGAAAGCTGGGTGGGTTTACCCCTCCAAGAAGCAGGCACTGTCGCCTCTTTTTTCACGCTGCCTTGCTCTCGATAGGCCGCACACCCACGATACATCTTCGGCGCTAGCATTGCTCGCAAGCCTCTGCCCTGCCACTTCGCTATGATCTGCTGTTTGACCCATCCAACATCCCATGCTGACGCAGGCACCAGCCGTGATCCGCGTTTTGCCTCCTCCCGCGCTGAGCCTGAGCATAGCCGTCACTCTCATGTGAGAGCTTCTTATCGGTCAGCTTGTCGTCACCACTCTACTATCGTACCGTACGCTGTCGTGTCTGTCGTCAATTTGCATTACCTCAGTACTGTGTTTTGGTCGCTGTATTGCACGCAAGCCGCGTGGACGGATCTGGACAGGATTGATGTGAGTTCGCCGGACTCGAGTCTTGGACCCCACTACATGTAGACTCCCAGCCGCCGCCCTGTTGCGCCTCTCGGATCCTGCTGTCACCTTAACCACTGACCCTCCCACCAGCCTCGCGCTGACGGAGCGCACTCCTGACGACGAGACGACCTTGTTGGACACGTTGCAGGAGACACTGTAGAGGAAGTACGGACGAGGTCGACAACCACGCGACTACCCCAGGTTGTTTCGCTTCAACCAGAACCGCGTGGCGATTGTTCCACCAACTCCAGTCGGCGGGTCAGCCGCCGTAGTAGGCGCTCGAGCGCAAATGGCAACATTCGCCACAGTCAACGCACCGCTCAACAATCCGCCCGAGTCAGCCAAGTCTGGTGACGAGCTGACGGCGACGAGAACACCGCGACCACAACATGCAGAGCCCGCGGCCACGAAGACGGGAGGGGCCGGAGAGTCTGGGACAGATACGCCGACCAGAGACAACTTTGGTGGTGTTGCGGGCCAGCGACCGCTTCCGGACGAGCCACTGACACCTGCACGACATGAAGAGAAGATCAGGGAGTTGGACGGATCGCTGAAGCGAGATGTTTCGCAACGGGAAGGCAAGGGCGCGGACTTGGGAGATGTGGAGATGGGTGATGGAGAGGACAACGATGGTGCGGACGATGACGACGACAATGAGAGCGTGACGAGCGAGTCGCAAAGGCCATCCAAGAAGAAGAAGGGACAGCGCTTCTTCTGTACCGAGTTTCCGCCCTGTCAGCTCAGCTTCACGCGAAGCGAGCATTTGGCGCGGCATATCAGGAAACATACAGGAGAGCGACCGTTTCAGTGCCACTGCTCACGGCGTTTCTCGCGGTTGGACAACCTCAGGCAACATGCGCAGACGGTGCATGTCAACGAGGAGATACCCGGCGATTCCTTGGCGGCTACCAGTACGAGGTTCCAAAGACAGATACGTACGGACCGAGTGCGACCACCGCCGAATCGACAGCGAGCTTCGACGATCGAGAGTCAACGTGGTGGTCATAGTCGAGGGCATAGCAGGAATGTCTCAACGTCGAGTATTGGGTCTACGGCATCGAGCGTGGGCACGCCGGAAGATACGCGCAGGCGGCCACAACCACTGGCGATGGCGAATGACCCAGCCGCACGAGCGAGACCCACGTTGGACACCTACAACTCGATGACTGGAAGTCCGGGGCAGCAGTACGCCTATTATAACCAGTCGCCGACCGGATACAGCACTCCCACCTCGCAGACATCATTCAATGCACCTGGCAGCCCGCTTTTCTCTGCTATGGGCTCACCTCCATCTTCGCTCTCGAGATCAAGCTTCTACAACGGCGCGAGACACGCACCTGGCAGACGCCTGTCTGTACCGTCAGCAGCGCATCCGTACCAGCAAAACATGCAATATCCGCCACCGACCTACTTCAGCCCAATACCTTCAGGCTCGTCTGCAACGTTCTCGCAGAGTGGAAGCATGTTTGGCAGTCCGACCAGCTCTGTCTTTTCACATGGACGAAGAGACTCTGAAACGGAGCTCGAGTACCGCAGAAGGACATGGCATCCTGGCACCAATGCCAACTACTCTCAACGCCCTGCCACCAGCGGCTTGTCATACCACCAGACACCGGACGATCAGAGACCTGCGCCTTCGACACAGCCGGCCGCGAGCCAAGTCACCAGACTGCCAGGCATTGAAAGCTTTGACCATGCACCGCCTGCTGCTCAACGTCAGCCTAGCCCGATGATGGTTGATGCCAGACCGCCAAGCTCGCACCGCACTTCGGACGCGGGACTACACCAAGGCATCACGAGACTGGACATCACGGCAGCCAACGCTCCAATAGTGGGGCAGTGGCAAGCTGTCCAACCTGCTGCAGCTGCACAGCCAGGCTACTTTCCAAGCCAGCCTCCGCCTCCAGCGACTGTAGCGCCGCAGTACATTCATCACTCGCACTCGCACTCGATGCCTGAGCCTATTACGCCGAGGAAGAACAAGAGGCATGCTTGGTATGGTGGTGGGCCGGTCTCAGCACAACATCAGCAAATGACGCCCTCGAGCTTCATGTCACATCGGCCCTCGCCTGAAGACTCTGGATCCTCCGACGGCGTGCCCACGCCATCCACATCTCAAGGCACTGAGTACCATCCCGTTATTGTCAACCCGTCTAGCATGGCCGCGCCTGAGGGTTACGTGCACGTGCCGGTGGCGAGTCTGACCGAGGAGCAGAAGATGCAGTACTCTCAACACCAATATGTTGGCAAGCCGTCGGAACCAGTGCGGGCTGACTCAGGCATCCATACATTCCGAGTCGATGCCGCGCCTGTGCAGCAGCAGACGTACGCGCTGCAGGCTGGTCAGGGCTATCCGCCGCCGCCTGGTGGATACGCACCGAATGCGCCGGGCAACGATATGGGCAGACTCGAGGCGCTTGTGGCGGTTGCGACTAGTGAGGGCAGGGCCGTGGAGAACCGCCCTTAAGTTGCTCGCTCTCACCAACGGACTTGGCTGATCATGGCTAAAGCCACACTTAAGCCGCATCCATCAACAACATCGAAATTTTCTTTTATCATTTGACGACACGTAACGACCATTTCACGACTTTGAGATTTTCATTACGAACCGAGTAACGAAGGCCATGCATTTTCTGGATTTGGTTCAATGCAAAGTTTTCATTCACAACATGATACCCCAATTTCTGCACGATTGCAGGATGAAGTGATTGTGGATGAAGAATGGATACGAGAGGAGGACATTTCCGACTGGATGATCTGGCTCTGTTTTGCATAGCGTTGTGCCACGGAGGGCGTTGGGATTTTCGATGCTGCGTTCTGTTTTGACTATGATACCATCGCTTGGCGGCTTTTGAATTGGAACTGATTTTGATCATGCTTGGTTTCTGCTTGACGGACTTTTGATGAGATGGGTTGGTGGCTAGCAATTCTGTGAACGAAGGTTTTGATGATGCGATTGTGGTGGAATGGGCTGGGATTGGCAGAGATAGGATGAGAAGCATTGTGAATACGTTTTTTTTTTTCGAAACATCGCTTACGCATCTTTGCTTCTGCTATCGACTACTCATTCTCATCAATCATCATGCTCTCCGTCGCTCATTACGCTCCAGCCCACACGTTGCCAGGTGATGTGAGGCATGTGTCCGTCACCACGAGGTCGCACATTGCCAGTCACCCAGCTCTCGCTCCATCACAACCTCCTCTCATCCCCTCGTTCGGAACCATGGCATGCGCAGTATCCACGCCGACCAGCAGGAGAGGACCGCGTATCGCACGGATGGTGTTTCGGCGAAAGGCCTAGTACAGCATGTTTTTGAGAGCCCCACTTGGGTCCCAAACTAATGAGCAGACGCTATGGCATTGGTAGCGCGCTGACCTTGCGAGAAGGCCTGAGTCGACTGGCTGGAGGAGGCACTGCGGCGCGCTCCGTCTTCATGCTAGCTCCCGCCGCGGCGATCACTATCGCATGTTGGGAAATGCAGATAAGCGCGTGTCGCTCGGTTGTCGTATGTTATGCATGTGCGCTGCCACAGTCTGAGGCTCTCACCCAGCAGCATCAACCTCCATAGCATCTTCACCCATTGTAGCCCCTGCTTGTGCCGCATTGTCAAGCCTCTCGTCCATCTCCAACTCTCTGCCCTTAGCCTTCCAACGAACCTCCGGCTCCGGCGTCAAAGGCTCCGTGCTCGCAGTGACTCTGGACCTCGCGCTCACGTATCCACTCGGCTCCGGCGAGCTCCTGGGCAGATCCTCAAACATGAGCGTTTCGAGCTGCGGGCCTCGAGTCCGCCTTCTAAGTCGTCGCTGAGAGTCTGCCCTATCGTGATCATCCATTGCATCCGCATCCAGATCGAAACCTGTAGGGTCGGGAGAGCCTTCATCCTTTACTGACTGTGAATGGCTCCTTTTGAATGTTCGCCCATCCATGCGTCTGGACATCCGTCTCAATCGTCGTCCCTGCTCGAACTTGGTTGTCGCATTGGGATCACCGCAGTTCATTCGACTCAATCTTCTGCTTAGGCCGGCAGTATCCGAGTGCTCGCCTTCACCATCCTCGTCTGTCCCGCTACTCAGCTCATCGTCGCCTTGGTCACTGCTACCGGCCTCTTCCAGCTCCTCTGGGTACACAACGTCCACGTCCAAATCCGTTTGATACCCCGCGTCCCCTTCCACCAACTCCTGAACTCGGACGTTGTCAGCAGCGGCAGTAGCGGCGCGTTTGGCTGCTTTCTTGGCGGGACTCGAAGTTTCGGTAGGATGGATGGATGAGACAGGCGAGTCAGATCGCGAAAATCGGCGGCGCTTGTTGTTCGCGTTGAAGTGGTGTCTTGGACGATTGGATGCACGGGGCCGGTGGGGTGTGTCTGGCGGGGTGCGGGGATGATGACTGCTGGAGAGCGATGCCTCTGACGTGAAGCCTGAAGTCGGATGGAAGCCGTCTATCATCTCGGCCGTAGTGATCAAATCAGTCAATCAATCGGTTGACTGATTCGCTCGGTTGACTGCTTAATGAAGCGTGACTGCTCGACGCGATTGATGGTTGAGCCAGCGAAGTGGGTTCTGAAATCCTGATGTTGTTGACCAACAAGACACGTTAGTCAGGCAACCGAAAGGTATACTGTCAGACAGTCGGTGACAGTATGACTCGTGCTGATCTGTCGTTATGGGAGAGAGTATGCGCCTTGGTCGCGCGATTGAGGTCTATGCTCAGCGCTGATCGAGAAGTACCTTTGGGAAGTCGTCCGGTCGGTGATGCCTCTTCACAATCTGGTTCTGTCGCCGAAATCCAAGCAGTATCATGTTGTTGATGTGTATGTCACAGTATCGTCAGCACGGACTGGCTGGCAAAGGTTATATCAATGCTGAAACCAGAGTCACCCTTGTGGTCGCTGGTGTATCTGTAATGTTGCCACGCCGATGGTAGCAGGTCGCAAGTACCTGTGCGCTGGCAGTGCCGGGAAAAGAAGATCACCAAGCAGGCAGAAGCGAGGAGATATGAGAGGCAGAAACAGGCCAAGGCAGGCGGCTTTTTGGGCAGCAAGCTTGAGCGGCAGCTGTCTTCCCTGCAGCGCAAAATCCCTAGTAATGCACCTCAAATCTGGTCTTCCAATCCGGCTGTCGCGAGCAGCTCCTTGGCGGCGTATTGTGATATCGTGATTGCAAGGAAATGTAAGAAGGACTGACACCCTACCTCTCAGTAACGGGCGGAAATGGTGTGACTGTTCATAGACTGAAGAACTTTGTGATCACGGACAACTTCGGGTGGGAGTCGCATCAGATGAATGTCTGGCCGATGACGCAGAGACCCGGCGAGATTGTTCGCGCGTCAACATTGGTGATACGCATGTGTGAGCGTGATGCCAAATGATGTCGATGAAGGCGGGAAGGAAGATTGATTGGTGACATCCAGTCATCGAGAAGAAGAAGAAATTGGAAGAGGACGAAGACGCATCAAGGAGGAGCCATCGAGCAATGCACGCACGTGATAGGGGTTTTTCGGAACAACTGTCAGCGCCGACGTGGGCTGCAACATAACTCGGGCGTTGTCCAGCAATAGTTGAGGGACAGGTGTAGCTCCACTGCGAGACGCTGTTGATTGACACCAGGCAGCGCCCACGACACTGATTTGCGCATATATCCTGCTGCTCCCCATTGAGTCACGAGCATCACGCCAACTTCCTTGCCAGATCAGAATTGGAGCCCCTCGATCGCTGCGGAGCTGAGGCTCCTTCCTAGAGCACGACCGCAAACATGGCTTCCTCCTCGCAAATGCTCACCAAGTTCGAATCCAAGTCCTCGCGCGCAAAGGGCATTGCCTTCCATCCAAAGCGGCCATGGATCCTCGTCTCCCTGCACAGCAGCACCATCCAGCTATGGGACTACCGCATGGGCACACTCATTGATCGCTTCGAGGAGCACGATGGCCCCGTCCGAGGCATTGACTTCCACAAGACGCAGCCATTGTTTGTTTCTGGAGGAGATGACTACAAGATCAAGGTGTGGAGCTATCAGACACGGCGGTGCTTGTTTACCTTGAATGGCCATTTGGATTATGTGCGGACTGTGTTCTTTCACCATGAGCTGCCATGGATTTTGAGCAGCAGTGATGACCAGACCATCAGGATATGGAACTGGCAGAACAGAAGTCTAAGTATGTGCTGTAATGGCCAGCCAATGGCAGATGGATCGTGCTAATTGAGGACCACAGTCTGCACCATGACCGGGCACAATCACTACACCATGTGCGCCCAATTCCACCCGAAAGAAGATCTCATCGTCTCCGCCTCGCTGGACCAGTCAGTAAGAGTATGGGACATCTCAGGTCTGCGCAAGAAGCACAGCGCTGGTCCAGGTTCAATGGGCGGGTTTGAGAACCAAATGGCTGGTCCAGGCCAGAGCCAGCAGGCGGACATGTTTGGCAACACCGATGCCGTGGTCAAGTTTGTGCTTGAAGGTCACGACCGTGGCGTCAACTGGGTCGCATTCCACCCGACGCTGCCCTTGATCGTCAGCGCGGGTGACGATCGATTGGTGAAGCTGTGGAGGATGTCAGAGACTAAGGCCTGGGAAGTGGATACGTGCAGAGGACACTTCCAGAATGCGTCGGCATGTCTTTTCCATCCACACCAGGATCTCATTCTGTCTGTTGGCGAGGACAAGACGGTCCGGGTATGGGATCTCAACAAGCGCACATCGGTGCAGTCCTTCAAGAGGGAGAATGATCGGTTTTGGGTCATTGCTGCACATCCAGAGATCAATCTCTTTGCTGCTGGCCACGACAACGGTGTCATGGTTTTCAAGCTCGAGCGGGAACGACCGGCGAGCGCAGTGCACCAGAACAACTTGTTCTACATCACCAAGGACAAGGCTGTGAGGTCTTATGATTTCACCAAGAACGTCGAGTCGCCTTCTTTGCTGTCGTTGAAGAAGCTCGGCAGCCCTTGGACGCCACCGCGAACGCTGTCCTACAATCCAGCTGAGCGCAGCATCCTTGTTACCTCTTCCACCGACAGCGGTATTTACGAGCTGGTCAGTCTGCCCCGAGAAGCATCTGGTGCCGTTGAGCCGCAAGGCACTCTGCGCGGTCAAGGCAATTCTGCTGTCTTTGTCGCTCGCAACCGCTTTGCCGTCTTCAACTCCAGCAACCAGCAGATAGACATCAAGGATCTGTCAAACTCAACGACCAAGACTATCAAGCCTCCGCATGGCACTACCGACATGGTCTTCGGCGGTGCCGGCTGCCTGCTCCTCATCACTGCAACACACGTCTACCTCTATGACATCCAGCAAAAGAAGCAGCTCGCAGAATTGGCCGTCGCAGGCGTCAAGTATGTCGTCTGGTCCACCGATGGCCTGCATGCCGCCCTCCTTTCTAAGCACAATGTTACGATCGTCAACAAGAGTCTTGAGCAAGTTAGTACTCTGCACGAGACGATTCGCATCAAGAGCGCATGCTGGGACGATGCCGGAGTGTTGCTATACTCTACTCTCAATCACATCAAGTACACCCTTATGAACGGCGACAACGGCATTGTGAGGACGCTGGAGCACACCGTCTACCTTGTACGAGTCAAGGGCCGGTCCGTGTACTGTCTGGACCGATCAGCCAAGCCGAAGGTGCTCACGATCGATCCGACAGAGTACAGGTTCAAGCTGGCGCTGGTGAAGCGGCATTACGACGAGATGTTGAACATCATCAAGACCTCTTCTCTCGTCGGACAGAGCATCATCTCATACTTGCAGAAGAAGGGCTACCCGGAGATCGCATTGCAATTCGTGCAAGATCCAACAACAAGATTCGAGCTCGCTATCGAATGTGGCAACCTGGATGTTGCAGTTGAGATGGCCAAACAGCTTGACAAACCAAAACTCTGGCAACGACTCGGCACTGAAGCTTTGGCACACGGGAACCACCAGGTCGTTGAACTTGCCTACCAGAAACAGCGCAATTTCGACAAACTATCCTTTCTGTACCTCTCGACTGGTGACAAGGACAAGCTCAATCGCATGGCCAAGATTGCAGAAAACCGAGGCGACATGACCAGCAGATTTCAAAACTCGCTCTACTTGGGAGATGTACAAAACCGGATCGAAATGTTCAAGGATGTCGATCAATACCCTCTTGCGTACCTCACAGCAAAAGCGCACGGGCTGGACGACCAAGCGCAAGAGATCCTCGAGGCGAGCGGACTCTCGGAAGATGACGTGAAGCTCCCGTCTCTGGGTCAACCGAAGACTGTACCGGGCGTCGTCGTCAAGACGTATGAGAAGAACTGGCCGACCAGGGCTACTGGTGCTAGCTCATTTGAGAAGGCCCTCATGGCTGATGGCGATGAGGCCGTTGCTCCGGAGACGAACGGCTACAGTGTCGAAGAGGACTTACTTGCGGCTGAGGAAAGCGCAGCAGCCAATGGCTTTGCCGAAGATGCCGAGGACGATGATGCAGCTGAAGGTTGGGACATGGGCGATGACGCCGTGCCAGACGCTGAGGCGGACGATTTCGTTGATGTCGCTGCGGAAACACCTGGCGGTGCAGGCAGCAGCGAAGCAGACTTATGGACTCGCAACTCGCCATTAGCAGCAGACCACGCGGCTGCTGGCTCTTTCGAATCAGCAATGAATCTCTTGAACCGTCAAGTTGGTGCTGTCAACTTTGCGCCACTCGAGGAGCGCTTCATGGAGATCTACGCTGCTTCTCGCACATTCCTACCTGCCAACCCGGGCATGCCGCCGCTTATCAACTTCGTGCGAAGGACAGTCAGTGAGACAGACAGTCGCAAGATTCTTCCTGTGATCCCGCGAGACATTGAGTCTGTGCTGACAGGAGAGTTCGCGGCTGGCAAGAAAGCGATGCAACAGAACAAACTCGAAGACGGTCTTGCATCATTCAAGAAAGCGCTGCACTTACTGCTCGTCAACGCGGCTTCCTCCTCTACCCAAGCCGCCGAAGCTGCTTCTGCCGCTCAGACCGCTGCACAGTACATCCTGGCCATGTCCATCGAGCTAGAGAGGCGGAGGCTCGTTGGTGGCGCGACGGACATCAGTGGTCTGGATGAGGCCACACGGAAGAGGGCATTGGAGCTGTCAGCGTACTTTACAGTGCCGGCCATGGACCCGCAACATCAGACTCTGGCGCTGTTCAGCGCAATGAATTTTGCCAATCGCAATAAGCAGCTAGGCTCGGCACTTGGATTTGCAAATGCGCTCATCGAGCGTGGCACGAATGCGAAGTTCAAGGAACAGGTATGTATCGAACCGAAATCCTCCTATACGATGTTCATACTGACTTCTCGTTCAGGCAAGAAAGATCAAGGCAGCTGCAGAGAGGAATCCGGTCGATGCAGTCGAGATCGAGTTCGACGCCTTCAACTCATTCGAAGTCTGTGCCGCGTCGTTCACGCCAATATATGCTGGAGAGCCATCCGTTGCTTGTGCATTTACGGGCATCAAGTACAAGCCGGAGTACAAAGGCACTGTAGACAGGATCTCCGAGGTCACGGAGATTGGCAAGCCGGCAAGTGGTTTGAGATTGACGGTCTAGGTTGTGGAGGACAGCATAGGCTCGTACAGGCGCTTGAGGCGTAGGGCTGGTTGGCGGGTGCTTTGTTGGAGGGTGTATTGGAGCTATATCAGCGAAGCATATTGTTCTCTCTGCAATATTTGGGGAGTAGAGGTCTACAAAAGTGATAGAGACCTGTTACTACTACAGAATTATTTGCTGTTCAGAAGCCTCTGTTCGAAATGCTCGTTACCCCAAAGTAACAGTAAGTAGCAACCGGGACTAGACCACATGTGGCGCCAAGCTGATGCTAAAGAGCCATAAAAGGAAGGCACGCTGCAAATCTACGCGTACATCTCCCTACTGACTCATTTGCTACGAGTCGCTCTATATTGTCAAGTGCAGGCAAGCCATTGGGTGCGTCTGAATATGCGAGAGTGGCAAGACCTGACGAGGGGAGTCGATTCACATCGCGACAGCCCACAAGGCAGGCATAGGACTTGGCCATAATCGAGAACATTCTCCGCTGCACTCACACTTACATGTACGCTTTACTCACCCATATTCTGGTCACATGTCAAGAACGTGAGTGGATCATTTGGATGAGGGTTGTGATGTCATGCTTGCGCACATGCTACACAACATTGCACAGTCTGTACATGTACTCCGTATACATGCTTATCACGGACTTTGTTTCATATCTAGAGTTTCTTTCGACAAGCTTCCCTCTATCGCAACCTGACACATTCGAGCGGCTTGCACATAATACGAATAACAACACAGCAAGATGTCGTTCTCACCGAAGAAAATCCTCATCGTCGTTAGCGATGCGAACGAATTTCCGCTCAAACAAGGTGACGAGGTCGTCTCGCAACCCTCAGGCTTCTTTCTCAAGGAGCTTGCAGTCCCCTTGCAGAAAATACTCGACAAGGGCTACGAAGTCACCTTCGCGTCGCCAGAGGGGAAAGAGCCCCAGCCAGACCCTAACAGTGAGAGCCTGCTGGCGGTCGCGGGCAACTACTACGAGCTCAAGCAGGAGAATGAGCTAGTCGAGCGCATGAAGAAGGAGAACGGCTTCGCGGGACCAAAGAAATTCTCCGAGATTAGCGACGACGAGTTGAAAAGCTATGCTGCGATCTTTCTTCCCGGCGGGCATTCGCCGCTGTCTGATCTCGGCGACAACAAGGTTAGTCTGCTCAGCTTACTGAGCTTCGAGACCCTTCAAATATATGACTGACTTGTTGACTCCAGGACCTCGGACGCATCCTGTGGCACTTCCACTCAGAGCACAAGCCGACTGCGGCCATTTGCCACGGTCCGTACGCTCTTCTAAGTACCAAGCAGACAGATAAGGGTTTCGCCTACAAGGGCTACCAGATCCGCTGTTGGAGCGACACCGAGGAGAGAATGATGGAAACCGTCCTGCGTGGCGAGATCGAGAAAGTCGAAAGCCAGCTCAAAGAGGCAGGTGCTGACATGCAAAATGGTTTGGCTGAGCAGGCTGGGTATGTCCTTGTCGACAAGGAGCTTGCCACCGGTGGCAACCCACTTGCCGCTAACACGCTGGGCGACACGTTCCTTGACCTGCTGCATGGCAAGAAGAGCGCATAAAGATGCCCGGAGACGTGCTTAGTCATGATTCAGACCAAACAACGCCAATATGGTGCTCATGTGAATTAGTTGCCGGAAGTTGGTCGCAATGGCTGAGGGTACTACTCATCATCCTCTTCGCTGCTCTCCTCCTCCTCCTCCTCCTCCTCCTCCTCCTCCTCCTCCTCCTCCTCATCGTCGTCGTCGTCGTCACTCTCTTCCTCCTCGCCGATCAAGACATCAACCAGTTGCTTTGTCTCCGCCCGCACGTTCCTCAATTCCTCCGTCTCGCTGCTCTTCGGGTCGTTCCACCACTGCTCAAACCCTTCCGCCTCTACCAAGTCGTTGGTCGCCAGCGCATTGCAAGCAAATAAGAGGATCTTATCACCTTGCTGCCTGTGAATCAGGTCTGACTGCAACAGCAGCAGGAACTCAGCCTGCTCTTCTTCCTCTCTTATCGTCACGCACCCCCTAACAAGTCTCGTGTTATTCGGGATTGTGGCAGCGACTGCATCCTTGGGAGTTTTACCACTCTCAATCAAGTTCGTAATGCGCTTGCTCATAGCCACCGCAACAGCGCGGCGCACCTGCTTACCTTCAGCGTTGCTCGCCAGTGTCAGAGCGGTGAGCTCGAGCTGTATGGTGTCAGGGTCTTCGCCTTTTTGCAAGGAATCAAATATGCTGCCCATTGCTTCGTGATAGAAGTCGGCAGCTTGTCGTCTCGTCTCGCCACTCTCATCAGAGGCTGCAGAGCCCACAGAAGTGAAGCTCTCAGATCTTGTGTCGCGAGCATGACCCTGGTAGTCGTCATCATCCTCATTCTCGGAGTCCAGATCTGACGGGCTATCGCCTTCTAGAGTGAGGTCCATATTTTGAAAACCATGCAGCAGTGCCTCATAGACCTCCTCTTCCTCTTCGTCCATCTCGAGCACGAAGCCATCGCCATCTTCGCCAACGACTTTGGGATCTGACGTCCCAGGCACAAACTCGTCCTCCTCGTAACCTCTCTTCCGCTTCAGTTTCGACACTCTCGTATTTTGCTTGATACTAATACCATCGCCAATCTTTGTACCATTGGAGATCAAGGCACCTTTCTGTACATGGCACTTCATACCAATAGATGCCTCACTACCCACGATCGCCGCCTCGACGATAGTGTCATCGCCAATATGAGCATCGTCCCAGATATAGGCGCCATTGATCTGGACTCTGTCGCCGATGACACACCGTCTGCCAATGACACTGTTGGTGATGGTGCTGTTCTTGCCGATCGAGGTTGCCTTCCCTACCACTGACTTCTGCCGTATTGTGCTTGATCGAGCCAGAGTGACACCGGCTTCTTTGTACACGAGACCTCTCTGCAGCTCGAAAGTTTGATCTTCGAGCATGTTGGTCTCCGGGCTGAATGGATAGGCCCACCGAGAGATGACGTCCTTAGAGATCGCATCGTAGGACTGTAAGTTCTTGACCCGGGCGGCGTAGCCTTCCTTGACGATGTGAGTGTGGATCGTTTTCTGAAACGTCTCGTAATCTTTGAGGACACCGTACAAGAAGCCTCGTCTCGGAGCCTGCCAATCGAAGTTGTCGCTCCACTGCGCCAAAACATCAGGTGCACAGATGTCGATGCCGCAGTCAACCAAGTCTTGTCGCACATCTACCTCAACACTCTCCTGGAATACCGCTTCCGGGATGTCAAGTCGTGCAACTTCTCTGGGCCGAATCTGCTCATAGTGTACGCATCGGTGGGACTGCTCATCGATCACGAAGCATGGACGCCTGTAGTGCGACATGCTCCGGTGGTGGTCGCCAGCCTCGCGCAGTACCATGGTCATGAGAGCATCTTTGTTCTTCGCTCTTCGGGCTCTATGCTCAGCAAGAGCGGCGTCAATGGACACGTTCGCAATTACATCGCCATAGACTGCAATGAAGTCGCCCTTGATGTACTGCTTCATGTCCAGATGGCGCATCGCGTCGCCAACGGACTTGGAAGTCGACCTGATTATCTCCAGGCTGAAAGGCGCTGTGCTACGCATCCATTTTGATTGGCTGTCCGGATGTGCTTTTAGCTGATCGTTCCAGAATAAACCTGAAGACAACATACCTGAGATAGTCCTCGACCTGATCGGTGTGGTTGCCACTGTACAAGAAGACTTCTTCCACGCCGTTGAGAGCCAGAAACTCCAGGGTGTACTCGATGAGCGGCGTATTGGCAAGAGGTAGCAGGCATCGTGGCCGATTGAGCGTGAATGGGCTGAATCGCGTCTCGAAGGCGTCTGCAAATACCACCGCTTGAAAAGGTTCTTCTGTCTTCTCGTCTTCCGCGCCGCCCTTCTTGCCGCCAGCTTTTCGACCCGACTTGGGCGCCATGACAGATTTGCGTCTTTGTACGTTACAGATCAGAGTTGTCTGGACTTGTTCGTGGCGCCGAATGTTCTTGCAAGGAGTAATAATTCGAGTCGACAATTCTGACTCGATACCCGGTGTGTCAAAATTTGTGGGGCCAGGACAGACCAAAGACTCACATTTCGATCGAGCGTGGACCATCTCTTGTGAACGCCAGACACATTATTATATCTTACACGAGCAGAGAAGCAGCAAAGTAAATTGATGGAAATGGCATTATTCAAACATTAATTTATGAAATGATTCGCGAGCGCTCGTGGGCTCAAGCGCGTTTAGATGACATCCTTGATGAGCACACAGTGCTTGCCTTTCGCGAAAGGCTTCTATAGGCCCCTGATGAGCAAGATCTTGATACTCAACTCCAAAGGCACCTTGATTCTGCCACTCAAATCATACCAGGGCCCGGACACGGTCCACAGTACGCCAAATGCTATGTATCCGTGTACAGCACCCAAAACGACGCGTTATCGCGGAGGACGCTGCATTTGTTGCGGTTGTAGAGGCACTGGCGGCATCTGCTGGGCCATCTGAGGCGCAGGTGCGTAAATCTGCTGCCTTTTCGCGTCTCCTAGCTCTTGAACTCCGCCAGAAATTTCAGAAATCTGCCGCCTATGCTGTACGCCTGGTGGCCCTGTTTGTGGCGGTGGCGCTCGTAATGGCCCACCTGGTGATGTGTTGTATATCTGCTGCGGCATGATGCCCGACTGTGCTTGATATGGCCCAGTTGGGCCCGCATTGTGCTGCACTGCGTGCGCGTATGGGTCTTCCGCATGCGATCCTGCTGGTGACACGCCAGCCAGTGCACCTGGCGAGTTCCAAGCGGTCGCTGGAGATGTGGCAGGAGAGTCTTCGCTTTTCATGCTACGTTTAGAGGCAAGTGCCACTGGTGGCGGCATAGCTTCCATCCCTGGAGGCTGCTTCTTTAAATGTGAGAGGTGCTTCTCGAGCATACTTAGTAAGCCCTCCTTCGTGAACGGCTTTGGTAAGACGTCGTTCATGCCTAATATGAGTCAGTACTGCATCCAGGATGTTGCGTTAATGGCAGAGCTTACCATGTTGGAAGTACATGGAGATGTCGTCGCTCCGAATGTTCGAGGTCATAGCTACGATCGGGGTGTTGTCGAACTGTCGTATCAAATGCGTAGCAGAAACACCATCCAGGTTCGGCATGATAATATCCATGAGCACGAGATCGTACTTCGCGCCCGCATTCATCTTGTTCACTGCTTCTAGTCCGTCCAGGGCACTGTCAATGGAGCAGTGGAATGCATACAGAAACTTTCCGCCAATTCTTCTGCAAGTCTGATCGTCTTCGACCAGCAGAATCTGAGGCTGTCGTATCCAGCCAGGGTCGATTTGGGTGCTTTTCTTGCGCGCAGCGTCTCCTAGTGGGGCGAACGTGCCTTCTGGGGCTTTCGGCGGCAGCGGATAGGGAATATTGTTGATGTGCTCGCTGTACGCTGGGTCTATTCCCTGAGTATGCCCAATGGGGTAGACCAAATTGTCCAGCTCTCCGTAAGACATAGAAGTTGATGAGGTAGCGGAGTGAGGCGGCGCGCCCCTGCTTGACGATCGCGTGCCACCATTTCGCAGTGCTAGATCCGGCGGTGGAGTGGTAAGAGCCGCATTCATCCGGATCTGCGCCTCGTTCATCTGCTCCAAGTTCCTCGTGTTCAAGATGTGATCCGCATTGACCTCGCTCAGCAATTTTGATGCGTGTTGCAGTGGCGAAGCAGGTGTATCCTCCTCGGGTATGGGCGGCTGTGGCTGGCGTCCGTCTGAAGTCGGCGTGTTGGTGCCATTTGGCGCGCCGTTGCTTGCTTGTGGGAACGGATTCACCACTCTGCTCTCCCTTCTTCTCTGCGCGTCCAAATTGTTCAAAAAGTTCATGACATATTGCATCACGTGCTCATGATTGACCACAGTCTTTTGTACGCCGATGAGTTCCTGCAGAAGCATTGAATGATGTAGACTGAGCTCATTGTACCGTTCTTGTAGTGCCTGTAACTGCTGCTGCGTCGCGACCAGTTGAGTATTCACCAAATCCATCTGCTGGGTAGGAATAAGCTCTTCGGTCATGGTATTCGGCTTCCGGGGAGCTGGCGCTTTCCGTCTGATGTTGTCCAGCGCATCTTTGTTGTTCATCTTGAAGTCAGGGTGTTTGAACTCCCAGGCCTATGTTTTCAGTCAGTCGCCAAACCTCATCGCCACCACCATGTCAAGTTCATACCCCAGGCCCATATGGCGATGCTCCACCCTCTTCATTGTTATGCCGGACTTTGTGGAAATCGTACTTGTTGAGCTGGCGCACGAAGCTAGCAAAGTTGCTGTGTTTAAAGTGTTTCGGCAGAATGTGTTTGGTAAACTTTTCGTTCTGCCCGCGAACCATCAGTATGACCTCAGCTCTTTTCCGCGCCAATGCTCCATACCTCCAATACGACAAAAGAATCGCCTTCGTTGCCCCAGCGCACTACGCTTTCGTCCTGTGGGCTCTCAAGCATTCTGCGACCATTGATTAGCTCTGCTCCACGGCGCGTCCAGCCGCGCACCTACTTGTACAGCTTGCGAACCTGCTTCACGTTAGCGCATCGCCCCGATGCATTTCGATGCTCCTTGCACAATACATACGAAGTCGCTGCTGTTGTTGGCCGACGAAGGCCCAGATGAGCTCGCGTCCATGCCTTCGACCGGCGCGCACAAGCGCAGTCCTCCCTATGGCCCGTTTCGACTTCCTGTATTACAGCTCCTGGCCGTGTATGTGCGCGATTGCTTGTGAGCAGCCTCCAAATCTCAGCGTCCGTTACCCGCTGGCCGTCCAGTATGCCGAGGGTGGAATGAGCAGCCAAAAGCAAGTATCACTGAGGCCGCAAGAATGAGGTCGGTAGTGCGACAGTATGCGTGCGGCCCGATCACCGCGCGCGCGCCGATTATCTGGTCGTGAGGCGATGAGCACCTGGTGCTAGCAATGGGATGGATAGATTGGAGTTGCCTGGGGTTTCGTTCCGAGCTGCAGACGACTGCAAACTCGAGAAGGGCTGCTTGGATTGTGGAGTCTGTGCCGAAAGCCAAATGACGTTGTCGGGCGGGTCTGCACCACAGCACATGCTTTCCCTACGAGCTGGGACGCGGTAGCATAGCGCAAGATACGGTAGAAAAGCTAAGCACTGTCATCGGCCACGTGTGAATGCCACCAATCCTTTTGCCCTCACTGTACTCAACTACTTATGTCCTGTCCTGATCCAAATGTATATCGAATTGGACAATTTTGTCTGGCTTCACGTATGGGGCTGACCCTAAATGATCTGCAGGCGCCGCTTCCCCGCTGCATGTGTCTGCTCGTTTGGGCTTGCGACACTTCATTTGCTGCTTCAAGGCTCGTGGATGCACGCACGCAGCACGCCTTCCAAATCGTCCATGGATCCGGCGTCGGTACACAAGCCGTAATGACCATCTCCCACACCCAGCCACCTGCTTCTGGATTACATGCCACCACTGCGAAGGTGAAGTGTACGTTCGGCAGGTTCATTGGTCCGCGTATTCGTCAAGCCTTTGCCGGCATCAGCCACGCGCTAACCTCGTACAGATGTGCATCCCTTCTTCCAAAGACGGTCAGACATCGGCTAGACTTTGTACGTTGGCCAAGCTCCTACACCAACACCGCCATAGCATCATCACACACGGACAGGATTCAATCCACGCACAAGAGTTCAGAAGCTGCCATCAGGGCAGAAGTGACAACCAACACGACACTCGCAATGTATCGCTTCGCAGTCCGTCAAACGCCGCCACTCGTGGCAAGACGCAACCATTATTTAAGCTTTGGACGGGCGTTCCACTCTTCTCCTCCTTCTTTTGTCCAAATCGGCGACGCCGTACCTGACATCGAGCTCCGAGAGAATTCTCCAGGCAATAAGGTGTCCATTGCAAAAGAGGCATCTCAAGGCAAAGGTCTCATTATAGGCGTCCCGGCCGCGTTCTCACCATCGTGTTCAGAGGAGCACGTCCCGGGCTATATCGGCTTCGAGGGGCTGAAGCAGGCCGGGAAAGTGTTCGTGGTATCGGTATGGTTCTGATGGGTAGAAGGGAACCATTGCCTACCTTCAAGTCCCTGACATGTTTCTTATATCCGCAGGTGAACGACGCGTTTGTGATGAAGGCATGGGCCGCTACGCTTGACCCCGACGGCAACAGTGGTGTATGACAATCGCTGGGAGGACTTAAGTTCTAACAGAAGCTGATTTTGTACAGGTCCGCTTCTTAGCAGACCCACACGCCGAGTTCACAAAAGCTCTAGACCTCGACTTTGATGCCACAGCCATTTTTGGTCAGCCTCGCAGCAAGCGCTACGTCTTGGTCATTGAGGATGGCAAGGTCAAAAAAGCTCATGTAGAGCCAGATAATACAGGCGTCAATGGTGAGTCCACGTCAAAGGTGCTAGTGTCTTGAGTGGAATCTGACGGCGAGCAGTTTCCGTCGTCGAGAAAGTCCTTGGTGGGAAGTAGTCGCAGTGTGCCCAACATCCAATCATCCGATTGGCAAGGGTGACTGCTTAGTGATACGGCTGACTACCTGATGATGCGTTGACTGCTTGACGATGCGGTGGATTGTAGTTTGACGGAGTCGGTGGCGGCTCAGTGATGATGCGCTGGTCTGGAGATTGATGCCTTTGACTGCCTAGTCAATTGGTTGATTGATGATTGACTGACGGAATATCTGAGCAGTCGGCAGCTCCAATGGCGAGCCTTCATTCCCTCCGTAGAGGGTTTGTTTCCCATGTACGCAGTACTATCCGGGTCGTATGCGACATGAACACCGCTGTATTGCTAGCCAATGAGCAAAAGTGCATGGGGTTCCAAACTTCATGGAAAAGTGTGGTTAAAGCCACGTGTAAGCACCTGCCGTATTCAACCTGCGATCGGCTGAACGCACCTTCCCGGAACAGATCCTCGGAGATATAAGTTACCGCCGTCATAAAATATCAACATTGCGATCGGAGGCTTCTGGGTCTCAAAGCGGCCCATGTGCTGATGGTTGTACGCCACCACATACTGTGCAACATGTCAATGCTCGTCTGATCCACTAACAGGAATTCACGACCAGCGTTTGGCAAGCTTCTGGCCTTCCCAGCCATGCGCACCGTGATATCGAGAGCCTCTTTGGAACGATGAAAGAATGAAATCTAAGCTATGGAGCCACCAATTCTCTACGATACACTACATATAACAACAGACAGCAGACTACTGCAGCCATACAGCTTGTCAGCTTGGTATCTTGATGCACAATGCTCCCTCCCTTCCATCAATGCCGCTAAATGTGCTCACAACGTCCGAACCCATCAGATCTAGCAACGCCATGCCAATGCCTATCTATGCGCCCGAAAATGCTACACAGGCATTCAAGACATGCCCAAGAGCCCGCCTTGTGCCGCAAACTTGAGCTGATAATCGCGCAGGTCAGCCCAGGCACGAAGCTCGGCATCCTCGTCTTCGGGTTGATCTGGGTCGCTATTTGCTGGGCTGACACGTTCGAGCTTCATGAGGATCTTCAGGAACGCTGAGAGATATTCTTGTGCTTGCAGTGCAACCTGACCCTTGCGTTGGTCAGGTGACTCAAGCAAGGTGCTCGCGATGGAGCGAATCTTCATGGTCTGGACATTGTCAGCACTGGTTGAGAGATTATGACTTAGGAAGCACTTACGAAGCTGTCAGCGTTTGGCTCCATGTTGACCTGGTTGATGCTGGACAGGACAGTCAGAAGATCCTTGACGATATTCTCTCGCTCCTGCTTCATCTCTTGGCCACTAGGGTCATAATGGCTCGTAGCGCCTTGTGGAAGGATGCCGTCGAGGCCAGCCGCCGTGATACCAGTACCAGGTGAGCTTGGCACGGAGCCTGACTGCTGCATTCGTGACCGCTCATGTGCTTCGCAGAGGTTGAAAAACTTCTCCACAATGTACGAGCGCGTCGCCAAACTCGAGGCATAGATGTTGGCCTTCTGAATCTCGTACTGCATGCGTCTTCTTTGCTCAGGCGACTGATCGTCGTTGCGATGCGAAGGGCTCATGAGAGCGGAAGCAGGATCCCGGACCATATTTGGCTGGGCGAAGTTGGGGTGAAAGCTGTTACCATTCGGCTGGCTGTGCTGGTTCTGCTCGGTGAAAGGTGTAGAGCTCGGGTACACGGTGAGCTCTGGAGGCAGTTGTGCTATGGATTCTTTGCATCGTTGAAGAGATTGATGCAAGACCTTCTTCTGACGTTCCCAGTCGACCACGGCATCAATGCCCCATGCCATCTCCATCGTAGCAAGAGCGTTGTATGAGCAAAAGACCTTGACGTTGGCATTGAAGCCAGCGATCATAGGGATTAGGCCCGGCGGCTGGGATTCGTTGTGCGTAGGGTAAATGCAGAAGTCGTCGACCTCGGCTGGCAAAGGAGGATACGGCTCCGAGGATGTGGGCGGAGGGATGACCAGTTCGCCGAACGATGCGCCAAGCTGCTGTACAGTCTTGACGCTGACGAACATAGTCCAGAAGATTCTGCGACCCATCTCCAAAGTGATGTTGTCCACTGTCTGCTCTCGGCTCTCCTGGTTGTTGCTGGGCTGACCGTAAGCTGTTGGTAAGGAGCCTAGCTGCGTGAAGTTGGGCTCTTTGGCCTTATGCAGCCCGAGAGTCCTGATGATGGTTAGGCACTCGCCGAAGTATAGGCGGCCGAGGCGCCATCTGAAGGTGTAGACGCCCATAAGCGCCAGGAAATAGCTGGTGGCTGCATCGTACACGCTCAGATTCTCGCTCTCGAGGTATCCAGGACCGCGAGCCATAGCACAGACTTGCTGGCATCGGTGTACAAGGCTCATGTGATTCGGGAATAAGCTTTCCCGCCTCTGGGCCTTGAGGTGAAGCCTAGGCTTCCTGGGAAAGGAGGCAACCAGCGCTCCCATCATCGACGCCAACAAGGCCAGGAAAGACTTGTTGCTGAGGTCTTCTCTCCTCTTCCATGCTTCGCGGAAGCTTGGCTCGTGTGGGAACGGGCATAGTGGGTGAATGTAGGTGAAGAAGTCGTCAATGAGAAGGTCGATGGTCTCAAGTGGACATATCGACTCAGCCGACAACTGCTGACCAGAGGTATGGGATGACAGCGCGGCTAGCGCTTGTGCGGCTCCAGTTGGCGAGGATGGTGAGGAAATGCCGGACAACGCGGGCGAGCCTGCGGCTTCCTCAAGTCGCCTACGCTTGATCGCTTCGGCATGTCGGTTCGGAGGCCCACGGCGACGGCTTGGTCGGTCAAAAGTGCACGGTATGTCGAGCGCAGCACAGGCGCGACACGGTGGACCGCTCTCATCGCACTATCAGAAACGTGAGCACGTGATATCAAACCTTAATTGAACGTCTCGTGGATATCACTTACCTTGACTTTGCGGATGCTGCAAGAGTCGCATGCTTTGCGCAGCCTGTTGGATTTTTGATGTTCTTGCGGCGGACCCTGGTGAGGATGGCTTGTGGCAATGCTTGGTGACTGGTGCACTGAGGTGACGCCAGGGTGCTGATGAATGTGATGCGCTGCTTGCTGGATCTGGTGCCGTTGTTGTTCCTCCAGTGCGGCGTGATGGTTCAGATCATGAGCCAGTGATTGAATCTGGGTAGCGGCTGTGTGGTCGGGACTTCCTGACTCTACCTTGGGGTATGTCGGATGGTTCAAAGTGGTGTACTGGAGCGGTTCCGGGTGAACAGCGTCGAATTGCTGGGCCCCGGCAGAAGTCGGGTAGATGGCATTGTAGTGATGCGATTCCGGCTGCGGCGGCGGTGGATAGTTCGACATGGCCAGCATCCAATTATGGACCTGCCAGTAACTGTCGTTGGACATCGGGTTAGCAACCGGAAAAGGTGTACAGACCGCAGCAGACATTGTAGAAGGTCGGGTCAAAGACGGGCGAGCATGAGTAGAGAGCCCTGGAGTGCGCCGCTCCAAAAGTGGGCGCGGGCGGCCGTCGAATATACCATGAAGTTACACCAAAGCGGTACTTACGACTAGTGAGATCAGCTGGTGATGGAGGCTCGATAGCCAGCTCTGTCGGTGACTGGCGGGGGAGTGACAGGGTTGGCCTTCGCACTTCAAAACCGTTAGGCTGCTCAGACCCAAAGCGTAATAGGAGGGAGACTCCTGGCCGCACGAGAGAAGGCCGAAGATTTCGCTGCAGAGTGGGATGGTGAAGATTTCGAGTCTGCGCCAGAGGGTTTGCGCAAAGGTCCGCAGCGCCAGTTTACAAAACTCTATTTCGTTTTTGGGTTGCGCGCAGGTACCCTTGGCACGCAATAGGGATCCACTCCGCAGCGCGGTATGGCCTGAAACGTCGTGATGAAAACAAGCTGGAAAGGGCATCAGAAGTGAGGCACACCATAAAGTTGTTCGGGAAAGCGCGCGCAAGCTTTGCACGCGCCAACCAGGCTTGGCAGCGCTAGCGCAATCCTCACCCCCCCAAAGCTGTACTGTGCCTACCCTGGCCTTGTCACCACCGACAAGCTCAGTCGGCGAAGCACGCTAGAAGCCCAGGACTACGCTCCGCTTTTGCACGTCTGCCATGGCCGACACCCTGGCATGATTGCATGGCGTCTAATTTACTGCTTCGGATTGCGAACATTGCCTGTTCCTTAGTTCCTGGCGCATTCAACGCCCCTTTCGACAGGCTCTAGAAAACACGACCACACAGAGGCTGGAGCACCGCAGTCTCCAGTCTCCACTCGCGTCCCCACTGCGTGCAAATTGGCGTGTTGGCGATCGCAGCATCGTCGACGGCAACATCCACCGGCAGCACCTCATGATCCTCATCATCGTCTGTATACACAAGCCTGCTCTCCCAGCTACCCCAGCGATGACGATGCCTAGGATTTGGTTGCTGCGGTCCCTGCTGCACTATCAACACTTTAACGGAATATGCACTCTTGCGCGAAGCATGTAGCTTTGCACATGGCTTCGCGGGTGAACGAGTGACGACGGCGGTCAGACACAAACAAGCATGTTCCAGGTCAACCACGTAACGTCAAAGTTGACAACCTGCATGTTGAAGTCGGCATACACCGACACGAGAACGTCGTGTCGTGGCACCCGTGCATGCTGGTGGGCAACAATTCCATGCACTGTGAAACTCTATTCCTCACACGCCCAATGAGTGCTTTGTAGGGCTCTCACCCTTCTGACATGGACGTTCTGCCACGTTCACCTTGCATGAATCCTTCTCGAAAGAGCTGTCATGCTGACGGAACGGTACCATCCAAGCGCAGACGGGAGACGGTCTACCGTTCTTGAGCAACTTTCGAGAAACCTTCGTGATCTGAGCCCTGTATATGCCGATCGATTCAGGCTGGTGGCTGGTGGCGGCTTTCCTTCATCACTGTTAGTCTGGTTCACGCCTCAACCCATTCTTCCTAACACCGACGAGACACCTACGAAGTAAGGATCGCTTGCGATGGCTAAATTCACAGCTCAATATGCTGCTTACTGGAACGTGTGTCGCACGGCGATCTGAAATTTCAGACTATTCGCCACGATGGAAAGAGTGACTTTGTCCAGCCAAGCAACTTTTGCGAGGTCATCAAGGAATTGCTATCCATGATAAACGATGATGCCCATCGCCAGGGGATTGCATCCCGACCAACAACGCTTACGGATGGCCCAGCCGAAGGACAATTCAGCTTGTCGCAGCTATTCTTGTGTCCCTGCTTGCGCTCTTGGTGCGCCTCACAACGCTCGAGCTAGGTTTGGCACGTTGTTACTGGACGTACCTGACCACGTTCGGCCAGGATCGACGTAGCTCATTCGCAACTGTTGGCTCGTGCTTAAGCTGCTTGATGCTGCCCCCTAGCCACTGACAAGATTGCACCCCTTCAAGCAGTGAAACTCGAATGTCTCTGCTGGGGTAGCTTTATAGGTGCTGCTGTACTAGTCATCCAAAAGTCCCCCGAGACGTGACAAGCCTCAACCTAGAAGATTTATGCATCGAAGAAGCCACCAAGTCTTCCAGAACTGTTTCGCATAACGACGGGCGGGCGGAAGCCGTGATGACACGTGGTGCGGCTCTTTGAGAGTTTCGCTTCCTTGCAGCCATGTGCGCCTTGGCAGCGAAGCATGAAGGGCTATGCTCGTTGCATCTTCCGAGTCGACACGCTAGAGGCGCATGATAGGTAGGTGCACTCTCGCCCTCTTTTGCGAGTGACCCCGGCCCACTGGTGTCGAACAACCCCTGGTATCTGGATCGCGCCAACGCCGCCAACAGTGCAGAGTGAAATGAAATGTCTCTCACCACTCTAATGAAATTGCGGTGAGCATAGTCGCACCAGACTAAGACCTCCCCACGCACCTTGACGTAGTCTCAGAAATCTACCTTTGATCTGTTGGTCGTCTGAGGGAACCACATGACATTTGTTATGAATTTGCGGGATGCCTTATCCGTAACACTGACGAGTAGCCAGTCAACGTGACCACACGGCTGGGCATTCCATCTTGAGCCTCTTGGCCGATAAGATCGAAGGATGAGACAGTGGACCACTGAAGCCTGGCCTTTGATAGGATTGAAGGCCAGCTGGCATACGTTGCGAATGGCCCACCTACCAGTGTCGGGGGATAGCCAGAGCAGTGAGTGTTGACTTAGTCGCCAGATATCACCGACCGATACGCGCCCAAAGAGACATCGCTGGCAAGATTGAGGCGGGCTCCAGCATTCGCATAGAGTAATGTGTTCCTACTTGACTCCGCACACCGGCATGACGAACATTCGTCCGCCAGGAGCCCAACCACGAGCTGACCAGACAACCTCCGGACTATGTGCGAAGGACCTATTGAAGAGAAGAGGCACAAGGACGATGCGACATCAATAGATTACAGCGATCAGCGCCCGAGATCATGATATGGAATTGATCTGTGCGCCAGAGTCGTTGGTCGCAGTATTAGTATCGAGGGCTTCAATGTCAGGCTCTGGCCACCCGCGGTTCTGGCGGTTGATCGTCATGCATCGCAGCTCCTGCTCAATCCCATATGCTTCGAGTCAGTGGTTCGGAGCAACCTCGCGAAGGAGTCTGCCTGCCGAAAGCGCATCCCTATTAAAGTCGGTAAAGCCGAAGCTTGGAAAACGACCAGACGGCTTTTGGGCTGCATATGGATCTGGGTACTATTCTGAATCACGGCACATCTAACGCCGTCTCGAATCTGCAGTCGATCAACCGAGCCGATCGAGCGAGCGCCATAGCTGACCTATGGCGAACCAGTCTTCCCAGTAGTCAGTCAACAATAGCTTGACTAACTGATTGACTGACGCATCAAGTCCAGTTATTCTGATCTGGCTCCCGTCAACGATAAATGTCGACCACTTTTTCCACACGACAATCATCGAAAGAGTGCCTGACTGACATTGTTGAAGTGGGTGTCAGGCTTTGACATGAGACTGACCCCGTCACCTAGTCATCGGTCAGCCAGACAGTCAAACAGGAAGAACTCGATTGACTGTTGAGATGGCTGTGACGAACCAGAGAATTTTGTCTTTCGTCGGCTCGTGTATTTCTCGGAATCTCGCTAATGGAAGCCTTCTTGGGTATGATGCGAGTTTGACCAGGTTGAAATTGATCTGCTATGAGGGCCGATATGCCCCTAGTGGATCGTATGAGAAGTACGGAGGGTAGGTCGGCATATGCAGGAGCCGAAGCCGATCGGAGTCGGCTTCCTATAAGGTTGTCGCGCGCGATTTCCTCGGACACGTAAGCTCTAAAAGCATGTGCGAGCTTGATGGTCTGTGAGGATGGGCTTCGTACTCGATCTGGACATAAAGCCGTTCATTTCGAGGTGTCCGGTGAGTCTGAGACGAAGTCCTCCTTAGTGATTATGCAAGGTATACATTTGCGCAATGCATCCGACCGTCAGCCAACATGCTTTCAGACGGCTTCGAAACGCGCGTTGAAGCACTCTTGAATGTCCTCGGAGACAGGGACTTCCGCAAATGAGTATCTACCATGGATGCAGCTACACGAAGAGAGGGTACTCAAGCAGTCGCAACGGAGGTCTGATCACGCGATCCTTGTTGATATCGAGAATGGGTAGCAGCAGATGAAAACCTTGTGGCAGCATGCCTCTATGTTTCCGGATGTGGCATCTAGATGGCCTCTCAGTCCTTCAAATATCGCAAGCTTAAGAGCAAGGACGAATTTTGCAGCGGCTCGGTAGAGTTTAGATCCGAGTTGTGTGGCGCGCGAGTAGTGAACGTCCAAGAGATGGGCTCGGGAAAGGCACACACAGCGCCATGGCAGATGGTCGTCTTGGCCAGCAACGGAATACTTTAGATGTCCAGCCAGTTGCGGTAATGAATTGGACCTCCCTTGGCTCATGTACGGGAGCGGTTATGCTGTTTGTAGCCTGCCATCCACGCAGCCCCAGCCTGCCATTCACGTAAGGATGCGGGATGCTTTAATATGAGTTTGCACTCTGGGAGTCCCCGTCATCTAGAGAAGCTGAAGTGCTTCATCAACCCAGGAGCTCTTGGCGACCGATCGAGGCTGCTGATCGACCATCAGATCCTCGACGCGACGCTGCCGTGCCAGTAATCCTAATAGTCAATACCGGTTGACCGATCGACGAGGACTGTTGACAATACGGTAGGCTGCTTGATGACGCGATCAACTGCTTCATCATGCGGTTGACTGTAGATTGACGCCGTTGATTGCGGCTCAGTGGTCATGGCCTGGCTGCAAGATTATGTCTTTGACTATCCAGTCAAAAGGGTTGGTTGAATCACAGAATGACTGTGTGGTGCTCATTTGAGTTTCTTGAGTGTCAACATGCCACCAGACTCATCAAAGTAGCCGCAATCGATCATTCGATGTGTTGTCGGGGCAGTCCGGGTTGACAAGTTTTGGTGAGGACTGCATACTGCGCTCCTTTCACCAGCTGTGCCCACGTCTGTCCCAACTGCCTTGTTCCGAAGTCAGCTAAGGTTCGAGACGACTGAGAGCATGTCAACTCCATAGGGCCTCATGAAGCAGGTGACGTCGACGCAAGGCTCACATGACTCTACCATCGACCATGCCAGCTGAGACAGGCAGTCCCCAGCCAGAGCATCTCTTGTGCAGCTAAGCTTCCGACTGTCACCCTCAACGTGGACCACGACAAGGCATGTACAAGCTGCAGGAACGTAGCCTTACGAGACAAGTGTACATACCTCGCCTTGCTTATCAGTATCCACAGTGACATGTGCCTAGAAATATACGAATGTTCGTATGGCGGCCGGATTGCAACTTCAGCCGGAACTTGAGACATCAACCACCAGCCAGCTAACTCATGCCGAGTTCTGTCGCGCTCTGCTTAGATTGACGCCAGCGAGTGCGTGTGCCCAGGATGAAGAGCAAGGTTCAACTGAATGGCGAGGGTTCCAAGAACCGCACGTCGCTGCTTGCGAGGAAAGCGAAGCGTCGCGCCTCTCTGACGGTCAGCGTAAAAGATCAGCGTCCAGCAGGAGCTCAGCAACCGGATGTGCACGGCGCGAACACTGCAGCTACGAAATGCAGCGTTGACAGCACCGAGAACTGATAGTACTTTCTCGCAACATCCATGTACCAGCAGGGAAGCGCATATCAACCAGCAATCCTCAAGCAGTGAGCTCACTAGTCCAAAGGCAGTCAATGGCGTCAGGCGCAGTCAGACGTATTGACAAGCCGTCGACTGCAACAGAGAGCATTCCACCGCATCAGCAAGCAGCCACTCACATCAGCAAGTAGTCATTCACATCAAACGGTCAACCAGTTGACTGGATCAATGTCTTCAAAATGTCAAGATCCTGCCCTGGTCTTGCCTTGCCTAGCTCTCGTCAGCACAATCATCGCTCTCACTGACCGCATATTCGGTGTCAGCTCGTCGTGGTACACTGTGCCCGGCTTGAGAAGGCATGCCGTCGTCATTGACAGGCTTGATCTGAACCAGGCATTACAGACTTGACATTACGCTAAACACTACCATTCCGTCGCCATTCCTATCACTCTGTTTCTGCTCCGCTGAGTCTCTGCTACTGCTGCCGATACAATCTCGCTTCTCCTATTTGCACAGTCTGGTCCTTGCTCAACCTTCCCTGTTGACAGAATCCATTCCCAAAAAGTAGTGTACAGTAAGCAGTTTTCCTTCTGTAGTAGCACGAGCAGTATTACAGTGAGCTTCCGAATGACAAGTTGTCGCGTAGATGTGTGGCAGTGAGATGGCGCTTCGGTCTAATGTGGTGCGCATGCCATCGTCCGATGGTGGTGATCGAGATTGCGTGAAATGCAGTGGGACTGCTTCGGAGGTGATGCTTGACGGCAGCAACGTAATCTTGCCAGAATATGCTCCTTGATCTTGAGGAAGCCAGGCCAGTCGTAGTGTTGCGTTAAAAGGCAAGAAAGGTGATTTGATATCATGTCGTGATTCTTCGATCGCGTTCGAGGCCCACAATGGCCTGTAGAGGACGAAATAATGCAAGGAATTGCAAAACATAAGGACCGCCAAGATGGTGCGCCAGAGAGCTGGCTCGCTAGAACGCCGCAGAAATGCAACTGCATGCAATAGTGCCCGAAACTTTTCGCCAGACGCCGCGCCAAATGCAACAGAATAAACAGGAAGAGGTCGAAGCATGTCGCTTAGTAAGAAGCCATGCGGCGGGCATATGAAGTGCCAAGCCCTTCAGCGATGTCATGACCAACGGTGAAGGAACTGTGACTCCGTGAACCCATTGTGCGGCCTTGAGCAGTGGGAGAGTCTTCCATATCGTCCTGCCCGTTCTGGCCAAAGGCAAAGGTCTGCGCTCTGAACAGCTTTTGCCTGCCTTTGACCTTGGCAAGCCCGCGCTCGCAGGCTTGCTCGTGCTTCTCATCGTTCATCTCAACATAATTTTGAGGAAAACATTTCGTGCGATGAGACTTGAAGAATGTGCTGTAGCCGCCGTCCAGTATGTACATCTCCGGATATGTCAGTTTAGGGTAATTAGCCGCGTTGACAGTCCGATCATGACCACGAATAAACTTGGCGGTGAGAGGTGCTCTATGCACCGAATACTCGCAGTGGAAGATAAGCAAGGTTGATGGCGGATGCTGGAAATTGAAGAGCTCAGCGGCAAGTTGCTGCTTGTCGTTGAAGTTGACGGCGTTCTCGATATGGCCGCCTTCGTACTCGTACTCAAATCGACAATCGATGACCTTGATGTTTTCATATCTGTCGGCATACTTGTTCTCCAATACGTCGATCATGGTCTCCTGCGTTATGCGCGGAAGGCCGTCCGGCTCCTCTGACGATATAAAGTTGGGGAGGATGAGCTCGTGTTCTTGGTGGTCCACATCCATGATAGACGCAAGCTCGTCCTGCTCTTCCTTCATGACATCGTCCGGGTGTTGAAACATACTGAGAGATCTGCGCATGATCTTCCTCTGGGGCCGCACAAACGCCGAACGGCCTGCAGAGGGTTTGCGCACATGGTTCGAGGACGGCGACCCAGTGTTGCGGCATCCATTGCCAAGCAGTGAAGGTCTTCGGGGTGGCGGAAGCATGGAAAGGGATGAGCCGGATTGCGGCCCTCCGTCAACAGGCGACTCGGTGAAGCTCTCTAGCAGACTGGGCGTCGAGGACGAGGCAAGGCCACTGGTCGCGACATTGCCGAATCGAAACGGCGGTAGCGAGCTCTCGGCAGTCGTTGACCGCTGTGGAATGTTGTTGGTAGAGAAACCTTTACTACGGGTCAACGAAGGTCGCGTAACGGGACGACGTCTTCTAGAAGGAGATTAGCAGGAGACGAGACGCTATCGGCTCAGAAATGCTCACTCTGGAAGCGCCAGAGAGTCTGTGCTCTGCGATGTGAGTGCGTGAAGAGGCGTGGATGCTTCCTGTGGAGACAAGAGATCCGGTGAGACGTCGATATCATCCGGCGTCTGCTCTGGCGATGGCGAGGGAAGGGTGACCTGGAAGTATGGTGCCTTGTGCGGCAGCGGCGAGATGTCCATCATGTCGCCAGGAGCGGGTGAGGACGAAGGAATGTCTGGAGTGGTCGCGCCTTCGACATCAATAGGAGGCGTTGCTAAACGTCCTTGCGTTCATGTTAGCTTTGAAATTAGTCGCAAGAGCACTCATTGATCTGTGCATGAGCACACAAGCACCTACCTGCATCGTCCCGAGGCTTGAAGAGGTCGGTTGTGAACAGCGACCGCCGCGGCGTCGCAACCTGTGGACTGTACAGGAACAATAGTGAGTACACGATCTGGAGCGATCCACGGAATGTGGATTCAATCCTCACCTCTTGTCGATATGGAAGTTCGCGCCCAGATCGGCTGTCAGGCTTGCGGTTGGTGATGAGCCTCGCACAGGCTTTACGGTGAAGTAGTCCTTGCATGCCGACTTCTGACGCTGCGACTGCTGGTTCATGCTGATGTCCCGGAAATTGAAGCTATTCGGCCCATATGTCTGATATCCGTACATTGATCGCCCACCCGATGGTAGATCGCGTTGGCCCCAGGTCGGGACAGCTTGTGGCCGCATTGCGGCAAGAGGGGATGACAATTCCATGCTCTACGCTCTTGTATGACTCTTCCGGATCGAGTATGCTGCTACAATGTATTGTCTAAGCCTGCTGCTGTACGCGGAGGTGTATCACAGCTGTTTGAGGATGTGTCTGATTCAATGGCTTGAGTCTAAGTCGATGCTGTCTATGGGGTGCTTCTGATTCCAGACACCAAACGTGTATCGTCAGGGAATTGGTTATTGGGAGCTGATGAGCATCGTCGGCGTCGCCGTGAGTCGGGGGAGGTATGTTGTAACGACTGAATCTCCCGCGAGGAGGTGCCCGGTCGTCGACCGTGGTGCCGCTGCCGCTCCAGCAAGCACGTCAGGTATATGTCGGGCAGGCAGGAGGTCGACTGCCTTCGGGAGACGAATGAACGAAAGGATCGAAAGCAGTGCAGAGGGAAAGGAAGAAGCTTCAAAAGGCAGGACGGGTGCACAGGTCGTCGGTCCAGCTTCTGTCCCCGCTGAGCAACCCGACTTCCCTGACAACGTTAGCCGCACCGCCAAGATGGCGCTCCGACCAGGCATGCAAGATGGCTCCAATGCTCAGCGCGTAAGGGCAGCGAATAGCATAATTGATTAATGCTGCACTACGACGCAGGTGAGTGGGGAATGTTGGTTGACATGTGCGATCAAGAAACAAGCAGAGTCGTGGGCAGTCCGAGCAGAATCAAGCATTTGCAGCTCCTTCATCGACGATCTAGACACACGCGCAGCTTCATCCAAGCATGCTCCCAGCTCTCCGGCACAACGTGTACCGCATTGTTGCTCGGCGCCGTTTCCATCGACCTGCACGCCCCATCGTGTGCTCCCAAAGTCCGTCCCGTGTGTTCTGCTGCATCTCAGGAACTCAGGTTGAAACCGGACAAGATACGCTTCGGCGTCCTGCAGCTTCATCCCTCGTGCGGCTCTATGACATGCACGCCTTACTTGCTACTGCTCCATTGGGAAACATGTAAACAAGAGTCCATCGTCTGCTATCGCACGCGCCTTTCATCATGGCGTCTACGGTCTTGCTGCCAGCCCCATCACGATGACCCGCGGATCGTCTCCAGACTCGCTCATTCCGAAAGGCGTCATATAGACGTTAGAGAGTCAAATACCCAGGTATTCCAGCCTCAGCGCTGCTTCGGCCTGCATCATTCGCTCTGGCAACCCTGTCGCCATGATCTACCGCGAGCCAGGGTACAATGCCTGCGCTGCTCGCTCTCATTGGCTCGAAGTCTCCGCGCCTACAATCTTTTGGTCCGTGACCGACCGCTCGGACTCCCACATTGCCATCGCGTCCGCGCCAGAGTGGCTCTCGCGTGGGCGCCGTTCAGTCCCATAAAGCGATGCCGCGCCAAAATCATGATTGACAGCATCTCGCGTCTGCCTACGTCAGAGCATTTGACGTAGAAGAGGACATCGGGATCGTGAAGCAGAACATACGAGAGTTTGCACGGAGAGCATGCTTTCCTGACCTTTCACCAACATCCCTGTCTAGCTGCGACCTCTCCACTCTTTCCACTTGTCAACAAACAATGCCTTTGCCGCACGACAGCATGCACGGCGTTTCTTACCTTGCACGAACCCCTCACTTCTCTGGAGAGCTGAAGTTAGGGCCTAGAAGCCTCAGAAGGACGCTCGGCATAGCCTTCGGAAATCAGTGCATTGATGGCGTTGACTACGTTGCCACTAGAGAAGGTACAGCCAGCATCAGGGTCCATGCCTGCTCGATTTGTGACTGCGCGAACCGCACTACGATGGGGCATGGCCCGTGTGTTCCTTTGGGTGAAGTAAGACTGCATAAGCTTGCTCGGGAACGCGACGCCGCGTCCATATAAACAACGCGAGATACACGCGGCTTGAGCAAAGGCACGTGATGATGTGCACTAAGAAAATCCTCCTTGGGAATTTTCTTTATATCTTACGCTTCCCCTGAGGCGGTCGTCACGGCTGTTACTCCCAGCTACACACGAGTCGCCGGGTTCGGGAGCTTTGCTGAATCTGAGGCGCACGCGAGGTGCTACAATTTCGGTGGACCAGGAGTATGCGGCGTTGAGGATGAGCGACGGCTGAAAGTACATAAGTTCTGACATTCGCCTGTGATGGGTATTCGGCTGTTGCGACGCTGTTAGGCATGAAGCGCGGTCACACCACGGTGTGAAACAGACTTGGGCAGTGCCAAGTTATGGAGCCGTGTCACCTGGAACCATGACCTGTCGTCTGGCCTTTCAAAATCAGCTGGCAATGACAATTACTTCGGCAATCAACAACCAATCTGTCAGCCGATTGCTATGTCAACTCGCATTCATCAAACAGTCAACTCGAGCAGTCAATCGTGCCAATGACGAAGTCAACCTCTATGGGAGGACATCCTCATCAGCTGGTAAGATCATCAGCCCGTCAAGCATATCAAATTCTCATTCGGTCGAGAACCATTATCGAACAAGCACCACCTGGTACTCTTTTCCTGGCTGCGCGCACTTGCAACCTTGAACATTCTTTGGCACATCCAATAAGCACCGGCCCACTCCACTTTTCAGACCAGTCGCTGCAAGTCACAAATGCTCTGCTCCTGAAACACGAGTTTTCGTAACGAGCCCTGAATGATGCGAAACCCTTGCTCGTACCACCACTGCCTGCACTTGGTACAATGGGCCCAAGGAACCATTAAGCCTCCACATGTGCGGCCTCCCAAATCTTGGTAGCTTGACCGCTTTTTGGATCTATCTGGGCGATGCAGAGATCAGGACCTGGTTGCTGGCCCTGACGGTCACATCCGAAATGTGATAGGTTTCTTGCGGTCATGTGGAAGTGAAAGCTATGGCGCCCATATCCTGCAGGACACATCGTCAGTAACCGCTAGTCTCGTTGGCAAGAGGAGAGCACGAAGAGGAAAGCAGCATTTGGTGTTCACAATGCCGTGACTGCTGCAAGTAAGTGATCGAAGGGCACATTGTTGAAAGCTAGGTCAAGCACCACACCACTCTCCTCATCTATCACCCTCCTATTACTGGTCGCCCAACACCCGCCATCCATTGCCTCTCATCATTCATCATCAGATTTTATCATTGCCGATTATCATCGCCTGTAATCATCAGGTATTATCCTCAGATGTTATCATCATCACTACCTTCTAACCATTGTACATCACCCTTCAGTCACCTTCCATTACTCACCACCAATTGCCTCTTATGCATCAACTATCATGCGATTTTTATCGCCATCCCCGTTTTGAAAGGCATAGATCGAAGGCAATGTTCTGCCCAATGCCAGATGCCCTCAAGAGCGCGAGATACATGGAGAAAGCGAGACATCTGGAATTTATTGCTAATACACGCCCGTAGTACGATTTTGGTTGGGGACAACCTTCATCAAGCGTAGATCAGCATCGTAATCTCTACACGCTATTCTATATCTTCAGGTCTCTTGACCGGACTATGCGATACAGTCGCTCTGTTGGGCCGCCCATTAGCATCATTGGGCAGGCTGAGACTATCCCTCATCAACCCAGCACTAACTTCTTCGTCCTGATCTTCGAACGAATCGACCCCTTTCTGTAGTTCTCTCGAGTCACGCAATGGCACGCCTTCAGCCTCACTGCTTACCAAAGCATGCGCCTTCTGATGCGCCTCTTCGGACATCTTGACCCACTTTACGTAGTTGTATCCCGCGATTGATAGGATAGTGACAATCAAACCAGACAGATTGATCGGCGACAATTCGTCCCCGAAGACTATGCTGGCCACGGAGATGGTCAAGACTTCTTTGAATATGCCGCAAACCGAGAGTGTGACAACTGAACTGCGCTTCAGCAGAGCAAATTCGGCTGCGACCATCAGGAATGCCAGGCAGCCTGGGAAGAGCATGATGACAGCTCCCAGGAACCATCCCTTGGCCTCTGCAAGCCCACGAATGCCGTCGATGATGTTCACTGGTCCTTCGACTGGTAGAGCGAGCACAAATAGCGCAATGAACATGACCGGCGTCAAGAAGAATATGCTGCTGAATGGGTTGCTTGTCGCCGGGTTTCGTAGTAGCAGTATCTGGGTCAGGGACCATCTGAAGCCTGAACAGGCGGATGCGCTCATCACTAGTACGAAGCCTGCAGCATTGAATGCAGTCTCGCCCGCCACCATCATGATGACGCCAGAAGTCATGATTATGATGATCGCGCAGAGCCTCCAGGTCGGTTTCTCGAGCCGGAAGATGAAGGCAAAGACTAGTACGAAGCCGAGCACGCTACTCTTGCACATCGTGTAGAAGGTCAGACTGATGAACCTTAGGCTGAAGTTGCCTAAACCAATATCGAGCGCTGTCGCTGTGCCACAAGGTCCGATGCGGGACAGGTAGAACCACTTGGTCATCAGCGGCTCCTGAGGTGGCTTGTCCGTCGGGTCCTGACCATCTAGCTCTGTGTAAGCCCCTCGACTGTTGTCGGACTTCGGCCTAAACCGCGGGAAGAAGTATAGCACAGCTGCTGCGAACGCGAACTGCACAATCATGTGTATGCTAGTTGTGAAGAGCGGAAAGTGGAAGTCGAGGCCCTTCTCCTTTCCCCCGACTCCAGTCTTTGAAAACATCCACTTGTTATAAACGGATATCGATATTGAGAATGAATACCAGAGCCCGATGAGCGCTGAGTTGATGGCAATGTTCCGCAACATGGTCCCTCTGGCCAGCTGGTCCTCCGTCTTCTGCATGTCTGCAGCTCCTGCAATCCGTTCATCCAATCTCGCATTCTTCCTCTTCCGCCGTCTCCGCTTCTTGCGTTGCGCATGTGTAAGACCAGTCTCCTCATCGTCATCATCCTCCTCCTCCTCCTCCTCCTCCTCCTCCTCCTCCTCCTCCTCCTCTCCATGACTCCAGGACTCCTCCACATTGCTCTCCGAACTCGAGGGCCCATCATGAGCCTCTGGCTGCTCCTTGATCCTCCCATTCGCCCCGTCCATCACCTTCGAACCTTTCCTCGAATGCGCCTGAGCGCCCGTAGCCGGCACGAGTGAAGCACTCCGCCGTCGAGCCAGCACGTCGTCCAGCATCACGTTACTTTCTAGAATGTCACACTGCCGCAACTCTCCCTCAGACTGCTGTTGCGGCTGACTGCACAGAAGGGAATCCTAAACAAGCATTGAAGCCACGGCGCTGACGAAGTACTGCATTTGATCAGGGTGACCTGGCAATGTTGGCGCCCAGGCTCCGCTGTTGTACAAGATGAGTTGTGCAATTTGTGCAGACGTGAGAGCAGAGCATCGACCTCCCTAGCGCCCTGGCGACTTTGGGGGTCACGTTGCACATGCAGCGATCGGCCGCGTCGCGTGCCGTCCGGGAGGAGCCGCTTGGGTCGATGTGGAAGTTTGGTCCAGCGGTAGAGTTCCAGACAGTCCGCATGTCTGCAGCCGACGGCATTCCACCTTTGGAGCATCGAAGCTGCTGCCGAGGATCGCGACAGCAAGGTTGCGCAAATAACGTGGGTGGCGTGAGTTCTAGAAGGCCAGTTGACTACCTGTCTCGGTAATGTACCGAGATAGATCTCTCCCACCCTCTCGCTGCCCCGCCGTCCATCACCAGGTTGCCAGGATGGAGATCTGGGCGAAAATAAGGTTCCGCATATAGGTACCATCTACGATACGTATCCTACTGTTGTGCAAGAAATGTCAAGGCAGGCGCATGGCAAGGTAATCCTTTGGTACCAGCTGAGTCAGACTATTGACAATCGGATCCGAGATGAATCTGCTCACACCACGTCGTGGCGCCCATATGATATATACCCGATCTCTGTGCACTTCTCTGCGATGCCTCACGATCGAACCTCTCCTATCTCGTTCATCTGCATCAATCTCCTCCGCAGGACATGACCTCACTTGCGGATCCGCACAGAACACCAAGCTTCGCGCACATGGCTGCCACGTTCCTTTTACCGATCTCCTCTGTCCCTGGCGTGACCCTCGATTGAAACGGCGTTTATCGTGGTAGACATTGGCGAGGCTTCGACTCGAGGAGTGGCTGCAATTCGAAACGATCAATTCAACTCGAGCCGTTGTCATTCCACACCATTCCACACCGCTAGCCGTTGAAATTGAAAGCGTTCCGACAGAGCGGGCAAGTACTGGCGTTGGAGGTCTTGAACCTGTTGCGCAAAAGATACAGAGATTAGCCTTGAATTTCAGATGTCGAGGCTGATAGATTTCTTACCACTTGAACAGGCAGCTTCCGTGGAAGAGATGCTTGCACGTAGGGCAGCGCTTGGTTGGCAGTTGCTTTTGAGAGTCAATGATGGAGTAGCAGATCGCGCACTCCGTCTGGCCTTTCACAGCGCCTGTCACGTTTTTGCGCCATGCGGCGAGACCGTCGGTGATGGAGCCGTTCTGTCGAAAGTCAGTATAGGCTATAATATGAGAAGCGAAGATGAGGACTCACAGAGAAAGTGATGACACCACGACAGTTTCGCAGCCAACTCTGCCATTTCTCCTCTTTGACAGCGACACGACTCACGCCTACTACGTCTGCCGACGCAAGTGGATACGTCTCGGGCAGCACGACCTTGATTGCCATCGTTTGCTCGTCGACGACGTAATTGACATTGATCTCCTTACTTCTCATGCCTACTTTAACGCTCATCTTCTCGTACTCGGGATCCTCCTTGACGCTCTTCTCGGACCAGTCAGCCACGGCTTGTAGAGAGGCATTAACGATGAGTGGGCTGATGTATTTTGCTGTCCAGCTCTCGACGGCCAAGGAGGTTTGCCGTGAGCGGATGTCCAGATAATAGCTCTTGACCAGACTTGGTAGATGTGTAAGGCCCAGATAGTATAGGTGAGTAAGGAGCCACTGCACGTCGCGCTCAGGGGTTGGCTCTGTGTCAGGGACATATTCCGCAAAGTGAAATTTAGACACGTCGACAGGCTTGCCGCGCGAGTGTCCCAGAAAGTCGAATGTAAAATTGAGCAGACCACTCAGATATGTGCCATCCTTCAACTGATTAATGTAGTCGGTCTTGACGCGATAGCTCGAGCCTGTGAAGTGGTCAAACAGGAGCCGCCAGCCATATAGGAAACTCTGTAACGGCAGCGGCATAGTCCGGTCGAATGAGGCGTCCACGAGTGAGTCTAGGGTAGGTGCCTCTAGTATCAAAGACAATAGCTCGTCAGGCAGACGCGCAGTCTTGTTGTCGAGCGCGGCGTCAAGTGATATCTGCTCTTGCGCCGCGGGTATGTGCTTGTGCAAGAGCTGGAAAGCAGCCTGCTGGACCGGATGAGAAGGCGTGTAGAGCAGAGGATACAGCTCGTCAGCATCTTGTACTTTGTCCTGTGACAGTCCGGAAATCTCACGAGCTAGTAGCTGATGTGTTACCATGAGTGGCTGATGAGTCTCGTCAGATGTTCCGTCCGAGGCTTTCAGCAGCGATACCAGCGCTGATGTGGCTTGGTTCTTGCTTTCTTTCAAAGCGTCTACCAAATCATCATTGGCTTCGGCCGACGAAGCCAGCTTGCGCAAGGTGGCGTAAAGCCGTAGTGATGCATTGGTCAGGACGATGCGGTCTTCGCTAATAGAACCGCCTTCCGCGTCAGCATTGAGTGAGCTCCAGTAGCTCGTAATGTATGCAAGCACGTTCGTCCAATGGTCTCCGTACATGTCTTGCATGCCTGGGAATAGATAAGTCAGGGCTTTGAGGATCTCTGCTTTGGTGGCGTTCGTGACTGAAGCGCTCAAAGCTAGTAGCAGCTTCTTTACCAAAAAGATCAGGCGTTGCTTGGCTACAGTCCCTACGGCATCTTGTTGCGTGCCAAAGATGGTGTTGAGTATGACCAGCTGCTCTAGATGCTTTCGGGCGTGCTGTTCCTCAGTAGTAACCGAATCGGTCAGGTCTGCAATAAGCTCATTCAAATATCTGTTCAGGATCTGGCTGCCCGTCAGCGGTTGGCGAAGACCTGAAATGCAAGCTGCTATGGAGACGGTATCCTTCTCCGCTCGTCTCTGCTTCAATACTGCTTCGCTGGCTTTGGCTTGATCTGCGTTGTACCCATGGAGCTCGAAGAGATTGGAGTTGATCTTAGCGGACGCGAGTGCGATGTAATAACGAATCGGAGCACCATCTGGCGGCCCCTGGCCCAGTCTGTCCAGAGCAGCGAAGAGTTGTGTGTACCCACTTGAGATTGGCGTAAAGTCTGGCACAACACCATCCCACTGCGCAAGCAGAGCGTTCGACGAAGATACGAAATCGAGCACTTGTGGCTCAGCATCTGCATTCTGAGTAGGATCCCAGAGTGCATTAGTCGCCAGCAGGCTGAGATTGTCTTCTGCTAGCAGCGTCGTAAGGTAAAGCAAGCTCATGATGGTCCACCGATCGTCACCCAAACCCGCCAGTCCGCCACTCTTGTCGGCAATGCGCAGGACCTCAGTAACGTAGATGGCAATACGCAGCGCTTGAGATAGCCCGTCTGCATCTACCTGAATTGGTGTTGAACGCTGTCCGGCGTCAGGCTGTACCAGATGTACGGCATCGCCAATCGGCCCCAAAAGTGCAAGCGAGGCCTTGGGCTTCCGCACCACAGCCTTTAAGGATCTCGTCCAGGTCTTTATACTTGGCAGTGCTTCTGTCGGGTTCTCAATGACCGCATCAGGTCCTAGAACCCTACTGAGCAAGTCTTGCAGCGCGTCTGCGGACAATGACTTGATTGAAAGGCGTTCTAGGTTTTGCACGATGATGCCAAACTTGGCCTCGCTGCTTACGCCGGACGTGGAGCCTGAGAGCTTGGACGATAGTGTAGATGCCTTGTGTGCAATGTCATCATCAGGGTTTTGTTCGAGACGGAGGAGATTTGGCAGAAGCTCTTCACCACCAGCACTGACAGGTAGTGCTTTCAGCACGCTCTCTGGCAGCGATAGGAGAAACTCGAGAGTCTTGCATAGTTGCTGAACACTGTGAGAGTCGGAGAGTGATGCAATAAGGTCAGAGAAGACGTAAGAGCTCGTCTCGGTCGATATTGCTCCGAGCTGTTGGAGTCTCACGAACATATCGCTTTCCAAGGTCCCAAGTCCAGGCTTGCAGAAAGTCTTGACAAGCTCCTGAAGCTGCCTGTCAGCTTTCGCCGTCGCTACAGCTTCATGAGGTGCACTGGGTGGGAGCAGTTCAAGCAGCAGCTTGCATGTGGTCTCGTCCGATTGCTGTTGTGCCACGGCGTGACGCAAAGCGCTCTGATATGTAGGCCCAAATAATGGTTCGTCATGCATAGCGAACAGACAACGGACCAGGTAACGGCTGGATGGCCACAATACCCAGCTGCTGTCGTTGGTCTGCAGAAGGTCCGAGAGCGTGCTCTTGAATTGCGTGTCGAGCACAACCCTATGCCCCAGAGACTTGACAATCTCTTCAATGATTGCCGCAGCACCGTATGGCTTCCCATCACGGTTTATGAGCAGACTAGCGGTCTCTTTCAGAACCTTAATATCTGCGTCCATGAACATTGCTTGTGAGCTTTCTGAAACGTGAGCGCAAAGTTCCTTCTGAAGCAGGGCCCATCGTTGCCCGCTAGATGCGACATGCAGCTGTGACTTCTCGAACTCCTTGGACTGTTGTGGATGAGATAGCTTCGCAGTTTCGACAAGCTGATCTGCCCAAAGAAACCATTCACTTTCCAGTAACTCCACGACGCCGCGAACACTGGCCGCATTCGCTACCAAGGCGGCTGGCTTGGCTCCCGACACTGCCCATTCTGCAGTATCTGGCGATGGCTGCAAGTACTGTCGGATGATCGGCAGCACACAAGCGTCGAGCAGCTTCTCTCGTTCTTCAGCAGCCAGGCACGAGCCGACACGATCAACAAGAGTGAAATATGCTGGCCACGCGGCAGACGCGTTGAAGCGTTCGTCTCGGCTTGCGACACCGTCGCGGGCAGCGTAGAGCAGTTCCTTTGCATCCTCCAGCGTTTTTGGTAGAACTGCCTGAGGGATTTTCGAAAACAGCACGTTGCTGACTTGCCAGAACACAGCCGTGCCTGATCTTGACCCGTGCTTCAGATACTGTCTCAGGCGCGAAGCTGGTGGTTTCTTGGCGCTGTAGGCGGTGGTCCAAATGGGATCGAAGCGACCGGTCAGGCTGGCGAGTGTTCGCGCGAAGTCTGCCGAAGAGCCGGTCTGATCTGAAGTTAGACCTTTGTAGACATATGCCGCGCTGACAGCCTTGAGATTGCTCTCAATCAGCTGGGGTTGCTTTTCTAAAGCGGTCTGTACCAGCTGGTGAGTCGCTTTACGGACAGCAATATCGGCATTGTTGCTGAATTCCCAGAAGGATTGTTCGCTAAAGATTTCCTCGTATACTTGCTGCTGGGTGCCAACCTCGGCCTCTGGCAGCGCGCCCAACAAGCTGTGTACCACTGCAAGACTGGTGGCAATAACTCGAGAGTAGGTCGCTTCTGCATCGTCTGTGCTGATCGTACGCTCGTCACTGAGTGTCTTGACTGTCTCATGTAGTGCCGCATCGCGACAGTACCGCAGGATGGACTCATGAAAGGTCTTCTTCACAGCAAAGGCTTTCTCGGCGGTTGGAAAGACTGTAGCGAAAGCGTCCTGCGCTGCCTTTCCCGCTGCTCTGTCACTATCGTACGTCCCAGCCAGCCATGGGCCAGCTATTCTCGGAAGGTGTCTTGCAACTCGCTTGCCGCACTTGGAGCAGATTTGCCCGTTGAGATTATGAGCTAGCTGGCGGACACGGCGAGCACTATCAATGGAGAGGCGCGGGTAGAGTTTGACCTGATTTCCATTTGTCACTATATACCGTGATACCTATAATTTGGGTGATATAACGCACCCATGCTTCGAGTAAGCCTTCCTCAACCTCGGTCTCTGAGGAGGAAACATACGCCTGGATATCCTCTAGGGCCTTTGCCTTGGTTGTGCTATCCTTCTTCGACAGATTCTTGAGCGAAACAACCAAGTTTGCATCGCTAATACTGCTATAATTCGGCGCTTCTTGAATGTAGGAGAGTGACGAGGATTGTGTCGAGCCGAAACCTGTACTGCCGAATGCACCAAAGCCACCACCACCTACTCGTCCGCTGCTGGCTTGCGATTTGAAATGCTTCTTGCTCATGACTCGATCCTGATGGGCGTGGTCACTGGGCAAAAGAGGCGGAGATGATGAGAAGAGGAACGCCAGGAAGTGGGTAGAGAAGGTGTCGCGTGGTGCAATGAGTGTACTTCTTCATGCTCTAGAGAATTGAGGTACTCAATGACGCACCAAGGCCCAGCTAGACGGCTGCTAGCGGCGGGAAGCTCCCGCTAGACCGCATCATTAGCGCGCATTGATCGATCACTGTTCAGACCAAAGAGAAGAGTCGCATTACATACATAGCCTCGACAAGAACAATTTTCCCCGTTTCACGACGCTTGACTGGCCGCTCGCGGCCTTAGTACTGCTTTCCTTTGACGCTTGGCCGACCAACGAGGCTAGAGTAATGGTCGAAGGCCACTGAGCTGGGAGCAGGTTGCCACCAACTTACCACGGCCTGAAGTACTGGTTGAGAGGGACATCCACACTACATTGATGCGCCTCGAAGCTGCTGTGCAGCGCTATACACCAAGATGAAATTTTACATTGAAGACCTGCCGGTCCTCTTCCCATATCCAAGGATATATCCCGAACAGTATGCCTACATGTGTGATCTGAAGAGGACACTCGATGCTGGTGGACACTGTGTGCTGGAGATGCCTTCGGGCACAGGAAAGACAGTGTCACTTCTATCGTTGATCGTGGCGTATCAGCAGTTCTATCCGGAGCATCGCAAGCTCATATACTGCTCGCGTACAATGTCTGAGATCGAGAAGGCATTAGCTGAATTGAAGGCACTCATGAAGTACCGAGCAGATCAATTGGGCGAAGTGGAAGAGTTCAGAGGACTGGGTCTTACTTCTCGTAAGAATCTGTGCCTTCACCCTTCTGTCAAGCGGGAGAAGAGCGGAGCAGTTGTCGATGCCAGATGTCGCAGCTTGACAGCTGGCTTCGTCAAGGAGAAGAAGGAGCGCGGCGAGGATGTTGACTTGTGTATCTACCACGACAACCTCGACCTTCTAGAACCGCACAATCTCATTCCACCAGGCGTGTGGACGCTCGATGGCATGCTCCGGTACGGCGAGCAGCAAAAGCAATGTCCATACTTTACAGCGCGCCGAATGATGCCTTTCTGCAATGTCATCATCTACTCATATCACTATCTGCTTGACCCGAAGATCGCTGAACGAGTATCACGAGAGTTGTCGAAAGACTGCATCGTGGTCTTTGACGAGGCCCACAACATCGACAATGTGTGCATAGAATCGTTGAGCATTGATCTGACGGAAGACTCGCTGCGGAGAGCAGCTAGAGGAGCCCAGAATCTTGAAAAGAAGATAACCGAGATGAAAGACACAGACGCCGAGAAGCTGCAGAACGAATATGCCAAGCTTGTGGAAGGCTTACGAGAAGCAGACCAAGCGCGAGATGAAGAGGCATTCATGTCAAATCCAGCGTTGCCAGACGACCTACTTAAGGAAGCAGTGCCTGGCAATATAAGGCGAGCAGAGCACTTCACAGCCTTTCTGAAGCGTTTCATCGAGTACCTCAAGACCCGCATGAAGGTACTACATGTCATATCAGAGACGCCGCCATCGTTTCTCTCGCATCTTAAGGAGCTCACGTTTATTGAAAAGAAGCCATTGAGATTCTGCGCCGAAAGACTCACTTCGCTTGTGCGCACACTCGAGCTCACGAATATCGAGGATTATCAACCATTACAAGAAGTGGCTTCGTTCGCCACGCTGGTCGCAACGTATGAAACAGGTTTTCTGCTAATTCTGGAGCCCTTCGAGTCCGACACTGCCACTGTACCAAACCCAATCCTGCATTTCACTTGTCTAGACGCAGCCATAGCAATTAAGCCAGTCTTTGACCGCTTCAGCTCGGTCATCATCACATCCGGAACCATCTCTCCGCTCGAGATGTACCCAAAGATGCTCGGCTTCTCGACAGTCGTACAGGAGTCTTACAGTATGACCCTCGCAAGGCGATCATTCCTACCTATGATCGTGACCAGAGGCTCCGACCAAGCACAAATATCGTCCGGCTTCCAGACTCGAGATGACCCGCAAGTCGTCCGCAACTACGGAAATCTGCTGATCGAGTTCTCTAAACTGACGCCAGATGGCATCGTCGTGTTCTTCCCATCATACCTGTACATGGAGCGTGTCATCTCGGCATGGCAGCGCATGGAGATTCTCGACCAGGTTTGGAAAAGCAAACTCATCCTAGTCGAGACACCTGACAGTCAAGAAACATCACTCGCGCTCGAGACATACCGCACAGCCTGCAGTAACGGCCGAGGCGCTGTGCTACTCTGCGTCGCTCGTGGTAAAGTCTCAGAAGGTATCGATTTCGATCACCACTATGGACGCACGGTGCTCTGCATCGGCGTGCCATTCCAGTACACCGAATCCCGAATCCTGAAAGCTCGCCTTGAGTTCCTGCGAGAGAACTACCGCATTCGCGAGAACGACTTCCTGTCTTTCGACGCCATGCGCCACTGCGCACAATGTCTGGGCCGAGTCTTGCGTGGAAAGGACGACTACGGCATCATGGTCATGGCCGATAAACGCTTTGCAAAGAAGAGGAACCAGCTACCGAAGTGGATTGCAAGCGCGTTGCTCGAGTCTGATTCACAAATGTCAGTTGAATCGGCTGTTTTTGCGGCCAAGAAGTTCTTGAAGCTTATGAGCAAGCCGTTCCCAATTAGAATGCAGGAAGGAATTAGTACGTGGTCGTACGAAGATCTGATGGAGCATAAGCGGAAGATGGAGGCGGAGAGGGATCGCGAGGAGCGCAATGGGCAGGCGAATGGTGATGGGCATCTGCACGGTGATCAGGTCATGGCTGAGGCTCAGGCGATGGAGGACGATATGGATGTTGATGAAGATATCGATGCCGCTATGATGGAGCTGGAGAATCAGCATGCAAGCGGCCTCAGGGGTGCGCTTGGTCATGCTTGATCTGATCGAGTCGAACCGAGGTGAAGGCTCACGAGGCGTCCCGTATAAACATGATGTCGACAAGTTAACTCAGCTTTGACGCATCAGTCATCTAATGTCGACAATCGAGGCCACATCGCTGGCATGTTCGGCTGTGCTTGACCAACCATCTTACTCACGGGCATCTCATGCATGGTCGCTTTGTTGGCATTGGGCTCGCACTTGATTGCCTGACCGGCATGTTCTAGTGTAGAAACGTGTCAGAGCCTGTGGTGAGTTGTCTGTCGTGATAAGAGTCTCGAAGTGCGCGCTCCATCTCACACCAATCGCACCACTCACTTTGCAGTCACTCTTCTCTGCTGCACACCATTTCAGATTGACTTTGCAAGCAGAATGGAGATCAAACATCTTTCTTCACTGATAGCGGCACTCCTCGTATGCCCCTCGAGAGCGGGTCGGTCACTCCCACGAGTTGGGAATCTCATGCGTCTAATCATCCCGTTCTAGACGTCAACATCACCGACAGCGGACTTTACAGCAGCAATTGCACAGGAACTCCCGGACCAGGCCTCTGCGGATCCAACACGAAATCCTTTGGAATATGCACTCTGGTCAAAAATGATCTCGATGGCGGCAGCTGTGGTATGTTTGAGCCAAGTTTCATCGATGACGAACTTCGGGAGATCTACTGACACTCTACAACCCAGTGGATCTGTACCCATTCGTTCCCTCTCAACACAATGTGGTGCGCTTTCTGCCAAAGCGATTCAGTTCCAACATTGCGAGGTATGGCTGAAAGTCAACGACCGTTCTCAAAAAGCTTACAACCGCATGCGATTTGCTAATATACTGCCAAAGCTACTCTGGCTGCGAAGGAATCAGCGTTGGCGTAATCACCGAATCTGGCTACGACCATCCTGATCCACCCAGCATACCGCCGTATTTCCAGGGCTTCAGGTGTAGCAATGACTCATCTCCGGGCACTACATGGACCAACACTCCATCGGCCACGACATCTATGCAGTCGCCAATCGCAAATGCAGCTGCAGCCATTTGCGTCTCCTCGAGCACCATAACTTCTTCCGAGTCTGAGGTCATATCGAGCTTTGGTGTCGCAGGCACACTCGCCGTAGGACAGCACAACCCGCGACCCGGGGGGCAGACCACTGACACATCCGCTAATGCGACCTTTCCGACTGCGCAGATGGCCCCCTTGTCATCGTCGGTGAGCGCGGCTTGATTTATGGAGCCAATCTATCAAGCCATTGTAATACCCAGTATGTAGAAGTCTCTTGACAAATGGTTGCCGTCTATTGAGGGATGATCATCGCGGAAACATACCAGATCTGTGCAATGGCCTGCTAAGAGCAAACGATCATCCATTGGCGTTGTGGGCAGGTACTAGAGTACCTCAGGGGCTGTGTATTGCTATCAATAGGGCTGCAAATGGTTGGTGTTAATATGTCTTGAATAGTACAGTGATTCTATGAGCGACTTAATCTGTGGTCAACACTATCAGGCTCTCCGCCCTTCGTGTGCGGTAGTTCAACCGGGTCGGCCGATTTCAAGCAGCGTTCAAAGGTGTCATCAAGCTGTCGATTGCAGCATCAAGTCATGAAGCTATCAACGTCGTCCACCAGTCCACATGTCGGTCGACTGATGTAACCAGTGGCGAGTGCCTGCGAGGCTAGGACGTGGAATAGGAGAATTCTTATCCTCGTAGTTATTGCAGCAAAGTATCACTGAAGCACACATCCAATAAGTATACATGACACGCGACACACGCAAACTCAGCATAAAGCATTCAAACACCCCAACCTCGTTCGCACCGACCAGCAGCGCTTGAGAGAACAAGCAACCACTTTTCTCAGCGCAGTCCGCCTCTGCCAGCCTGGTACCAAGCTTCAGCAGACACTATGCACATCGCCAGAAACCTTGTACACACGCTCGCTGAATCTCCGTCAATCTCAAGTGTATAAGAAAAGGGTCATCACTGGCCATCCAATTGCATAGAGTGTATGCGTGCCGAGGTATGGATGGGAGCCAGCGACGGACCCGGTGAGAACGTAGTCGATGTCGATTGCTCTCTTCATCTGGATATCTTTGCTGGTCGCCCTACCCGAACTCCTCGCCGTATGTAGCCTTGCTAGCTGCGTTCATGGAGCTTGCACGTTAAAGTCGTCAAAATTGAAGTAAGATTTTACACTCATCTCGCGATGAGTTTACAATGCCTGGCCAGGGACTGGCTTGCGGGCGGGCACGGTGGCCGATGCCTCAACAGGAGCGGCGGCATTGCTGCCAGAGCGCTCGCGCTGGGTTGGCGTGAGAGGACGCGGCATCATTCCAGGTGGACCAGTAGGCGTCATTGGTCGGACATTCTGGGCGCCTGATGGTGGGCCTTGAGGACGCGGCTTGACCGGCAGCTTCGACAAGCAAGTGCGAGGAGCGACACCCTGTTGAGTGCGGTCCATGCGGATGCAGAGCGCCTATGTCATGTTAGCAGTGATATCGTTGTACATGCTTAAATGTGCTGCTTACCCAACCGTCATCATACTCATGCAAAACGCGCACAAGTTGACCAGACTTGAGCTCAAGCTCGTCATCCATAGAAGGCTTGAAGTCGAGCTGAACACGGTGCACATTATTGGAAGCCTTGGCAGCTGGCGAGACGGTAGCGGCGGCACCAGCAGCACCAACAGCGACGGCTGAGGCAGTGCCGACCTTGACAGGAGTTGCAGGCTCCGGACTACCTTGCTTCTCCTCTGGCTTGCCTTCTGGCTCGTCGAATGGGTTGGATGGTGGAGTTACCGGACGCGCCTCCTTCTCAGAGATGACAGATGCATCGGCGAATGGGTTCTGGGTGTTGTTCGAGCGACGTTCCCACATGCTCTTCGGTTTCTCGGACATAGCGGCAGCGACGTCAAGGTTGCTTCCAGCGCTCTTGCGGTTCTCACCAATGCTCGGCAGGAATTGGGTGACCGGGCGAAGACTAAGACGAGGGGCGGTGGAGGCGGCGCGGGTGCTTGTGGTCTCGCTGGCAATGCTGGCATGCTTCTCAGACATGGCCTTGCCGCCGAAGAAAGAGCTGGCAGTGCTGGCACGCTTCTCATCGACAATTTCGTTGTGGCCAGCATTCGGGTTCTTCTTCCTGCGGTAACAGAAGAAGACCAGACCGGCACAAAGTGCGATACAAGCAAGAATGCCGATAGCGAGACCAGCCTTGGCGCCTCCGCTCATGCCATCGCTGGTGTTGGAGATGTTTTCGCTCACGTGAGTCGCAGAGAGGGGAGTACCAGCAGCAACAGTGGCAGCCGCAGTGCTTGCAGTCGCAGAGTATGCAGACGCGGCGGAAGCCGGTGCATTCAGGAAGACCGACTTGTTGTTTGAGCCATCCTCAGAGGTCGAGGAAGAGGCAGCCGAGCTGGTGCTCTGGCCGCTGCTGGTTGGGGACACGGTCGCGACGGATGTGGTGACCTTGGTCGATGATGCTGAGGCCACGGTCGAGTGCGAAGATGCTGTGGTAGATGGGGTCACAGTAACATAGCCAGCGGTCGCGCCAGTGAAGTCGGCAGAAACAGTTTGGTAGACAACCGAGACAACGGTTTGCACGCCGCTGTCGTCAGAGTCGTCGGAGTCGTCGGAGTTGCTCACAACAGCCTTCTCTTGGTAGGAATCCGCAGGGCGCGCCTGCGCCGCATTGCTGTCCGGGACGTAGTTCATCTTGATATGAGCGCTGGTGCCGGTGCGCTTGAGGTGCTTGAGCTTCTCCTGGGCTTCGAGGCCGCGGAAGACCTTGCCGTGGTTGTTCTGATGGTGGAGTCCCATCGTGCCGACTGTGTAGTGTCGCTGACGGTCGAGTCGATGATTGTGAGGTTTGTGGTTTGGTTACAGCGGCTGATGAGGAATGCGGTTGTGTCCGGTCGTCGAGACCTGGGGTGGTGTACGTGTGGAATGTCCAGCAATCGGGTGAAGTAATGACAATGAGTGACAATAGCAATGGACGACCTTCAGCGTCCGTCGATAAACGAGAGACGACGGGTGAGGCGCGTCTCGCTGTGCTGTACCTAGGGAGTGTGGTGCTGGTGAACCGCGACGACTGAACGAAGATGAAATGCAGGGGAACGAGGAAGTGTGGACGAGTGGGAGGAGATGCGTGTGGCCCATGCGTCGGGAGCTCATTTCGCATGCTGCAGGTACCAAAGGAGATCAGCCAATTGTAAGGCGTGGCGGCGTCTTAGCGCAGCCACTAACAAGGATCGTCCTTTGCCGTTGCAAGCGATCCTCTCTCCTCTACGCCTTGAACCACAACAGCAACGACAATCACCGTTCATCCCGACGACAATAATTACTTAGTAAGATCATACAACGGCTAGCGCGTCGATTTTCAAGTGCATGTTGCGTTGAGCAGAGAGTGGTAAGGATGTCGTCGCAGTAGTTAGTACATGAACGAGTGAAGCCACGAGGCAACACCGTTGATCACAAGCAAGGGTGCCACGAAAATGGGAACAGCATCAATGATCGTCCCAAGCCGGCCAGTCTCGTGCGAATTTGCACATGGGATACAGGGTAAGACATGCGATCGAGACATTGAAGTAATATGATCATAGACAGTCGCATGAATGTTCAGAATGTATGGTCGTCCGGATGCAAGAGTCAATATTCGATTCGGGAATTTGGCCTCATGCAACCCCGGTCTGTCTGTAACAATCACTGGCCGATACGGGGACTCGGAAGGTCTCAGCTTGCTCGAGAGAACGGGTGGTCGTATCTTTGCTTGGAAGCAAGATTGAATCAGAGGTCGAGGCGTTTTGATATGAGACCTACTCCATCCTTCTGGTGTTCTGTCTTGCCTTAATTGACTACATTGCATCCTTGTTGCGCTCTCAAGGAGCCATCTAGCGACTCCTCGTGTCACGAGCCAGCCTTGGACATGGATGGCCCATGGGTGCCGCGCCGTAAAGCATCGGTTCTACTTTTACATGACTGCAGAAATTTCAATCGAAAATGGTACAGAGGTTTCATCAGTCAATCAACCGGTTGGCTCGTTGGTATGGTTTTCAGCTTGTTGACACATGTGATGGCTTATTGATACGGTTGACGGCTCGTGATTGAGTGGCTGGCAGGTCAAATGGTTGATCGGTTGGTTGACTGATGAAATCACTGGAATGGTAGACCGCGAGGTGTCTAGAACCTAACCCCAGGTACTTTTCACAGGGTAGTCTTTGCCGCTCACATCGAGGTCCAAGTACACGGTATCATCTCCCTTCAAATGCTCCACACGAAGATCATCCTGATTGAGAGTTAGCTAAGCGTCTGTGCAGGCCTTCCAGAGGAATCCTTACCTCATGCTCGAGCTTCTCAAGCTCCTCGACTGGGGTCTCCTTGCTGCTATCCTTCTCGTCTTTCTGCGTCGGCTCAACAGCCTCAAGTCCGGAGCTCTCGCCAATGAGCAGAATTTGGCCGTTTACATAATCCAGATGGACAGGCGTCGTAGGCAGCCAGCCCAGGTTGCCTTTGCAAACATGTCAGCTTGATATTGCAAGCAATGGGGAGGCGCCAAGACTTACCAAATTCCTTTTGGACGTCCTGGGGGTAATCTGCACCGACAGAGAGGCCCGGATTGTTCTGTCCAGACTGCTTGGGGTTCTTGGTACTAACAACAAAGCTGCCTTGCTTGTCCAGCCCGATGTCCTTCTGGAGGTCACCAATGTCTTGCGGGATCGTGAGCTTGTACGACAGGTGGTTGGTTGTGCGGCCGCTTCCAGTCCACGTGATGGCGTACACGCCCTCACCGATGATATCGACACCAGGTGTGTGACGAGTGCCAGTGGTCTTCGTTGAATAGTCTGAGCCTTGCATGAACCTAGGCGGCAGGAGTCAGCGTCAATAATCCCAAGATCAGCCGGGTCGGAACCAACTCACTCCTCCTTCAAGCTGTCAATTGTCACTCCGGCCTTCTCCACGAAGCACATGAACCGATCTCTGCCACTCTTTGGCCACACTTTCTTAGGCAAAGCGATAAGTCGATTCTTTCCATCATCTTGGATTGTGCCGTCCGTAATCTTTGCGCCAGCGGGCAAAGGCCTCAACACGAAGAAGCTCCTCTGCAAGTCTTGCGGACTCTCAGGCTCAGTCACGCCAACGCGGCCGCGGGTAAAGAAGTAAATAACGCCCTTCTCCATAACATTGCTCGGCTGCGCTTCCTCACGCTTCTTGTCTTCTTCGACTGCAGGCTCACTGGCTTTGCCGTTGGTGGCTTGCTCGACCTCTTGCTTGGGATCGTCATCCTGAAGATGCCGTCAGTATTGGTTTCGCTCAGACGCAGCTGCTTTATCAAAGTCGCATTGTACCTTGGCACTTACCTTGGTGGTCTTGCCAGGCTCGTCCTCACTCGCTTTGACATCGTCAAACGCATTGCCACTCTTCTCGGCAGTGTCTCCTTCGGCTTCGGCTCCGCCATTAGTCCCATCATTGGCATCTGTCGACTGTAAGTCGATGTAAGTAATCTGAAGCAATCACCAGACCGTGCATACCGTTCTCGTTGGTCTCCGGCTCGTCGTCGTTGGCCTCAGCCATAGGCTCCTCGTTAGCCTCAGTCTCCTTGTTCGGTTCGCCATTGCCTTCGGTTGTCATGGTCTCCTCAAGGGTCTTCTGTTCCTTCGATGCCTTTGTGGGTCGTTCGCGCTTTGACTTGGTGCTCGCTGGACTGGATTCATCGACCTTGCGCTTGGTGCCCTTGGGAGTGGCAGCGCTCTTCTGAGAAGATTGTGGGCTGGAAGCCAGTCTCGAGGAAGATCGAGTGCCTGCCATGATGTTCGTTGATGATAGAGGAAGCTTCAGTACGACAATGGGAGGAGAGAATGAGATGGAAGAGATGATCAAAACATTGGTCTCGAAAGTGAGGTGGTGCGTGGAAGGGTCGCGCTCAATCGTTGCCTCAAATGATGTCATAATTTCTTCGACGCGTTTCGGACGCGTTCACGTGTTGATCATCAGTTCGAACGGCCGACAGATCGACCCATGGTGGACCTGCGCTCTGGTGCTGTCCCTGAGACTTTGGCGAACACTTTGAGAAGGGGCGATGCTCCCTTCTTGCGACATCATGCTCCACTTGTACCTGTGGACCGGAGGGTCAAGACAAATGAGCAATCAACCAGGCCATGATACCAGCTCTATCAACGTGCATAGTGCCCAATAGGTCATCGCAGCCCAGTAGTGTCATCAATGCTGCCTGTTTTTGCAACAAGTCTTTCCGCTGCGTCAATTGGTATATTGTACTCCAAGTCAAGCGACAAGGGTCAACAGAGCACTCAAGAAAGCCAATGCCAGCATGTGGTGTACCATGGCGTGGTATTTCCCGCACCGCTGTCTGTTTTGCCCGCGCATTTCTGCTTGCCGCCCTTCTTTGAGTCCTGGAGCTCCATCGCGCTCATGCCACCAGAGACGTAGCTGTTGTCGTTCGTGTACATGCGGGATGGAGAAGTCTTCGCATTCGATGCCATCGTTCTAACAGGTGGGTATCGGGTTTCACGGTCAAACATGGCGACAGAATTTGAGAAAGATTTTGAACTGCCAATTCGTCAGCCTGCGAGCTCTTAGGTCTGATTGATCAGTATTACGTTTGTGAGGACGGCAAAGAAATCGGGCGTAGATGTTGATGTATTACCGCATGATCTAGAAAAAGTCAGCAGGCATTCATGAGCAGTCAGAATGGGATGCGCTGTTACCTCCTCGTAGATGAGTTCTGTCTTCCTGTTAGCCATGTTCGCAATCACGCACTCAATGTTGACTTACGTCTGAGCTGCTCCTTGCTAAGGTTGTCCTTGTTCTTGTCGAAGTCAAAGAATTCTTCTGGGATAGGGTCTGCGTTCGGCTCGTCCTCTGGATCGTGGTATGGCTCGAGGTACGGATGGCGCAGGGCCTCCTCGACCGTGATGCGTTTAGCAGGATTGAAAGCGAGTAGCTTCTCGAGCAGATCCAGCGCCAGATCGGAAGTCTTTGGAAACATGACCTTCCACGGAATCTTCTTCTTGAATGGAAGCGAGCGTATGTACTCTCTCGCACGTCTTGACTTGATCCCGTAGTAGTCTTCCATGGTCGGCGTGCCGAGCACATCGAGGATTAGCGTGAGCTGGTGGTGGTAGTCTTTACCCGGGAAAAGTGGCTTGCCACTCAACATCTCTGCGAGGATGCAGCCCACTGACCACACATCAATAGCCTTGGTGTACTCCTTGAATGTGAGCATGATCTCCGGCGCACGATACCATCGAGTCGCCACGTATTCTGTCATGAAGCCCTGGTTGTCCTCGGTGCTTGCCGCTGACCTTGCCAAGCCAAAGTCGCAAACCTTCAAGTCACAATTTGCGTTGAGTAGGAGGTTGGATGGCTTGAGATCGCGGTGGAGCACGTTCGCGGAATGCATTGCCTTCAGTGCGCGCAGCGTCTGGTAAATGAAGTACTGGCAGTGGTCATCTGAGAGCTCCTGAGTCCTAATGACCCTGTGCATATCGGTTTCCATGAGTTCCTGAATGAGGTAGACTTCAGAAAAGCTCTCGTAATTGCGCGGCTTCTGGATGTCGAGGATAGAGATGATGTTCTCGTGGTTGAAATATCGCAGCAGCTTCATTTCCCGCAATGTGCGCAGGCAAAACATGCTGTGGTCGAACGGTGTGATCTTCTTGATCGCCACCTTTTGTCCTGAGGGCTTGTGCAGTGCCGAGCAGACCACTCCGTAGGCACCTTCTCCCACTACATCCTGAATATCGTATTGCTCTGAGACATTGAAGCTGATCTTACGTGAGCCGCCCTGGGGCGCTGCTCGAGACATGATGCTGGCAGTGCTTTTGCGATGTGGTGTCGGCGGAAGCTTCGTTCGCGGGTAAGAGGAAAGTGCTGAGCCTGCCGGATGGCTAGCAACAGTCACTGGGCGTCGAAGACCGGGAAGGCACGACTCTGCGACTCCAGGAGCGGGAGGTTGTCTCGAGGTTCGTTTTCGAGCGAGAGTGATGCTACAAACCGGCCAAACGTTGTCTGATGTGTCGCAAGTCAGTTCAATTCTGCCGAACCCGTGAAAGAAGTGGCTTCTCAAAGGAATGGAGCCAGCCTGGTGGGTCCTTTATGCCTTGTTCGTGCCACCATGATGATGCTGCTTTTGTTCTACGTACCTCGGTCTGCTTATTCTTGGCCTTCTACGAGCTGATCTGGACCAGGCAGCGGTGTACAAGTCATATACAGGTCGGTGGTGTGGATTGTGATTGGCGTGCAGGTGGAGCTTCCAATCACTTGCTTGCCGGGATCTAGGCTTGATGCTGGATGTACTTCTGGAATTGCTTCAACATTTCCTGTGCGGACGGTCTCTTCTCAAATACCACTTGCCGGCTACGTTGTGTCTTTGATACGACGGAGAGACAATGAAAGTGTCTCAAGGATCCAACAGCTATAGAAGGGGAATGCAACACAAGGCGTGGGGCGCTTGACTACATTCGCGGCCACTGAAGTCAAGGGTCAGAGGGGTCGCGACTCGCGCGAAGTGGGCGTCTACGGAGGAACCGTCTCGACCTTCTCATTGGCCCAGACACCTAAAGCGAGTCTCAAACTTGGTCGATGTATCTGGTGGACGTGAGACTACCTATCTATGTATAGGACTAGCCCGCTCGTTTCAAAAACGACTCTCAAAAGTGTGTGGAAGGCAATTCGACCCCTGAGACTCGCGAAACAGGCGCGACCAATAGGTCTCCCAGTCCTACTGGTGCAGTCTTGGATCTCGACCGAGTTGACGGCTTCAGCAACTCCACGCAAGGATGTCAAAGGGTCAGTGGGCGCCAATAGAGGGCAGCCAATTCTGGCTCGAAAGGCAGGCCCATGCCATGGGAAAGGTCACTCCCTGTGCTTGTGAGATGATGAGGCGTTGGGCTGTCTTGCTTGGTGTCTGTATTTATTCAAACCCAGGAATGGATCATAGTCAGCCACAGATGCTGGACTGAGGAACTGCCGAACACATTGCGAGCCGTTAGCGACATGCACACGGACACTTGTCTCAATATCAGGAGGACGATCGAACCACCCGAAAAGCCGCGCGCCAGTGTTGCGAGTCACGGCTGCGACAGCTCACAAAAAGCTTCATATAAGCGCCCAATCAGTCCTCAGTGCAGCGCCCCCGGAAGTCAAAGCCACATGTCTTTATGCCTTATCGCAATGAGCACCAATGCCGACTACTGAGGCCCGTGACCGGACGTGATCCTGCCTGCCTTTCGATGTCATAGCAATGGTGGCATGAGTCAACCGACAAGACAGCATCCGAGACCGTCGACGCTCGGGGCGCTTGACTGCTTGACTGCTTGACTGCTTGACTGCTTGACTGCTTGACTGCTTGACTGCTTGACTGCTTGACTGCTTGACTGCTTGACTGCGTTGACCTGGTCAACCTCATACTCAAGGCGGTTCGCTTGACGCTTAAGGTGGTGACTTTGGCGCCTTGACTTCATGTGTTGCCGGATGTTGCTAAATCCATCATTCTTCGTACGAAGAACCATCAAGCATCCAGAGCCAAAGAAGCTATCTGCAGCATCACTTCGTCCTTTCTAAACTCCGCCAGCCTCTTTCTCGCCTCCCAAAACCCTTTACCATAGCTGATCAGCACTTCCTGCCCCTGAGCAACACCCTTTTTTCTCTTGCCTGCATTCCCGGCAGACAGAACAAAGATTCCGACCCTCCTCTCCCATTTCCACCCACTTGACCGCTTGTTGCAGGGCACCTGCACGAAACAGTCTCTGAACTCGGCGTTAGGTCTCTCCGCTATGCCACGGTAATCATTGCAACAGCGAGCCTCGTTGCCAGAGCGCCCTGCATCGACACTGAGCCCTAGCTCGCCGTCAAGGTTGAGGTCATAGTCGCTTTTGGGGTCTGTGTCAGACATGGCGTTGGTGTGAACGTGGCCAAGATAGAGACATAGAAAGCTGTCTGGTTCCAAGTGCTTGGCAGCAAACAGTCCTCTTTGGCCTTTGGCTGGATGCTTCTCGTCTGTGATGAACCTGATCTCAACCATGTCGCGGAATGTCTTTAATTGCGCTGGGCTGATTCGCGACCATGTAGCCATTTCGTCCGTCTTTGTCCGGCTCAGACCGGAGCGCTGCTCTGCTGTCACAGCATTGGAATATGTGTGGTCGATCAGGTAGGTGATTTCTTCAGGCCAATTGGTGGGTAGTGGCAGCTCAAGGTCTTTCTTAGTGTCATGGAGAATGACCTTTGCCTTGGAAGGCATGGTACGATGCTAGCCCCAGTGTGCGCTGATGTCAAGACCAGTGCGGTCGCTCGGCGATGCTCTGCGCAGCATCGTCTGCCTGTACATAGCAATGTCGTTCGACCCGAAGGAAAGCAGTTGCAGAATTTGGTCAAGCGAGGAAGGTGCGCAAAAGCGGGGCCGCATGACTAATAATATCTCTGAACGACTTCAGATGCCTGGCTTCGTCTGAAGCTTCCTCCAGAGTCAAACAAGAATCACGCGAGGTGGAGCAATGCACGAGACAATTCAGGAGAATGTACTGTTGACAGAGCCACCTCACCATGAGATCTTCACAGACCGCCTCCGTCTCCGGACAGCGAGATTGTCCGACGCGCCCTTGATACTACCCATCATCTCAAAGGTCGAAGTGATGCAACATGCGACTGCGCCGCCAGTAACTTCCCTGTCACAAGCCGAGAGATGGCTGAAAGACCGCGTTCTTGGACCTGATATTTTCAATTTCGCCGTCGAACTACGATCAACGGGCGAATACATTGGCTTGATTGGGTGTTTCCATCCGCCCAGCGTTGGCTATATTACCAGCCCAGGTATACGACTGCGTGACTCAACCTTGATACAGGCACAGGCTTACAGGTAGGTAGGTCATGCGGGCAAGGGCTACACTACAGAAGCATTGAAAGCATTAGTCCCTGCCCTGTTCAAGCACTTGGCCCCTGCAGGTACCAGCGGCTCTGGTTTTGACTATATAGAAGGCACGACCGACCCGGACAATTGGGCTTCAAGGAGAGTACTTGAGAAGGCCGGCTTCAGCCAATGTGGGACCCACGAAAATGCCATCGACCACTGGTTATTAGGTGTGCGAGATACGGTAGCGTATCGAATCGCCAGGCCTGGCAAGACTCTAGAGGGAATGGGACTGATACAAGGTGAGACCAACAGCAGCGTCGATCCAGATGCAATGCCACCAGTACAATGAAACTTCATCTCAAGCCTACAATCAATAACCTGAGATGGGTGAAAGTGTTTCGGTGTTCTGGATTTTCCATGCAATGTAACGTTACTAGGCGGAGCCATGGTATTTCTGCCGTTGTATTACTCTACTTGAGTAGCACCTTAGTGCCATTGTTCGGGAGCTTCGCCCTGAAGACCGCGAAAGGCTTGACCCTCCTATCAGTGCCTGGGTAGGTATTGGTACCCAACAGAAGCTGGTTGCACGTAAAGTAAAGATAGCCATCAGTACCCGTTGAGAAGGTGTCGACCTGATCACTCGTTAGGGCTAGATCTAATACAAGCAATAGACAAACTCCATCCACTTACCCAATTGATCCTTGGATCGCGCACGAACATAGTGTCGGTAGCATTCTTGGGATTATAGAAGCTCACACCATCCTGCTCCATCTGGCCGTGGTAGATGAAGCCATTCGTGTCGGTCTCCATGCCATCTGTCACACCAACCTATACCGTACACATTAGCTTCAGTGGTTAACAAACCCGGGTGTTCTTTGCTGATGTTACCTCTCCATGGCTGACAACCGCAGCCTCCGCCAAGAACTCACTGTTCGCTGAGTTGTCCAGCAGTTTCGCAGTGGGAATACTGTACAAATACCGACTCGACACCGCCTTGAAGTAAAGATCGTTTCCATCGGCACTTAACGCAATCCCGTCAGCACCGAAAGAGACATAGCCCAGCGGCTTGCCAGGGTTTGTAGCGTAAAGCGATTGGCCCCAGAGGTAAGCAACCCATGCCTGTGCGGGACGTGTTCGTGGGTCGCCATCCAAATGCCTCCAGGACTCCCCAGTGCCCAGATCAGCAATGATGATGCCGTTGCGGCCTTCAGAGGAGCTGTCGGTGATGTACGCCACGCCCTTGCCGGACTTTGTGATATTGGGCCTAAGATCGAAACGGACGTCGTTGAGGTAGGAGTCTGGGTACGCGACTGTCTGTGGGAAGAGGATGGTCTGGAAGACGCTGTTGTTGCTCAGGTTGATACCAACGAGCTTGGGGCCGCCGTAAGTCGCTGTCACCAGAGTGCCATTTGGTGTAAGGACTCTACCGGTGTCGAGAACCCATGCACGGTCCGCCGGGTCGATCACGATCGACTGCGAGCCGATGAAGTAGTTAGGGTAGTTGGCGCCAGTGGGCGGGTTCGTCGTATAGTTGATCGCGCCGCCGGGAGGGGAGTTGTACTCCAAGCTTGGGAAAGGCTTCTCGGTTGTGTTGCTCACAAGCTCAGCAATCGTGTACCTTCCTAGTGAAGCATCAGGAGCTGATCTCTCAGAAGCAGTGAAGGGTCAACCAACCGTTTGATCCATTGTTTGTGTCATTGGCATCCAAACCTCCTGGGTAGTTGGAGAACAGCCGACCAGTGGACGACACAGCAATACCAGTCGGGAACTCATCATAGTACATATGAACCAGCTCAATCCCAGGTCCGTAAACACCTGGGTCTCTTGGCAATGTCTGCGCCGCGCTCAAGGCGCTGAGCAATCCTAATGCTGCAGTCTTGTACATCTTGACAGACGGCCTGTTTTGCACTTACTCAAGAACGAGATCGCACCTGGGTCAGAAAAGGAATGTGCACTTGCCTGATTTTATAACGGCAAAATTCTCTCACTGTCCTACCAGAAGCAAGAAGTGGTCACCAAGACGTCAATGAGCAACTCTGTTCCTTGCATGATGGGTCTCCATAGATCATGTCATTCGACGGCACTGGAAATGCAAGATGCGGCAATGGCGATGATGTCCGCACCGGGTAGTTAGATCGAACGTTAGTACAAGAAGGCTCAGCCCGAAGGCGGGGAGCTCCCAGATCATCAAGCGTCATCTGGACCTCTAGATGATAAAATCTTATATTCGTCGAGTCGTCAGAAGTTGCTGTGGTAGTACGCTCGGTTGTGAGGCTGTTCAATGTTGAGCAAGCCGTCAAGCCTAGATACCTTAGTATTCTCTAATGGCCGCCATAGCGACGAGCAGCGATCGCAGGCGTACGTGTAAACGAGCCCAGTATCTGCTGTCCTCGCGAGGTGCCCAGAAGAGTATTGATTTGCATTGTGTTCCAATGTGGTTTACTCATTCTCGTGGTATCGTCTAGAAAGGTCATTGTCATTCAAGAGGGGTATCATCCGTGTTCTGCCATCCAAAATGCGCCGTACCTGCCAGCGCCTCACGACCCAATAACCGAAGCTCACGTAGCCCATGCCAAATTCCCACCGCAACTCAATATTACTAGGCCTTAAAACTTGCTGGCCGAAGGTGGGCACCAGAAGCGCTCATGAGAGGTGCATCCTAATTCCCCTAGGCATCTCAGTCCTCCTCAATCCTCTCAATTCTCCTCGCCTTCCTTCTCTTCGCCGCAAGCTGCGGCGTCCAAACTCCAAGAAACAGGTCTTCACACTCATCCTCATCCTGACTGTCGAACTCAACTTCGGCCTCAGCAAGTGCCTGCAAATCATTCGGCGGCACCTGCAGCGAACTCCTCCTCCTCCCATCGCTCCCTCTCCTCTCCCCCTCCATCCTCTCATGCGCCTCGACGACCTCGTCGCGACTCTCCCACGCACTGCCCCTGACCACCTTCTTCGTCTCCAGAATAAACTTCCCCACCTTATACCTTTGCGCTTCCTCCTCGGCTGCGACGTACTTCCATCCTAGCCCAGATCCGCATTGCGCGCAGTTGATGTCGCTGACGGTATGCGCGCCCGTGACTAGCTGGCGCGGGACAGGCTTGTATGTGAAGGTGTTCGGGAGGTTGGGGAGGGCATCGTTCTTAGCTTTGGCAGAAGAGAGGGTGAAGGGGTTGGGAGAAATCGAGGACTGGGAGGGCGCGACGAGGTAGGCGCGGCCATGGCGGCCGGTGAAGCCTTTGCTGATGATCTGGTGGCTGAGAGCCAGGTCGGAGAGGCAGCGCGCGCATTTGAGGTGCGATGCATGGCCGGAGAGGTAGGAATCTTGCGCGGGGCTGGTGGAAGTTGAGCTTGCTGTCGCATCGGAAGCCGTGCTATCAGTACTGGATTGCCGTCTTCTAAACGGCAGAGACGGGATCAGATAAGTAGGCCATAGTGTTGGCGGCGAAGGCATCGGTATCGACGGCATGCTGCTGAAGCTCCGGTCAACCGCCATTCAGCGACGCCTGCTCGAGACAGCTCCAAGGAGCAAAGAATGGACACTACGCGCACTCAAAGTCACGATAGACAGTGGAGTGATCATGCAGACACATGAGCGACCAGTCGGTCAGTAGACACGGTGGTGAGACCGCGGCTACCGCAGACAGTCATATGACTCCTCCTTGCCTACCAGTGACCTTGATCTTATCCGGCGAATAGAGTTTCCAGGAGCCATATGACGAACAGCTCCGTCAGCGCCCATCTCCTCCATTGAGCTCCATCGTACTCTAGTCCGCACAGCTCTGTCAGAGCTGCATATGGTGCAGCTAGGAATGATCAGTTCATTGCGCAAATGTTGTGAGGGTGTCGTGTCGAATGAGCAGCAAATCGCTTGGTTGCGAAAGTGGGGCAAGCATATCCAATCTGGTCAAACATCGGCTGTAACACTGACCGCAGCAGAGACAGGCAAGTGATCCTAGCAAGGAAAGACAAATTGTTGTAATGTATGAGTTGTTATGTAGCTAATGTATGTAGCCATCAGGCATAAAAGCCGACTTGAGTGCTGCCGTTCATTATCTCAGCCAGGTGGGCCAAAGCCTCATCCTCTTCATGTGTGAACGCCGTTCCCAACCCCAATGTAGAGCTTTCTCGCTCGCCGTGATGCACGCTCCTTCCTAGAGCAATGCCTATCCACCAACGCCGTCGCTAAGAGATCAGTAATATGTGCACATCCGCCACCACCACCATGTCAACCATCGACAGCCATTTCCTTCTCATCTCCTCAGAGCCGGACCCCACCCAGACTGGTGCATCTTCTAGTTGCCCATCTGCTTGTAGTCCACGCTCCTCTGCTGCCTTCTATTCCTGTTCATTTGCCTCTGCGGGTTGACCGGCTGACGCATGTACGCGCCATCAGCGCCACCCTGGTTCATGCCACCGCCCCAGCCAGCCTGCTGCTGACCCTGCCACGCTCCGCCAGATGGCATGCCGCCGCCGAATCCGTTCATGCCCATGCCGCCGTTCATGCCGCCAAAGCCGCCCATACCATTCATGCCTCCCATCATCATCGGGTTGAATCCACCCATCACGCCGCCCATTGGGAAGCCGCCCATGCCACCCATGCCGCCCATCATAGCCGGATTGAAGGGTACCATCGGGTTCATGCCGTTAGGCATCGCGCCGCCCATGGCCTCCATCTGGCGCACAAAGTCTTGCATGTTGTTGGCGAGCTTGAAGTTGTTCATGCCGTTCTGTGCGGCTTGCTGTGCGGCCTGCGCTTCACGGTCTGCCTTAGGTCCCGTGGGGATCGCAGGTCCAGTTGGTGCGGGCGTGGGAGTGCCCTGCTTAGAACCAGCCCTCTTCATGTCAGCTGGGCCAGCTGGCTTGCGATTATTCTCGAGTTCGTCTTCAGCACCGCGCTTCTTGGAGTTGGGCGTGGACGACGCTGATGTGGTGCCATTGACCTTGGCTGCTGGTGCAGCTGCAGCGACGGAAGGCGACTTGGCCTTCGGCGACGATGCGGATGTAGGAGCAGGACTCTTTGACTTTTCCTTCTCGGCCTGCTTCGCTGCCTTCTCATCAAGATACTCCTTCATCCTCGTGCGAGTCTCTTCATCCTCGACCAGTCCCTCAACGAAGACATCTCTCTCCGCGCAGTTAGGGCAGATGAAGTCAGAGTCGAGCAGAGCGGTCTCGATGCATTCAAACGAGTATGTACTGCCGCAGCACGGGGTCTTGACGGGACGACGAGCGTGACCTTCCACAGCGGAGTACCCGTGCTCACCAATGTCGCACAGCAGACCGCGCTTGCGCAGCTCGTCAACGTCTTCAGAGGCCTCCTTAGCCTTGGCAGCAGCGGCATTGTGTGATTCCTTGAACTTGTCGAAACTGGCAGTATCCTGCGTGGCAAGGACCCACTCACCCTCGGGGTTGCGCATGGCACCTGGAGGCAGCTTGGAAAGATCAACTTTGCCATTCTCATCAGTCACCAACTGAGACTCGTCAATCTTCTTCAAGAATGAGCGCGGGATGCCTGTAGTGCGCCGAATCTTGGTGCGGCCATCAAGATCGGGGTTGCCGTTAGTAGGGCAATTCTGGATCCAATGACCCTTCTCGCCGCACCGATGACATGTATAGTTCGGCGGAACTGGCTTGTCTGACGGTGGCGCGGGCTTGTTGTTGTTGCTACGTAACATTGGCTTGGCACCTGCTTGCTCCTTTGCGAAAATATCCTTCTCCTCGCCCATCAACTTAGCCAACTTCTCCTCCTCAGTCATAGCCTTGTTGGCGTTAAGAGACACAGGTGCACCTTTTGCTTGCGCCACTGGCGTCGATTCAATGCGATGCTGGTTCTTTGCCGAAGCTGGCATGTTGCCTGAGACATAGCGGGCTGCCTTACCAGCACCTGGTCGCTGTGCAGGCTTGCGCTTGGCGATGACCGTGGACGAGCGTGGAATCTGCTCGGTGTCGTCTTTGTAGACTGTTTGTATGTCAGTAAGAGCGCTTTCGTATGGATGTGGATCGAGTACTTACGCTCTTTATCGGGACTCTCAATGTCAAGGTCAAAGTCCTTGCCATCACCAAGTCGGGCGATGGCGATGATGTCGCGCTTCACTTCAAAGACCGACAGACTGGCGCCATCGAAGGTGATTTGCTCCGAGGTCTTGGAGTTCGGGAAACGGAAGAAAATGGTGGACGACATGGCTGTTCTGGTAGCTCTCGTAGATCAAGTAAGACTGGTATTGTCGCAAGAGGTGCCTGTATTGGTGTCGCTGTAGCCCGTGGTTGTCGTGCAATTCCAGCAGCACGGTCACGGAGATGCTAAAGGGGAGGGAAGTGGTAGTGTACAGCTGAGGAGCCAGGTGAAGTGACCTTTTGCTCGCAACAATAGCACAACCGTAAATGCTCGTTTTGTATTCAATAACAACTGCCTGCGACAACGGCTGTGGTGTGCAGCTTTGTCTGTGGTATTCTCAAAGAGTCAAGTAGCAAAGGCGCAGTGAGCTGCCGCCGATGGCTCACTCAAGCAGTGCAATCTGCAACAAAAGGTAGGTATGATATACAACACCAAAGTGTCTCGGTCCTCAGTGTATCAAACACTTCCGTCTCTTTCGTGTGCCTCCGTCACTCAAGTCTCACTCTTTGTGCGGGATCCAGATTCACGCCTGCTTGATCGCTGCCGTTGTTGCCTGCCGGTGTCACTGACCTGTACTTGGAAAGCGCGTGCGACGCTGCAAGGCTTGATGGTATCGTGCGCACGGTGAAGCGCCGGAGTTTGATGTCGCGAGTACGAGTTATTGTGATGGAGAAGAAGTGGTAGAAGTGGTGGATGGTGAAGAGGAGGTGTGGGTGTCGAGGTCAAAGGCAAAGGAGCGGCTGAACTGCGAAGACAAAGCGGCGAAGCGCATTGCCGAGCGCGCCCGTGCGCTAGTGATGATGACTCAGGCAATCAGGCATCAAGGCATTCTTGAGCTTTCACATGTCCCACTTTCACTCGCCGGTATGTGCGCCATGTTGAATCCAGTCGATACGCTGTTGAGAGACACAGAAGCGTACACGCTCGCAAGGAATTCAGTAGTAAACCAAAGGTGGCATTGGAGCAGATTGGGCTAAGTACTCGCAAATTTCTTCAGACCCTGCGATTTCCGAGAACACATTACAGTTTGAATCCATGTGGTTATGGTCATTACAAAGTCGCCATCTAGGGCCGTAGGAGTGTGCGGCGCGTCTCTCAAATTCTGCGAAACCAGGCTCAAGGCCTGACGGCGAATGATGACCGAAGAACAAGATGGACGGCTGTCGGCTGAGATAGCTCTGCTTGAGAGCATGTATCCTGAGCAGCTACAGTACAATGAGAAGGCTCGCGAGCTCACCTACCGCTCTGACTATGGATCTTTCCAACAACGTCTCACAGACGGCTACCTCAAAAATGCTCTACCAGATGTACTGTCTGCCAGCAAAGGCAAGACAGACCTCAGAGAGCCGCTACGCCAACGCATAGCACAGCTCGAGCCAGGCGAGGAAGTACTAGACGCTATTGTGCTGGCCTTTGAGGAGCTAGCTGCGGGCACAGCGAATGAACCCGCGGTCCCCAAGTCCAAAGACAGCACGAATCAAGGCGACAGCAAGAGCACAACTATCGTCGTCTGGCTCCACCACCTGCTCAACACCAACAAGCGGAAGCAAGCACTCTCGCCACCCTCTCCCGGCGTCTCAGGTATCACGAAACCTGGCTACCCAGGCGTGCTGATCTACTCTGGCCCGTCAAAGGCTGTCCACGAACATGTCAACGAGCTGAAAGGGCTGAATTGGGCGGCGTTTCAGGTCAGGCTCGAGGACGAGGAGCTGTGGACTTTCAGTCACGGGACAGGCGTCAAGGAAGTCGAGGCTATGAAGGATGTGGTCGCTGAGGTGGGAGACAAAAGGAAAGGTGAATTTATGGAGGCTATGAGAATGAAGTGACGCTGCTTTGTAGGCGAATCCTTCGGCCAGACTGAGCGTCCATGACTGACCACTGGTGCTCGTGATGGCTTTGCCGAAGACCGAACCCTGGACAGGTAAATGAGCTGACCTAATAATGGAGTGTTCGCCATGCGCTCTCAGTTCAGACCCTGCGCCGTTGCGTTCTAGAGAAGCACTTTCGCCCTCCACTGCGGATCAACGACATCACACTAGACGGGTGACTTCGCCAAGGCTTACGATGGTCCGTTGGTGGCTGGTCAAGTCTACAGGTCATAGCGTGAGGGCGATGTAGGCAGTAATAGCACTGTCAGGGAAGGCTCGCTACGATTGGAGCTCTCACCACGCTTGCTCAGTGTTATACGATCGAATATGGAGCACAATGGCTCTCGCAGAGATCTGGTGCACAGAAGCATAACCATAAGGTAGCAAAGACGAATATAGAGGGTGAGTGAGTCAGGCATGATGCATTCGTTCTCATATTCTTCCTCGGCCACTTGTCGCGCCAAGCATGCAGTCTACTGCGGACAAGCATTACTTGAGGCCGAGCTTCACCTGATCGGATACAGTCACACGGAAGTCAAGCCGTGCGCAAATGTAGAGATGCCCGATGATTCGAAGACGATTGCTTTCAAGCAACTATCGGAGCGTCGAAGTCATGATGCATGCCGATCTCCCATGCGGCCCTTCCCATACGCCTTGAAAATGACACTGCACAGTACACTTCCAAGCCACCACGCTTAGAAGACCAGCGCGGCACCCTTCGTCTTCTTGTCACCACTGTGAGAACTGTCAGTACACCATCCCTTACATCCTCCGTGTATATTGAAACGTACCCCAACTCGAAGTGCTTGCAGCGCTTGAGCGCCAGCTGTGCCTTGGTCTTGCATTGTGTGCACTCTAACCGCAGGACGACCTTCTTGGTGGTCTTGGCCTTCTTGTGGAACACGGGCTTGGTCTGACCACCGTAACCGCTCTGCTTACGGTCGTAACGACGCTTACCCTGGGCGAAAAGGGAAGCCTGGAGAATATCATCAGATGTTGTCCATATCCCGCTTTATGCTGATTGTGGTGTATCGTACCTTGCCGGCCTTGTACTGGGTAACCTTGTGCTGGGTGTGCTTCTTGCAGTCCTTGCCCTTGCAGTAGGTGCGGCGAGTCTTTGGAACGTTAACCTGTGCGACCGACGAGTCAGCGATGCATACCTCGAAGATATGTGTTGCGGAAGGCGATCGTCAATGCATCATCGAAAAGCGCAGCGCAGGTGTCTCCATGTGTCATCCAATATTCACTCCCACGATCCTGCGATTTCCTTCCAATCCTCGAAACGTCGTCAAATCATGGCCGCCGCCTCTCTCCCGCCTCGGCGACCATTATTGGAATCATGCTGCTTCTCGTCTTTCTCATGCCCTCGGCGCCGCCACGATTTCCGGCTCCTGCCACCAAAGTACCCTACGCTGCGCTTTCCCAATCTCGAATACACCAAAGTCTGGAGTTGTAAGGATGTATACTGACCATTTTGGCGGTTGACTGCGGGTGTTAGTATGGTGGTCGTCGGTGGCCTCGTCGCTGCAGTCCGCTCGCTGATGTTGAAGATCGAGAGTGCGCGGATGGGCAAATCGGCCTTGGCGTCGCGAAGTCCCGATGAGAATTGCTTACGTGAGACTTCTGTCTCTGGCACATGCCATCAGCACACCAGCATGCAACACCATTGAGCATGCGAAATTACGTCTTGGAACGAAATCGATGCAGTATGCCTGTCCGAGCATCGTTCCAAGGGGACCAAGAACTCCCAGAGACCGGGTGTTGTCTAGCTGCTGGGTTCGATCTGCCTGATGGTGTTCTTCGACTTGCCTTGACTAAGACCACCTCGCAAGGCTCATGTATGCTGCGCGATGGCAGCAGCGCTTGATGACTTGTGAGCGACACTATGTCCGGACCTGCCTCAATTCTCGCTTTCGACGCCAGCCGTCTTGCTGGAAGCACGTTGCCATAGCGCAGACTACCAAGAGGTCTGCTCACTTGCCAGCCATGTACACGCCATCACAGCCTTGTTTTGAAAGGATAGATCCTTCATATCTCGTGGAAGAAGAGACATTGAGCGGCTATCAGCCTCAGCATTACTACCCAGTCAGGCTCGGAGAGGTCTTCCAGGACCGGTACAAGGTCATCGGAAAGCTGGGATTCGGCTCAGCGTCGACTGTCTGGCTATGTAAAGACCTGCAGAAGGAACACAATTATGTTGCCGTGAAGGTCTACATCAACAGCTCTCGGTACCACCGAGAGCTCCCCATCTATGAGGAGATCAACAATCTCCAAACAACTCACGAAGGCCGATCATACGTACGGAAGATGTATGACTCCTTCGAACTGCAGGGGCCACACGGAAGACACATTTGTTTGGTACATCAACCGCTGGGCATGAGCCTTGGGGAGCTGAAAGGGTTGACTCCAGAGAATATGTTTGGCACTGACTTGATCCGACAGACTATGCGATGCATACTGTCGGGATTACAGTTCTTGCACAAAGAAGTGCGTGTGATACATACTGGTCGGTCATTCAAACGAAGCTCAGTGCTAGCAGCTTCAGCTGACCTCTTTACCAGATCTCCAGCCTTCGAACATGCTCCTTGGGGTCCACGATGATTCAGTTCTGGCGAAGTTCGAAAGTTATGAGAACGAGAACCCATGTCCTCGGAAGGAGCTCGCTGGTCGCACCATCTATCTATCGCGGCCAATGCCGCTAACGAAAGGAGAACCGTGCATCACTGATCTAAGTGAAACAAGGTTCGGCGACCACGTACACACAGATTGTATTATGCCAAGTCTTTACCGTGCACCGGAGGTCATACTGGGTCTGCCTTGGAGCTATCCAGTCGACATCTGGGGATTTGGTATGGTGGTAAGTCTCTCAACAACCTCAAGGGGCACGAGTGTGGCTCCTGCCGAAGTACTTGACGTTCGCCTTTTAACATGAGGCTAAGTGCTGGGAACAACAGTTGTGGGATCTCTTCCAGCCAAAACGCCTTTTCGACCCTCGAGACGCACATGGTCGATACTCAGAGGCCAACCATCTTGCACAAATGATAGCTCTCCTGGGTCCACCTCCCCTAGGCCTCCTCAAGCGCTCTGGAGCAAAGGCTGACCAGTACTGGGAGAGTGACGGTAGGTGATCTAGACCTCTCTCTACGTGGTCTTCTGCTGAATCGGGTAGGCACTTGGAAAGAGTTGGCGCCAATTCCAGATACCAGCTTGGAACATATGGATCAGAGACTGTCAGGGAAGGAGAAGCCCTTGTTCATTGCATTCATGAGAAAGATGTTGCAGTGGGATTCAGAGGATCGGCTTGATAGCGAAGCTCTCTATTGGGATGAGTGGTTGCTGGCAGACTTAATAGAGAGCGGAGAGGTGGTGAGGGAAGACTGAAGGCTACTGGTAAGCATGAAGCTTTTTGCCTGATACATGCCCATCTTCGTCTGCTGCACGCTGGAAGTCTCTGGCGGTTTGACTCTGCGCTCACCGCACTATCTTCAAACCACAACTGCGACCCAGGGAGCGTGCTTCTGTTTAGCAACTCACCCATTCATCTCTTTGACTACACTTTTAGTCATAGTCGACGTACAGGTAACACGGTCGATTATACACACCACTGGGTAAGCGACCGCTTTGCTTGGTCCAGAGCTACGGCTGAAACACGTATAGCACGGAAAAGATGTGGAATTGTCAGCAGCGACAAAGTGGGTCATGATTGCGCCTTTATAGCTAGCTGCCATCTTCCACTCGCATCAAGCGACTTGCACTCCAGTCAAGACTACTTCCCTCAATTTCCAAAATGTGGGCGTGCAATTGCTTCGAGAGACGCGGGTACTTCCGCAAGAAGGCCATCCGCGAGATCGAGACTCTGGAGACCACCAGCACAAAAGATCAATCGTTCCGCTTCCTCGATCTGCCACCAGAACTCCGACACGGAGTTTACGAGTATGCTTTAGTGGCAGACGATCCGATTCCAATCATGCGCTTCGAGCTCAATTGCGACTGCCTTTCCTTCGGTGTGTGTACCTGGATGAACAAGAAACTGGCAGAAGCAGAGGGTCAGTATTGTAATGGCGACGGCACCCACCATCAACCATGCTCCCAATGCGGTGAAGGTGTGCGTATCATGGCCGAAGAGCCTGCGCTACTATTAGTATGCCGTACCATACGCAACGAGGCTTTAGGGATCTACTTTGGCGACAATGTGTTTGTGAACACGTATGGATGTGGACTCTACCACGATTATCAACGACACCGTGTCAAGCACGAGTTCGACTGGCAAACATGGCTGGAGTATCTGGGTCCAAGAAGAGTGGCGATGCTCCGAGAGGTCAGATTGAGCATAGTGAGTATCCGAGAGGTTGCTGCTCATTATCGTGCAGCGAGCGCGATAGAATGGTTGAAGCGGGTCTATCTATGGGCTCGTGCTCGTGGGATTCAACTGCATGAGGACGCTGTGTTCGCGTCTTTGGAAGTCGAGGACAGATCTCGTCTAGCGGAAGAATGCACGCTCCTGAAGATATCGGATGGGTGCTTAAGTACTGGTGTCGTAACAGGGGAGGGTGAACTATGGCATCCTTCCAGGACATTCTGGACTAACGACCCGATACATGATCACGATTTAGCCATGGGAGAGATCGAGGATAGAGTGGTTATGAGAGACATCGAGGGCAGGAGGTTGATCATTTATGACGTCTAGTGTCGGAGTTGCAGGTATGTCCACCACGATTGCTTTGCTGCAATCTCTCGCTTATGTAAGCCACGATCGAGAACGGAAGAAGCTGGAGCCTGAAGTGTACGATCGCCTCGCTTCTGCCTAGTTACTTCACGCACTCATGGAAGTATTTCTGTTTCCAGCATGACATTTAGCATGACTGGTCTGGCTCGCATCACAAAAATCAAAATCTCGACGACGGTATGGCAGAACGTGCGCATGAAGAGCTGCTCTTTGATGTCTCCGACCATGCCCAGCAGGCGGGATACCAGCAGCCAAGCGAGGGCAAACGCTTAGCAGCCACGCAGCCTTCAGGTCGATTATCAAGCGTGAACAGCAAGCATCCACGTGCACATGATGGAAACCTTGGAGCCCCTTTGGCCTCAACTTTCCCAGCACCTTTGGTACTACCCGGCGATGAATTGTCTTGGAACCCGCGCTACCCACCACAAAGCCTTCGTTCATGGTTTCAGGGAAAGCACCGCAATAACGTTACAGACCAGCGACATACCATCTACATTGCGTCTCCGCCAGATACTGCTGAAAGTGTAGGCCACCTTAACGTTTGGACGCAGCCACAAGTGAAGCAAAAAGAGGTTCGGCGACCGCCTTCGAGTGATGTCGTTGCGTACCTACAGGCCTTCTATCATGGTCTCAAGGTCAAGACGCTTGAAGGCACACCACTGCGGTTCTCGTCTTGGGACGGTTGTAAGAAGGCCGCAAAGTCGAGAAGGGACCAGTTGGCCGCTGCTGTCGGTCTAGAGACTGGGTCCGAATCCAACCGGATCAGGACTCGCAAGTATGATGATTCTTATCACGGTCAACTCAACCTGAATGACTTGCTGGATGTTGCGATCAGCATCTTGCCAGCGGATGCATACGCGCTCCTGATGATTGTCGACCATGACCTTTACGAAGACGATGAGGATGATTTCTGCTGTGGCCGGGCATATGGCGGAAGTAAAGTGGCAGTAGTCTCGACCGCTAGGTACAACCCAGCACTGGATGGCAAGCATGAAATCGATAGGGCGCATGCGTGGCCTGCTTCCCACTGCGAACGATATATCGACGGGCTATGCAAAGATATTGGTGAAGGGGAGCCTTCAAAGAAGAAGCTGAGGATTCGCTCAAAGCAGAAGCAAGCGCGAGACACTGCGACAGCCATGCATGCCGCCGTTGCAGCTCACAAAGCGTGCCCGGCTCCGGTCTCCAGGTCCAATGCTACGGATGAGTGGCTCCAGCATCTATGGTTGGGTCGCGTATGCAAGACCGCGTCTCATGAGCTAGGCCATTGTCTGGGTATGGATCATTGTACATACTACGCCTGCGTTATGCAAGGTACTGCTGGTCTGGCGGAGGACGCACGTCAGCCTCCGTACCTCTGCCCGGTGGACACTACCAAGCTACTGCGAGCCACCGGTGCTGATGAAGTGAGGAGAAACGAAGGGCTATTGGCCTTCTGCGAGCGCTTTTCGCAAGATGCTTTGTTTGCGGCCTATGCTGCTTGGCTACGAGCTCGAAATCGCGAGCTGATGGCCGTGAAATGATGGCACCAAATTGTTCACGTCTCTTTTAGAGATAAATGACTGTTCTAGCTTCAACTCGACGGTCGCTGTTGAAGGCAATCTGCCCTGCTGCGCTCGCGGTGTGCAAGATGTGAGCTCTTGCTGCGAAATCGCAGGACGATCTTGGAGACGAAATTTCGTGCCATTAACAACCAGTGACCGATACATGCGCTTCGCCCAACCACTCTTGTTCCTCGCAGCCTTGACCCGAGCATAGAGACGACGCCGCGCAGGTTTAGTCCAGTAGCAAAAGATTTCACGGGAAGCGAGAATCTCTGGGGGGGTTGACCGACTGACACATGCCGGACACGGCTTTCAAGCCACCCGTCCACACACCACCGCCTAGCCATATCTCACGGGCCAATACGTGCATGAACGTAGCCATACTTTCAATCTTCCAAGCAAGACTGACACCGCCACGTCCGACTCGACCACCTCGCGGAGTGCATCTTCGTCGCCACCCCAAGGCGCGATCAACGTCTTTAAGCCGCCCTGACCGTGATCTCCACGCCCATGTGATGACACCTCAGCCCTGCTCAAAATATGCACCGCAGCCTGGTCCTTCGGCTTTCAAACATCAAGATAGATCAAGACCTTCGGGCGCCGGAGCCCCGTGCCTGCCGCCTAATCTCCAGCCCAACGAACCCGGTCAGCGCAGCCCAGAACGTCGTCCACACTGCCCTCGAACTTTGGTACACCCAGTCCATAAGGGTTACATACTCCCCTGGAAGACCGAGGTCTAGACCAGCAACTGCACATTGCGGACGTACTCGAGGAACCTCAACTAATCTGTCCAATTCAACCAGTCGCAACGAATTCTGGTATTCCAGCTCATCTTCGCTCGTGTCCCTGTTAAATCCAGATCTTCACACATCCACAAGATCTTGCAGCACGGTGCTCGGCTTCCTGGCGTACTTGTTTGCACAACGTGCGAAAGATCGCAGTCAGTGGGCCGATCACGAGGTGGTGGGGCCAAGCTCCCCTGGACTCCGTCTTGACGCTCCTGTCTGCGAAGTTTGGGTTGACTACGTGGGGTTCCAGAACGGTTTCAGTGCGCTCGAAGCCGGGCTTGCGCGCCTGAGAGGCAGGGGAGAAGGTTGGTGCTCGTAGATTCTGACGCGGTGCTCTGCTGGTAGGGCGAGGAAGTGGCAAGGAGGGGAGGTGGTATCGCTTGTCTCCTCTTGTGGGAAGTGATCAAGTTAATTCCGGAGGGTGTGAAAGGCTCAGGGTCGTGGTGCGAGGAGAATGAATGAATGAATGATTGACGTGACAGCGGCTTTCACTCGCTGTTGCAAAGGCCGCTTGAGGTGTGGCTCGTGGTGTTCATTGCGTCTGTTTCTGAGTGATTTAAAGAAAGTAAAGGGGTCAGAGAGGTGCCCACCAGCCAGTACCCACGCTCTCCTCGTAAATTGTGCCTAGACAGATCCAGGTAGACACCACCGTTCCCACAAGCCCCTCTGCTTCCTCACCCCGTCATACAAGTCGCCCCTTTGTCTGGCAGGCATTATGCCATCCCTTCCAGCCTGCCTTGCAGCCTTTCCTCTCGCACTCCGCCAACGATCACTCCACCCGTCGTTTTTGGACTTCCAATATATAGTCCAGTATCGGCGGTGTGCTGAGACAACTGAGTCTCGGCATGGATTACGGAGGTGCCGCCATCGGCGTGTACCGTTTTGCATCACCTCCACGTGTGTTTGCGTGCCTGACTGAGCATTCCTGCGGATAAGATTCGCTACCTCCCCCCTCTTTTCAGCGCAGAGGGCTCGAAACCGGCTTGGATTCCAGGGTCGACTGTGACTTTTGGCTTCTCGCATGGTTGGTGATAGCCTTGATGTTCAAAGCCAGCTTGGCCCCAACACTGCCTCGTCGGCGCATAGTCGCCAGCGCCGCCGCCGCGAGCTCGTTCAAGGGGGAAATTGCACGTGAGGTGCTCATGCATCTGCGTTTCAAGTCTCTCTCAAGAGCAACGCACACTTATTGTGGCGGCGGTTGATCGAAATTGTCGCCGACTAGGTATGATGATGATGCAAATTAGTGCCAAGCACAATTGAGGTTGTTATCGAGCCGACAACCACGCAGGCCTGGCAGCACAGGTGAACCCCAAATATGATACAACAGAAAGTTTTTGCACTCAGCATCGGCCAACTTAACTCTCGATTCCAAGGAAGAAGTATGTGTCGTAGGCAACAACGCAGCGCAACAGCAAAACATGGTATATCATCGCCGCGAGAGAAAAAAAAAACTACACCTTGCTTGCTTTGCCTCTCAAGACGCAGAACCAGAGGGGAAAAAAATGGAATCAATAATACGGCCTGCCCTCCTCCCACCTCTTCACTCCCTCCACCTCACTCCCCTCCCTCCCCTCAATCAACTTCTCATCGGCACTCACACCCCCAAAACTAACTCGATTCCCGCTCCTTCTCCTCCTCCCACCACCAACCGCCCTCTCCGGCGTACTATCCTCAATGCCCCCCACCGCCCCCACCCACTCCCACACCCTCCCAACATCCCCGCTCCTCCCCTCCCTCACCAAAGCCCTCACATTACTATTCCCCTCCACCCTCCTCACCACCCTATCCCACACCCTCTTCCGCCTCCCCACACTCTCCTCCCCCCTCAACACATCATCCCTCAACTGCGCAACCCCCACGAACCCATCCCCATATACATCCGGATCATACGCATGCCAACTCGCCTGATTCCTTAGAACATCCAACGCCTGCCCCGCCAAAATCTTCGCTCTCTTATCCACCTCACGGTTGTGTGAAACTCGGTAGCGCGTGTATGTTCCGCTGGAGAGGAGGAGCAGGAGGGCTACAAGGCGCCAAAAATATCGTCCCAGAGCTTCGCGGAGGGATCTTCGGACGGCGCAGGCGAGGGGGAGGCGCGCGAGGCTGTGGCTGCGGAGCGTGAAGTGGCCGAGTCTGTGGGCACGGCGGAGCTATCAGTACACGCGGGGGTCGATTGGTAAGCGTATGTCGGTATGAATGATGAGGAGGTAGAATTTGGGAATGTTGGTGTAGTGGACTTACCCATCAGCTCCGGTAGTGACTTCTTCGGTGCTCTGGATTTCGCCTAGAGCGCTGCCCCAGAGGTCCTCGAATTCTTCGTTGCTCATGTTCTTTCGTCTCTTGCTTGCGATGGCCTTTTTCAGCTCGGGCTCCTTGACTTCAGGAGTCGCAGCCTCGCCGCACTCGTATTTTGCGTTCTGCTCCCTGAGTTCTTCCACCGCGCGTTGCTTCACTGCGCCGACCTTTTTCGCCTTGACACTGTCCGGCTCACAGCTTGGCGCAAGTGGCACGACCCCACCAAACGATAAGGGGTGCGGTGTGAGTACGAATCCAGGCTCGCACGTTGTCTCCAGCTTCTCGCCGCAATAGGCGTGCTGTGGGCATGGCTCGCATTGTGGACGTATAACATCCGCCCATTCCGGTATTTGCACGCCTGCCACCTCAGTAGAAGGCCTTCCCACGCCACAGTAGCCGACCTCCATCTTCTCTTGCCTGTAGACGCCCAACAGCCCGACCAGCATCGCACCAAGTATCGCGATCGGCGCTGTCTTGGCCGCGTTCGATGCAGGCCGTCTTTGCTTCGGTCTCGCCGGCACAAGCTCGCCCGACTGCTGCGCGAGTACGAGCTCTTGCTCCTCCTCCGGCGTGAAATCTTCTGTCGGTTCGATTTCTTGCGCCTTGACTCTGTTGACTGGCGCCTCGAATGTCCTGCGTGTTGGCACCACTGCACCATCCGCCTGATCTCGCACTGGTCTAAAGTTCTCGGTCCTTCTGCGCACTTCAGCGCGTCGCCTCTCCGCATCTCGATCTCTGCTCGCTGATGCTGCCATTGTCGTCCGCCTGCGCTCCGGGTCGCGACTTCGTGGTGCGGGCGGAGAGCCGCGTGACTGGAAGACGTTCTCATTGGAGAAGTTGCTATCGTCCTGCTCTTCATCCTTCACCCGGGGAGTCGCAGCACTCAGGCGTGACCCCCGCGACACCGGCCTCTTCGCCCGCCGCTCCGTCTCTGGTGCCTCCGACGTCCGCGCATGCTTGCTGGAGACCCGTCTTGGCGTATGCTCTGGCGGGGCAGTGCTGTGTCTGATTCCTCGCAGCGTCGGCTCGACCTCTTGCACCTCCTCCGTCCTCGCTCTTGTCGTTCGTCTTGAGCTCCTGCCGGTCGATGGCGCAACTGGTACTTCCTCCTCCTCCTCCTCCTCGTCTTCCACCGTGCTCTGGCTGCTGACCGACGGCACGTTCTCGATGCCTCTGCTCGTGCGCTTGACTCGTGCGCTCGCATTCCGCAGCTTGCGCGCCTGAGGCAGGACCTCGTTGTTGAAGATGTCGACCAAGACTTGCTTCTTCGCCGATGCTGGGTACGTGACGTTGTGCGCGACCAGGATCGAGCGCAGGCGCGGCATCGTCAGCGAGTTGGGGTCGAAGCCCGGCTCGAGATACGCTTGATCGTCCATGATGTCGCGGTCGGTGCAATCAATGCGTAGGAGCGTAGATGGATGCAATGTCGTCTGTAGACTTTCGCGACACCACCTGCAGTGCGACACAGCAGCAAGCGCACAGACAAAGCAACCCGTGGTGCTTGCAGGAAAAGGTCCAGGCGAAGACAAAGACGCCTTATTGTTTACCAGGCAACCCACTGCTCATTTGACTTTACTAGCGCCGAGCTAGCGCACGTATCGATACAAAAGTTGATTGAAGAAGAGCTCGAGTTCAGAATGAGAAGCCAACAGTATTAGGTAGGAACATCACACAGATATCGTGGAACGAGAGCTTTCACAATGTCCGTCTGCGCAAAATGCCAAAATCCACTCGTGGTAGACATCTCGCCCGAAGATGACAGCGACACCGAAATGTCTGCCTCTGGTCCCTCCACCACCACCAACACCAACACAGTCCCAGACGATGTCCACCTCCCCTGCAACGACCACTTCCACTGGGAATGCCTCATCGACTCGTACGACCACTCCCAATGCCCCTCCTGCTCCCACTCCCTCATCACCCTCGGACCCAACCAACAAGAACAAATCATCGTCAACCTCAACAACGAGGGCGGCATGCAGAACCAAATCGACATTGCCCCGATTCTGAGGGAAGAAGCTTACTTGCGCGCTTACCCGGAGGAGAGGAAGTGTCGTGCATTCCTTGAGTTTTGCAGAGAGGGAGATCACAGGGCTATTGCTGAACTGCTGAAATCCTGCGCCGAACCAGGAGATGAAGACGCCGATGACGACGACGAAGGACCGCAGAAATCCGCAGATGAGATTCTGAGGTACCAGGACCCGCTCAACGAAATGCAATCGGGTCTCCATGCCGCTGCGGCGAATGGGCATCGCGAGGTCGCGTGGTTGTTGTTGCTGCTGGCGAGTTCTTACCCGGAGCTGGAGTTCCCGGCGCTGGTGTTTCAGGAGGCGGCGGTGTTGGGGGTCATGAGGGAGGATGATGGGGTGGAGGGGAAGGTGGATATTAGGGGGCTGAGGGATGCGAGGGGGAGGACGGCGGAGGATGTGGCGAGGGAGGTGGGGGTGGTGTGGAATGGGTGGGTGGGGTGTGGGAGGTTGGCGATGCCTTGATGGGAGAGTGGAGAGATGGAGAGATGGAGAGGTTTTGGGTGGAGAAGGAGGGATGAGAGCCTTCGAGGTGCTTATCGATGGATGGACTACCTTGATGGACGCCTCGAGTCGAGCTGGGCCTAGAAGCATGATTGAGGAGGCAGCGCCTTTTCGGTGCAGAATATGCCAGTCCTCTGATCGACTGTACGGGAAGAATGTGAGGCTGCACGGGAGACACCGGGACGAGCATCAATTTGTTGTCCCAGGAAGTGTGCGGCGGTAACAAACCAGGTGCTAGGACTACTAGACTCAAAGTCACGGCTTCTTGGAGGACATTGGATATGCCGCATGGCAGGCTCGACGATTCCTTCGTCTTGCTCATACGTTCCCTTAGACATGTCGCCCAGATAGACCAGGTGTGCCCATTGTGGTCTACGGCGATTTGGAGAAGATATCCTAAATGTCGGCAAGACCAGCCCTAAGGCTGAGAGAAATGTGTAGACGGGCTGTGTCAAAGGGTGGTATGCTGTAGAGCATTAGGAGGTAGGTGTGAGAAGTGGTGGGCTACGAATCTTTGCTTCAGGGACAGCTTTGTTGTTCCTCATTGAGGCCCGAATCAAGACTGTCATCCCGGCCATAGTTTGGCTGAGAAATTATGTAAACTTCTCGATCACAGGAACCTCAAGTATCATCTATAGCATACATAGCTTGTACCCGGAAGTCCACTGTCTCGAGCATGATTCTTCTTCGAAATGTCTAGATGTGAGACATTGTGCATGTGAAAAGGCACCATAGATGCAGAGATCGGCACGTGCTCGCCTCTGATTGGGCAGCATCGCATGCGGCTTAGCCGCTTGGCAGGAATGGCGAATCGCTTCGTCGAACTTTCGTCCATCCTCCACCACTTCCATCACACAACCACAACCAGCACCACCACTTTCCACACGCCTACAAAGCCTACGCCGACAGTCAAGCGACTTTCCACTACCTCGCCATCCACCTACCACTACCGACAACCACCACTACCCAAAACCCGCCCCTCCCGGCCGTAAACCTGGCAGACCGACCAAATGGCGCTGTTACAAGACTCCAATTTTAATATGAGTAGTAGTAATTACTACACCACCCCGTCGCGCAAGTCCTCGACCGAGAGCGTGCGCCGCGCGAACAACAACACGCAGGCCTCCGCCTACGCCGTCGACGCCGCGACCATGGCGCTGACCGGCTACCACTTCTCCACCACTTGCGGGGCCGGCGGGGCCCGGTGGTGGGTTTGAGGAACGCTTGCCCGGCGTCCCTTCACCCCCTCCGTCCCCTGATGCCGCTACTACTCCTCCCCTCGGCCGCGCGCGCCGTCCGAGCCCGAGGAGGAGGAACGTCAGCGGCGATGGGGACGCCGCGCACCACGTCACGGGAGAGTGTGAGAGGCTCTTCTGCGAGACGCTGAAGGCTGTATTCTTGGTTGAGAAGGGTACTGGTCTTGAGAACTCGCTGGTGATGGGTGCGTATTGTAATAACGACAATCAGACGGCCTCTGATGGTGATAGAATGAGGCATCCTACGGACGGCGGCGGCGATGGGAGGAGCGTTGTGAACAACAGTGTGCGCATTCCGCAGAATACGATCATGGAGCATGATCTGCCGACGCCGAGCCCGTCGCCTGATGGCAGGATCTATCCGCATGTCAGGCGCGGCGCGGTGGTGAGGGAGTACATGGAGATGTGGGACTATACTGGCGGAGCACGGTTCAGAGGCTTTGTCGCCGAGAAGGAGCACGAGCGCGCCTTGTTCGTGTTCTTTGATAAGGAGGTTATCGGGAAGGATTTGAAGCCTGGGTATGTCCATACAACAACAACAACTCCCTCTACACCATATATATCGCCTGCTAACACGCAACAGTCTCATGGCCCTCCTCGAGCTCGCCAGCACCGACGGCTTCGACTGCTCCCAACTCGTCATCTGCGTGGACCGCACAGCTGACGATGAGGAAGTCAAAGACACGACTCGTGACCTCGGCTGGGTCGGCTTCGAGCTCATGACGCTGGACGCATGGTCCGATGGCAAGGACTGCGTCAGCGATCGATGGATCTTACTCAGTATGGATGTCTGAACGCATGCAAATTCACGGGAAGTTGTACTATGTTTTCGAGAGTAGTAGTGGCGTTCAATGCACGGCGTGTTCTTGCTTTTTGCTATTGCTGTGCTCGCGCGTGGTTGGGTTCATGCATGCTGGGCAAAGGGGTATGCATGCGTCAGAAGGAAAGAAAAAGGTATACCAGAAAGGAAAGGAGGGGAGGAAAAGGTCACGTTTTGGGATTAGGAAGAGAATGGTCATCAATTCTTTTAGGTCTTAGGGCCAGTCCCCAGCCTTTCTTGTTCTCCACGAAGTGTGTGGCTTTCCACTCTCTGTGCTATCGCGCAACGTCGTCATCTATGCACGCATCTTGCTCAAGGCTTCCAATTCTCACGCAGGAGCGGCTGGACGTGTTGGGATAATGCACCTGAGAGAGAGGTGCAGCCGCACATGCTTAAGGCTCCCATTCTTGATAGCAGTGAACCGATCTACTAGTATGCATCCGCACATGCTTAAGGCTTCCATATTGTTTTAATACTCGCGCCATGGAGAGACGTGCAGCCGCTGCTGCTTAAGTCTCCCATTCTTGATAGCAGTGAAAACGATCTGCTAGTATGCACCTATACGCACATACCTGCATCCGCACATGCTTATGGGTTCCATCCTTTTCAGAATAAATGTGGCCGGGACACAGCCTCTCGATCCCACTACTACCGCATCGATCACCGAGCTGAGCAGAAAACTCCCAGAGAAAAGTGGCAATAGACCTTCGACCGTCCGTGCCAGACACTTGCATGCATATGCGCTGCTGCTTGGGGCTCCCATTTTTCGAAAGAAGAAGGAGAGAGGCCGGAGGTAGACTCCTACTGGCAGAGCACTACTGCACCCATCACTCACGAAATCTGAAACCCACCAACCACTCCCTTGCCATCTCCTTCTGCCCCTCCTCTACTCTGATATACCCCAAATGGCAAGAAGCGCCAGATCCTGAAATTACCTATCCTAGTAATCCTCGCTCACCGACGTGGCGGGTCTACCAACCCAATTCACACGCAACGCAAAAACCTAACCTAACCTAACCTAACCTAACCTTCAACCCGGACCCGTCTCCGTTCAGCCACACACACGCTCGCTGCCGCGAAATCCTCACAACCCCAAATCCGGCTCGGTAGAAAAGTAGCCAAACGCATCTCCAACGGTTTTCTCTCCACCTTTCTTGCAAACCACGGAACGGAAAAACCGGGAAAGAGCAATCCAAGATTCATTCATCTTTCCCCTTCCTCCGCCTCCCCTGCTCGCGTGCGCAGGTCTTGGTTCGGGAGTCGCGTCCGTCCGTTGGCAGAACGGGGAACCCGTTGGCGTTCTTCGTTTCGTAATAACGCGTACGCGTCGCGTTCGTGTCGCGTAGTGTGGTGTCAGGTTCCGACCACCAGGATCAGATGGGAGTTTCGATCTGATCTTGGAAAAAGAAAAAAGAAAACCTTCGTTCTAGACGCTGATGACCATGCGTCAAGTGTGTCTGGCGGAGGGTGTGGCAACCACTTTTGAGGTTTTCTTCGGGTCGGTGGTGGTAAGAGTGCATGTGGTGACATGCGTGATTGCGCAGGCCTGCCGCAGCGAGGCCCGAGATGTTCAGGGGAAAGGTTTATTCTCCTATGGTGGTGCTGCATGCAGGGTGGCCGTGATGGCTGGGACTGGAAGACATGCTCACGTGCGGTCATGCTGGATGAGGTGAGGTTGGGCTTGCTCCGCTCGGGCGGGAGAATGTTAGGCAGTGCGCTGTGACACGAGACAGTGTTGAGTCAGCTCGCAAGACAGCATCGAGGTACGTGGAAAGAGGAGAAGAAGAGAACCAGGGTATGAAGAAAACTTTTCAAACGGCACTATCACCTCTCCTCCTTTATCTCCATCTTTGAGCCCTCTCAAATTACCATCGCACGTCAATGATAGTCGCATCAACACCCATCGCTGCTGGATGTCGCGACCCATCTCAGTGCATGAGTGAGAAAAGTGTAGCAAGAGGCCCTTTCCTCCATCCTCCCCTCTACCACCGCCTTTGAATCAATCGACAGAAGAAGACATCGCGAACGCTCAATAGCTTTGGCAAACGTCGTCATCCATTTCCATCTGCACCCGTAAACATGCCCATCCTTCGTCAAAGTCGTGGTCTGCATGCCACAAAAGTTCATCATACTGTCCCCAGACCAAATGCCTGCCGAACAGCCCCTCGGGATCATTATGAGGAGCAGCCAGCACGACACCGTCGGAGGAACGAGCCCGCCAAAAACTGCGTGTCAAGAGCTTTGCCAATGTCCATTCCACAGTCGGGAAGTGAAAATACAGTACGAAACAAGGTCGCTTCCAGGATCGAAAAGTGACTGAGCCAAGCACCCCATCCTGGATTCGTTTGGGAGGGACCATTCGGCCACAAAGCTTGGTAAGGCCGGGTCCTCTCCTCACGTGGGTGTTGGCTGGTTTTCTCTTTCTCTCGCGTCCGTGGGTCATCGTCAGGTCCAGTAAAGTCATGGTCGTGAATCGTAATAGTTTGGTCGAAGAAAGTACATTGGAGGAAAGTCCGGGATCCGTAACAAAAGAAAATGTGTCACCGTAACAGTGGGACACCAGAACATCATGAGCCGCATCATCGCATGCCACCTGCCTTGACGGAGTGCGGCTGACTGATGGGCCTTACGCCGGGATCGGTGCGCTGGCGCTTGAGGCTGTGATCGCCACCAGGACTCATCGGCCGGCCATAGGAGCTCTCATCATCGTCACGCATGCGCTTGTTGCTGGGCGGCACACCATTCATCGGAGGATACTGCTGGCTCTGGTAGCCGCCTGGTGCAGCATAGCCGTTCTGCTGCGCGCCTGCACGCGTGTCGTGGTTGCTCATGACATAGTTGAGATTGCTTTGAGGCAGCGGACCCGCTCTCTGCGGTGTGCTGTAGCCGGTGTAAGTACTCGTGGTACGAGGTGTTGCCCGACCAGACCCGTTTTGGTGCGGTGAATGCGTCATTTCTGGCGAGATGTGCGATGGATCCGAGTGCATCGGCCCTGAAACAGGGTTAGGCTGATAATTGTATGAAGGCCTTGTGGCGACATTTGACGCACTGGTGTGGGTATATTCACCACCGTGTTCTCCATCTGCATCCTGGTGGCCGCCGTAGTTGTCGTGGGATTTGCTATCGGAGTGCTCGTTCTCGGCGCCGGCGCGTGTGGGAGGGCCCATCTCGTTCTTTACGCCACCTGGGCTGGTTTGAACGCTGCCATAGCGCTGCAGGGGCGCTTGAGAGCCGTACTGGCTTGGGTAGGATGCAGAGGAGTACATGCCTCGCGAGTCGTATGCTTGGCTCGAAGGGTATTGCACCGCCTGGGAATGCGCAGGTGGTGTGGTAGCTGGTGATGTTGGCATGTTGATCGCGATCATGTTGGAGTTAAGGGAAAGGGGCTGACCTGAGTTTATGCTACCGGAGTGCGCACCACCGTATTCGTACGAGCTACCTGCATTACCAAGACCCATGGTCAGACTTGATGCACTTTGCGGTGGTGTTGGGAAAGTGTGGGCTCGATCGAGTCCAGGCCTACCGGAAGCGGGGTGAGGTGCAAGCGAGTGAGGAGGCTGAGGTATGCTCGCTCCAACTGGGTTGCTTAAAGAATGATGATGGGTCAAAGCCGGAGGTTGTGTACCTTGCGGGGTGCGCATGTAATCGGGCTGGTCGGGGCGGCGAGCAGCCATTGCAGCATTGCCAATGCTTGAGCGAGCTTGGTTGGTCGGGTGGTACAGCAGTGCACCAATGTTGTGCACGAAGAGTGGGTAGAGAAGCTCAGTAATCTTCTCTTTGTTTGCGAAGTCCAGCGCGCGATCAAAAGGAATCCTGAAACAGTCAGCCTGGCAGTCGCGTCTTGTCAAAGGTCTCAACCTACCAGACACCTTTGAGGTGCATGGGTCCGATCTTGACCACATGGCGCGTCTTCTCGCTCTTCAAGATGCCATCGCGACGACCACGCGTCATTCCAGCGACGTTCAAAAGTTTCGTGCCATTGATCATGTGGTTGTCCTCGCGTCTCGCAACACAGACGCCATTTGCCTCGACCTGGAAGCACAAGCTTCCCTCATCTTCCCAAAGTGTTGCCGTCACTCGAGGCTTCATGCCTGGTGGCGCGACCTGTCCCGTAGTATCAAACGCGTGCTGCGCGGGGTATTGTTGTCCGCCGCTTGGAGGCCCTTGAGCATTTGAAGCCATGGTTGGCAATGGAAGCGATTGTGGAACACCCATTGGACCCGGGCCACTCATGGATGAGGTGACAGGATGTCCACCAGACATGGGCGCCATAGTCTGAGCGCCGTACTGGTAGCCATAGCTTGGTGGGTAGCTATGCGAAGCTGGCTGCAGTGGTTGCGGTTGCGCGTAGCCTGGGTATTGGCCGAGGCTAGAAGGCGGTCCGGATGGTGGAGCGTGAGACTGGCTGACGTCCATGTATGGCTGTGGCTGATTCATGCTGCCGTAGCTCAATGCCGTAGACGGAAAGCCCGGAGGTGGTCCAGGCGGATAGGAAGCCTGTTCTGGCGATGGCGTTTGAAGGCCGTGTACCTTGTTACCGTCGACGGAAGACGCGTAGGATGTGTTCGAGTCGTAGGACTGATTGGCGACCGAGGAGGCGCTGAAAGACCCAGCCCGGGGCGAGGAGCCCACAGAGGATGCGCTCGTCTGCTGATGGAGGTCGTGCTGGAACGGCGCAAACGAGGGTTGATGCCACTGACTCTCGTTTCCCCGGGCGTGGACCTGCGACAGCGGTGGGAGCGCCAGCTTTTCGGTTTGCTCGTGTATATGCTGGAGTCGTTCTGCTGCCCTGGAGCCGTCGTGCTCAGGGTTGGTGGTGGGTCCTATGGGTTCGTGAAGATCTTGTTGATCGTGTCGTGAGTAGCGATGAGCCGGGAGATGGTCTACTAGCGATGGTGCCGGAAGCAAATCCACAGTAGCGACAAACACCAAAAGAAGTCGTCAATGGCAATGCAAGCAGTACTCGTTAATGTCGTTAATGGTCGTTAAAGGTCGTGAAGATCGTTACCAGTAGGAAGTCAATCCACTGGTGTCCACGAACCTGTGAAAGTGAAGTGTTAGCAAGTCACGACCGTTTCGTAGTCATCAAATGCACGACGGCGACTATGGACGCACCCTGTCGTCTAAGAAATGCAATGCATGAGAGGGAGCGGATCGCAAGGTGCAGTGGGGAGCTGGAAGTAGGATATCAGGTGGGGAGGAGGTTGGTGTTTAGCGATAACCTCTAATCAAAACCGGGGCAAGCGTCGAGACCGGCTGCGAGTTGTGTGGGTGGAGCTGGGAAGACGAGAACATTACCTTTGGGCTGGGCGGGCGCCTCTGGACGACCGAACAATGCTGTTTGGGACGCAGGCTGAGGGCAGACTTTTCGGCGCGGTACTGCGTTTGCAGGGCAGGATCGCTGGTGAAGGTTTCGATGAGGCTCCAATGCGTGACTCTTGTCTGTGCAGCGGGTGGACACGCGCACACACAGGCCGGCAGGCGTTTGATCGTGGTCGGCGGCGGCAGGATGTCTTGTATCCTCATGCGTCGCGGGACGGCGCGATAGCAGTCTGCAACACCTCGTGGACGCTGCTCACACGGCTGCAGCAGTGGCAGCTTTGGTACGGCGGAAGGTATATGCAGGTCGAATGCAGTGTCTAAAAGCACGCGCCGAAGAAGCGAAGGCCCTCAGTTTTGCTGAGACGGAGCCAACCAACAAGGACCAGGGTGCGCTCGGAGTCGTACCCCACCCGGCCCTCAAGTGGCTGGACTCTCTCGTCCAAGGAATGTGCAAGGAAGCGCCCGTCGGTATCGCAGACGATCCTCGCCCGTTTTGGGGGCTGCTGTCGGTGTCTCAAGGTCTCGTGCTGTCGGGGCACTGAAGCGAGGAGGACGTCTTACCGTTGTTGACAGTCGTTGATTGACAATCACTCAGTGTGTCCACTCGTCGAGGTGCAAAGCCCAGCCGTGACAGCTATCGCAAAAGCGCCTTGCTGAAAAATGATAGCTATCCACTCTCGGAGACGACGGCGACGCTGCGAAAAAGCCACAGCGGGAGAATTGCTGGGCGATCGGCTAACCGTTGCAGGAAATGATAGGCCGGCGGCTCACTCGATGTGAACTTCTCACGGAGAAAACCATGCTAGCCTAGCCCGACTTTTGATTGGGACTTTCGTAGTCAGACTTTGTGGAGAGCAGCTCGCCGTCCCGATCAGAGATTCACTACCTTACCACGTACTATCGCGAGAACATTCGAGTACTATGGCATGGAACCGCGGACGTGCTCCAATCTTGAAGTCGATATGGACACAAATGGTAACTTTACTGAAGTGCTCTCATTCAATAAGGTACGTCACATCAGGTGAGCCGCGCTTGGCGAGGTATTGCGGCACAACGATGCAGGCTCGATGTCAGAATCATCGTCCCTGCGCTCGCACGGGCTCGGAAAGCCTAAGCGAGGATGACGGACATGAGCAACCTTGTGATAGCCACCCGGGCCGAAATGCTCGAGAGGCCCGCCGCGCGCCAATTGACGACGAGAAGTTCGCCCTTCGGAGCTGAGTCAAGAAAGGCGCAGGAACGTGGACAAGGTGTGGATGTCAGCACGACACGTTGAGCCAGAGAGGCTGAGGCCCTGTCACACACCGACTAGGCCTCTCTTACCGAAACGAGACTTATTCCGAGGCGCTGGGAGATGAGTGATAGAGACTGTTTTTGTCCAGCGCACCAGCGGCGCCCGGCCTTCCTCTGCCACATTGCTCTCGGTGCTACTCTCGTGACTTCGCAAGAAGTGCAGAAGTGTAAGCGAAACGTCTCTACTACGGCATCTCGCCCGGCATGAACGCAACGCGATCGCGTTATGCACGACAACCTGGAACCCACCAGATGCAGGCACTTTTAGCTCCCGTCTCTTGGACGGCTCTAGCCGTTGCTGCAGCTGTGATGCATGATGCATAATGCATGTGATACATACGGCAAGGCTTCAAAGCCCGGACCTTCGTAAAGCCACCGCGAATGCAGCATCTGTCTGCCGAGATAGAGAGACATACTCAAACAACCACATCTAGGCCGCAGGTACGGAGACGATCACGAGCACTCCGCCCATAACAATAGCTTTTCTGCTCGCGAAATGAATCGTATCGGGAAGGCAATATCAAAGCTCGGCGACCGCGATAAAAGACAGCTAAACGCCCCTCCAGTGAGTAGCGGCCACGTCGATGGGGTGGATAAGTCTAGGCAACCTTAATGCGCCACACTTTGCCGGCTCTCGTTGCACCAGCAGTCATCTACGGCCACTCACCACCCCAAACAGATATACCGTTTTTCCCAAAGCAGCCAGCTCGGATCGTGAAACACACCTGCACCACGTCAACAAGATTGTTCAGCCCTCCACAAGGGCGAGGTTTGCCTCTTGTGGCCACGAGATCGATATCGCCTCATGAGAGCATGCCAGCCTGATCGGCACCTCTCTCCAGCGGGGTTTCTACACCGCTTGTTTCTGGCGCTATTGATTGGCCCACACTGCTCTCGCGGACAAGTCTCGTTGACCTCTCACCACAACCGAGTTCCACGGGACCACAGTTTGGAGTCTCTCGGATGTATCACAGAATGTGTCGCCAGCCTGCCGTGAGATCATCTCAACGTGCTGCTTGTGGGACCAGGTGTCTTACGCAGCCATTGTGCGAGAACAATGGCTTGCGCGACAGACTGCGATCTTTAGTGTCCGTTTGTCGTGCGCTTTCTCCAGATCTTCATGCACAGGGAGGATAGGTGCGTCACGGCAAGGCGCCATCTTGCACAGCGCGGCAAGACACGCTTGCAGCATGTACGTCCGGTCTCTCTGCAGCGCACAGGCTGGTCGCAGCGTTATGCCAGGGACTAGAAGATTTATATATAGGCTTGAATATTTCCTCAAACAACCACGAGTGGTGGTGTTCGCTGAGGACGACGATGACGCCAGTGCTACCAAAGGCCTCAGACCTCCTGGCTTCGTCAGCATAGAGATGCGATGTTCGACCAGGTCGCACTGTGATCACGACGACCAACAAAAAGTTGTTGCACGATTCCTCGATGCCTAAGGGTTACCGCTTATGCCTATCCCCAACATTATTGTTCAATGATAGTTACTGGGTCCCGGACGCAAGGTCGCGCATAGCGCCAGGCGGATATGCCACGAAGACACCAGTACAACGACGCCATCCACGCGGATGCAATGTGGTGCAAACGATCTCACGTGCCTTCCTCTTGCCGACGGCTGTACTTTGAACAACACTTTCGAGGTCATCGGCCCACAAGATCTGGCAGATTTCGTGATAGCGGTGCAGATGTCACGTCTTTCGTCCTCAGTCCGCCGACCCTCATCAATTCCTGCTGGCTATGCTGAGAGCGTCTCACGATGCTCTGACCGATTGTTTCATGAATCATTAATTCCAGATTGACACGAGTCAATCTGCTAACGGCGCTCGCTGACATGACTAACATTTTCATGGTAGATTGTCCCAATGCCCTGATCAACACTCATGCAGATGACTTCTAGCCACATCACCTCGGCTCCCGTAGAAGACGCCCCAGTCAGCACCAAGTCTCAAACTCCAGGCCATGGCACCGCTAGCTCGAAGCCTTGGCAGTCCGCAGATAGTCGGTGAAAAGCGCATCGTTTCAGATTCCATCGACAATCTATCGAAAGCTTGAGGCAAATGCCATTCGGCCTATGATCACAATCGCAGGTGCCGAATACGAGGCTCAAAAAGATAATTAATTTCACGAACTCACACTTCGACCGCACGTTGCATCGACGCCCAGGGATTTTGCTGGTATGGAATTCACAGGGTCCGGAGCTTCGTACATTATATGGATGATCGTTGTTAGTCTGTGCTCTGGCCGGCGCCGCATCTGGAGATCTATGGAGGAAGCAAATGGTCATTGTGATTCGGAGATTGAGGCGCAGGGGATGATACGCACACCGCAGCATCTTGTGATGTCGCCACGGAGGTAGCACAAATACGGAGTGTACAATACTTGTCCTGGTATTTGCACAATGCCATAGGTACTGATCGCCAAGCTTTCGGCATGCGAGTCAGCCCTACCGATGGCCAGCCATGCGCCAGATGTAACCTGCGTGCCACTGTAAATGAGATACCAAGGTGCATCGTACATCTGTGGCCGGCGCCTCTCGAAGATCCGTTGATGTATCGAGAAACCGACGGATTGATTTGGGCTAAGGCATGTACGCCCAGTGCTTGCGGCTGAACATAACGGTCTTGCAGCGGCGGTATAGTACGCTCACGTACATATGCAAGCAGCAGTGCAGTCCGCTCATGTGCATGCACAGCATGATACTGGACTGTCGCTTTGATGGCGTCGGCATTGAATATCTTCTTCTTGCCCACGAGAGAACGCGTAGTAGTCTGCATGAATCAAATGCGATTTATGTACAACAATGGTCACAACTCGGATGATATGAGGCTGACATGTTGAAAGATCGCGATGTTGCAAAGGCATGAGGTTCCCATGCTCGTACTACCAGAATTGCGGACGCCAATATGAAGCAAGAGATCGTCTAGTGTAGGATTTGTAGTCTATCACGAATTGCCATAAGGTCAATGCAGAGAGACTGCTCGCCATGACTATTGAAGCCGGAAGACGCGTTGATGTTCCTGGGTAGAGTGAGTTCAGTCACGGAGTGAATGCCATGCTGACGCAAAGAGCCAGGGTGTTGATTCTACAGCAGAATCATTGAGGTTGCGCGCATCGGTCCTGTATCGAGGCGACGAAGCATCCATCTCACGACGAGATCTTGGACGGCTCACTGCCCCTCACGAACTTCGTATGCGTGCCTGACGCCACAACCTGGCAGCGCTTACCGTTCACATCAACCTTGTAGATATTCACCTTGGTAAATGCCAGACTGCCACCCACCTTCTCCGCAATGCCCTCGATCTCCACGACCTCTCCCACTTTCGCGCCGGACTGGTAGGTGACGTGGATGTCGACGCTGACTCCGCTTTTGTCGCGCAAGTCAAAAGAGGAGATTGCCATGCCGCCCATCCAGTCACAGATGGCGGCCGATACCGCGCCGTGGAGCGATTGGGCGCTGTTCATGTGGTTTGAGGAGAGAGGCAGGTGAGCGATGACATGGCCTTTGGTTGCGGACTTGATCTGAACAGGAGTAAGGAGGAATGCGTAGATTGGGGAAGTGGGCAAGCGGGTTGCTACGAGGTGTTCGATGTGGGCGTGCTCTGGAGTCTTGTCTTGCGATGCCATTGTCGAGTGGAGCTGCGAAGTGTCAGTGGGAGGAGTCTCGGCTATACAGGCATCTTGTGTCTGTAGCTGGATGTTGTACTGGTGTACGTACTTTCAAAGGTCAGGATCAAGTTGAAGAATTTCAACAACAGCTTGCTCGACTGCAGATCCGCACATGCTCCGGCGACGCGCTAGCATTAGGTACGTCACTAGTCAATAAAACAATGGCCTCTAGGTAAGTAGAGTTGTAGCTATGTGTCCCACGTTGCATTGGAGCAGCAGTCACTCGTCAGCCGAAATTGATTATGTTTTCTGCCCATCACGGTGTCGTTGTGCGTGGGACATTGGACAAGTTGCCTTCTCACATTCCTTGAAACATCTGAAGTACGAAGATCCCGCCTCAGCCTGGGATCTTCGCACATGACAGCTTCCCAAGCGTGGCCCGCCTACCTAAGATCCCTAAGATCTCGAGCTGGACTCAGTACTTGCGCCGACAATATCCGTGGTTCTTCGTAGACAGCCCAAATATCACAAGGCCGTCAGTAGAGCTAAGTAGCCGCGAATACAAGCAATGGGAGTGGGCGAAGAGCATGGCCGCCGATAGCGCTGGTCAGTCCTATTTGAGCAAGCTGTCACCTTGGAGCAGGACTCCTACAATTCCACCGAGCGAAGGCAAGGATGGAGAGCCCAAGACTGCGCCATTGCAGAGGCAGAAGGGCGGAGATCATGTGGTTACACACAGACACAGGCTCAGCTTGAAGAAGTACCCGCGGGATTGTCCGCCGGTCAGGCCGTGTTGGTTCCATGCAGTCGATGTGCCCAGACGGCGGCCGCATCCTACGGTAGGCGAGGCCAAAGAGGAGCGGCCGGCCGCGACACCAAAGAAGTATGCAGCCTTCAGTGTGACGGACTCGAAAGCTATCGAAGCGGCCTTCCAAAAGCTGCTGGAAGAAGAGGACAACTCAGGAGGCAATCAGGCTGAACAGCTGCTGGGAGATTTGTCGTTGCGAGAGTCGGATAAGTTTCCCAGGTCGGATGCCCAGCCGAACACTAGTCTGAAGGACGACAAGCAGCCATGCAAAGTTCCTGTCAATGAGGACTATCTGTTCGATGTGGACGTGGAGAAGCGAGAGCTGGCACCCGCATATTGGCTCGGGCCAGTCTACGATGTGCGCCGAGGGACGTGGTTCTACCAAGATGGCAGCACGCAACGACCTTGTGACGAGAATCTGGCAGCACAATTGGAAGAAGGGTATCTCAAGCTCAGGCCATGGAGGTTCCCACAACAGCAATCAAGCGCGTCGAAGCAGCGCTCAGCGTCTCAACCGCGAGAGCCAAAGCCGCGTCCCACATCGTGGGCGCCAGGCACCGCTGCGGACCAAGTGAAGCCACCGGCCTCCACACAGCTCACACCGCAGGCTTCTTCTGGCGACCTGCGTTCTCGAGCTTCAAAACAGCAGGTTCAACAGCCTGCGATAGAGGCTAGTCAGGACGAGCATCCGCAGAACACATACCGCCTGTTTGGTGCTCACATGAATTCAGTGGTCACATACCAAGATGGAAAGACTGCTTGGTTGCTCACTGATGATTTCATGTCTCGTATGAACTATTCGGTCTATCAGCGATTCGCCGGTGGTGGACACTTTGCCGGCATAAAGCTGACACGCGGCTGGGTGAATCCTGCGGTCAAGCCTCCCACTGATAAAGACGGTAAAGCGGGTGATGGGAAAGAGAACAGCAAAGCAAATGCTGAGACCAGCCGCAATGTTGATGAAGCCGCAGACGAACAGCAAGCTGACAGACCAAGCCTTTCTGAGACGCGAAGACAGAATCTGCAGCGACAGATGTCTTCCTTGCTTGAAGATCCTTCGAAGGAAGATCCTGATAAGCAAGACGAGGAAGTACGCAGACGCGATGAACGTGAGATTGAAGAAGATTACCGTGAGACGGAAGGTGAGGAACAAGGTCGCGAGATCGAGCACCTTATCCTTGTTACGCACGGTATCGGTCAACGACTAGGTCTGCGACTGGAAAGTGTCAATTTTGTGCACGACGTGAACACGCTACGCAAGACCATGAAGGCCGTGTATGCCGACTCGCCTGACTTGAGAGCGCTCAACGCAGAACTCCATGAGTCTGAGAGTGTCAATAGCAGGGTGCAGGTCCTGCCTATCTGCTGGCGCCACCTCCTCGACTTCCCGAAGCAGAGTCTCAAGCATAACCGCAAGGAGCACGATCTGGGCGATACCGAGATCGAGGATGACGAGTTCCCGAGTTTGGATGACATTACGGTCGAGGGTGTACCTGCTGTGCGCAATCTCATTACTGATCTTGCGCTCGATATTCTCTTGTACCAAAGCCCGGCTTACAAGGACCACATCTCACGCATTGTCGTGTCCGAGTGTAACCGCATCTATCATTTATTCATGGAGCGCAACCCGGATTTCAATGGCAAGATCAGCTTCATTGGACATTCACTCGGGTCCGCGATCATGTTCGACATTCTCTGTACTCAAGGTCAGCAGCTGCACATTCCTAAGAGAGGACGTCATAAGGAAACACAGGCTTTGAAGCTGGACTTTGAGGTTGAAGACTTCTATGCGCTGGGCTCGCCAATAGGTATGTGCACAACCTATTGCTACAGACGTGACTCTGCTGACTGCTTGTGGGCCTTTTTCAAATGCTCAAGGGCAGAAACATTGTCGCTCGTGAAAAGTCAGACCAACTCAAGCGTGCTGCCTCCGCCAGTATTGACGACGACCCTATGTTTGGAGCGCCGTCATTGACGCCCCGAAAAACCACACCATTACCAGACGCCACAAGCGCGATAGATATCGCTCAGTCGAGGCCCAAGTGCTCGCAGATCTACAACATCTTCCACCCGACTGACCCTATAAGCTACCGCATCGAGCCGCTCATCAGTCCGGCGATGGCGACACTCAAGCCACAGCCTTTGCCATACACGAAACGCGGCATTTTTGGCGCACCGATGGGACAGGGTCTGACGGGAATAGGAGCTCGCGTCAGCCAAAGTGTCTCGTCAATGTGGTCAAGTGTGGCTTCAAGCCTGCTTACGCGAGGTCTTGGCTACGGCGCAGAATCTGCTCAAATGCCTAGTGGTCAACCTGTGTCAAAATCATCAGGACCACTGTCGATGAGTCAGGGTGCAGGTACAAACGTCTCTGCAGGCGTCATTCCACAAGCTCCGCCTACTGTCCCTTTGCCGGCCGAAGGTACTGAGTTCGCCAAACTGCAAGACGGCGAGAGGGTATCGCAGGAGAAGATTGCAGACCAGGCCATGGCAGCCGGGCAGAGCGGACAGCACCCTCCGACGCTCATCGACGCTGAGCTCGAAACACTATATGGCGGATATCAAAAGCGTCGCAAGAGCGTACAGACGGATGCCACGAAGCGCGATCTCGGCGGCCGCATGGACGCCGCGGACTGGCAAGAAGCAGAGCAGCGGGCACGGAAGCTGAAGAGGGAAGAAGAGAAAGTCCGAAGGTTGAACCAGAATGGGAGGGTGGACTATGCCATTCAGGAAGGTGTCTTTGACATCAATCTGATTGCGGCGATTGCGAGCCATTTGAGCTATTGGAGTGATGAAGATGTGTGTCACTTTATCGTGAGTCAGCTGTTGAGTCGGCATCGGATTGTGCGGCAGAGGAGTGGAGAAAGCGGGCAGCACGAGCAGCGGCAGCGGTGAGCCGGATGGGATCTTGAGACTGTGAAAGGGCGCAACTCAAAGCGTACGGCGCATCTGGTAACATGCATTTGCAGGAGCTCAGCACTGCAAGAAAGGATATACGATAGATCGTGTGCTTGCGCATATGGTCGAGGTAGGATCAAAAGATTGGTCTGGTGCTTTCGTTCTCTAGCTGGCTGTGCGTGCTGAGGGAAAGCGACGTCAAATTCGAAGCCTACTGTGCCGTTGAGGCTTTTTAGGCAGGAGCAGGAGGTTTGGCAAAAAATGAAGGGGCAAAAGGTACAGCAGCGGAAGTTTCCCGCGCGCTGTCAGCCAGCATAGCACTAATCTGTCCACAGCCTGAATACGTCGATCGGACGAATTGGTGCGCCTTTGTCCCTGAGTAGACCTTCTGCAAGAAGTGAGGGGTCTCGAAGATCGAGATGGAAGATTTCCTGCCGAGCAACGTGCTTGCCCTCAACTATCCTTGTCATTCTGCCCCACCAACCTCGTGCACGCACGCCTGCACGTTACAAAACCCCCCTCACGGCTTTAATCAGTTGCTATGAGCTTCCAGTTGCGAACACGATTTATCGGTCAACAGCAATCGAGGCGCTGGTAGTCATTGTACATCTAGAACAGGCCTCGTGGTTTGTCCACTTGCCAGTTCCCTGAGATGACTGCGTTGCAATGTCTGCTGATATTCTTCATAAGCCTGATTTCGGCGAAACGCCTCTGGTCTACTGTACCGGCCGACTTCAGTACGATCATACAGACTGCATACCCAATTGGTAATGGGCGCCTCGCCGCCCTCCCCTTCGGCGAGCCAGGTCACCAGAAGCTCAGTCTGAACCGCGACAGTCTCTGGACAGGTGGGCCTTTCGAGAACAGCAGCTACAATGGCGGCAATCCGCCATCACCGAAGAGCCAGCATTTACCAGGCATCCGCGACTGGATTTGGCAGAATGGCACCGGTAATGTCAGTAATCTGATGGGTGACGACAACAACTACGGCAGCTATGCCGTGCTTGGTAACCTGAGCGTGACAATTGTTGGCATCAATAACAGCACCAGCTACGTCAGAGCGTTAGATCTACAGAGCGGTGTACACACGACGACATTCATCTCGGGCTCGGATCAGTTCACGATGTGGGTTTGTCCAGTGTGGGACATACTGGATATGCTTCGCTAATAGCAAGCAGTCAAGCGTACTGCTCGTACCCGGACGATGTCTGCGTGTACAATATCAACTCTACCAACGCATTGCCAGAAATACTTCTTGCCCTCGAGAATGTGCAGTCGAATGCATCTTTGGTGTCATCGTCGTGCTTGGAGGGTCAAGTCAATCTGGATGGGATCACGCAAGCTGGCATCGGCATGACTTACAAGGCAAGCGCCCGTTTGCTACAGCCCGACATACAGTCTCGTTGCCACAACGATACTCTTGAGATAAGTCCGAACGCTCAACGTCAGCTCACAATTGTCCTTGCTGCCGGCACCGACTACGATGAGACGCACGGCAATGCTGCCTCCAACTACTCGTTCCGTGGCGCGGACCTTGCGTCCTATGTGCAGAGCACCATAGATGCTGCCACGAGTAAGACACAGTCACAGCTTTCGAGCGCACATGTGAATGATCACGGCGCTCTCATGGGTGCTTTCGAGGTGCATCTGCCAGATACGCGGAGCTCTTCGACTCTTGAGACCGCAGAACTCATTGCTCGGTACACAGCCAATGACTCTGTCGGCGACCCATACTTAGAGGCCCTCGTTTTCGACTACGGGCGCTATCTCTTCATATCCTCGTCCCGCAACAACTCTTTGCCGCCGAATCTGCAGGGCAAATGGGCCTACAGTCTGTCTAACGCATGGGGAGGGGACTATCATCTCGATATCAATCTGCAAATGAACCACTGGCCAGTTGCTCAGACAGCCTTGGGCGAACTGCAGATGCCACTGTGGCGCTACATGATCGAGACGTGGGGGCCACGAGGTGCAGAGACTGCAAAGCTGCTGTACGATGCTCCAGGCTGGGTTGTGCATGACGAAGTCAATATTTTTGGCTATACCGCAATGAAGACGGGCGATGACTACTGGGCCAATTACCCGGTCAGTGCAGCATGGATGATGCAGCATGTCTGGGACTATTTCGACTACAGTCGAGACGTAGCGTGGTTGAAAGCTACTGGCTACCCTTCGCTACTCAAGCCAATTGCTCAATTTTGGCTCAGCCAGCTACAGCAGGATCAGTACTATCACGACGGCACTCTCGTAGTCAATCCTTGCGACAGCCCAGAGCATGGTCCTACCACATTCGGATGCACGCATTGGCAGCAGCTTATTTACCAGCTTTTCGAGACCACACTCCAGTCCGCAATGGTCGTCAGCGACACCGACGCCACCTTCTTGTCATCTTTGCATCAGAGCTTGAGCCAGCTAGACAAGGGCCTCCACATCGGCTCCTGGGGACAGATCCAGGAGTGGAAGCTCGACATCGACGTCAAGAATGACACTCATCGTCACCTTAGCAATCTCATCGGCTGGTTCCCGGGCTGGTCACTCTCGTCCTACGAGTCCGGGTACAGCAACAATACGATCCAGGACGCCGTGGCCACTACACTTTGGTCTCGTGGTCCTGGCATCGCTGACTCAAATGCGGGGTGGGAGAAAGTCTGGCGTTCCGCGTGCTGGGCACGGCTCAACGAAACCGAGCGAGCATACTATGAGCTGCGGTTGACTATTCAAGAAAATTGGGCGCCGAATGCGCTGTCCATGTACAGCGGAAAGGATGAGCCCTTCCAGATTGATGCAAACTTTGGCTTCGCAGGCGCTGTGCTGAGTATGCTCGTGGTTGATCTGCCGCGGTTGAGCGGCAGTAAGGGGCCCAAGATGGTGGTCCTGGGGCCGGCTATCCCTGTTGCTTGGGCAAACGGCAGCGTGAAGGGCTTGAGGCTGAGAGGTGGAGCATCTGTGGATTTCAGATGGGATGCGAATGGCCTTGTGACGGCTGCGAATGTGACTTCTGGAAGCATAGAAAACGTTGTTCTCATTAACAAAAATGGTGATCGGCTTGCGCAGACAGCAAAGTGATACGACGACATCAGACAGTGCCGGTAAGCGCCGTCATGCAGTGAACAATCCAGGTAGCTCTAAAGTCGGATGGACCACTCGTACTATCACCTATTTACTGGTCTCGCAACCGTTTGCAACATCAAGGCAGGCTCTCAGTTGGAACGACCATTGTTATCAGCGGCGTTTCTCTCCCGTGTTGTCGATCCGCTAATATGATTGAGATGTCGCGCTTGACGGAATCACAGAGCGAGAGGAATAGTAACGTGGTAACAGTGCTAAAACTAGTTCGCTTTCTCTTGCTTTCGGCCTCAAAAGGATGTGATGAGATGTCAAGGGGTCTCAGTGCCTCTGGCCAAGGCGGCATGAGTGTCCCCTCCAACGCGCAGGATCGTCAAGGTGGGTAAGAGGGGCGTCTGAAACAAGCGTATCAACGACGAATGAGACCGCGACCAATTCCATCCGGCGTGCTCCAGGTGATATCGATCGGCCGCGTCTTTTCACCAAAGTCGTGGGTCGTCATCGTGTGCGAAGAAGCCCAGCAAATATCGTCATCGTGATGAAGGACGGGTAATACAAGTCGGCATACATGTACATAGTGCTACGCCTGTATAATGTTACACAAACTCTCTTCTGCAGTTATTAGTAGTGTACCTTCCGTCTGCAACCACTTTTCGTTGGCGGCGTGGCCAACTCCTAGAACTCTAGCGACCTCAGGCCCGTCGTGGAGACTGCATCGTTCCAATAGCCCGCCAAACTATTCCATAGCAGCGTTCGTGCTTGTCAAGAGGCCAGGCTCCATCGTGACAATCCAATCGACACTTCTGCTTTGTGCTTTGAATATTCCCCTTCGGACTCAACGCAGATCGTCACATACCAACAAAATTGCCGCTTAACTCATTCTTACTTCTCAGTACAAGCCAGAGATATGGTAGCGGCCTACTCGATTTCCAGAGATATCGGTGAAGTAGATCGCGTCACCTGGCCCATAATTCACGGCGACATCCACGTACGGAGGCACATCACCTGCCGCGCCATTCAAGCCTGCACCATTTCCGGTCTGTGGGAATTCGACGTAGCTGAAGTCCCGCGTTGTTGTGTTCAGCCTCGCCAGCGCATCGACATTGAAAAAGCTGTACCACACCCCGCCGTACTTATCAATCGTGTCTTCAGCTCCGATCCCGCCGATCTCATTCGTATGAAAAATTTCGATGTCGTGGTTCTGCATGGAGATGCGACCAATTCCGTTGCCAGTAAATAAGGCGAAGTAGACGTAACCGTTTCGCTCCGCGCGGATCACGGTTGGAAATTGCGCGGCTTCAGGAAGGACGTATTCATTCATTTCTTTTGTGGTGGGATCGAAGGTAAGGATCTTGTTGCTCAGCATTTCTGCAATGTAGACGATGCCGTTAGAGGCCACAAAGAGACCTAGGGGTAGGGAGAGGGGTGTGGGCACAGCATAGGTCGTAAAGGTCTCGCTGGAGAAGTCGAAGAAGGAGAAGGCGTTGCCGGTCGTTTGGGTGACGTATACGCCGTTGGACGCAGTGTAGAGGTCATTGAACGGCTGCAAGTCTCCAAGAGGATTCAAAGGCTCGATCTCAAAGACTTTGATTTGCTTGGTCGAAGGATTGATGCGAACAAGCTGATTGCGGAGTCCATTGCTAGCGTACAGATTGCCGTCGGCGCCTTCACGAATGGCGCAGGACAAGGCGGTGCGATCTTGAAGTTGGCTGCTGACGCCTGGGATCGACGCGTTGCTTAAGGGCGTGGTGAAGGGAATCGGGTATTCCTCTACATCTCCAGAAGAAGGGTCGATGCGAAAGATCTGGTTGACCAGAATGGACTCGCCCCAGAGCGCGCCGTCGGGACCGACTGAGAGGTCGCACGGGCCAGAGGCAGGTGTTTTGAGGGGATAGAATGTGAAGCGGGAGTTTTGTCGTGAGCTGAGGACTGGTGATGCGAGAGTGGTAGCGGCTATGCCGGCCAAAACCAGCGTCGCTACTGATTGAACCATTGCTGTCAATCAAAAGTTCGACAGTCCTCTTGTTCGGAATCTTTGAGAGGGTGCGCCGGAGGTCGAAAGAGTCGCATCGACCTTGTAGTATAGCCCACAGAATGTGAGAATGCTTTCTGCATTTTCCTCATCGATCTTGGTGGCCGAGGATGTCATCGGTGGCGAATGATACATGCGAAACTGTTCCTGGAGCCATTGTTGATGTCGATCATCCAGAAGCGTTATACGGTTCGAATCAGGTACGGCACGGATCAAACTTTCCATGCTTACAAGTTTTCCACGCGAACATACATTGAGCTTAATCCTGCCGCAGGAGTATTGGGGACGTCATTTGATAATTGGCAGCATGAATATATGTACCTACGTCCCGCTGGGCATGTTTTCGTTTCAAAGTGTCAGGCGAACCCTGAACAACGCGTCAATGTCAATGCCAAGGTCAATGTCAAGGTACCAATGGATTACGGCATCAATTCGAGGTACACCTGCACTTTGGAGGTTCCTTTTCACAGATCGAGAAATGCAGTATATTCCCTATTGCGGAAAGGCAAGTCCGGCATATTTCCAACCAGGAAGGAAGACGTGAGCTGGCTTCGAGACGTCGTTGCCCGCCCTCCTTCCATTAAGCTTGGTCCTTCTCCGGCAACTTGACAAACCTGTGCTTGCTACGATCATGCTGCGGTCAAGATCAACAGATGCGCGATGCATCTCAGGTCTCCTTGCCATCGTGTTCAGTCTTGTAAAGCATCTTTCCACTACACTGACAGCCATCCGTACTAACCCACGACATTGCTATCGAGCATAAATATGCGACTCTTCAGCCTGAAACGCCGTCCTGTGCCATTCAAGTCCGAATCGGTACAGGAACTCGGTTTGAAGCGGCGTTGCTCAGAGTCAGCCAAAGAACCTGGCTTGAAGCGATTGAGACGCACAGCTTCTCGAATCTTCAAACGTCCAGCTGCGTCACCAAGCATGAGCTCGGAACCAGAATTGCTCCCGGTCACGCCGACCAAGTCCGCCATATCACGGCTGCGAGACTTTTGGTCAAGTGGTGAGACTCCTGCAGCTCCTCGTCCCCGCCGTCAATGCTCAGTGCGCTTTGTCGACGGTGCTGGCGACACAATCCTGTCTACTCCCAGTGGCAGTCAAGACAGTGAAGCAGAGACGCAAGACCATGAGCCTGTGACCAATGCTACAGGCACGCTCGTCCGTCGCCCAATGTCGACATCGCCTGTAGATTCAATCTGGTCGGCTTCACCTAGTCTATTCTCGACGCCAGCGACTTCACTATCGTCGCCCAGCTCCCGCCTGAAGCGTACGACACCGGAAGAGTGTCCCAAGGACAGCAAGATCTCAATAGAGGAGACTGCCTTGGCTCCCATCGAGGAGGATGTTGGTCGATTCATCTTGATACCCGTTCAGGAGGCACCAGTCGATGTTGTTGAGCCTTCTGTTGTCACTGTAGAGCAGGCTGCCGCTGCCAAGATATACTTGGAGACACAGTACAGCCAGCTTTTCGAACCTTCGCCTCGGACATTGAGGCGTAAAAGGCTGGAGCGTGCCCTGGCGGATCGCGGTCTGTCTCATGACCTGCGCGAGCGGATCCGCCGACAATGGGTTCTCGCCGAGCGCGAGCATTTACGCCAGCTGCGTATCCTGAAAGCTACCTCAGTCCATCGCCATAACTCCAAAGGCATTTCGATCGCCGGCTTTGACGTGCTGCGCGTCCTCGGTAAGGGCAGCTTCGGTGTCGTCAAGCTGGTCACCGAGCATGAAACGGAATTGCAGGTCAGCAGCCAGGAGCAACATGCGAGCGGAGCACACAATGGCGGATTGGCTGCAACAACCTGCGTCAGTGCCCTTGACGGAACAGCGGCACGGAAATCTCTGCCGGCCGGCAAGCCGCTGTCGGATGTGTTCGCTATGAAAGTCATTCGCAAGTCGGAGATGCTACGAGCCTGCCAGGAAGGCCATCTAAGGGCTGAACGAGACTTCCTGGTCAACGCCGAAGGGTCAAGATGGGTTGTGCCACTCATCGCCAGCCTTCAAGATAATACAAACCTGTACCTCGTCATGGAGTACATGATTGGCGGCGACTTCTTAGGTCTCTTGCTCCGCGAAGACGTGCTGGATGAGGACGTCGCCAAGTAGTACGTGGCCGAGATGATTCTGTGCATCGAAGAAGCTCACAAGATGAAATGGATTCATCGCGACGTCAAGCCAGACAACTTCCTGATCAGCGCATCTGGACACCTGAAAATCTCAGACTTTGGGCTTGCATTCGACGGTCACTGGTCACACTGTCAGTCCTACCACTCGAATCAGCGCTACAATCTGCTCGACAAACTTGGCATCAAGATTGATGGCGACGAGCAAGACGTGGCTGAAGAGTACGCCGAGAAGGAAGCAGAGGCGAAAGAAGACCCACGCCTGGTCGCGCGAGCAAGGCCTCGGCTAGACCGTGAGGAGTGCGCAAAGCGAGAGGGTCTACTGAACTACAGGAACCGGACAGAGCGCCGCAAGCTGGCCAGGAGCGTGGTGGGCACCAGCCAATACATGGCGCCAGAGGTTATCCTGGGCCATCCCTACGACGGCCGCTGCGACTGGTGGAGCATCGGTATCATCCTGTATGAGTGCCTGTACGGGCGTACGCCATTTTACTGCGAGAACCGCGCTGCAACCAAAGAAGCCATCTGCCATCACCGCGCTAATCTGCAATTTCCTCAGCAGGAGCGCTGGTCGAGGCCGAGCTCCGAGAGCAGGCGACTGCTGCCACCACCCAGCGAGGTTGTGATCGATCTCATGCAAGGCATCATCACGGACAAGGAGGTCCGCTTGAGCTCGCGCCAGTACAGACAGTCGGAGGCTCGCATTAGTCGTCGCGTGTCTACAGCGCCTAGTCCACTGGCGAAGCACGTCTTCCCGGACGGTGCAGAAGAGATCAAGTGCCACCCGTTCTTCAGAGGCATTCCGTGGTCACAGCTGCACTTGATGCAGCCGCCTTTCGTGCCGAGAGTCAAGGAGCACCAGTCCATCACGAAATACTTCGAGGATGAAAAGGACATCGCGACGGATGAATCTTCTGGCTACATGAGCATCGTGGAGCGACTGGAAGAAAATGCAGATGAGGCAACCGCCAGAGCAGCCCTAGGACCGACGTATTTCGCCCGGTGGCGAAGACAGAATCTAGACCGTGAGAAGGGGGAGCTGGGATTCGAGGATTGCACGGACGAGGAGCTGCAAAAGCTCAAGGAGCATCTTGGTCGTGGGTGGGCGAAGTGGAAGGCGGAGAGGATGGTGGAGGTGCATGTACAGCGCGGCGAGGTGGACGAGAGGCCGCAGAGGCAGAGGAAGGAGAAGAAGCGGGCGCGGGATAAGCTACTCAGGGACGAGGAGATGGGGAGGAAGGTCATGGAGATGCGGAAGAAGGGCGCGTTTTTGGGGTATACGTATAGGAGGCCGAAGACGGTGGAGGCGGTTGCGATGCCGTGGTGATGGGTAGGATCCTGAGGTGTTGGTAGATTGTCGTGCCTAAGTCGATCGTCTCCACTTCCACACCGAATCGCTTCTTGTCATTCGACTCGCTTCGTACTTCCCTCGATCAAGCTGCTTGTCAAGGTCGACCAAAAGCTTAAGCTTCTCCCGCACCTTCTTTTGCAGTTCGCTATGCATTACCTTCACAACCTTGTCCAGCTCCACCACCGACTCCATGACGATTCTGTCTCTATATGCGTCCACGTAGCCCTCAAACCTCAGATTTGCTTCCATTTGGAAGATCCTGGCCTCGAGCTTCTTGAGCTCAGCCCCGGCAAGGTCTACTTCCGACGCAACTTGCAAAAGTTTCTTCGCAGCATTAAACTTTTCCCTGCATTGGGGGATACGGAATGTGTTCTTGGTATCTTGCCATTGAGAGGACCTCGCCGCAAGCTCTTGTGCGGTCCACGCACGGACGCCGTGCAATGTCAGTTTGATACCATGTGCCAGGTCTCCTAACTTGGCGAGCGGGCCGAGCGCGAGAGCCGCCTTCTCAGCAAATAAGGGCACTGCGGTTGCGTCGACGTGCACTTGAAGCTCCTGGCCATCGATGGCTCCAACAGCAGGAAGAACCCAACCAGGTGGTAGAGACGAGCTTCAAACGAGCGCAGATCATAAGCATCCTATTGAAAGATGTCTAGACGGTGCTTTGTCGTTTACGAAGGATACGAAAGCTGCTGATTTGCGTATCCATGGCACGAGAAGCCTCCAGCGCCGTCAGCAAAAATCGCGTAATGCCGGCTACCAGCTGAGTACAGAGGTTCAGAATGATTATTTGGTCGGCCGATCTTTGACTGTTTGATGGGAACTGTTCGCAACTTCCATGTCATAGTAAGGACGAAAGGGAGTCGTTGAGTCGTTCCGCGTTGGGCGGCTGGAGTGAACATTCTCAATTGACGCCAGGTATCTATCCTGAACCTCGCGCGAGTACCCTCTACTTTTGCGCCACACTGCTAGCATCTATGCAGCCATGTAGTCCTTACGGTCGATCATACACACACGTCCGTAAGCATATAATGTCTAAACAGTATGCAACACACCGCCTTCTGCCCCTGGACCAGCCATTTATGCCTTTGGCCTCACAGGAATCTCCTCGTTCCTGATACCCTTCTTGCTCTTAAAAAACTGTGCGCCATCCACCAGACGCCTCTCACTGTTCACACGCGTGTTAACAAAGTCAGGGTAGTTGAGCGTCAGCTCAGCAGCACCATTGACGACGTGGTCTGCAGCCTCGACACCCAACATGAAGCTGTGGTCCTGGTTGCCGACCTCGTACTTCCAGCTGCCGAAGCGGCCACGCGACAGGATGTCCTGCTCCTGCAGACGTGGGAGAAGCTGCTTCAGGACACCGTCACGCTCGAGTGAGGGAGTTGGGTAGCCGTGGTCGAAGCGGCGGTGGTATGTAGAGACAATCTCGTCCTCTGGCTTGAGCATCTCGGTGTTGATGAGGCCCTGGATGCTGTCCTTCAGGAGGTTGGCTTGGTCCACTGGCTTCATGCTCGACTCTGAGACCTCAAGCATGATACTCCAGTACGGACCTTCCTTGGCTGAAGTGTCACTGGGCTTGCTGCCGTCTGCAAGCTGCTGGGTTGGCAACTTCTTGCTTGCGTCTGGCTGGTTGTTCGGCGAGTAATTGGAGAAGATGGTGGCACGGTAAAATGGGCAGTTATCCTCCGGGAAGTAGAGCCAGCACTTGTCGCCAATGCGCTCCGGGCGCGAGCCACGGATACCGACGCCAATGACGTGGGTTGTGCTGTAGTAGAGCTCCTTGGTCAACTTGACCAGCTCATCATCCCTCATTGCCTCAGCCAAGCTGTCAACAGCCATTGTGCTGATCAACTTCTGGTAGTTGATTGTTGTGCCGTCGCCCATGAGCACTCTCTTGTTCTCAGCATCGACGTATTGGACCTTGCCGTGGTCACCAAAGCGTGTCTTCTCTTTCGGGAGGGTCTCGGCGACCTTGATCCAGATGTTGCCGGTACCACCGTGTGCTGGGAAGCGGAAGGTGGCGTTCGGGCCCCAGTTGCCGGCGGTCTTATTGAGGACGACGTTCTTCGTGACGAGCTTGAGGTTGGGAGTAGCGACACGCTCACCGAGCCATGAGCATTGCATCTAGTGGGTTTTAGTCAACGCGCAGACTACGGAGAAATTTGGAGCAGATCTCACCTTTGTCATGGGCACAGCCCACACCTTGTAGTTGTACGGTCTCATGAAGATGTCCGCAATGCCCTTACCCATGGTGCGCAGGGCATGCTCGTCAAAGTCTTTCGGCTTCGTGTTAGACACTCTGGCTTCCAGCGCCGCATCGATCATGCCGTCAAGGCACAATACTTGGTCCTCCTTCGGCAACATAGAAATGTTGTTCTGGAATGGGTAAGGCACCCACAAGCCCTTGTAGCGGACATAGGAGATGCGCTGGTGCTGGTACCAGTCATCCTCCTTCGGCAGCGCCTCGTTGATGCAGTCGTCGAAGTACTTGTAGTGCGAGAAGATGACATGGCCGCCCACATCGTACAAGAAGCCCTCGGGCGTTACGTCGGTCGAGGCCAAGCCACCTGGGATCTCGTTGGAGTCGGCGATCATCCATGATGGGCCATCCTACTGCCGTCAGCCATTGTCGTCGAAGCAATGAATCGGTGCGTCGAGCTCACAATCTGGTGGAGACGCTTTGCTGCTCCAAGACCAGTCGGTCCAGCACCAATGACGAGCACATCGAGATCGCTACGAGTCTGTCAGCAACTTCTCCTTCATTACACCGCCATGTCGTGCTCGACGCAGGCGTTGATGTGTGTGCGCCGGACGCCCGCAAGACCACAGCTTTGGGTATTGCTGCTTTGCAGCTCGATAGCGAAAGATCGGTGTCGGCTCCGGATACTGCATTTCTCTACAAGGCTTCAAGCCACGCCCATGTAGATGCGGGAAGCTTACATTTCCTGCCCATTGGCCTTGCTCATGCCTCGCTTGTGGCCCGACATCGTACTTATGTGATTGCAGAAATGTGTTGACAAAGTGCGGGTTGTCTGCTCGAGCACAATGCAAGAGAGAGGAGTATCGCGAAATATTATCTTGGGTGGGATGTTTTCTCGAGCAACGCCACCAGTACCTTGGACCCTCAAACTCCAAACGGAATACGCTAGTCTTGAAGCATGGACCAGCCTCTAAAGGACGTCCGACAGGCCACGGCCCACAACGCGTTGATTCAGACAACCTTCTGAAACACGACATGACGGCAGCCGTTTTGGATCAACTCGGGACAACTACGTATTCAAATAGACCAGAGCTCGTCACGTCGCACGAAGCTGTGGTTTTGCAAGACTCCAGCAGGCTTGAATTCAAATGGGAAGGGTACACGAGTCTTCTCCCGGCAGCTGCCAAGGTCATCTGGACCTGTGGCGTGCGTGGACTCTGTCGAGGCCAACGCCTTCGCCAGCCGCTTGTCTTAACGACGATGTCATCCACCACGAGTCCTGGCGACGGGACCGAACTTCACACGACAGCGATCCTCATTCATTCAACGAGACATCGCAGCTTTGCCGGCTGATCAACAATTATGTAGACGCGCGGTGGATTATGCTTATGATCCAATCGAAGCGACCGAAATGATGTAGGATCTGAATTGACTTTCTTGAGGCTCACCGCATACAAGGCAGACACCGGCCTCAACAAATTCGCTGTGCGCCTTTCGGACAGCTGCTGTCTGCTGTCATATGCACAAACGGTAGGGACACCGTGATAAATAATCAATCGCTTACCTGCTGGCGTCCGGGGTGATGCATGTGCGAGCAGAACAATTCAGACCCTTGTGCGACAGACTAGAGCCTCGAACTTGATGAATTCCCTTGCTGCAATCACTCTCCGCAGATCTCTAATGTGCATGGGCTCCATAGCGAAGCTTCCCATCGTCCGTTTCACACCTAGGCAGTTCTTGTCGTTGCTTGTCCGGTCAGAAATTGTCGCACCGTCGGTCGGCCTTTGACTCCGGCGCTGATAGCTGGTAGATCTGAGTAACGCGCAAGCCAAAAGAAGGGTGAGGACCCTGTCGCCCTTTTCAGTGGACGCGCATGTCGCACGTGTATGGGCTGAATCACCCTTTATTCATTTTGTGAACAAGTTGTCCTTCTTCTTGAGAGACATATTCTCTCATCGATTGTTCACGCTCTTTTCACGTGTTGTTGCGGCCTCTGCTTGCGTCGCCGAATACCTTAAATTTGATCTGCGACCAATTACGTCGTGTACGGGGTTGCAGCTCAACCATACCTTAAAAGCACGAACGAAACCCCCGTCTCCGCGACAAACGAGCAGCGCTCAGAGCAATCGCACAAACAACCGTCACAATGTCGATGAACGAGAAGGAGAGAGTCTCGGGCGAACAAGAGCGTCAAGGCGCTGAAGCCCCGACATTACCTACAGTGAACCCGGATGCTGTAAAGGAAGCTCCTCCCAAGGCGGCCCTACACCCAGCTGTCTACATTGCGTGAGTGTCGACATGGACAGATTGGAGAGAGCACGGTTTAACAGAGAGCAGGACATGGATAACGCTCTCCTCGTCAGTCATTCTCTTCAACAAATGGATCTTGGACTCGGCCAAGTTCCACTTCCCCATCTTCCTTACGACATGGCATTTGCTGTTCGCGACCATCATGACGCAGCTCATGGCGCGCTTCACGACCACGCTGGACTCGAGGAAGAAAGTGCCAATGACCGGTCACATCTACCTGAGGAAGATTGTGCCAATCGGCGCCATGTTTTCGCTGAGCTTGATCTGCGGTAACTTGACCTACTTGTACCTCTCGGTCTCCTTCATCCAGATGCTGAAGGTGAGCATGGCTGCTACAAACACACGGAAATGCGCCGAGAGCTGATAAGACTGCTGTATAGGCCACCATGCCAATCGCTGTCCTCCTTACCTCCTGGATCATGCGCGTCTCCGAGCCTTCCCTCAAGACCCTTGGCAACGTCTCCCTGATCGTCATTGGTGTGATCATCGCATCATACGGCGAGCTGCAGTTCGTGATGACTGGTTTCCTGTTCCAGGTCGGCGGTATCGTCTTTGAGGCAGTCCGTCTGGTCATGGTCCAACAGCTCCTCTCTGGCAGCGAGTTTAAGATGGATCCGCTCGTGTCGCTCTACTACTTTGCGCCAATCTGTGCGCTCATGAACGGTATTACTGCGCTGTTCTTTGAGGTGCCAAAGATGACGATGGGCGATCTTGAAAATGTCGGGTACTCAATCCTGCTTCTGAACGCCATGGTCGCTTTTGCGCTCAACGTTTCCGTTGTGTTCTTGGTAAGCAATTGCAAGCTATCACTTGCGATAGTAATTACTGACATTGCGCAGATCGGCAAGACCTCTTCCCTCGCCATGACCCTCTCCGGTGTGCTCAAGGACATTCTCCTCGTTGCCGCCTCCCTCGTCATCTTCCGCGACCCCGTTTCTCCTCTCCAAGCATTCGGCTACTCTGTCGCCCTATGCGGTCTCGTTTACTACAAGCTTGGCGCGGATAAGATCAAGGAACACATGGGCCAGGGTCAGCGCGCCTGGGCAGACTATGGTGTGCGTCACCCAGCTCTCAGGAGAGTGATTGTGTTCGGACTTGTCTTGTTCACCATGTTCCTCCTCCTGGGCGGTATTGCAGGCAGTGGTCTGGTACCAGAGAACTACGACCCAACTGGCGGCTACATGAACAAGGTTGGTGGCATGCTTGGATCAGGTTCTGGCGCAAAGGTCGCCGAGCCAGGCGCGTAGAAAAGACACTCAGGACATTTTCAGTAGAAGAGTAGAAGAAGACATGCGACAGGGCAAGGTCGCGACAAGAGCAGTCGAGGTGTGGACGCGTGAGGTCGACGTTGCGCCGCGCGCGGCGAGCATTCGGTGCCAGTCACATTCGAGATACAGATCCGGGATATCCATCATGAGCGGGCGTCATTCGAGTAACGAAGATTGGTTAACACGGAGTGTAACAACACGAGATAGAAAGGGCGCGATATGAGCTCTCGTTTGTATGAAAAGTGCGCATCGAAGTCCCGACCATGGGTCGCTCCACCATTTCTTCGATAGCCATCTCGCATTAAACTGAGTTAACGTGGATCTCAGAGGCTCGCAGTAAAATGAAGAGACGCTTACGACAACCCAGCTAACACAACTTTCTAGATCCGCTTCCACTCGCTCCTCCACTCGACTCCACTCCTTTCAAATAACTGCGCTACCGGACACTTCAGAAGTGTCTAAGGTCTGACTGGCGGAGGGTGTTTTGGGCGAGGTATCGGGTGCTGCGGAGTGCGAGGGAGAACATTTTGGTGGGTGACTCGAGTGTTGACGGCTTTCGAGTGCTTCGTCAGAAGTTCTGCGGGATGTGTTGGGTGTTCTTGGTGATCGGTGGTCTCGCTGCTACGCTATGCGGCCTGGCTTCGGCATCGCGATGGATGTCCTTCATGATGAAAGACAGGCTATGTCAGTGAGCACGTCTAAAGTCCACAGGATGTCTGGACTCGGAAGGTCAATGCGAAGTGCGGAGGTGCGCCATTTGAATCGCGCCATGGTAGCACGAGATCATCCCGGTGCGCTCAATCCAGTAACAGGATCTACACATGGCATGATACCTTGCGCTGTTGCCGAGCGGCATGACCAGTGGATCTGGCTGATGATTTGATGGTGGTGAGTCGCATTGGCTGCTGACAGTGAAGCGCTGTCACATACACGGGTTGTTCTTGGCCATCTTCTCCTTGCCGTCATCATGGCACGCTTCTGGCCAGGAAAGATGATCAAATGCAGTGTTGTGATGTGGAAAGATCATCTCAATTGAGCCACGACTTCCTCGACTCTTTGTTGGAAGATGCCGCTTTGGTCTCTTCACGACTGCGCTTGGTATGCTACAAGAACAATGAAAGCATATACCCAATCCTCCGGCCTCGTGGCTACTAGCCGAGCCGGTCCATCGCTTGAGAACAGCAGACTCATAAGATGGGCAATTTCAATTCATGTCTCCGATCCACGAATCCGGAAGCTTCTCCTGCTGAGACCCAACTCAATTCCTTCATTGTCAAACGACAACACGCATCAACAACCACCGTCGCTGAACGCCTTGCCCTAATCCTCGAAACCTTGCGCAAGAACACCGATCTCACCAGCAGAGAAGTCCCAGGTCTACAATGCCTCTTGGCCGACTATCTGGCGCCTGGAATCGAGAACGATAATGTTTGCTTCACCAAGCGGTTCCTCAAAGTCTTTCGTGATTCGGATACTGATCAGACGTACCATCATCTCTTGAATCAGCTTAATGATACGGAAAGACAATGCTTGGAAAAGTTCATGACCGGTTCTGGCGCCGAAGCAGCGGCAAACGGCTTCCATCGGGACCCATTGTCGCTTTCGCACAGGGCTGGACTCGCACGCCTTGCAGCGGGACCGAGAGCGCCTATCGCGTCTACGGATGGGAAGCTTGAGGAGCCTTACGCACAGAGCGAGGAATCGAAAGGTGAGGTCGAGATTGAGAAAGTAAGGGCGGTGGTTTGGAGGCCGCTGAAGCTGCCAATTATCGAGGCTGTGCCGCCACCGCCGGATATGCCAGATGAATCGATCCCGCTGGCGCTCCGGCCGAAGCAGCCGAGGGGCGAGGAGGAGAAGAGGAGGGCTCAGAGGGAGTTTGAGAGGCATGCTGATGATGACGACCACGCTGAATGGATCTGGTTCCCGTATGACGATCAGGTCTGGGTCAGTTGCTGGGAGAATGCTGCAGATTCTTCAGACGTGCAGCAGCAGCGTTTAAGCAGCGTCAAGGCCTTCTTGCTCTTTGTCGCAGACTTCACCCTCGAAGTCATGCAGTCCTCCCCTCTCCTGGACAGACTGGCAGATGAATCAGGCATAGCAGAAGCAGTCGCCACATTACTCTCCTGGTACGCGATGCTCAACCTCCCGTCCCTCGAAGTAGACGACGCACCCATCATCAGTCCTGTCCCAGATGTCCTGCACTCCCACCGCGCTCTCCAGAACGCCCGCGCACGAAATCTCGAGGTCAGTATCCCGCTCCAGCCACGAGTTGACCAGCAAGATAAATCAGATTACACAGTCTCCCAACGAGCCTGGTGGGACGCTATTCTGAAGGCTTATGAGCACAGCGATAAATGCCCTCAGCGTTTGCCGCTTCGAATGCGGATCGCGGGTAGTACTAATATGAGTAAGGCGCCACAGGGAGGGAATGAATCGGGCACGTGCTCGATTGGGATCTCAACAACGCAGAAGGCCGTGGGTCTGTGGGAGCCGTACGCGCAAGACGTGCTCGAGAAGTGGACTTCGTACAAGGGCCCGGATGGAGAGAGGTTTAGGGTGAGGCCGGTTAAGGGGCAGGAATGGTGAGTCCTTTTCTTGTCGTTGGAGTGGAGGAGGTTTGCTGACTTGATGGTGGCAGGTATGGGGATGAAATTGACGGCAAGCTGTGGGTTGATCGGCTCGAGGAAGAAGACTACAGGGAGGAGTTTAAGCAAATCAAACGAATGCTTGAGAGGATTGGGGTGGGACATGGATGGGCTTTGCAGGATCTCCAGGCTCGGGTGTCGAGTGAGCTGTTTGATGAGCTGACTTTTGACGAGCAAGAAGTCGCTGAGAAGGAGAAAGAATTGGTGACGGACTATGTGCTTTGGTGAGAGTGGTATACCTGATGCAGTGCTGAGGAACCTGGAGAGAAGCATTGCTGGCCTCCTGCGAGCGGATGCGTTATTCGCAGCCTATGCTGCCTGGCTAAGAGCTCGGAACCTCGAGAGCTGGTTCCCTGTTCCGTGTTGACTTGCGGCTGCACGATATCTACTAACACTTGCTATGCTCGCTATGAGATAATGTAGGAAGGCTAGAAATTCAACCAGCGGCCTGGCTGCAACAATACCCGCATCTCGCCCTTATGGTGCAGACAAGAGAACTCCTCGGGGCGCACCTGGCGCCTACACAACATAAGGTCTGAAACGCGGACCAACCTGCTGAAAGTGAACACACTGACTCCAATGCCTGCAAAAATGGCTGCGCTCCGCCGTGCGTGCAGAAGGCATATCTCGAAAATCTCATCTAGACGGCGTACAAGAAACGATCTCAGCAATTAGCTCCAAAAAGTCTAACACTGGAGTTCCTCGCGCAGCATCATTCCCAAAGGCACCGAGACAGACGGCAAGCCCCCCTCCCAGACCCCAGCCCCTAACTCTTCCGCCGTAAAAAAGCTCAGCTGCACTTCTTCTGGGATCATGAAAAGTCCGGGCAGTGCTCCTCCTCGCCGAAAATGCAGTAAAACACATTGACGATACTCGTCCCCGATCCCTCTTTCTCCCTATTCTCAAGCAACCTCCTCTGCACCTGAAGAGGCGCATCAGTGAGTCCCGCGGTGCCATGCTCGGTGCGCTCGTGAGGGGGACTGCGCTTCTGGTGCCCAAGATCGACCATCTTGTCGTTGCTGGAGATGGCGTTGGAGCTTGCTGGAGAGGTAGAACCGTTAGCGTGGTTGATTGATGTGCTTTTTTGTTTCCTTCATCTGCTTCCCTGAACGGAGGGGAGAATGGGGAGAGGAGCGAGGTGAGTGGGGGGAGTTACCTTTGTTCGAAGTAGGCGCGGCCGAGACAAAGATGCTGCTCATCGCGACGAAGAGGAGGGTGGTGGTGAAGGTGAGCTTCATTTTGGTGGTGGCGGACTGGAAGGTCGCTGTTGCGATTTTGGTGGTATGGATGCAGGTGGTGGAACGAAACGAGTTTGACGGGGAGTGCTCTTATCGCTGGAAAGTACTTGGTTGTCGCTGTCTTTTTCTTAGGGACATCGAAACCATCGACAAGAGCTCGTAAGCTCGCAGCAGAGAGGAGGCATTGTTCGAAGTGAGGGGAAAGAAGCATTCGTCCAATGGTGGTCATTGGGAATGTAATTGCGGGCATTTATAGTCTCCAATCGCACATGATTGCAAATCTCCATCCAACTCGTAACCACCTCACTGTCCGCATCTTGAAAGCTAACAGCTTGTCAGCAGAATTGTCTCTCACACGCATTCTCATCGTCAACCCAGCAGCCTGGACACCAACCAGCCCGCCCGCTCTGATCAGCACCGAGGCCTCAGTAGCCTATATCCCTATCAGTAGTGACCCTTCTGCATTACTCTTCACGGCGCCGAAATACTCTCGTCGAAGACAAAACGTCGTAGTAATTCGTCCGGGAAGAATCCTGGTGGGTCCCCCTGTGACCCGTTGCCCATCCAATCCGTCCCAGTCATGAACTTAGATCCAACCAATTAATCAATTAATCCTAACCTTCGAGTGCCATGACTGCATATAAATCCAAAAACCCCGGCACTTCCTACAGCAGTAGCAGACCCAGCAACAATCCACCATCTCATCCCCATCTTCTTTACCCCCTCTTCCGATCCAAATATATCCCCAAGATCCACGAGTCCTATAAATCATACCACTACTCCAGAAGAGAAAAAAAAGTCAACATCTAGACAAACCAGCTATTCACACACTGTTACTCCTCAATAATCAGTACCCCTCTAGGCACAACAAGAAGAGAAAAAAAAAAAAACCAGGCAGGCCCCCATATCCTTCGCTCCTGCTAACCAGCAAACATCCATCCGTTCGCCGCTAGAAAAAAAAAAAAAAAAAAGAAAGTCCTAGAAAGTCATTCGTCTTACTGATCTTTTCCACCGCAATTCAGACCTCCTCCTCATCATCCATCTACGCGATTAACCATAGGCAATAAAACCGTAGTACAGGAACAGGAATCAGTTATCCCCTATCCTCTGCAGCCCTATGGCCATACATACTCTACCATTCTTCTCCAAAACCTTATATACATATCACATGATAAGAAACCTCCCCGTTCCATCCCAGGAGTAGCTGCAGCACTCAATCCTGGACTGGGGGCTGGCGTCTGCAGAATATAAGCCTCCACTTTTACCAATTGACTCGAGAGGGAGTCAGGGAGGTAAATGCGTAGAAGTTCATGATATACAAGGTCGATAGATAGATAGATACATACATAGATACATACACAAATTCTCCACAAGACTCCCAAAATATGTAGTTATGTAGCCATTCGCGCCTTTAAAAACAAAAAAAAAGCAGCCCCCAAGACAAATTTTCCCCAATAAACATCCACGCTATGCAACAACCCAACGCAAACCAAAAATCAATTCAATTCCCAATCAACTTCATCCTCATGCTTTGAAAAGCGCCAATCATCCCGCAAAAACCTCCCCCAAATACCATCTTCAAATCTCACCCAACCTTCAACCCCCCACCCCCAAAACTCCCACTCCCACTCCCACCACCATTCCCCCCCATCATCCTCATCAACGCCTTCCCCCCAATACTCCCACCCCTCAGATGCGCGCTCGCGCCCGCGCCGCCACACCAACACGGCCCAGGGTCACCTTCCTGCTCGACGTGAATCACGAGATCCATTCCCCTTTCGCGCGTGAAGTCCGTGACGCGTTGGAGGACGTCGTCCGGGTCGGCGCTGTGGGCCGCGATGATGTGGATGACGCCTTTGATGGGGAGGGAGGAGGAGGAGGAGGAGGAGGAGGAGGAGGAGGGTGAGGGTTCGTGGGAGTGGGAATGGGAGTGCGAGTGGTCGTGGGTATGATCGTGGCTGTGATGGTCGTGAGAGTGGGTATGAGTATGTGAGTGGTCGTGAGAATGTGAATGATCGTGGTGCGCATGTCCATGGTCATGATCATGCCCGTGCCCATGCTCATGCTCACACCCATGCCCATGCCCATCCCCACCCTCCCCCTCACCCACCCAAAACCTCGGCACCGCATACCCCACCACCCCCCTCAACTCCGCCAAATCCTGCAGCACATTCTTGATGCTGTATTCCTCCGCCTCCGGAATCACCAACAACAACTTCTGCCCCGACGACACTACCAACGGCACCGCGGCCGCAAAGATTAGCACCGCAATCAGAATCGTCGCGGCAGGATCCCACAGGTACCAAGGCCTCCACAATGTCAGACCCGTGGAGATGATGACGGCGAGGGAGCCGCCGGCGTCGGCCGCGACGTGCAGGAAGATGCCGTGCATGTTTTCGTTGTGATGGTCGTGGTGGTCGTGGTCGTGAGCGCCGCCGTGGGAGTGCCCATGCCCATGGTCATGTCCGGCGTGCGCGTGGCCAAAGGCGAAGAGGCCGACCATGTTGACTAGGAGGCCTGCAACGGATACGACGAGCAGCTCCTGCACGTGTCGGAGCTCCTTGTGCTCGACAATCCCTTCGATGGCTTCCCAGACGAACTCGACAGAGACGAGCATGAGGAAGACGCCGTTGCCGAAGCCGGCCAGTGTATTGAGCTTGCCCCAGCCGTAAGGCTTTTCGGGTGTGGGTGGGAGCTTGCTCGCTACAGCTGCAGCGAGACCTACAACCAGGCCGAGGCAATCGAAGAACATGTGTACCGTGTCTGACAGCAAGCCCAGAGAGCCCGAAAGGTACCCATAAACACCCTGCACGAACATGAATGCGAAGTTGAGGGTAGTGAAGTAAGCGATCCGTCTCGAGTCCTTCTCGCTTAGAATGCCATGGAGGAGTGATCCAGGCTCAATATGATCCAGCAGAAATCGTGTAAGTCCCGAATGGCTCGCCGGCGCCGGCGCATGTTGATGATGATGCGTATCCGCGTGTCCGTGATCGTGGTCATGATGATGGTCGTCGTGTCCTTGTCTCCCGTCCGCCGTACTCATATCAAAGAAAACTCCCAAATAACTCAACGCCGAAAGCCCGCCGTTGCAAACGGTCCCTGGCCAGATGGAAGGCGAGTACAAGAATGAGCAGCAGGCTGTGAATAAGCAGCCAAGACCAAGACCAGCTTGGTACTTGCTGCCGCGAAGTGTGTGTGGTTGCGCGAAGAAGATGGCTGCGCTCATGGCTGCGATCGCGAGGGTGCTGAACGTCATTGCTGTGCTGCTGATTGGCGGTGAAGTCTGCCAGAACATGGAGACGGCGATGGTGATGATGGACACGAGTATTCCAGATATCAGTGTCATGTTGACGTCTGCGGACGACGATGTGAGAGGCGAGGTAGCGACCTGGCCGTTCGTAGTGGAGCTCCAGGCTGATGTATGCGCGGTCGCAAGAGCTGGTAATGGCGGTGGCAGGAGCAGCACTGATACCAGCAGCGCCAAATAGCCTGACAACATATGCGTGAAAGGCGCTTGGAACGTCAAGCCAGTGAAGTCCAGCACCATACTCATCCCGACCACGATCGCCGTCGCCGACACCGCCGACAAGATATGCCTCTGACTGAATAGCGATCGCCTCAGACCACCGTCCGCACCCGTCAATCCCGCAGCGTGCATAGCCAACAACACCAACCCCGTCCTCAACCCGCCAATCTGCATCGCCGCATAAAACGGCAAGCCCAGACTCAGTGACCTCAACGCCATATCCCGCGCCGCCCCCGCACTCAACAGCGTCTTCACCGCCCCATCTCCCACGCGCGGCCCTGACCCCCCTTTCCGCCGATCCAACTGCCGCTCCAAAGTCCTCATCTTGGCCAAAATGCCCACCAGCAACAACGTCCCGGACGTCAACGTGCACGCCTCAATCAAGCCGGAATCACTGCTGAACTTCCGCTTCGGCAACTGCACCGTCTGCCCACCGCCGCCATGCTGTAGTCTCGCGTACGCCGGAAGCGGATGTGTGCCACCTCCCAGCTCCTCCCCAGATATCGACGAATACGCCGCGCTGGCCAGCATGTACGGCAATGGGATCAGCATCGCCGTCAGCGCCTCCGGCAGACTGAACCATGACGTCGAGGCAGGCGGGGGGAAGTTGCCCTCGCTCACGATCCTGTCCAGCGCCGGTCGGTACACGGGGCTCCTCGGATCCGCGGGTCTGCCCAGATCGCTCTCTCCCCTCGCTCGCCCGCTCTTCAAGGGCGACGCAGACTTGGTGTACCTGTGCCCGTTCGCGTATCCATTGTTCAAGTGCCCATAGTTCCGCTGCTGCTGCTCAAAAGCGCCCGTGTTCGTCTCGAAGGGCGTGTGCCAGCTCTGCTTCTGCTCGTCGTAGGGTGAAGACAACGGACTCGTCTCTCGGCTCGTCTCGGCGTGTGTGTACAGCGAGCCGTGCGATCCAGCTTTCCTGACGCCATGACTGTTTTGATTTGGAGGGAAGGCGTGGCCGTTCGCTCCTGCCGTTTCAGGGTTGGGAGACAGGTAGGGCGAGCTGGAGTAGGAGTGACTGTGTTGGTGTTGGTGTTGGTGGTGAAAGTGCGAGTGCTGCTGGCTTCCTCCTCCGTTGTCGGTGGGAAGCGCATACCCAGACGCCATGAGCTGCCACCTACTGCCTGAGAAGATCAGTCTATCTGTTCCACTCTCTCATGCTGCCTTCGCAATAATGCTGGCGTCCGATGCTCCCTCTGCCATTCACGTGTCGGCTGCTACGTAACGTGGTCACGCCGCGCGTGGTGCCAGAGACCAGGACGACGACGATGCGATGCGATACGATCCGGTCCGTTATCAGTCGACGGATGTGGAGATAGGAATTACGTGGTGGGCACGGATCCAATAATGTCTTTGTCCAAAATCATCCAAAGGGACGACCCCCTTTTCATCCTGGCGCCCTGGTCTGCGATCCGCACGCCGCTGTACGCGCTTTGCATGTTTCACCCTCCAAACTCTAAAACGCGAAGTAGCCACATTGTGGCGGTGCCACGATTGCAGAACCCTGACCCTATTATACGGAGTATGCCATACATACTCCATACTACACACATCAAGGTGATTCTCGTACAGCACGGCACGGCACGCACATACAGGTGTTCATACCGCTTCACGCCCGATCGCTTTCCCCTGCTGGACTCTTCCGCGTATCATGCTCCATGGAGGCTGCACCGTTGCCACAATCCGCCATGCTATTATGTTCATAGCCGCATTCGTGCTTGTCCGTACAAGTCCAAGCTCCATGGTAACACTTTAGTAATCAACACTTGAGCTCGTCACCATCTCTCCTCCTCCAACTCTACAGTAGCCACGCCCGGAGCTCAAGAGCTGCCTCGCTCCACCTATCCATCGTCTTTGTGGGGTCCAAGAGAAGTTCAAGCCAATAACATCCGCTTAGCTTTGTCAGCAGGGACTTCTCAAGTAGCGGTGAAGTGTAAAATGGCGGAACCTCTCGCGACATTAGAAATATAGAGAAGGCACGAGAAAAACATTTGACAGCATACAAATCGCATCCATTATTGCTTCCAAGTTCTGTACAACAAACATCTCGCCCAAAAACTTCTGACTACTGCACCCAAGCTACCGCATCCCCGGCTTCAATCACGCAATCCCCCGTACCTGCATCAGCTCCATCCGACCCGAGTATAAGCGAACATGGCACCGCTCCTCTACGAACTCAGTATGCCATCTCCATTCCTCACCTCACAAAAAAAGCCCTCTCACTCGGTCTCATAAGCAATGGTCGCTAACGCAGAAAAACGCCAGCCGTCCCCATCTTCATCTCCAACCTCGAGAATCTCAAGCAGATTCTCGAAAAGGGCGAGGAATGGAGCAAGAAGAACGGTGTCGCGGAGGAAAAGATGATGGCGGCGAAGTTGACGGAGGATATGCTTGTACGTTCTACCCATGCAAATCGCCAAACCGACTGTTGTGAAGTACTGAGCTGAGCTGAGCTAACACTCGACACAGCCGTAAGATTCTCCCAATAAACCCCACCCAACCTCACCTGCCATAGGCTTCACAGCGCCACCGCCGCCCCTTCCTGCCCCAGTGCCAGACTAATACTCTCCTTCCCGCTTGCAGCTTCACATTCCAATTCCAAGCCGCCTGCAACGCCGCCAAATTCGTCCCCGTGCGCGTCGGCGGCATGGAAAACAAAGCCCAAGAGGACAACGAAAAGACGTTCGCTGATCTCTACAAACGTCTCGACGACACCATTGCCTTCCTGAAATCCGTCAAGCCCGAGATTTTCGAGGGCAAGGAGACTACGACGGTGGAGGTCAAGAGCAAGTTTGCGAATTTGAAGGTATGTACTGCTTTTTTCCTTCTCTTTTTTCTTTTTTTGTTTGGATAACTGGATGCAAGCAGAGGTCAGTCGATGCATTCATCTGGCTGACTCTTTTCTTAGTTCACTGGCCTCGAGTACATCCAGAAGTGGGCCATGCCGAACCACTTCTTCCATGTCACGACCGCTTATGCGATTTTGAGGAAGGAGGGTGTGGAGCTGGGGAAGTGGGACTTCTTGGGTCCCTTGATGGAGACACATGCTGGGGAGGCTTAAAGGATCGATGGTTTCGATGTATGGGTGGTCTTCACCTTCATAGGATGGGGACCAGCTATTGACATGATCTTCTGCGGCCGTCCAGTGGTTGTAGCACCACGTGTAGACTGAATAAATTAGATGACTGCCTGGTCCAGATATCGAGGATACAGGATGATCCACTTCGTTAACCACTGAAGCCGAATCAGCTGATTGACCTTGAGTAGACAACGCTGCGTTCTGTCAGTAGCATCACAGAGTCATTATCAGGAGTCAGCCAACCAGCAAAGCAGTTCATGTAGAAGTGACTGAATGCGTCTGACCATTTCGAGCCCTCGAAGCATATCAATCGATGTTGAAAATACGAGTGGTGCTTTGAAATGCTTTGCTATTGATTTGACCCGTCATGGGGCGAAAGACAGCAGCAGTTTGACTCGGCTCGCGGGCGAATATTCTGCTACTCGTTGCAATATTCCGCGAGATGCACCTTACGAACCCCAAGCCTGCCACTTCGAAACGGCAATCGAGACGGGTTGGGCTGAGTTCCTCATCCGTTCGCCGCCCGCGTGTGTGCGACTACCATGCTACCGATTGCGATCATTCGATAGACGAAGCCGACGAGACTCAAGCCTGCCACTTTGAGGTGGCAACCGATACGCCTTTCTCAACTCGCCCGGAATTATTAAACGTTCATCGGCCCCGCAATCAGACACTTGATACAGCAGCGGAGCTTTCCCTGCTGGAGGATAGTAGCCCTGCGCCCAGGGTCTCGCCCCAGCACGACGACCAAACCGTGCCGCGTCAAACGGGTCAGGAATGCTTTTGTAGCCTAGACGTAGCAACCACCGGGCGTCTTCCGTCTGACCTTGTGTTTGCAGTGCCTGTGCTGCGCGAACGATGTCCCAGAGCAATAGATACGCCACTCGGCCAGAATCAGGGCTCAGTAGACTCTGGGCGAAGATAGAGGCGGAGGGCGCGGCGTCGGCTGCTCTAAAGAACTGGAGCATTGGCCTTGCGTCCGGTGCTGTGGGTCGGTGGAGCAGTACCTCCGATCGGAGGAACTCGCGGGCGTCTGGATCCGCATGGATATCCAGCTTGAGGTTATCGGCGAAACGATCGAACGTGTCTAATGGTATGTCACCAGATCCCCCCCTTCGTATAGCCGCAACAAGCCATAAACCCAATGGTCTTATTGAAGGCCGAGCACAGAGTCTGTCGGAGTTCTTGGTCGCCCGAGTCTTGACATCGCGAGCCCTGAGATAAGACTCTACTGGCTTGGATAACACTGAAGCTCCATCTGCCCAGTATGCCTGCGCCTCCGCAATGAGACGCAACAATGAGCCTTTGAGATATGAAAGCTCTCTGATCAATCGGCGATCAGTCACTGGAGCAGCCAACAAGCCCATCCATTCCCAGAGATACTCATCGATGCCCTCGGCAACCACGCAACTCACGAGGGTACGGGTGAATCCGACATTGAGGAGTATATCGGCGCTCAATTCGGGTCGTTCAGAGTTCCATAGCCAGAGAAGGGCTCTGGTCCCGGGCCGGGCCTGGATGCAATGCTCACGCACTACCTTCTTCGCTGGCAGAAACAGATTCCGACTCGCAATGTATGCCTCCAGATGCAAGCGGGCCAAGTCCAGATTCCTCTCCTTATCGACGGCGTCGAAAAAGGTGAGCGGGTCGGCTCTGAGCTTAGGGTCAGGTAATTGCTGCGAGCATTGTTCCGAGTCAAGCTTCTCGAGTATCGTGCTGCAATATGTACGAAGTGGCTGCACCGTTACATTCTTAGAGAGCCAGAAATTGTAGAAAGCCTCCGGATCTTTAAGCTGATCAGTGTCACGGTTGAGACTTCCCGCAGCGAGTTTGCTGTCGTCGCCAGGTGCGCGTGAGGCTGCATTCGAAGACGTCACGCGTTGAGATGAGGAGAAGCGCTGCCAGAGCTGCGCTTGTCGAGTCCCGGGGCTGAGTAGCGATCGTCCATGGCGAGCAATGCGTTGAACAATGGGCAGGCCATTGCATATTCTGATCATATTCCAAGCATCTTCAGACGAGTTTGAGAGGAACGAATGAGCATCACATCTCCAAGTCGTCCTTGGTTGGTGTCTTGTGAAGGATGAGGTAGCACAAGGTGAAGAATGGTCTTCCGGTACGCGGCCAAAAGTCAGAGTATCATGCCAAAAATCATTGCATCGCCAGACGCTGTCCTCCCAACACGAAGATCTGTCACATTTCCAGCGTCGTTTGTGAAAGAGGTGTCAAGATGGCATCCTCATGGCTGACACTCTGGGAACTTGCTCTGACATTGGCCGTCATAGTGTCGACAGCCATCACCATCTTCATTCTCACACTTCCAACAGCATACTCTCACTTCCATCCCCATGAATTCAAGGACTCAGACTTCACGGACGACGACAGACAAAACCCAGCAAAGTCAGGATACGAATTTTTCCAGCGCAAGAAGTCAAGTGATGGAATTCTTGAATTCACATCTTCTGTCCAGGTCGTCGTCCTTGGAGACATTGGCAGGAGCCCAAGGATGCAGTATCACGCGCTTTCCATAGCCCGGCACGGAGGATATGTCAATCTCATCGGGTTTGTGGAGAGCGATGTCCATCCAGACGTCAAGACCCATGCCTTCATTGAGGTTACACCACTGGTGCCCTCGCCTTTCCAGACAAGCAACAAACTCCTCTTCCTGTTGTACGGACCTCTGAAAGTCCTTTGGCAGTGCCAGGCTCTATACCACGCTCTCGGTTACCGCACCAAAGCATGCAAGTACATGCTCGTCCAAAATCCACCCTCAATACCTACTCTAGCAGTAGCAGGTATTGTGTCGTTCTTCCGGAACACCAGACTGGTGATTGACTGGCATAACTTCGGGTACACCATACTTGCCCTGAGGCTTGGGCCCATGCATCCATTCGTCAGATTGAGCGAGCTGTACGAAGGAGTCGTTGCCAAGGCAGCAACCGCCCACTTTGCAGTCACGAATGCCATGTGTCGGGTTCTGAAGCAGAAATGGGGTGTCGATGCCCTGCCACTGCATGATAGACCGGCTGAGCACTTTCATCCTCTCAGCACTGAGCAGCGAATGGAGTTCTTGAAGACGAGGCCGGAGCTGAAGGACCAAGACTTCACGCTCGAGAGTCGGTCTTGGCGGCTGATCGTATCTTCTACGTCTTGGACACCTGACGAAGACTTCTCGATACTGCTGGAAGCGCTGGTACAGTACGCTGAAGCTCGAAAGCAGAGACCAGAGCTGCCAAGCATGTGGGCGGTCATCACGGGCAAGGGGCCACAGCAGGCATACTACAAAAACAGGATACAGCAATTAATTCATGAAGACAAGCTGGACGAGACGATCATCTCGACAGCTTTCCTGCCCATTGAAGACTACGCCAAGCTTCTCGGCTCAGCAGACTTAGGAATATCACTGCATACGTCTTCCTCTGGAGTGGACCTGCCCATGAAGGTAGTGGACATGTTCGGGACTGGATTGCCAGTGGCAGGCAAGAAGTTTGAGGCCTGGCCCGAGCTAGTAAAGGAAGGAGAGAACGGAATGGGATTTGATAGTGCCGAGGACCTGGCTTCGTTATTACAGCAGCTGTTCGGCACTGATGGAAGATTACTCAACCAGATCAAAGATGGTGCGCTGAGGGAATGCGAGAGGAGGTGGGAGGATGAGTGGACACCTGTCGCTGGCGAGCTATTCAGACTCAAGTGAAGAATCAAGGGTACTGGTCACATCAGGTCGGTTGCGATTACCTACTGCACCTCTAACCGGTCTTGACCATTTATCTGGTCCGCGTCTCAATCTCTCTTGTGACCAACTTTACCAACGCCTCTCAGCCCCCATACCGATACTACCACAGTCGCAACGACAGTCGCAAAACAAAACCAGAACGTTGCTCTGTACCCAATAAGTAGCGCCTCCGGACTATCTTTGTCTCCGATCCCAGACTTAGCAGTCGTCGAAGCAGCGATTACCGCCACCAAAGCCAGTCCAACGGCCTTCCCAATCTGGGAGACAGTGTTAAAGACTCCGCCCGCCAGAGCCTGAGTCTTAGCTGGGAACACAGAGGTAATGAGGAGATTTGCGATCGTGAAGAGTGCGTCGGCACCAATTGCGTTGAAGCAATTCGCTGGGAATGCTGTGGACCAGTAGGGCGAGTGCACGTCTGCAGGCACCATGACCAGCGGAGCAACAGCGGCCAGAGCGCAGCCGGCCCACACAATATGGTTGGCTTTCACTCGATGCACCAGCAGGCCCACGATGATGTTGGATGCGGTACCTGCTATGGGTGCCGGGAGGAACCGAATGGATGCTTGTGTTGCGCTGAGAGCTTGGACATTCTGGAAGTAAAACGTTTGGATTGTCTCTCTATGATGTTGTCAGTCGGAATAATCTGGATCCATGCAGTTATGTTGCTTACAGTGCATTGAAGCTGCCCCATGTGAGGAACACGGCAGTGCAGATACTGGTGAACACCTCGTTCCTCCACAGCGAGTTCGGTATTGTGGCCGGCTTGTCAGGCTCTCTTGTCGGCCAACCCAGATGACGAAAGCTAGGATCAGTGCGACTGAGGTGCATAGCAATGCAATCGTCGTAGGATGATGTATGTCTGCTATGTTCCCGGAGATGGCAGCCAGAGTGTTAAGTAGCATGGCAGAAGCAGCACTTGCAATCGTTGCACCGACCCAGTCGATCTCAGTCATGAGTCGCTGGAGCCTGTGGGACCAGCCCAACGATTTAGCGGTTTCGACATCGCCAGGCTTGTCTAAGGCTTGCGGCAAGCCCCAAAATGCAACGCCAACGCCAAAGATGACAATAATCAGAATCGCAGAGATATAGAAGCCGTACCGCCAACCAATCGTACCAGTCCTGGAACGAACATATCAATGGCCCCACCAGCCTGGTCGAATACGAGCAGACTTACAACACACCACTCAACGCCAATCCAACACTGAACCCGACCGGCTGCCCACCACCCATAAACGCAAATGCAAAATTCCTCCTCTTGCCCTCAAAACTGCCCGTGATAATACTAACAGCACTCGGCAAACAAAAGCTCAGCGCCACACCACTCAAGCCACGAAAGAAGATAAGCTCCGCGCCATTCCTACTCAACCCACAGCCAAGAATACATCCAGCTTGAAGTACAGAGCCGAGAAGGTACATGAAGCGCGGGCCTAGTGCGTCGGCTACAGTGCCGGAGAGCAGGAGCGTGCAGCCATTTGTTAAGGCTTGGATGGAAGTGGGCCAGAGTTGGAGGCTGGGTGGGATGGCAAGGGCGGGGAGCGCGACGGTGGTGAGACCGTTTAGGAGAGTACTGATGGCTGTGATGAGGGTGACGGAGGCGATGATGGCGGCGGTGCGACCTTTGGAGGTCACTGTGGCTCGTCTTTCTATTCTCTCATGGATGGCTGGGCCTGACTCCGCTGAGGCAACGCGTGAAGGTGAAGAAGGTGGGAAAGATCTGGTGGTCTTGACTGCAGTGGGCGGTATTCTGAGCACTTCAAGCTCTGTCGAAGTCTCCGCCATGTCATTCTGAGGTAGTGTTGCTCTCACATAAGGCCCGGATTTGACGGCGGACGTGCTGAGTGTATAAGAATGCAACGAACGGTCCCTTCCCGCAGCCACATGACTAATGCCGTTAGACGGAACGTACGTTCGAACTGCTTACACAATCCTCACACTGGCGAATACTTTGCGACGTCGTCCTCATCCTCGGTGGCCTCCGCAGGCACTAGATGCATAACCTCCTGCGTCCTAGGTCCAGTATACTTCCTCCTCGCACCGCTCCACCACCAACCTAACGAGAAAAGTCCTACAAATCCAGCAACGACAACCGCATAATTCATGTTCGTCGCCGTGACTGGCTTCGTAGTTGGGAAGAACAGCACCACACTGATGAACAACACCCAGCAGATCGCCAAAACATTTAAAGGCTTACTCCATCTTCCCAATGTGAATGGTCCTTCGATGAACCTGACACGATCGGCGTAGTACTGGTGCGCGAACAGCACAGCGATGTAGCTGAGATCCAGACACGGCGCACAGAGATTGAAGATTGCAGTGATTGTTTCTGTAGACCCGATCGCGATTAGGTTCAAGCAGCAGCAGAAGAACACCACAAACCAGACAGCATTGATCGGTGTCCCCGTGACACTGTTGATGCGACTCCACACGGTCGAGAAAGGTAGCGCTTCGTCTCTGGCGAAAGCATAAGTCATGCGCGCATTGGCTAGCAAGGCTGAAGCGCCCGTGAAGAACTGGACCAGGATGACAAAGAACAACATCGCGGTGCCTCCGCTCCTGCCACCAGCATTGAGGAAAATCTGTGCGATCGGAAGCCCAGTGGGAGACCCGACGATGTCGTCTCGGTATGTCGGTGTCAAGCAGAACGTGAAGGTGATGTTCAAGAGCAACCCCAAAATTCCGGAAACCACAACGGCCAAGCGGATTGCCAGTGGACCTCGCACAGCCGCGTCATGCGTTTCTTCGGACATATGAGTCGTACCGTCGTAGTCTGTCATCACCCAGGCCACGTTCAAGAAACCAAGAAGGAAAGAGAAGCCTTTGCTTCCCCACCCGGAGCCGTCTTCGATATTTGTAAACACGAATTTCGCATTCCTCTTGTCTGGCGTCAAGACGAGTAGAGCCACGCAAATCGCAATCGTCGCCAAGATGTTGATGGGCGCGAACCACAGGATGATACGGTGCAAAGCCTTTGTGGTCAACGAACAGATAGCGCCGAATATAAACAGCGTCAGAATCGCCACCAGCACCGTCTGGGCGGCCGTCGGCGAGTAAGCATAGCTTCCATCTGTCAATCCAGAATTCATGCTCGCTCCTGCCAAGATCATCTGTCCGATCGTGTATGCTAGACTCGCCACGCCAGTCGCCTGGCCCAAGAAATTGCACCAACCAATCACCCAAGCCCAGATCGCTACATGCTCAGGTGGAACCACATGTTTCGTGACGAAGTACATCCCGCCGGCTGTTGGATAGGCAGACACCAACTCAGCCACGCAGGAAGCGATCACGAAGGCCATGATGGAACCGATGAACCATGTCCAGACTGCTGTGGCCGGTCCGCCAAGGGAGATGGGCACGCCGTATGTGGCCGGCTGGGAGCCTAGGACTCCAAGAATGGAAATGGCGTAGGACACTGTTGACCATTTTGTGAACTCGCGGCGTAGCTCCTGGATGTCGCGTCAGGGCTGAAATGTACAAGATGGAGTGGTACTTGGTACCTGTTTGTAGCCTATTCGTGCCAAGAGCCTCTCATCATCGTCTTGTATCGATGCCATTGCCACAGTCTGTATGTCTTCGGCTTGCTTCTTGTCGACCGGTAATGACGGCGATACACGTGCTGGTCCGTCTGCTCGTTTGGCATCCATAATGTAAGCGAAAGCTTTCACAGCAGGAGTCGTCGCATCATCTCAAACATCACTTGAGGCAGACAGACAGGCGCTTTACAGCATCTCCCAATTGCCAAAGAGCGGTGATTGAGGGCTGACAGATGCAGCCATGAGTTCCGACAGCGGCGCAGAATCCCAGTCGTCGGGAAGGATAACGAGGACCATCATGGTCGACACTCCAACTTTAACATAGTGCTGCCCAGTCGCTGTGCTTGCCATATGCCGGGATGGCAAAGACCAATGCCAGGGCTTCGGTTTCGTCTCTCCCCGTCCGACTGAGTAACGACTAACGAGACGGAGGACTTACCGATGCGGCCCAGTTTGAGTGTCCTAGGTCTGGGCCTGCTCGGTCAAGATGCTCACTCCTACTGAACAGGACGTGTGAAGTAATCTGAGCAGTGGTGAAGTCAGCTGTCCTCGTAAGAGTCCCAGTCGTATGGTAAAGCAAGAAAACCATGCATCATTGAAGCATCTACAGTCCAGTCGGACGGAGACGCGCTCGTGCATGCAAGGAGTAGTTTGAGATAAGCGCGGTGCGTAACGGACTGCAGGCATCGTGAAGGTGCTCCCGGCATTGATACTCGATAGGGCTGAGACAGCGCATCTCCAGCGCTGCAGGCGCGCTAGTAGACACCTTCATGCATCGTGTAGATCTGCCGTGCGCTGTCATCCATAGCTCTGGGAGCCTAGGCGCAGTTACCGCTTGTCAAACTCTTGCGTTTGGCAACGACATGCTACGCTCAGTGGTCTGCTTCAATGGCCATGTGATCCGCGTGAGCCTTTTAGCCACTATTTTTGCTGTCATGAAGTTGCCTTGGTCTAGGCAGCGCATTTCCTTACGCCGCGTTAGAAGGCATGCAAGGTTATCGAGGATGAGACTCCGCGGTCTGAGCATGTTTTTCCAGAGCGGTGACCAAGCGGGCCGCCGACCGGGTCAACGAGAAAACGAGAAAACCCAGGAGCATGGCACGAGCCGGTCTGGCGGTGTGTGTGAGACGTCAGATTAAGCCACGTGGTGACCCAGGATGACTCGGCAGATTGATGATAGAGGTGTTGATTTCCGAATGGTGCAGAGAGATGGCATTGCGCAGACGAGAGGTATCATCGTTCCGCAATCTGCCGCACCGTCCCGTTCCACGCGAGGCACTGACCGTTGTTTTAGCAGTGGATTCGACGATCTCCTGTAGAGAGCACAAGTCCACGACACATCGATGTGCATAACTCGCAGATGTCTCGAGGCTTTGATTATTATCGCGTGGGATAGATCTTGGACATGACTGCGCTTTGAATGAACGGACAAACAAGGCTCACAACACGCTACGCGGAGCGTTGTAGCTGGTACCGCTACGCGTCCTCAAGTTCTATCATGTTCGACGAGGCACTGGTGCATCACGGCACACCCTCCACCTTCCACACTTTGACCGCTGCATCCGCTCCTGTGCTGACGACCCTTGCTTCCTCGACCCAGCAGACAGCTCCGACACCCTCCTTGTGCGCGTTCAGCGCCTTGATCCTCTTTCCCGGATCCGCCAGACTCCATACGAAGACGTTAGTGTCTAATGCTCCACTGACAGCCTTCTTACCATCAGGACTCCAATCAATACTCGTCACTCGTGCCGTGTGCGCAGACCATCGGTTCGTCTCCAGTTTCCACTCGCCTGAAGCATGCACATAAGCAAAGATCTTGCCGTTGGACAGGCCAACAGCCAGGTGTGAGCCATCAGGCGAGAATGCTAGAGCCGAAACTGGTGATGTAGGTTCCGACAATGTGGTCATGGCGTCGAAGGAGGCGGGTGATCCGGCCTTGAAGATGCGGACCTTCTTGTCGTCGGAGCCAGCCGCGACTACATCGCCAGAAGCAGCTACGCAGGTTGGAGGCGACGGCAGAGCCTGCTTACCGACTTCGGCTCCGTCCGCATAAGCCGCAACACCGTTTGCAGTAGCCACGAGCGTCTGGGCCTTGCCTTTCACGACAGCGACTGCCACGCCCTTCGGCTGCCCATCCGTCTTTATTGCAGAGCCAACGAAGGATGATTGTGCAGCATCGACTGTCCGCAATGTGTCGTCCCATCCGACACTATATATTCTGCCCTCCTTTGCCGAAGCAGAAATACTGGCAACGTAGTTCGAGTGAGATTCGCCGTCGATTGGCTTCGCAGATCCGGTGCTTAGGTCCCAAGATCGTGCCCTCCCGTCGTAGCTACCTGTCCACAGGGTCTTGGTCTCTGTAAGGTATGCAGCGGACGTGATCGCCTTTTGATGGCCCAGCACAGTCCTCACAGGTGTGTCCTTCCCTTCCTGGAAGTAGTTAAGGTTGCCTTCTAGGTCAATTGATATGATGAGGCCGTCAGTGCGGCCAGCAGGCCAGGTAACGCCCACTTGTTGATGCGAGACGTTCACGCTGCCCTCCTCACCCATTCGCCAACTCTGCACCACCTTTCCGCTTTCTGCATCCCACACTTTGACCGTCTGGTCACCACTGGCAGTAGCGAACTTCTTACTGTCTGGAGCCCAGCTGACAGCAAAGATACTGCCCTTGTGCTCGCCCTCCCCGACCTGCTTGATCGCTTCCCCAGTCTTGCCGTCGTAGAGCCATATCCTCCTGTCACTGCCTACACTGACTAATGTATTGCCGTCCGGGCTGAATTGCGTATCGTAGATGAACTTGTCGTGCTTACTTCTCAAGCTCGTGTTGAACTTGAATGGTGCTCCGTGGAAGAAGCACAAACTGGTATCGTCTGACCCTGTTGCCGCTCTCAGTGGTCTTTGCTGCCGTATGCTGACGCAGTTAATCTGGCTGCTGTGTCCACTGATCTCTCCGACACTGTTGCCTGAGTCCGCAGTAATGCAATGTCCAAACCGCTCTTTGCCATCGCCCACAGCAATGATCCTTTGGCTGTCTCCATCCCATGCAATATCATTGATACGCCCAGCAATGATGTGGTACTCGCCCTTTGTGTTCTCCGCGCCCTGAGCATCCCATACTCTTACACTCCCAGTGACATCTCCTGAAGCGATGTAGAAGCCAGAAGGAGCAAATCGAGCTACGGTTGTCTGGGCAGTGTGGCCCGTGTATTGCTTAGAGACAGACGGATCATCGATCGAGCGCACGAAGATCGACTTGTTCGAGGCGTATGTGATGCGTTGACCCTTGGAGTCGGAACTAAGAGGTGTTGGTTGACCGCGGGTGGTAGTGGGAGCGGCGGCCCAGATGGCTTCTATTGCCTGAGTCAATACAACTGAAGCTCACCAGAACAGGTATGATGTAGCGCCTATAACGTACCTGAAGTGATGGACATGGTTGCGATGTGTGGTTTCAATGTTTACAAACGTTTGTTGACCTAGAGCTCAGCAACATTCACTTTGGCGGGTGCCTGGCGGGGTGCTTGCTTGCGTCAGTGGGGCAGGCTGCATTGTTGGATCTTGCCAGGCTTTTGCGACATCTCATTACCTCTTCATCCTTGACGATATATTTGGTATACCATCTCATCATAGTCCAATCGATAAGGCAAATACATCAGCAGCATGCTGTCTCGCGATGGCGGACGGTGCTCCTTCACTATCACCTCCGCCTAAACTTGTACTTGGAGACTTTGCTTCGGAAAGATGACCATAATGAAACCTGAGACAGGAGTAAATCACTGAACAATGGTCAAGAGCCAAACCACACAGCTTGGCTGCGTGGCTGATCCGAGCGGTTCATGCCGAAGTGCTGAGTTCGCCGGTTGAGGATGTTTCCCTCTCGTGAGAAAGACACTACACGAGGGTGAGCAAGTGTCCTGGATGTGATATGTCAGCTCCTACGGGGCCAAACTCGACAAGCCCAAGGGTCGTCTCCAGGTGGTGAATCGGGCTCCTCTCTTGGGTGCAGTGGGCGAGCAAGCCGCTCGGGTCGCCTCCGTGCTATTGCTTCCACTTCTGATACTCGGTAGTGGCGGCTTGGCAGGACGACGAGCTGAAGTGGGCGGAGGAGCATGGAGGTGCGGATGCGGATGCTGACGAATCTGTCGCTCGGGTTTCTCGATCCACAGCGCTTCTGCGAAGCGTTGAGGCCGTGGATCAGCTTCGTCTGCATGTGACTGGCAAAGGGACCTCGGACGACAATGGTGACGTTTTCATAAGCTTGGAAAGCACAAAGGTCTTGCGCAGGTCGAGAAGCATGATCAAGATGGTGCTGCGCCTTTGGGAAGGTATGTAGTGCTCCATGTCTATGCTGATTGGTGATGTTATGCTCGAGTAGCCAAGGACGCAGACCCTTTCAAGAATTTCCATTACTTTCTGTACCTACCCATGTCCTCATTCGTGCTTGCAATTGCACAGGCTACTTCCACGTGCAAAGTGGAGCGCACCTGCTGGAATAAATTACTAGGCAGACGCGCTTCAGCTTCGGCTGTCACTCATGCCTCACTTTCCAGTACTTCTTCCGTCTCTTCGTTACAAACGACATCCCTGTATCCATCGAAGATTGGCAGAAACCATCCGGCGGACACAGTAATGATGGTGCACACGCGCACCCTGGCCAAGTTCTTCGCCGAGGGCCACCGTCGACTACACACTCCACCAGAAGGAAGGACTCCGCTGCTCGAGCTTCCGCCGGAGTTGCGAAACAGGATCTGGGAGGAATGTCTCAAGCCTCAGTCTCCTTGGTTCAGTTGCGGGTTGACGCCTAAAAGATGCATAAGCCCTCCCCTTCTCCGCACATGCCAGCAGATCCATGACGAGGCTCGCGGGTTGTTCTTGGCTTCAAACGTCTTCCTAATCTGCGGCGAAAGCAAGCCATTTACTGCGCTAAGGAACTGGCTCAACAAGCTTGGTGTTGAAATGCGGAAGGCATTGAGGACTCTCTTGATCTTTCGAGTTCAGAAAATGGCAGAGGAGGCAGGAAACCTTGTTCTACTCAAGGACGATTCAGTATGGCGGATGGGCGAGGGCTTAGGATTCATCCACTCCAGTTTGGTTGCGGCTGGGTTGGAGGTTAGGAAGGACGCGTTATTCTTCTACCACGACGCGCGTGACGATTTGGACGATTTGCAGGCCTATTGGACGAACCTGCAGCAGCTGGAGGAGGAGCAGCATGGTGCGGACGCCCTCGCTTGATGGATACGGTACGAGCTTCGAAAACTGATAGTCGACGGCCAAAACTAATGAGGCTGCTATCAGTTTTGGCTGAGGACACGTGCTGCAGCAAGGCACTTCGCTACATGCATGGGTAGAGCTAAGGTCAGTCGCGGCTGTGTATTCTCGTTTAGATACTTAATATTCGCGAGTGTTGCATAGACCACTTTCACATGCGAAGTGGGTCGAATCTGCCTGACGTATATAGCGGCTCTCACATCATTCCTATTCGGAACCTTTTTGGCTTCTTTGCGATCGGGCCAATACATCCACGTCCATCCTAAGTCCTAACAACACCTCGAGTGCCCACCGCCATCAAACGAAGAAACAGCCAGCAGACAGCCAATAGGGTGAAGATGGTGCAGACACGCAGACAAGCGAAAATACTGGCTCAGACGGACTGTTGGACTTGACATGCTGAAAGTGCGGACGACGATATATGTCTCAAATGAGCGTAGTTGGAATGCGCATGAGTTTCGCGGTAGCGATGATGAGAGAGCGGTGGCAGAGGAGAGATTGCGATGGTATCATTCAAGACTGGCTGCAGAAGGGTTGGAGATCCGTGGAGATGCATTGTGAGTGAGGAGGAAGGTCCGGTGGCAGACTGACCTGGAAGAGGACTGGCGAGTCACTTGGACCAATGAGCCAAAGGCGGAGGAGAGTGGTGAAGATACTGGCATCGCTGACAGTGGATCTGGTGCTGCGGCATGAGCTTTGGGCGGAGTTCGTGTCATGACAAGTCCGGCAGAAGGGAGACTGGATCACCTGTCAGTAGCTGATCTGATGGCTTGTTGCATGCAAACATAGCAACCAGTCACAGTGGGAGTCAAGGTCAGCGTTTCAACAGCAAACAGGAGTATTCGAGAGCCAGATATCTACTAGATCGCCCAAAGTACCCCCAGTCTTACACTCTCCAACCCTGATACGCTACTTATCATGTGTTGGCGCTACCGTCTCCGTTGTCCGACATGTCACCACTCCGACCTCTACTCGATTATCTGCAGCCAAGGCACCGAAAAGGACGATACATCCTGCGACAAGGGCAGATACGACAGCCAAGACGATGAGATTCCTCCGTCAAGTGGGGTTCGCAACGCTCCTCGGACGACTCGGGGAAGAAATTACTGGTGTCGAATTAAGTGCACGGAGTGTGAGAAGTGGATGTGGTACTTGGAGGAGGATTATAGGCTGCGACTGATGAGGAGTCAAGGATATTGACTGGTCTCGAATGTTCGACGATCCTGCGAAGCAGACAAAGCTGGTAGTCCTGCAGTGCTTGGAATTTACTCGTGACAAACACATTGTTGAAAACACTATTAGCATTACTCACAATGACAAACACTCTCCCCCCCCCCCCCCCCCCCCCCTTTATCAACTCTTCCTCCAGTCCACTCGACTCCATCCCTCTTATCCCTCACACCCCTCCATAACCCTCCCATCATGTGCTGGGCCTACCTGATGCGCTGCCCAACCTGCCTCAAAAACGAACTCTACTGGATCAACTGCAACAAAGGCCGCGGCGACAATCAATCCTGCGAGAGGGGCAGGACCGGCAGCGACGGCCACGAAGTCGAGCCGGCAAGTGGCATTCGGAATGCTCCTTGGACGTACTGGGGCAGGGAGAATTGGTGTAAGGTCAAGTGCGTGCATTGTAAGGGCTGGATGTACTATTTCGAGGAGGAGTCGAGGGTGAAGAGGTTGAGGAAGATGGATGTTAATGTGCCTGCGAGGAGGAGTCCGGAGGTCGAGGTCAAGGAAGAGGAGGTTGAGAGTGAGGAGGTGGAGAAAGAGTGAAGGACTCTTTTTCGTGTGGTGGTCTCTTGAGCTCGTTCCTTCTCTGTAGATCGATAAATATCAGGTAGTACGTACTGTCGTCTCACGATTTCGAAAGCCACCACCTTCGACGGCTCAAAGCGATCAGTAGACTGCTGCATCATAACCAATCCGGGAATTTCTCGGGCTTCGAAACGCAAATATATATTTAATGTTAGTGATCATGCCTTCCATCAAGCGAAACGGTTGTAAATAGAATCCAGCAATGGCGCGGTCATGGACTCATGGCTTAGCGGTTTAGGGTCGACCTTGTTTCCTTGGCTACCAGGAAACTGGTGGAGTTCGTTTTTTGCTATTTGAATGTAAGGTTCGCCAAGCAGGATGGGTTCGATCATGGTATGGGTTTGAATTGTGAATTGAGAGGATCTGATTTTCGTGTTTCGTTTGATTGGCAATGTATTATTTCGCCGCCGACCTTTCGGTATCAAAAAACGGTGTCATTAATTGTGGGGTGAGTAGAGGGTCGCAATCGAGTGTGGGTCTTGAGGCTTGGCGATCGAATGCGGAAGGAGCGATGCATCATGACTCACCCCTATTGGCCACCGCACAGTATTGTCATCGATCGTGACATTGTTGCAATGTCAAATTCTAGCTCTCGACACACAAATATGTCGAGGAAACAAAAGGCCAGCAAACAGACAACTGCTCTCGACTCACATATCTACCTGCATGGCCTCAAGTCCCCTCCGCACTTCCTCTCTCATCTGCACACCTTAGCACCACTCTCGCTATGTGCCGGAGCTACATTCTCTGTTGCCAGAACCCCGAATGCAGAGACCCTGGGATCTACTGGGTCTACTGCCTCGAAGGCAATAGGCAGCAAAAAGAACCCTCCTGCATCGTGCGCAGGTACCGTCAAGCACTACCTCACAGCGCCGTGCCGTCCAGTGACACACAATCAACGCCGGGAGAGAGGGGCCATGGGAATTGGTGCGCAGCCCGTGTATGCACTGTGGCAGCTTGTTATTTTTGTTTGAGCCTATAGTCAGGATGAGGTTGCGGGTCCGTAGATGATAGCAATCGTCCAAGATGTGACGAGGAAAATGAGGACGGCATTAGGTCTTCCATATGCTATGTTGTTCAAGATGTATGAATGAAGTGTGGACTAGCTATCGAAGATGTGGTGATCCTGTGATTTTGTGGTCCAAGCGTGGTGACGCTGTTCCGAATTGGGAAGTTGCGCGATGGTACCTGCATGAGCGCGTCATAAGCCTCGGCTCGCGATTGCAGGTAGCTCTTCTCGCAACTCCTTCCCGTTTCGCATCCTTGACGTGACACACAATTTTCTGGACCGCACCGATGCCCAAGCGAAAGCTGGCGCAAGACGCCGTCCAGGACGACTCTGATCTTTCGCCGCCGCCGGAAGACCTGCTTGGTGATGAGGTCGTGCCTGCTGCAAATGGTACTGTCAAGAAGCCTGCAAGCAAGAAGCGAAAAGCTGGCAAGACCGAGACAATTGTCGCGCAGGAAGAGACTGTAGAACAGGCGCCGAAGAAGCGCAGCCGCAAGCAGAAGGTAGAGGTCAAGGAAGAGGAAGAACAGGAACCAGTAGCCTCGGAGACCAAGAAGAAGAGACAGCGCAAGACCGTGGTCAAGGAGGAAGAAGAGCAACAAATCGGGGAGAACGGCGAGACGAAAGTCAAGAAGAAACGCAAGTCGAAAGCACAGCAGGAGGCAGAGTTGGTTGAAATGCCATTGGCAGCCAGGACAGCAGGCCATAAGCTGTACATTGGCGCTCATGTGTCTGCAGCAGGAGGTCAGTCTAGTCTATGTAGCCGTACGTACCCTCCCAAAATGCTGAATGTATCTCTCCAGGCGTCCACAAGTCCGTCCTCAACGCCGTCCACATCGGCAGCAACGCTTTCGCCTTGTTCCTAAAAAGCCAGCGCAAGTGGGCCAATCCACCTCTGCAGGACGATCACTGCGATACATTCCACTCGCACTGTAAGCAGCACGTCTATGATCAAACCCAGCACGTAGTGCCTCACGGCTCCTACCTCGTCAATCTCGCCCATACAGACGCAGAACGAACCAAACAAGCCTACGACTCCTTCGTCGACGATCTCAAACGCTGCGAGAAGCTCGGCATCAAGCTCTACAACTTCCACCCCGGCAACGACCAATGCGGCGATCGCGCCAAAGCCATCGCGCACCTAGCCTCCAACATCAACAAAGCTCATGCTGAGACCAAAAGTGTTGTCACACTCCTTGAAAACATGGCCGCAGGCGGCAATGTCATAGGCTCCACCTTTGAAGACCTCCGCGACACCATCGCCCTGGTCTCGGATAAAACCAGGGTGGGCGTCTGCCTCGACACCTGCCACGCGTTTGCTGGCGGCTACGACTTGAGGACACCAGACAGTTTCAACAAGACGATGCAGCATTTCGACTCTACGGTCGGCCTTTCCTACCTTCGCGCCGTCCATCTCAACGACTCAAAGGCGCCTTTCGCATCGCACCGAGATCTCCACGCCAACATCGGCACTGGCTTTCTCGGCCTCCGGGCCTTCCATACTTTAGTCAACGATGCGAAGTTCGCAGGACTGCCATTAGTGCTAGAGACGCCGATCGAGGTGAGGGATGAGGAAGGTGAGATCGTCAAGGATGAGAAGGGCAAGGAGGCGAAGGAGGATAAAGGCATTTGGGCGAGGGAGATCAAGATGCTGGAGGGGATGGTGGGGATGGATTTGGAGTCCGAGGAGTTCAGAGAGATGGAGGAGAGGTTGGCGAAGCAGGGGAGAAAGGAGAGGGAGAGGTTGCAGGATCAGGTTGACAGGAAGATTGAGAAGGATGAGAAGGCGAAGAATAAGGCTAAGAAGAAGAAGGGGAGAGGTGGGAGGGGCAAGAAAGGAGAGGATAGTGGAAGTGAGGCTAGTGAGGTGGAGGAGGGCTGAGGCCGTAGGGACCGGTGCTGAGATTGGAGCCTTGCACTTGGAGCGAATGCAGTATGACTTTTCAAGCTACTGCTTATTGCTCGCAGCTGCTTACCTTAGAATTGCCAAAGCAGCATTCGTGGTACGCTTTGATGGCATCGTTCGCAACCAGCGTCGTCATCAAGAACTGACAGACGGAGCCTCCAGTCGCTCCTCCATGCTTTTGCTAGTCGCCATCATCCGGACTCGATTGATCTCACTGCGATCGACTGCACCAGCAACAGCACACCCGTCGTCAATGGCAGATCCCGTTCCTCATCGGCAAAATCGCCGTGCAGGTGTTTGAGCCGCCGGTGCACTGCCGAGATACATCAGTACAGCACACACTGCCAGGAATCGGAAAGGGGAGGAGAAAAGACCCACCGACCCCTCAGGGAAACAATCCACCTGGTCTCTCGTATGCGTATTCGGGTTGCAGAACACACACTTCTGATAGAACGAACTCTCCGTGTCGTCCGAGCAGATCTGCAATAATCCACCTCGTCATCAGCAAATGGTCCCTTACTTTGGCTTCTTGCACACTAAGACCTGTACTTACGCCTGGAATCCTCACGACAGCACTGCCAGCCTGGTTGGCATCGGCGTAGGTCGTGATATTGCTGGCGTCGCGCTTGAAGCTGCCGGTGCAGACGATGTCGTCCGCGTCGAGGACGTCTTTGAGGTCGGGTGAGAGGGTTGGGATGGCGAGGGTGAGCTGCGTGGCGGCGAGGAAGATGGAGGCGAGGGTGAGGAGCTTCGGTGCCATTGTCGGTAAGGTTGGGATGGATGGCTTGGTTGACGAGATCGTTTGGTGTTGGCTGGGCGTGGTCGGATGAGATGTTAGAGCTCTTGGTGTCAGAGCATCAAGGGAAGTAGTCGCCGCGTCAGGATCCCAGGTTCTCTCCGGAGGCTCGACCGCTCACCGCCTTGAGCTTGGACGTTATCAACGATTAGATGTGCACATCGCGCTACATAAGGAAGGCCTGGCTTGGGGGCGGTGAAGTACTCGATCCACGCCTGAGGCCTGGAGACAACAGCGCGGAGCAGTCAATGCAGTCCGAAAAGTGGTAATCTATTGCAGAGTCTCGCTGCGAACTCAATGTCCATTTAAATACCAGCGAGCGACCGCCCATCTCATGACCAAAGTACCATCGATCGCGGCAGCCCTCACCACTTTAACCCGTACCTTCAACACCCGAATCCCACCTCATCTACCGCACCACTTCCTGACTGCATCAAGTGCAAATCGCCCAATAATTAAAGTCATTGACCAGGCACGTATTGGCTCCACCCGTGCACTGTTCCAACGACGTTCGGTCAGCACATCAAGCGTAGCGGCTCCTGAACATGGTATTGCTTACCGATCCGTTCGGGAAACAAGGCGCAGTGAACCTCTGCCCGCACAGGATGTACACGCACTCCTGATAGAACGTGCTCTCGATGTCGTTGGTGCAGACCTTCGAAGATTCTCACCAATCAGAGAGTCAGATGTAATGGCAGATATGGTAAGGCACTTACTCCTCTGGTGCGTCCGAGACTGTCGGGAACTATGTCTTCGTATGTGCCATTTGTAGTAGCATTGCTGAGGTCACGCTTCGACCAGCCGCTTGGGCAATCTTGGCGGCTGGTCAGACGGGAGGGTGCTGCTGTGGCGCCCTGGGCGGCGAGGAGGGTAAGGAGCATTTTGATTAGTCTGGCCATCTTGATTGCTGTTGGTGGTTGTGGGCTTGGGCTTTCGATTATTGGATGATGAATGTCGAGCATGGATGAAAATTTTGGTTTAGTCGGGATCATCAGGCAGCTGCTTCGAGTCCACACTGACTTGACGCAAGAATATGGAAGGGGCTATGCTAGCTGCTCGATGCAGGTGCTCCTGCAGCAAATTCGTGCGGAAAATGCGATCTTCCAGTGGCGAAACTGAACTTTGACAGCATGAACATGCTCGACATATTGGAGAAGACGATTGACTTGGTCGCTTCGGGATGCCTCCTTCGTAAGATCATATTGGCGACAGTCAAGCTAGTGGTGCTTGAAAATATCTATCTTGTACCACATTCATGCCAGGCTCAACAGACGTCTAAGACCACCCTGACTGGATCATGTCCATCGCCTCGACTCCATCAACACCATACGCGTCCCAGCGCTTCATGAGCCTTGATCGCAATTTCTTCAGGTGCAAATGGCAAGGCCGGGCTGCACAAAGAAAGTGCATGGATTTCCGTGCGCGGTGCACTTTTCCAGCATCACTGTCAGCTAGCCGTACTCCAACAAGACAAACTCTCGAGCCATGCTTACCTGGAACAGCGCAGAGCAACCCGCGGAAACCATGTTATTGCAGCGATTGAGGAAGTAGCACCTCTGATACTCAACGGCGTTTGGGTCATTCTGTCAATGGAAAAGAGATGTCATCAGTACATGCCTTCGCAAAAGAAACCCGTTGGCCAGATCTCACCGTGCAGAGGCCTTGGAAGCGCAACACGACTACCGGGTTGCCCGGACTATTCGTGCTTCCTGGAAGCAAATCCTCGTGGGTGCCATCGGCTGCGGTCGTAGTCGCGGTGGCGTTGGTGACGTTGGCATCCTCGTCGCGCGTGGTCAGGTCGCCACAGCTGTCGACGGACTGACGCTCCTCGACGTCGCGAGAGACGAGCATTTCACCCAGAGACTCAGCGGATGTGGTACAGACGAGGGGATTGGCCAGCATGGCAAGGCCAACGGCGAGGGTGATGAGGCGTCCGGCCATTGTGTCTGCGGATCGGAGGGGGGTGTATGGTGTAGAGAGTGACGTATTGGCTGTCGGTGTAACAGACTGTGTTGGTCGGTATTGTTAAAGAAGAGGATGATGCTGGGAGATGTATCGTGAGATCAAATATGTGTGCCGGAAAGCCGGCATCCAAATCGAGCAGCACGTGCCGACGGTTGGAAGACGGTCGCCAGCTCGAGGAAGGTGCACATGTCTGTGCGATTCAAGCATTATGAGGTCAACCACCGGCAGTATGTTGCACGTGCTATCTATCCGCAAGTGTTGCAGTCATATGCACAACGGTCCGGCAGTCGCGATTCTGACAGCAGCGTCTATACAGACTTGCACTTCATTACGGCAGGCTGTTCGGTCACATGAAGCAGCACGATGACTCCGGCGATCCTACGAGGACTCTTCGATAACTTTGGAAGAAACATCTGGGCTGCTTGCTCCTTATGGTATCTGAGTAAGTCAGATCTGATGTCAGTTTGCGGAATGTCGGTCAGTTTGTGGTATGGCACAGGTTGCTGGCAGAGAATACATATTGTTTTAAGCTGGCGTCCTCACGCAACGACAGTAAGCCTACTTTTCCTTATCGTTCTTCGTCTGTGGCTATTGCCACCCAGCTCTTTGGCTCCTGTTCCTGCATCACAATGGTCTCGCGTTGTATCAAGATTCGCAGTCAAGAGATCTATCCGTCGTTCCTCGCCCGAGCGATTCATCCATTGAGGAGCGCATTGCGGTGTCAAGCGAGATAGATTATCTTGAAGGCGATCCAGTGTTCCACGGCGAAGGGCACTACCCACTATGCCCAATCTGCCACCCTTGCACCTATACAGCAGATCTGCTGTATGGACGATTGAGGCGAGACGTCGTTATCAAGCTCATCGCCAGCATCGCCTCATCACGGGGACAAGCGTACGGGCTCCAGGTAATGCATAAAACCTTTGTCGCCCATGTATAAAAGACTAGCAGATCCGTCTGTCCCGATATCCTCTACCACAAACCCAATCAATCCAACTTCATCGCCAAACAAAACCAACGACTTCAGCCAATCAATCAATGGACCAATCTAACGCAATTCCCTACTACCCATACTACTACTACAACATGCAGCCAACACCAAACTACGTGTCTCTCCAGACCTCGCCTACGCCCGACGGCATAGCGACCGGGGGACTCGTCGGCCTGGATTACGGTGGTATTACCAACTGGACCTACAGGTATAACCATGAGGACAGGAATGGCGCGAACATCGGCAAGGCCTTAAACTACTTGGGATCCTCTCCGACTGACTATGGGTACTATGGTGTGCCGTATTGGCAATACGATTTCCGGGGTGTGGGCGGCAACGCCTTTTACCAGGGGAGGTATATTTGAGCCCCGCGCGTCCGGAGAGGGCGGAGCATGACAGCATGGGGCGTTAGTGGAGGCCTCTGGGTTGGTTGGATGCGCCATAGTGCTTGGTTCCGTTGGGAGGGTATGTAATGCAGGCGCACAGTGATTGCTTGAGCAGTGTCCAAGCTCTGGGTGGCAGGATTGTCTGAGGAGGATTGCGGACTTGGTTCTGGTCGTCCAGCATTGACACTCTGCGATCTGATATTCATCTTTCAACCATTCATTGCCATCGTCACGCGGTAAATACACCGACATTTTCAATTGCTCCCGGGTATCATTTCTCTCCAGTCCCTCATCCATGCACAACGCCAAACGCCACTAGTGCCAGCCAGCAGAGGTGTTCCATCTACTCCACCAACACCTCGACAGCTTTCTGCGCCTTCTCCAACCTCGCAACAGTACTCCCCATGCCCGTCTTCAGCACAGCCACGTTCTCCAGTCCCTTCTGCCAAGTCCCTTCCATCTCATCCAACCGCTCGACCTCGCCAACCTCCAATTTCGTATCTCTTGCCGCCGCAACCTGCGCCTCCTCGCTCTTCGCCAGCTTAGAATCAAAGGCATCCTCTTGCTTCTCAACCGCTTGCCGATATTTCCTCGAAGTGTCCACTGGCGCATTCTTTCTCAAATTTGCTAATTGCAACGTCTGGTGGTCAATCTGCGCAGCGAGGGCCTGCAATCGTTGCGCGAGCTTGGTATCGAAGGGCTCGATTTCTTCACCTTCTTGCGCTTTCGCGAGCTCCGCGTCCATCTCGCGTGAGTCCATGCCATTGATGGACATGCTGTCTTTTGCTGCGGCAAATGTGTTCTTGATGTACTGTGTCCCCTGTCAGCCAAAGACCTCTGCGACAGCAAGCCGCCGCGTCATACATCATCCACAAGCTCTGCCACCCTCTTCCTCATCGCATCTTCGCCCTCTGGTGCTGCGTCTGGCGGCAGGTGCTTGTCGATCTTTTCGCGTGCTGTTCGCGACACATTCGCGATTATGTACTTCAGATCGGCCGGAGACTGCAGCTCGACTCTGCGGTAGCCCGCATCGGTCTCGCGGTCGCCGGAGTGAGGAGCGTTAGATTCGAATATATTCATCTTGCTTGCAACGACATTGATTCGTTTTGACTCGCTGAATGTTGATGTGTTTACTCGGGAGGCCAGCCGAATGATCGGCACTAGCAAAGAGGGTTCGCTCCGTCGACGGCTTTCTGACGCAGCTGCGTTATCTGAGACATTGCGGGGACAGGCTTGCATGATCGCCGCGTGACAGGTCAATGCGACTTGCTTGACAAGATGACTCTACTGAGATGGCTTAAAGAGCTCATTGACTGTCAAGGTGCTCACTGCCACGACGTTGTATACAAGCATGAGCGCTCAAGATCCATATCATATGCGCCCTCCACCAAATGCCAGTACGCCTTTGTCCACGCCCAAAGCCATCCCATACCAAGAGTCGAATCAGCAGAACGCCCTGTACCTATGCTCCATGCGTGATCGTAGCCAGTATCTGTTCAATCTTGCCATCTCATATTCATCTCGGTCGTTGCATGAAACTCCCGTATGCCCCTCGCAGGACACTAATCAATCTTACTCGGGCATGATCGCTGCCGCCTCCTCGTCTGTCAAGACGATGTCGTGGACTGGCTCCTGCCTGTGTTCGAGGTCCTGAGCATCGTAGTCTGCGTAGCTAGGGAGGAAGAGCTCTGTGATGTGAGGTCAGCCACTGGATCAACATACCAAGAGGCGGATCTATCGTACCTTGATTCCAATCGAAGCCCTGGGACGACTTGACGCAAGTCACCTAGAATGTGATGTTAGAATCGATTGCTGGTCTCAGTCTTGCTATTCGTATGCTCACAAGTCTAGGCGGCCCATCATGAGGTGCCAGGTTAATGATAGTGTACTCTGACTTCGCTAGTGAGCTGCCTGCATCCCGCAACCACATTAGCTCTCCACCAGCATATGCCCATGGTGGTAGACTTCATGCCATACCAAGCAAACTAGGCCGTCTAGGCGAAATTCCCTCCGAGTACCTCCTCTCCTCCGTGGCCGGATACTTGCCCTTGCTCAACGACGGGATTGGAGCTGGAGACGACGAGCTGCTCGGCGACGCATACGAAGACGCAGCAGACGAGCTCCAGCTAGGAGTCGCAGTGTGCCCACGCACAGGCTGTTTCCGCTTCGGTATCGGCATTGAAGAGGACATTGTGCTAGATTACGCAGCTGCGTGCGAAGGAGAGGCCACCAAGGTACTCTAGGTGCAGAAGGTGGTGGGTCCAGCAACTTCGGCCAATGCTCTCACTCTCCTAGCCAATTCGATCGAATTTAAGTGTACTACTACTAGGTAGAATAGTGAAGGCCAAATGGAATGGAGGGTTTAAGTGTACAGCATAAAGCACGAGCATGAGCTCGGCATGACTTGACGCATGACTCCACTCGGCTGCCTCGAGAGCTTGAGCCGCCTGATGCGCCTACCTGTGGGATCCGTCCCCTGCAGATACCGATGAGCCACGGATTAACGGCTCTACCTTCCGGAAGGCATCATTTGCAAGATAAGAGCCGTACTATGCGCGATATTGCAGGTGGGCCTCGCACAAAGCAAGATTGTGGATGACGAAGCCTCATTCAGCCGTCGCAATCGGTCTGTACAAGTTTGATCGCACCGAATCAATTATTCGATCCGCCATGGTCGTGAGGCACTATCGTACAGGAGCAAACCCCGAATCCAAACACTAACAGATAGCCTCCTTCAGAGCACCGCTGCGCAGCCCTTTACCCTCTTGGTATCGCCGTATCGAAATGAGCAAACATTCGCATCTGTTGTTTCGCATCTGCAATTCTTTCCCACTATGCGTCCTGTCTTTGTCAGTAAAGAAAGATTAACTAATAGCACAATATCATGAAGGTAAAATCATCTTCCGGCTCGTAGATCGCATCCCAATAGTCGTACAATCCGCCTCTCCCTTCTGTCCGCGTCACACCGGGTATCTCAGACTCAAAAGCAAACGCGGCGCACCTCCGACTCCCGTCTGGCGCCACTTTCTCCAGTTCACCTGACGGTAAGGCGTCTTACAAATACATGGTAAGAAGATGAGTTTGGTCGTCATGGTCATCGGCTGCCTGCCTACCAGCCTCGCTTACGTGCGAATCGCTTGTTGAGCAGCTGGAGAACTTTGGAGACGTTGAATTGGACGTACTCCAGATCGAGGTCTTCCTGTTGCTCTCTCTGCATTTCCAGCAGGTCATCCAGCTTGAGGTCTAGCTCCAGTAGGCCTCGATTGCGGCCTTTGTAATGTAAGCTGATGACGAATGTTCCTGGACTAGGGCTGGTGATGTTGAAGTAGATATTCTGCCGCCTGTTCTCCGGCACATTCGACTTCTGAATCACACCCAGCTTCTCAAGCTCTTGGTGCGTGAATTTGTAAGGTCCTAGAACCTTGGAGCTCTGACCACGCTTGCTGCTACCTTCAGACTGCCCACGAACGTTGTGGAGATAGCTCTTATACGTCTCCAGCTGTCCAACGAGGTAAGTGTTATGGTCGCGAATGGTTCTGAAAACCTCTTCGAGCTTCTGAGACTCAGCCAGCACCTTCTCTTTGAGCGAGCCGAGGTGGACCAGCTCTTGCTCAACTTCATCGCGTAGCAAAGCATAATTGTCCTCCTTGTCGACAATGCCAAGTTCCTGTAATTGGTTCAGAAGCTCCATTGCTCGTAGTCCCTTTCGCACCATTACAGAATCATTCTTCGTCGTGGCAGCTGCATCCGCGAGCCTGTCCAGCCTCAACGGTCGCCGTGTCACTGCAGTGTTGGATGGCAATGATCGCATGATCATGACGAAAGTAGACTTGGCCTCCATGAAGAACACCTCTTCCTGGGTAATGTCGAGAGCCGCTGTGAGATCATCCAAAGGCGTCTCCCATTTGCTGTACAGAGGCAGATTGATCATTCGGTTCTCCTTCCTCGGTAGTTGTGCGGGTGCAGCTCCGAGCTCGCCCAGCAGCTGGCTCAAATGAGAGCTCTCATCCTTGACCAGCTGGTCGCCATGCTTCTCCAGTAGCGCATGTGTTGCGTAGACCTCGTTTAGTGTTATTGACAGCTCAAGGTCTTTCTTCGATAGCGCAACATAGTTGTCCATCTCGAGAGTCTCGTAAAAGTCTTGAACTTCGCAGAGGTCGAGCATGAACTTGTTGATGCGCTCTTTGTTTTGGTGGATGAATGGCTGCAGTTTGACCATGTACGGCTCCTTAGCGTAGCTAGGTTTGTTGGCCAGATTCTGCAGCATCTTTGCCACATACGTTAGGGTCCGTTTCGGGTTCTCGGCCGGTGTCTGCTCAATAAGCATGTATGATCGTGGTGTCACAATGGCCGGGTTGATGAACCGCAGAAAGAAGAAGCCTCCTATCAGAGTACATATGGTCTGCTCCTGCGCGTCAGGGTACTTTCGCCTGGTCAGGCTTCGAATCTGCTTGCAAATCCATCGGATTCCGTACGGCGTCTCTTCCAGCCCATCAATTATCGTGTCCAGAAACGAGTTCGCGATTTCTATTAGCATGTCTATCCGCGGTGCGATTATTCTTTGTACGTTCTCGTTCGCTGCTGCTTGTTCTGCCGTGATTCCTTTCTGCAGGCCCGGCGGCAGTGGTTCGCCACCGGCTTCAATCTTCTCCAGCATGGTTTCGTACACTTTCAATGGGTTTATCTCGAGGTCAAGATCCTTAATCTCGATCAACGAGTTGATTCGGTCTGCGAGTACACTCTTGAGATAGCTCTGGCCAGGCCCTCTTCTAGTGTAGGTCGTCATCATCCTCGACACGGGTGTATTGGCACGCAGTAAAGATGAGTAGTCGGGCGTGTTGTCGAATTGGTATGTCAGTACCGACTGAAACATTGTCAGCAGCAGATGTTCCTCCCGACTTTCGTACTGGTTTCCATAGATGGTGAACATGACCGTCTGAAGCAGCTGATCGATTTCCGCCATCGTCACCAGCCGGCAGAGGTGTGCAATGTGACGAGGTTCGCTCTGTAGTAGGAAGAACAGGTTGCCGTACTTCTGAGTCTTGTCGTCGTTTGGGAAAGTGCCTTCCGTGACGACTTCAGCTTCGTCTAGATGACTTGCCATTTCGTCTCGCTATGAATCATTAGCACGATGGACAATCGACTGCACTATCAGAGGTGTTTGCTTCCTCGCATACCTCTTCGAGAGCCATGCGGTTCTGCACGAGCAATGCGATCCGAGAGTCGAGATAGCGCACGTCCTTTTCCAGCACAAAGTTCTTCTTCGATTGCGATGATATTTGACTTTTCAAGTCTCGAAGCGCCTTTTGTGCTGTCCAGCTGTCAGCCACACGGCTATTCACCTCTTAGCCCATGTATCTGCCTACCTCTTGCCAAATCGTCTTCAATCTCCAAGTCCCGCTGATTAGCATTCATCGACAGGTACAGGGCCGTCACCGAGTAGCGTTTGGATGCGCGCATGGAGCGCGAGCCCTCGTGCGAGCTCATCGTGTTCTGCCGCGAGACCGGTACGTATGCGGAGCCCGTGGAAGACGAGTTTGACGCTCGCGACGGCTGATGAAGCAGAGAGACCGCCATATTTGCGCTCCTGCTGCAACGGATGATTAGATATACTGGTTGGCGTCGTGGCCCTCTCGCTCGGCGAGGTGTAATCGCGTGCAAGCAATCTCTTGTGATGCGGCGCAGGACAAAGAAGGCCGCGACGAGGAAGTGCCTTTGTTTCAGGATGCCTCGCTGCTACTCGTTCCTGCTGATTGTCGTCGCGCAATGCGATCGGCCTTGTGCGCAACGGTCAGCGCAGGCTTGCTCACTTCGTCCAGCGAAGGCGGCACTGGGGCGACAAGTTTCGCGTCAAGCTGTTGGTGGTCGTCTCGGCGTGCGGTCGGAGGTGTTTCGAATGCGCCCTCAGCAATGCGCTGCTGAAACAAGGCTGCAGCTCTCCTGCGAGGGCCGTGTCGCCGGGCGGGTCTTTGCTTCAAAGCGCTTGGTGACGGCGCATTCCAGGATCCCAATGGGCGGGACAGCGACACTGGCAGGTCGCACGCTGGGGAATTGCAGACGACGGTCAACGGGGTTGGTGGGATGTAAGGAGGCACGACCGAGTCGTACACGGCAGCGCTTGCCGAGAGCGGCTATGGCTCGTTGGGCTGATGGGATGACTATGACAAGTGGGAATTAGGCAATTGCAACGTCTTGACAATCTGTACCTGCCAGTGTGACTGCGGTGGCGACTGATGAACGCCCTGAGGTGCGAGTGGGCGGGAAGGCTTCTACACTCACAGAAAGGCAGCGAAAATACCGCCAGACACACGCCAGACAAGCTTGCGACTCGTAGTGGAGAAGAGCAGCGGTGCCTGGCGAGCAGAAATAGGCTCGCGCTAGCGTCAATCGAATACCCACGGACCACGGTCGTATGTAACCCGCAGAGTTTTGATGAGCCACTCATCTCTTGCTGGTCATGCGGGCAACGTCTTTCCGCCTGAGCAGCTCCTTATCAGGTGCTGTAGGCATGGAAGATCATAGTTCGCATAGCTCTTGAGAGCTTTATCGCTGACAAAATTGAGCGATGCGCACGGTCCTTGCACAAAGATCCAGGGTCTCAGAGTCGGCGTAGCCTGTAGATCTCACTCTGCTCTTGGGCAGGAGATGGCAGAATAAGCTGTTTGTCCGTGAACTAAATGTTGCCGGCCTTAAGATTGCCGCGGTGTACCACAGGGGTCAGACATGAACGGTGTGCCCGAAAGGCAGATGATACTGCACGAGCCCAGACGATTTGGGCGATCGGGTTGGTGGTGGTCGAGGCGAAATAATGTGGGTGTCATTGGAGCCCAGGCTGCAAGGCGGAGCCATGTCCGGTACACGGACAGAGAAGACTACAGACGAAGCGAGAGGAATGTGGTGCTTCTATCGAGGTTCGGGCTTCAGCTGATGCATTACAGACACTGTAGGCAGAACCATTGCCTGGGTCGCAGACACATACCTCAATCAGCACCTGAAACGCTGCTATCGACATGCCTCCTGAGAATAGCAGCACATGTCAACACCCGCCTACCTACCTCCTAGCACCCGCTGGCGACGCCGCAGCGACTGTATGACGCATAGTATCTCAATCTGCTATCTCGTGTCTTTCGTCATGATCGACCTACATGGGCTCAATTTCATACACGCCGCCAAGTGAAGTTGTCAAGGGTTGGCAGCGATCCTCCACTCGATTGCCCCAGCACCCCTGGCCGCCAAGATCTATAACAAGACTTCGCCCGCTTCAGAGAGCATCCGAGATATTACAGACACGCAATGATGCTACCCACTTTGCAAATCTTTGAATCCCGCGCGCGACCGAATGATACGAACTGTTGTCGAGGGTCGAGCAGACATTCTTCTGATATGACCTCAAGCCATGTCATGAATAGCGACTACGAGGTGGACCGTCGTAGCTGATGCTGCAGCATTCGCAGGCCTTGGGGATGTGATGCAGTCTCGTATGCTTTGTCGCTTAGGCTACATCAAACATCTGACATGGTATGCAGGACGTGAGTTGTTCATGACGGTCATATGGTCTGTTCGCTAGCTTCCGCCAGACCATAGCGCTTTGCATAATCTTCAGAGGGCTAAGAGCAAACCAATAAAGTAAGAACCTCATGACCATTCAGAGCAGCTCGGCGAAGCGACGACTCCTTCAATAGCACCTGTAGCCTGCGAGGACAGACCGCCTGACGCGGTGGGTGGAGATGGAGGAAGACATTGCCAACTGAAAATGCCAGCTTCGCGGAGCGTATCAGTCAACAGCTTATTGTCTAGTCAAGAGCCCTTTCCTGAGGCCACGACAGGCGAAAGTGGCCGTTGACTATGACGCTCAAAGGCGTTCAAGAACAGATGAGCTTGGTGAGCTTGCCGCATGCGAAAGCGCACTGGCACTTTGACCATAGCCGATTCGATTGCTGTGTTGTATACGCGTCAAGTATCAAATCAAAGTCGTACCGAGATCTCGCACGCGCGACGTATGCGGTGCAGCGTAGAATATCTTCTCTGAGACACATGCATATAGATCCTGAATGAAGGTCATGCAGCTCGTGCTGTCTTTTCACGCCACACAGCCAGGACAATTGTCAGCTAGCTGCCATTTCGAGGTCGCGATGAATCTGTATGGCTTTGACGCGGCGCTGCAGACTGCGGTTATGTCTGTTCGTTTAGAAGAAAACCTGGAACCACATGCATCTGGACCTGCGATGTGGCGTCGACTCGGAGGAATTCGTGCCGGCGGCGCAATGCGATCCTTCTTCCACGAACGCACCTGCATAAGGTATTTGCTGTACGAGTACGAGCCTGCCTCGCATGAGCACTGTAGAACACACACTCTCCCCGAGATGTATATCTACTGCGAAAGCTGACGACATTCTTGAGGTATCGCAGAAATGACGAATCAGGGCGCCGCCCACACGCTCGCGCTTGGAAATGGACGATGCCTCGAGTATCAAGTCTTCAAAACGCCTGATGTGCCTTCTTCAGCTCCAGCCATATTCTTCTTCCACGGCTCACCAGGCTCGTCTCCTGAAGGCGGTGTTATCAGATCCCAAGTCATCAAGCATCAGGCCCGTCTGATCAGCTTGTCACGCCCCGGCTATGGAAAGTCCACGCTACAGCCCAATGGCACAATCCTCGACTGGCCTCAAGATGTACTTGCAGTGGCCGACCACCTTGATGTGGAGCAGTTTCATATCGTCGCTTTCTCAGGTGGAGGTCCCTTCGCGCTGGCGTGTCTGTCTTCGATCCCGCGTTCACGACTTCTTCGCGCCGCAATTGTGTCTGGCATGTGGCCTGGCCAGTTGAACAGAAATGAGACACTTGCCGTTACTCGCATCATTCATTGGGCGTCTGTGACACCTCTCATGTCCACGGTCCTGCCTTACGTGCTAGACCTGGCAGTTGGACGCTCAGCACGCAATAAGCAAAAAGCTGCAGACTTCGAAGCGCGTTTTATCACTGATGTTGGGTCGCGACATCCGAAAGAAGCGCAATGCCTCGAGATGTCTGAAGTTCGGAATGCTTTTGTTGAGTCGACGAGAGAGGCTTTCGGACAAGGGTGCCACGGGTGGGCAGTGGAAGCAGGTCTGCTGAACAGCGATTGGAATATGCCGTTGGGAGACCTCGACGGTACACGCTTGGACGTATGGCATGGTAGCGAGGATAAGAACATTCCGTTTAGACTTGCAGTCGCAGCAGCGAAGGCAGTCAAGGGATGCGAGTTGCACGTGGTGCATGGCGAGGCGCATTTGAGCCTTCTCGCCAACTGTGCTGACGGGATATTGACTCGCCTACTATCTCACAAATGACCTGGACTTCTATCAGATGTCACCTGGTCCAAAACTCTCAACCCCTGTCCGCAGGAAATCGATCTTGGTTCTACGACATGGTGGATTGAAGAGCAACGTTAGGATGACAGGGGATGCGGTCACGCCTACCACGGTGAAAAGTTTGTCGAAGAGTCGCCTTCAAAAAGGGCCGTCGTCAATGGACTTGCAGATCGATGCTCAGAACCGCGAGGTGTCCCTCCCAAGATCAATTGATCATCCATTACATAAGAATCAGGATGCGACCTCGCCAGCTTATAGATTATGTAAGATCTGCTCCATGCCACAGCTAGACAGAGATCAGCCAATGTCGAGGTACACTGACAACCAGCAGCGTCTAAGCAGACGCAGTGGCTCTGGTTGTGGCTCGGGATGTGTGTTGAGATGTACTTAGCTAAAATGTCGAATCCGCTGGTACATACACGCAGGTAACGACGAGCGAGTCAATGATTCTGACAGAGGAACCAGTGTGCAGATGCGGTTCTGTAATCGCCAGGACGACATCGAGACGTTGGGCGGTTTCCTGCAGAACAAATCGCACATAGTACTCTTGATGCGGTCCAGCGCGGGATTCAGTGGCCATGACAAATGCCTGCTTGTGATTTTCTAGTAGTCTATCGATTTGTCGAGCAACAATTTGCTCAATATAAAGTGAGCGGCTTATAGCAACGTATCGCCCAGTGCACAACGCACTATCGAGACACCAGCGCGAACAGTGTCCGCCGCACCCTTCTCCTCCAGACTTGGGTTGACCTCCACCAAATCCAGCGCCACCAGACTGCCAGTTTCGTGAACGCACTCAGCAATAAAGTCACCCTCACGCAGAGTCAACCCGCCTCTAACAGCAGTGCCTGTGCTGGGGGCCCACATCGGGTCTAATGCATCGATGTCGAACGACAAGTGAATAGGCGTGTCGCGTCCGATCCAACCCAGAGCCATATCCATGACCTTACCAATACCGTGCCGATCGACATCGTGCATCGAGAAGGCCTTGATGCCATTCTCACGCAGGATCTTCTTCTCGCCGCGATCTACATCTCGTAAGCCGATGTACACGAGCTTCTTGACGCTGAGCTTCTGGTCATCCTTGATCCAGCCGAAAGGCGCATCAGGCTTGTCTGAAGCAAGACCAGTCAAGAAAGCTACCGGCATGCCATGGATGTTGCCGCTGTCGCTAGTCTCAGGCGTGTTGATGTCCGCATGCGCATCGACCCAGATGACAGCAATTTCACGTCCCAACCTTTCACGCATAGCCTTGGCCGTTCCTGAGATTGTGCCGATAGCGATTGAGTGGTCGCCGCCAAGTGTCAAGACGAAGCGGCCTTCTCTTGCATGTGCATACACCTGCTTGCTTAACTGCTCGGTGACAGCGCTGACTGCTCTCGGCTTCTTCATGTTGCGGTGGTCTGGGTCGTCTTCCGGCATGAGCTCCCCATATTGGTGTACTTGGCCATCGTAGTGGATCTTGTACTCCAGGTCGTCCTTGAGCTGGTCGACCAGGCCTGATTCTATCAGCGCCATGGGGGCTGCGTCGACGCCTGGCTTGCACTGTCTTTCTTGTTAGTCTGCTCGTGTCGTTGCCTTCGATAGTCCATGTCCATTACGTACCTGGCCGCCAGAGAAGCCCACGGCAACCAAACCAAGGTCATCGCGGTTCTCGAGGAACTTGGGCTGAATTGTAGGAGCGTCCATCTTGCTGGTGCTTTGGACAGTCAGTGATTGCGGCATGCCTGACGTGCTGACTGCCTTACTGTAGTCGCTGTAGATTGTACTGTCGTCAAAGCTGTTTTGTCACCTGCCCTTACTACTCAATGTCCACCCTAGGAAACAAAGAAACTTTGGCGAAGCAATTCAGGAATCAAGAAATGGGATGTGGAAGGGAAACGTCCTGCTGACCCGTCGGAACCAGTCATTGCCGCAACACTTACGTTGCAAACTCTTGTTAGTACGCAAGGTATCGCGAGAACCTGTGCTTAGGGGAAATGTTGGAGGGAGAAAGGCCGATTGATCGCTAAGTGCAGGTAGAAGCGGTATACCAACCCCCACGCCGGAAAGGTGGGATAAGTTCGGACACGGACGGCCGATCGCGGCGATTTGGGGCTCGCATGTGAAAGTACGTTCTGGCGGCTAGGCGGCTATCCAAGGCACAATGGTATATTGCATGCTCAAACTTGTATCTCTGCTACTACACACACGTGCAAGACGAGCCCGCTACCAATTGGATCGGCTCTGTTGCTTGCGAAGTATGCGTCCAAGCACTGCTGGTTCAGTATTCGCACAAGCTTTGCCCGTAATTTGCTTGGGTATTACATCCTGTTATTCTTCCATCTCGCTGTCGTCTCCCACTTCGTCTTCCTCATCCCCTTCACTATCTTCCTCATTTCCTTCCTCCACAAATGCCTCTCGATCCACGAGCGGATCTCTGCTCACCTTCTGCCTCTCGGCCCAAGCTCGAAGCTTGCCTTTATGCACCACCACACTGCCGCTAGCCGTCTTTCTCGTTTCCAACACTTCCATTTGCCTCAGTGCGGCCACCAAATCCTCCGGCAGGATGTAGGTCGCCTCGCTGATATCCTTGATCGTAATTGTCTTCCTTACCGGACAGGACAGTATATACCTGCAAACTTCTCCGCACCAGAAACTGATGTATCCCTTTCTGCCCAAGTCACTCAGTGGTCGTTCGGGCCCACCAAGTCTGCCTTCTCTTCTTCCTAGCTCGTATGATGCGGCCATCAGAACCTGACCAAGTCCTCTCTTCTGCCATGGCGGGAACACAAGGATACAGGCCACGTTATTATTGTCCCAGCTCATCTTCTCTTTGCTGAAGAAGCCCACGATCTGTCCGTAAGGATGGTCTTTAGTGCGGAGGATGAGCGGATAGTACAGGAATGTGTTGACGTCGAAGAAGACGGATTTGGTGTCTAGCCATAGCTTTGAAAGCAGAGAGAGATTCTGGGTGTAGAGCTAGATCAAAGAGGATGCGTGAGCAGACTGCTCCACTTACCATTATTGGATTCAATGCCTACCTTGTGCTCCTCGCCGTCTATCTCGTGGAGAATGTAGTCGTCCTTGTCATATATCACATCGCCCGGTGGAGGCTCGTCTTTGAGAGGACATGCTTTCTAAGCCCATTAGCCTGTGTACAGCTTGCTGGCAGTCGTATATCATACGCAATGCGCACTGTACTTCATGATCTCGCTTGTATATCTGAAGCACCACCGGCACACATATAGCCACTCGGTCTTGCGCCCGCCGGTCAAGTCTTCGGGGTAGAAGGATGGGAACCAAGGTTTTATGTGCAGGCCTCCCAACACAACGTTGGAGACATTCTGCTGCATTGGTGGTCGATTTGGCGTGCGAGTTGGTGAGAGAACGCTGCCAGTGACGCCATTGGTGTCCATTACCACCATCTTGGAAGCAGTTGAAGGCACGTTCACATGTACGTTGTTGGCTGGTCAACCACGATCCATTGTCAGGCGAGCGACCTGCATCTAGAGGCGTCGCTCGTACCAACGTCTCTCGAGCAAAGCCTTGTTCCAGGCAGGTATGTGGGAATGCATAGAAGCCAGATGGGCACCATGAGAGATGGACAGTAGAGTTTTGATAGAGGATTATGATTGGGTGCATTCGGGACGCAGCTAGTTCCCGGCAAAATATCACCTGCATAGAACTATTTTCCAATGTAAGCTCCGACATGACAGACTCCGGCGGTCATGCTGTTCTCGCCAGCCATGTCAGACCTTATCGGATGCGCCGAAATAAACGCCATACAACAAAATACTGCTCTAATCAGATCGAGACGACCTAAAGCTTTTGGATTGTCATGGATTGACGACAGCAAGGTCAACAGCAATCCGTGTGCATGAGTTGTCAATGTACCAGAGCGTGAATGAATGATGTTCTATTGCCTCTGGCAGACCATATAAACGTTCAATTTGCTGATGGTGGCAGTGATGGGCTAGGTTGCCTGTCCAGCTGAGGCTGCCTGACACTGGGAGGCTGTACAAGACATTGAAACGGCACACAAGCAGACTTGCAGGGGTGCATACCCGGCGCAATCATACGATGCTGTTTCTGCAGCTCGCGTCCTTCCTGCAAACCGTCCAACTGCCGCCAGGCACTTCCATACCCATTTCGGCGTTGTCCACCAAGGAGGTCAATGTGGCCCCCTACTGCGCCACGATCAGGTCTTCTTGGCATGCATGTGATCCCTGTCGGTGAATGACGTTGCTTAATCGCGCTCTCGGGATTCTGACTGCCGCGACGGTGGGGCATTTGTTCGCATGTTTCAGTGGTGTTCCGTCAGACGCGATATCGAGATTCAGTGCAACTTTGCGAACCGGACAGGGCGTATATAGCTTGCAGGCGTCGCACTTGAGAAGAGTTGTACTGCCTGAACAGCCCAGCCACGGCCGAGCCAACGTGTACCATTGTCGTCAGCCGATAGCCCTGTGCCGTTATCCAAGACGCTGCGCGCACACACTGGTTGATCATCCTTACCTAGCTGAACCTGTGCAAGGACTTCCCTTAGGCACTCTTGGCGTCAGCACGCGACATTGACTGTCATTCAAACTTAAGTTCTGAGCCTCCGAGACTGACAGTCCACACCTTGCGGCCTTTGCGCCGCTAGTCCCACGACATGGATGAGAATATCAGGATTCGACGGAAGGACACCACCAAAGGCCCGCCGCTGCGCATACTGTCGCTCGATGGCGGCGGAGTCAGAGGATTCTCTATGCTCATTATACTGCAAGAGTTGATGCACAGAACTTTCGTTGAGATCGAGGGAAGAGCACCGAAGAGACACGAGATTCCGAAGCCATGCGACCATTTCGACTTAATCGCCGGCACTGGCACAGGAGGTCTGATCGCGATCATGTTGGGCCGACTGAGGCTTGACCTGGACACTTGCAAAGATGTGTACGTGCGCATGACGAGGAGGGTGTTTGAGACGGACAAGACGTTTGCCGGCATACCTTGGAAGAGCACCATGTTCAAAGCTAGTAAACTGGAAGAGGCGATTCAAGAGTGCGTGAGAGAACACACCGTCTTTGACGACGAAGGCAACGATACTCTGGCAAATGCCACGCCCATGTCATCAGACGTACCTCAGAGTGCGGGCAGCGCGACATCCGCAGGGGTGCCCTCAAGGAGTCTGAGCCAGAGCAGCAGGTACAGCCAGATAGGACTATCTCCCACCGCACGGACAAGAGGTCCTGGCTTTGGCTCGGTGCGATGGGGCAACCGCGACGCTCTATTGTACGACACTCGGGAGAACAGAACCAAAACTGCAGTCACGGCGGTGCTGAAGGGCACATCAACCACTACAATGCTGCGATCATATGACTCACGGAAGGAGACGGCGCCTGATGTCGACTGCACAATCTGGCAAGCTGGCAGGGCGACCTCAGCAACAGCACTGGCTTTCAAGCCGATCAAGATTGGCCAGTCCTGGTATCTGGACGAGGGCGCTGGAAAGTACAACCCTTCGCCTTTAGTCTTGGATGAAGCTGTTGCGAACGAATGGCCCGGAAGAGATGTCGGCGTCTTCGTTAGCATAGGCACCGGTAAGCGGCCGGCAGGCACGAATCACGAACAGCATGAATGGTGGGAGGGTTTCCTTGGTGGCTCGATGGGAGAGTTTGCGGAGGCCAGGCGACGGTTGATCAGTAAGATGGAAGGATGCGAAGACACCCATCAGTATATGCTACGCGAATATCTGTCGCAAAGGCAGGTAAACGCAGAAAACTACTATCGGTTCAATGTTGAAGTTGGAGTTGGCGAGTTCGGCATGAATGAATGGAATCGTTTGAGCGACATCAGCACCAGCACCCGCACATACCTTTCAAAGCGCGAGACTGAGACCATGAATCATGGCGCAGCGCATAAGATGGCGAAGATACACTTTGCTAAGGTCAGGCACGCACAGGCAGGAAGTCGACAGCAGAACGGAGAGACAGCTGCCAGGAGTAGTTGGCAAAATCCGTGGGATCGACCTCTGCCTACAGTGCCACCACCGAGCAATCCGCTGGCCGTTGAATTGCCAGGAGATGATATATATATGCAGACACAGCAGTTCAGGCCTGGGGCATCGTATGAGCACCGGCCGAGCATTGCGGACCAGAAGTATACCGTAGTCACCATGGGCGATGACGGTTTCGCGCAGGCTGGATCCAATCCCTCGACGCCGCAACAACAGTCTGTACAGCCATACGGCTCTCATCAGGCATCGCCGCAATCGCCACATCTCGCACACCATAACAGCACATCGTCCGAGCACAGCAATACTGGACATTCACCCCGACCTAGTGGAGAACACTACAATCGGCCGAGTCCACCACCTCTGCCACCAAAAACGCCGTTGCCATATCCGGATCATAACGGCACGCCAACAAGCCCGCACTTTCGATCGGACTTTGGTGGCGGACCACGAACTTTTCTTAACATGGGCGACCTAGGGCGCCGACTGCCGTATCCAGATGTGGATGGGCCTCCGCCAGCTGTCAACCGAGAGAACAAGCCTAGTCTCGCATAACAGCTGCCAGTAGGAATCAGGATCACGATGGAAAGGAGTTTCGAGACGGGTCGCCAGCCGTAGGTGTCATGTGGCTTGGCGGGACTGATGATGTGTAGCGATATGGCTGAGCGCCAGGCAGATGGGGATTTGCGCGTCATGATTGCGATATATACCCAGCAACGGTTTCAGCGGACACGATGTTCCGGTCACATTGTATTGTACATTGATATCCAACGAGTATGATGATGATGATGATGATGATGATGATGATCTTCTGTACATGTACTGTAGCGCTGTGGCCACGCGAGTCAAGGCTTGCGCCAACTCAGTCAAATCGACAGGCTGATCAACATGTTGACGCCGTTACTTCAAATTCACATTTCACCGCCAGATGGCGGGCTGAGGATGAGTAATTATCTATCCACCCATCGAATCTCGTATTGAATGAGAATGATCTTGCATGAAATGCATCTTGCAACGTCTCGAGTGCTTCTGAGAACTCCCAAGCGCCCATCGACGGTTGGTGAAGCGTGCACTATGATCAACAGATGGCTGTGCGCGGTTCTTGCGGCTGCGGACCTCCAAAGCCAAACCGTTGAACGCGGGAAGGAGGTGCTCGAGCGGCCAGCGCTTGATCGCTCCTGCTGCCGTCTACCTTCCCGCCCGCGGGCATTCATGCATATGTACATTTCAATGATCTGGGCACCTGAGCATCAAACTATGGGGATATGGTCCCGATAGTACTGCATGACATCTCGCCTGCGTTCGACCCTTCTAAGCAAAGGTAGATATCGGGGCTCGCCAGAATACGAGATTTGGGCCCGAACATCGTGTTGCAGACTCAAGCAAGTGTTTGGCCAGAAGACCCTCAATGCTCATCGTACACCGTCGCGAGCAGACCTACCGGACGAGAATATGGAGGGATTCGACAGCGAATTATAGTGTGACAGCGCAGGCAACATTGCTTTGTTTCCAAATCGTGGGAATCGTGCTGTTTGGGGACGTGCGGCGCCGTGCATAAACCCAGGGTCCGACATCTCCACTCCGCGGCTTGAGCTCTGAACGGCCAGTCCAGTCCTGGTATGTGCTTCTCTTGAGGCGCTGCTCTGCTGCTTGTCGCTCGGCCTACACCGATTTATTTACCCATACATTCTTGTGGCCGTAGCATCGACTCGGGCATGGCCTCATGCGACTTGTGAAAGGGAGAACTTGAGAATAGCTGTATTACTAGTGATTGTGGATGTGCTAGTATTGGTACGCGATCGCCGGGGAAGTGGGACAGTGTGATGTGTGTTGCTCTGCATCACCGGACGAAGGCGATTCTAGGACGACCGAACCACGACGGGCTTAAAGCCGCCCAATAGCTCGTTTTTGTATGTACCGATAGCTGCGCATCACTGAGACACACGAAAGGCGCGTGCAGAATACCGATTCGACGACCAGGAAGCCGTTGCGACTCGCGAGCAGGAAGATGCCACAGGGACCGCTGTAGCTTCATGGGAGGTGTACGATAGCGGGCGGTAGCATGACGCTACGTGACACCAGTAATAGCAAGAAGACTGAGGACGGCATGAATGGGAAGGAGGAGCGGCAGCAGTACGGCAGGCATGGCTCTGCCGCGAGCAGCGGCGCCGACTCGTACCGCAGCGTGGACACGATCAAGGGCTCAGGAAGTTTCAGTGCGGCGCGGGGCTCGCCGATGAGGGTCAATACCAATAAGAGACTGCAGTACGTGTATCCCACCGTATCGTCGAGTGAATGGGTTTCTATCTGGTGGGCCCGTGGTTGCGATACCGTCACATGTTTGATACGCACGGCAGCAACATGATTCCGACACAAACATGCGATGGTGTCTTAGATATGGCGCAGACATTCATGGTTGTTTTTGGCCGCAAGAGACATGGTCGCTAACAATAGCGCTCTCAGACTCGATCGCAAGAACTCCGAAATCTCACCTGGCACTGTACCTCCTAAACCTGCGCCTATCAATGCGCGCGCAAACATTGTCCCATGGGAACAGGAAGAAGCGCCGTCACCGAACACGCAACTGAATAGCTATCGCAATGATTTCCCTGTGCAACAGAACTCTGGTAACAATCCTTCGAATAACCGTCAGCCTCATTCAGCCGTTGCGCCGTGGACAGGGCAGCAAGGCAAGGAGATGCAGCTGCCCAGTAGCGTATTTGGCACGAGCTTTTACGATGATTCCAGTGACAATCTGGGCCAGATTTCGCCAGGATTCGCGCCCCAGGGCGGCATGGGCTTTCCTGGTGATCTTGAGGACCGAAGGCCCTCGATCGCATCTGCAACTACGGTCTCCTCCACTGGATCAAAGTCGTCCATTGGCGGCAGGACCAGAAAGAAGCTCCAAGGCTTCTTTGGTGAGGATGTGTACTCTAATGCAGCGCAGGACGCGGGCGGCAGCCGGCAAAACTCTGAGGCAAGCTCCATGCAGGGAGGCGTAATCCCTCCTTTCGCGCCTGGGAGTGGCTCGAGGCTTCGCAACAACAGTATGAATGAGAGCTTGCAGCGCAGTGGGCCTCCAAGTCCTAGCAATGCATCTCGGCCGCGAACACCCCTTCCGGGGCCCCAGCCAAGCAGTGAGGTGACGCCGTGGGTCTTCCAGGACAAAGGGGTAAGCACCAGCAGACTGCGCTTGCAACCAGGCGTATTGAGGGAGCGAGCAAGTGCTGATGACGTGCAGCGTACGGGCAGTAACGACTCCAACCCACCCGAACAAGCCAACGGCCGTACACCTCGTCCGGCTGAAAGTACGCGCCATCGTCTGCATCTCCCAGGGCATAGACACAACAGGAGCAATGAGGATACCCGGAGTATCTCGGCAGGATATCCGCTGCGACCAACAACGAGCAGAGATCAGTCCTTCGCAATGCGAGGCGATCGCCAGCCGTCTGCCATGTCCTCGGCACTCAACCTGAAGGGCAGGGCTACAAGTCCGACACCGAGCGCACACAGTTCGCAGAATCAACGAAGTCCTGGCGGTGGTGGGCACAAGAGGAGTCTCTTTGATCGTGTGAGGGGTAAGAACAAGCTCGACAAGCCCAGCGTAGAGACCATGCAGGCTGCATCGTCTACAACCTCGCTCCCAATGGTACGCGCGCCAAGCAAGTCCAAGAATGATGCTAAATCCATTACAAAGCCGTCCAAAGCTAGCCTGCGCCCGGATGCTGCGAATGGTGTGGTCAGCGGAAGAAAAGAGTCGCGCATACCTTTCAAGAATAAAAGGCAAGAAACTGCAACGACGGAAACGCGACAGGCAAAGGATCTCAATGCTGCTGCGCCAGACGAGACGTCTGCGCTATGGCATCTGGACACGGACATGTCGCATATGGAGGGCATTGTGGACCACAGACAACCTCCCATGACGCCTCCTGCTGGCCAGAGCGAGATCTTTGCCGGTTGGCCTGGAGATCAGGGAGGCAAACAGCAGATAGCATCAGCACCCGAGGGCGAGACGGGGGCGTGGGATGCGCCCGACTCCTGGGCCGTAAAGCGTGTTACAGATGAGAACCAAGGCCGGCTCCGGGAGCTTGACGATGAGGGTAATGTCCCGCGTGATGACGATCCCGGACCGATGTACTTCATGCGCATCTTCAGAGCAGATCAGACGTTTGCTGTGATCAGCGCGAGCTTGAATACTACGGCTGCCGAGCTCATCAGCATGATGGCAAAGAAGACGTTTTTGCAGGATGAGCTGGACAACTACCAGATTGTTCTGCGCAAACAAGACAATGTTCGGCAGCTCCAAGCCGGAGAGCGACCGTTGGTCATACAAAAGAGATTACTGGAGATGGCAGGCTACAAAAGCAATGACCGGCTCGAGGATCTTGGCCGAGAAGACCACGGGTATCTGTGTCGGTTCACGTTTCTGCCTGCAAAGATGTCTGGGTATAGTAGTCTGGAGCGGGATCCTGGCTTCAACAAAATGCAGCGATTCAATCACATCGATCTCAGCGGACGAAATCTGGTGACGATACCGATCACGCTGTATCAGAAAGCCACGGAAATCATAACACTGAACCTCAGTCGCAACTTGACGCTCGATATTCCGAAAGACTTCATTCAGAGCTGTACAGCTCTGAGAGAGGTCAAGTATTGCTCCAACGAAGCGTGGACAGTCCCTCCGTCCCTGTCTCTGGCCATTAAACTCACGATGCTTGACCTCTCAAATAATAGACTCGAGCAATTGTCGCATGCAGAGCTGTGGCGCCTGGATGGGCTGTTGTCTCTTAAGCTGAGCAACAACATGGTTACCAGCATCCCGCCGTATTTCGCCCAGTATCATGCTTTGCGAAGCTTGAATCTGAGCTCAAACAGCTTGACCGAGTTTCCGGATGCGCTCAGAGAGTTGCGCACTTTGGTTGATATTGACATCAGCTTCAACTCCATCAGCAGCCTCGACAACATTTCTGCATTCACCAACCTGGAACGGCTTTTGGCGACCAACAACAAACTCTCTGGGCCATTCGATGATAGCTTCAAGGCTCTCGTCAATCTGAAGGAGCTTGATGCGCGGTTCAACGCAATTTCCAATATTGATGTGGTGAGCCAGCTGCCGAAACTGGAAATTCTGACGATGGGTCACAACTCGATTTCGCAGTTCGAGGGCAGCTTTCCAAGGCTCAAGGTCCTGTACCTGAACCATTGTCCCGTCACGAACTTCGACCTCAACGCGCCAGTGCCAACATTGTCAGTCTTGAATTTGGCATCAGCCAAGCTTGCTCGGCTCCCTGAAGCACTTTTCATGAAAATACCTAATCTGACCAAGTTGACGATATCGAAGAACCATTTCGTGACGCTCAGCCCGCAGTTCGGTTTGCTCAGCAAATTGGAGTTTTTGGCTATTGCGAAGAATGAGCTATCGCGGTTGCCAGCGGAAATCGGCCGTCTCACTGAGCTGCGCTATCTGGACGTACGGGAGAACAATCTTAGCATTCTGCCTTCGGAAATTTGGTACGCAAAACGCTTGGAGACTCTGAATGTCTCATCAAATGTCCTGGCAGACTTTCCCAAGCCAGGCGCACCGCTGCCTCCATTGCCGGATCAAAACGGCGCTCCGGCGCAGACGCCTAGTACGTTGAGCACAAGTCCTGAGTTCGAAGAGCTCGGCAAGCTGGAAGACTTCCAGATGCGGCGTCCGAGTCAAGCGAGCGGAATGCTAAGTGTCTCGTCGTCGCCCTCGACTGGTTCCAGAAAAGGATCTGTGGTAAGCAACAAGCCTAGCCTCGTCGGCAGGTCGAGTACGGCGAGCACGACTGGCACCATAACACCAGGCAGTCGGAAGGACTCGACGATGAGCAGTAGACTGGCTTCGACATTTGCAACGAGTCTGAGGCATCTCTTCCTTGCAGATAATCGTTTAGAAGATGACGTGTTTAATGAGCTTGTCCTTCTACCGGAGCTGCGGATCCTGAACTTGAGCTACAACCAGCTGTACGACATCCCACCGAGAACCATCAGAAGGTGGCATCAGCTTACCGAGCTGTATCTCTCTGGGAACGACTTGACAAGCCTGCCGTCAGAGGACTTGGAAGATGGGTCGAGTCTGAAGGTGCTTCATATCAACAACAATAAGTTCCAGACTCTTCCTGCCGAACTGGGCAAAGTGCAAAAGTTAGCAATTTTGGATGTTGGAAGCAACAACCTGAAGTACAACGTATCAAATTGGCCGTACGATTGGAACTGGAACTGGAATCACCAACTACGATACTTGAACCTGTCAGGCAACAAGAGATTGGAGATCAAGCCGAGTGCTCAGGCCCTCAGTGGCCGCGACGGTCACAAGGACCTCACAGACTTCTCCAACTTGCAAAATTTGAGGATTCTGGGCTTGATGGATGTGACGCTCACTATCCCGAGTGTGCCAGACCAGGCTCCAGATCGAAGAGTCCGGACGGCAGGCAGTGTAATCGGCACGACCATGCCGTATGGTATGGCTGATACTCTTGGCCGCAACGAACATCTGTCGACCTTGGACATGCTCGTGCCGCGCTTCAGGGGACACGAAGATGAGACGTTGATCGGCCTGTTCGACGGACAAAGCTTGAGCTCAGGTGGAAGTCGAGTCGCGAAATATTTGCATGAGAAGTTCAAGCACGCCTTCATCACGGAGCTGGAGGCTCTGCGACAAGACGAGACTCCAGTCGATGCTTTGCGAAGGACATACTTGGGTCTAAACAAGGATCTAGCGACCGCTGCAACGCAAGCCATTGATGCACGTGAGTCGCCCAGCTCGGCACTCGTGCATAGGGGTAGCGTCTCTGGTCCTGTACTCGAGGAAGACGATCTCCACTCAGGCAGTGTAGCGACAGTCATGTACTTACATGGCATGGAGCTCTACATGTCCAATGTTGGAGATGCACAAGCAATGCTTGTCCATTCTGAAGGTAGCCACAGGATATTGACGCGCAAACATGACCCTGCCGAGATGAGTGAACGTGCACGCATTCGACAGGCGGGTGGTTTCGTGTCTCGACAGGGCAGAATGAACGACCAAATCGACATCTCTCGGGCCTTCGGTTACGTGCAGCTCACTCCGTGCATGATCGCTGCACCGCACATTGCAAAAGTGGACATCAAAGACGGTGATGAGATGGTTGTGCTCGCATCAAAGGAAGTATGGGACTATCTCAGCGCAGACTTCATGGTCGATGTCGCGCGGCAGGAGCGCGGAGACCTGATGCGCGCTGCGCAGAAGCTCAGGGACTTGGCTATCGCTTTCGGTGCCACAGGTAAGATGATGGTCATGATCATTGGCGTCTCGGATTTGAAGAGAAGAGAAAAGGCGAGATTCAGGACACACTCTATGAGCATGGGCCCTACTGGTTCTCCCGATGACTACTTTACCACAGTCACACGGAAAGGCAAGCGCGGCCGAGAAGCTGTGGGCGATTCGAAGCTTGCGCGACTGGATCAGGAGGTCGAGCCTCCGGTCGGCGACGTGACTCTGGTTTTCACGGACATCAAGAATTCGACCATCTTATGGGAGACATATCCCATCGCAATGCAAAGTGCTATCAAGCAGCACAACGAGCTTATGCGACGACAGCTGCGCATCATTGGCGGGTACGAGGTCAAGACTGAAGGTGACGCGTTCATGGTGGCATTCCCGACTGTAACGAGCGCTCTGTTATGGTGCTTCACCATTCAGAGTATGCTTCTCGATGTTGCGTGGCCTCAGGAGATTCTCAATAGCGTCCACGGCGAGGAGGTGTTAGACGCCGATGGGAATGTCATATTCCGCGGTCTAAGTGTGCGCATGGGCATTCACTGGGGCAGACCAGTGTGCGAGATCGATCCTGTCACGAAGCGCATGGACTACTTCGGACCCATGGTTAACAGAGCCGCTCGTATCGAGAGCGTTGCTGATGGAGGCCAGATCTGTGTGTCGACCGACTTCATACAGGAGATCCAACGGATGCTGGAGACTCACATTGAGAGTGATCGCACCGGGTCGACGGGTTCAGAGGACACACTCAGCGATGACATGCTGTCGCAGTCGATCCGCCGCGAGTTGCGCTCACTGAGCAGTCAGGGTTTCGAGGTCAAAGACCTTGGTCAACGAACACTCAAAGGCCTCGAGAATCCTGAGTACATCTACCTCATGTATCCGCACTCTTTGGCGTCTCGTTTGGTCGTCCAGCAGCAGAAAGCCGAGGCCGCCAGCCAAGCAGGTAACAAGAGTATGGACTCTTCTGTCCAGAAGGAGAGGAATAAGCTGGACACTGCCGTTGACCAGGACGATGTATGGCGCCTTTGGGATGTCAGCTTGCGATTGGAGATGCTGTGCAGCTCTCTTGAGAGTACCGGCCTGAGCTCACTGAAGCCGCCCGAGACAGCATTGTTGGAAAGGACGAAGCAGCGCGGTAATGAGGTGACGGATCGATTCCTGATCAGTTTTGCCGAGCATCAGATATCCAGGATCGAGGTGAGTGATTATGATTGCCGAGTACCACTGAGATGGTCGCTGACAGACTTAATAGACGTGCATCAATACTCTAGTGCTCCGCAATATGCTCCGACCTTTCAACAATGGCTTGCTGAGCCAGGCGTGTCCAATGAGTGACATCTTCAGCGAGCTCGCGGGACAGCTGTTAGAGCTGAAACAGCTAAAGGAACAGGCAGATTTTGATATAGCACCGTCATGATGAGACGCGATATGTTAGCACTACCTTGGTTCTTTTGCGTTGTGCGAGGACCGAGCGCAACTTGGCCTCGGAGACTCATTGTTGTTTTCTAGCGCAGGGCGTTTGGCGGATGGATTGATTAACATGGTGGCATGTATTAGTACGGCATGGTACGGAGATATTGCCAGGGGTGACATGAATGAGTAACGGCTTTTGTCACGATCTAGGAAGACTGGGAGCGAGCATTTTTCCTTGGTTACATAATGGCTACCGCTGGGATGGCGATCTTGGACAGTGAGAGCGGGTCTGCAGCAGCAGCCCTGAGATAGTGCTCATTAAGCAACTTGGACTGATCGAGTGAAGCTCCCTGGAAGGATTTAAGCTACCTTATCCACAGTTTACCTCCAGTCCAAATCTGAGATTCTCAAGTATTGAAAGTCTTGGCTGGGCATTGACAGAATATGCATGTGACTTCGTCCCGGGAGCATCCCTTGATACTGCAGGGATGTTGCCTTCTGTTGTTTTCCACCATGCATTTTCCAAGGAAAGAGGCTCTGACGTGTTGGGCGTCTGATATCTGCTAGCCAACAGTCTCAGCCGACTGCACTTTGTATACTTTAGCCGGGAGCACCAGCGCGCACCACGACAGGAGGGTGGGGCCAGGCAAACAACTACCTGCTAGCTCGACGAGGTGCAGCAAGCGGGTGAAGCTGCTTCTTAGTCGCTCTGGACCTTTTTCCAAGGAGGCTGAGCGCGCTCTCAATACATCCCTTGCACAGGCCATACGAATTCGAATACAGGTGGCGAATTTGCTCGCAAATTGCGATACGCCGGTCTTCCAAAGTTGGACCCGAATGTCAGCACCGTCACATTCTGGTCAATGACCCATGACACGGTGGTCAAGCAGGTCACGCAGCTTCACATGATGCACTACGAGCCTCAGTAAATTTCAGGATTTACAGACTGTTTCGTCCCTGCATCACCGAGTCGGTCTGGTAGAAGACAGCAGCAGGCTTCAGCTGAACCTAATGGACGCCTCATATGAGCCTCGCCCTCGGGGTAGCAATGATCCTTGGCACCATAATCGAAGGTCTTGGACTTCTCCTGACGGCACGTACTATACTATGGATACAGCTCACTACGCCAGCCCTGGGCTCACCTTTCATGCGATTAGTGGCGGCGCCAATGGCTCGTTCGATGATTTCACTTCGCCCGGCGTCTCTAGGCGGCAGACTGCACCTTCGTTTGGATCGCTCGGCAACGGTCTCTTCAATACTGCACTGGGTCTCCTTGGCGATCTAACTTCAGCACATCATAACGGGAATCAAGTCCGGGCTAGTCGCGGGCGGCAGGCCGCGATGCCAGAGACGGAAGAAGCTTCGGAGGAAGACGGTGAGGTTGCGTATGTTGGCAACGGTCGCCGCAGCAGACCCAAGTCCATGTTTGGACGCATCGCAGACAAGATTGCAGAGAAAGGCTCACGGCCAAGAAGACAACAGTCGACTAGACAACCCCAACCAGCGCGGCCACGGACGAATAATTTCCGTGAAAGGACGTACCATGAGCCACGAGAGCCGGTCTATCAGGAGAGTCGAGGGAGCTACGCCGAGGATGACGCATATCAGTACGATGAGTATGACAGACGAGGGCAGAGACCGCTGCAGCCAAGCAGGTCCAGCTCGGATGAATCAAGTGCAAGTGTAATGAAAGCGCTGGAAAATACAGTACAGCACTATGCTGCTGAAGTGAGAAGATGCAAAAAGCAGCTGGAGAGGGCGTCCAGGTCACAGACGGTCCATTCGGGCCACTTACAAGCGCTGCTTGATGAGCTGAAGTCCAATGAAGTGGCATTTGCCAATGCTGCGCGCAATCTGCAGGCAGCGAAAGATGATGCGGGACAGAGACAATTCCAACGATATCCGTCTGGTCAAAGTCGTCCGAGCAGGTCCAGACATCAGTCCAGGGAGACGGTCGTAGAAGACCATGAACCACCTGCGCCAATCCGCGGGTATGCCAATTTCTCGCGCCCAAGACCAATGCACCCCGTGTTCGCCGAATTTGGCTTCAACGACATGGATCCACTGGCAGACCACATGTTCGCTCATAACTTTGCCACATTTGACCGGATTGGAATGCCCGATCCTTGGGCCGAATTCTTTGCGATGCCTCGAGCCGCTGCGCCCGGCAATCAGAGGAAGCGGACCAGGACAGCACCTTCGAACGGCGGCGGCGTACAAACAGAACAGCCTGCGAGCTCCGCGTACACACGGTCCCCACCTCAGAGACCACCGCCTACCTTGCTGACACCTGATGAGTGCAAGCGTCTGTTCAAGATGTATTGTGAGCGCTGGGCGGCTTTGTCGAACACAGATCCCAACATCCCGTATCCTGCTCGAGGCCTGCACGCTGCCTCTCTTCTCGGCCGAGACACCATATGGGCGCCTCAAGTGAGCGCACACCCATCGACGTGGTCAGACGAGGCAGTAATGCAGGCGAATGTGCAAGCATTTTTCCTGAACGTCGTTGGGCTTGTTCCAAAGTATACTGAAGCAGGGGCGAGTGGAAGAGTTGAGATGTGGTTTGATAAGTCGCGCGGCAGTGCCGAGCAAGTCAAGCAATTGCTCGATATTTTGAAGAAGGAGAGGATGAAGTGGCATTCTGATCGCCTAGGGAATAGGAACGGGGGGAGGTTGGGTCGGAATGAAGGGCTGCAGCAGGACGAGAGGGCGAGGGCGGTATTCCATGCTATTTGCGAGCTCATCGAGACTGCACAGTGAGAAGGACAAGGCCCGTCACAGATGACGTACCATTAGCACCTATTGCGGTGAAACCTAGGAGGTAGCAATATGCACCATTTGTCTTTCCTTCCATTTTGTTCCACTGCCCGGAACCAGTAGAAACACAATCTTTGTCGTTCGCATGCATCAGGAATCGTGCCAATCCTACAGATGCTTGGACGGCATCGATCGTGTTGTGAAAGAGGCCATGGCCATTTCACAGATTGCTGCGAACACTTTTCTCGTGGAGCCTGGTAGGGAGGGCATCATCGCCATATCATGGCGCGACATGGTTCTAAATCACACTCAGACCCTCAAGCCCCAAATCGAGATGCTAAATCGCCACTTCCACTCCTCGTCCGGACGTGGCTCAACCCTAACCCAAACTCATGCCTAGGTGCGCTTCCCGGCGTCATTGGCCTTCTTCGCTCCTGAGGACTCCAATGCCGCTTCAGTGCGTCGCCAATCAACTCATCTTCATTGCCCTCTCCACTCCTCTTACCCGTCGTGACATCCTCATTGTCCTCCACCAATCTCACACCAGCTGCTCGCTGCCTCTCCCTCTCCTCGCCGATCTTGGCACCTTCCACTTTGCGTCGTTCGAATTCGGCAACCAAGTTCTTGAAGTAGACCTCGGCTGCCACAGTTTGGCTATAAGCCAGAGGCGTCCAATCGTAGTTGTTCTTGGCCAATGGGTTGGCGCCTGCGGCTAGGAGGATCCGCAGTGCCTTCAAGCTGCCGGAGGCGGAAGCGTGGTGGAGAGGGGTATCTCCATTGATGTCTCTCACGTCCACGCTCGCGCCGTTCTTGAGCAGTACTGGTATCAGAGCCGTAGCGGCTTGTACACTGCTGGCCACACCAAGGATGTCGATGCCCAGCTTGTTCACCAAATCTATGCCTCTTGGGAATGTTTCCACTAAGTACTGTCCTACCTCTTCGTGTCCATTTCGTGCAGCAAGATGCAGAGGCGTATCGTTGTCTGTGTTCCGGCTGATCTCGACATCTTCGTGGCCGGCGTCAACCAGGTAGGTGCAGATAGTCAGCGCGCCGAGGGAGGCTGCTAGGTGAAGACTGGTGTTGCATTTATTTGTGAAGTCTGGATTCTGCAAAAGCTTCGGATTTGACCGGACAATGCGTTGAACGAGCAGCACATCGTCGAGCTGGATTGCGCGGCGGAGGCGGATGGAGGGGTCGATCCTGGATGCTGTCAACAAACTAATCTTCGAGTGCTTGTGAGGAAATGTTTACATGTTGGCGTGATCATCGCTGGACACGGCTGGTGCATGCTGCGGTACACACCGTTGCCATGACGTTGTCCAATGGCGCTGACGTACGAAGGTGGAAGGAATGCGTCCGCGTAAGAACGTGCTTTGCATGTGAAGCTGGAGCCCATGTGGAGCTTCAGATGTGGGTCACACGCCGCGATAGGGTTAATTGCAACATGAGCCATTCGGTCGCTTGTGCACGACAGGCAACACGTTGGAATCAGACGTTGTAGTGGTACAATGCGTACAAATACAGCTCTATAATATGTATAGCGGGCGATCTTCGCCCCAATCTGCCATCTTGGTGTACCCGTTCCATCCTGCTCTGCTGACTGCAATGCTTTTGTACATGCTGCAACGCTTCACACACTATATTCTTAGGCCACTGTCTACTTCCTGCGCTTCATGACTTTCGAGCACATATTTATCAGTCCAGCCTTGGCATCGCTCTCGGGAAAGAGTGAAATAGCTCGTGCCGCCTTGTCGACGTAGTCTTGCGCCAATGCTCGGGTTTGTTCGATGCCGTCACTTTCAATCACCAACTGCCGAGCCTAGGATGCGTTAGTGAATAATCAATGACACTAGATGGGCGTAAGTCCTACCAGCTCCACGTCGCCTTCCTGCTCGAATTTACGTCCCACGAGTGTGCCCAAATCCTTGTTGTTCTTCCATGCAAAGAGCAAGGGAGCTGTCGCGAGACCCAATTCCAAGTCAGCACCGGCCGGCTTACCAAGTTCCTGTCCGCTGACAGTGTAGTCCAGCATGTCGTCTACTAGCTGGAAAGCAAGACCCAAGTTCTTGCCATACTGGTACGCCGCCTCCACAATCTCGATTGGTTGATCTCCCAATAATGCTGCAGCTCTGCAAGATTTGCTGATCAAGCTCGCGGACTTCAGGTACGTCTTCTGAAGATAGTATGTGATCGTGTCCTCGCTCCACACTGGGTGTCGCTCGTCCAGGACCGTATTCTTCAGTTGCATGAACTCTCCTTCTACCAAGTTTGCAATGACTGTCGCGAGCAGCTCAGTCACCTCTGGATCTCTCAGCCTTGCCAGTGCCACGGATGCTCTTCCCAACAGAAAATCTCCTGCCAGCACCGCCATCTTGTTGCCAAACTCGATATTCGCACTCGGGTTCCCTCGTCTCGATATCGAATGGTCTATCACATCGTCGTGGAGTAGCGAGGCGGTATGTATGAGCTCGGTGATCTCGGCCAAACGTCTCTGAGAGGGCAAGATAGAACTGTCATCTCCATTGTCGACATTCGGCGCGGTTAAAGGCGAGCTCGGATTCGAGTCAGCCAACACGCTCGCCGGCGTTATGGGCCTGTCCACCTCTTGAGCGCCTCGCGACCATAATCGCGCCTCTTTTGGGAGCATTGAAGTGGCTTGTGACATCAGAAGCACAAGCATAGGCCGCACATATTTGCCTTCCGATTGGGTATAGTACTTTGAGACGGTATCCAGCATTGGGTGTCCTGAGCCTAATAACTGTCGTATATTGCCCGTCATGAACTTCATCTCTTTTGCTACGCTTCGCAGAGGATCAATGCCCAACGGTCCTGGTGGTGGTGGACCGCTGAACATTTCCTTTGCTTTTGAGACTGCTGCTGCCACAGCATTCTGCTCTTTTCGTGGTGAAACATGGTAAAGACGCCGTTGAGAAGCCTGGATAGTCCTTCGAGGGATTGGGCGAAGGCACTCAGGGCACCAGAATCGTGCATTTGGAGGTCGCGTGGCTGCTACTATGCTTTTGCTCAGCGCATTCGCTGGCGCTTTGGAGGTGGACATATATATTTTTTGAGAGGACAGCTTCAATCAAGCCTGCATTGACGAGAAATCCCTGACGTCCTTGCCTCATTTGTCGATTGGGAGAAATACAATGGGGTTTGGTGAGACGGAGCTGGTCTGCTAAAATGTTTGGCCCAAGGAGGAAGCGTCACTTCGCGGAACTACCCGCCTCTCGTGCATAAGTGATACTTTACCATCTCAATTCAGTGGACATCTTGCCAATTCCTCATGGTCCAATTCACTCTGACGCCGGCGGCAAAAGCGGCTCTTGAAGAGCATCGCTTGATCAAGTTCGTCGGTTGCAAGGATGGAAATGAACGGCAGGCTCTCAACGATTTGACGGGACTAGAAATTGGCAGTCCTATCGATCATCAAAAGCTCGTTGATGCTTCAAAGTACCTAGTGCAGCATGCCAAAGGCAATGGCGATGGAATTGCAAAACCGTGGCGACTGGAGACATTGTTGAATGGGAGTACGATATACAGTCCGCCACCTCCACCGAAGCCAGAGCCAGTACGTCCTCCAACCACGCTTGATATTGATGCTCACGCTGACTGCCTTTAGTCGTCTGAATATAAAGTGCTTATGCAACGCCTGAGAGAGCAAGATGAAAAGCGTCAGTATGAACGTATGACGCATGACAGCTCTCAAAACGAGACATTTAGGCACCGCTTCCCAAATGCATCCTTCAATCCTGCGACTTCCCACGGCCAAGGTCCCCAGGCGGAAGAGCCAGACGATATAACATATGCAGACGTCAATCGGCAGATGATTTTGATCATCAACGTGCTTGTCTCAATCATTGCCTGCAGCGTCACCATCTGGTTCGCCGCCAGACGCTGGGACGTACCTCAACGTCTTGGCCTGTCAATGTTCGGGAGCGGTCTTGTAGCTCTTGCAGAAGTGGCTATCTACCTAGGCTACATCAAGCGAATTCAGGACGCCAAGCAGAAAGAACTCGCAAAGGTGGAGAAGAAGGAGATCGTCGAGAGTTGGATTATTGACAAGACAGAGAAGTCGAAAAGGTTGGACGAGTCCACTGATCAGAGCAGCGTCCGTTTCAGGAAAGGCAGGCAAGGTTGAGAAAAATTACTATTTCACGACAGCCTCTTCACACACACGTCGGGCCACACACGCGTGCTAGCGCGAAAGCACGACGCGGGGTCCACGAAACTTCGACCTTGGAACACTTGTCTGATAGCGAGACTGTGAGTATATCTCTGAACTGCTGATTGATCAAAAGTCGCGCTGGTCGATCGTCTAGGAGGCAAGATGGCGCGCAAAGACTTCCATCATCCGTTCGAGCCCTACGAGATTCAGAGGCGGTTCATGGAGTCAGTGTATCAATGTATTGAAGAAGGGAAGGTGGGCATCTTCGAGTCGCCTACCGGTACTGGCAAATCTCTTAGCTTGATCTGTAGTTCTCTGACTTGGCTTCGAGAGCACAAACGAGAACAGATAGATGAGGCTATTGCTGCGGCGGAGGTGGACGAAGATGAACCGGACTGGATGGCTGAACATGCCAGGGAGAGCCGACGGCGTGAGATGAGGCAAATGCGAGATGAGCTCGAAGAAAGGTTGCAGGCCGCCCGAGAGCGTGAGCGCAAGGTTCGAGAACGGGTCAAAAGCAGTGAACCTGCGCACAAGCGGCGCAAAATTCTCGACGAAGATGAGCAAGATGTCCTAGATGAGGAGCAGTTCGTGTTGGAAAACTACGAAAGTGATTCTGAAAACCAGAGACTTAGACCTGACGTGCCTGTATACTCCGCAGAGACTGTCAAATTGATGGAGAAGCTTGGCATGCTTCCAGCGGGACCTAAGCAGACTGAAGCCGAAGATTGGGATGAGCTTAAAGTGTACTTCTGCTCAAGGACTCATTCGCAGCTCTCACAGTTTGTCGGCGAGCTTCAGCGCGTGAGCTTGCCGCCAGGTTTCCCACCGGAGGACGCATGTTCGGATCCGACCACTACACTGGCTGAACAGGTCAAGCAGCTAGCTCTGGGATCTCGAAAGAACCTTTGCATCAACCCAAAGGTCGCAAAACTCCGCAATCAGACCGCCGTCAATGAGAGGTGCATCGAACTACAGCAGTCTAGCACCGCAGCAGATCACAAGTGCCCCTTTCTGCCCAACAAAGAGAGCGCGGAGTTGGTGCTGGACTTTCGTGACCATGCGCTCGCCAAAGTTCGAGACATTGAGGAGCTTGCCACTGTCGGAAGCAAGTTAGGCATCTGCCCATACTACGCATCACGACCTGCAATTGCATACGCAGAAATGGTGACTCTGCCGTATCCGTTACTGCTACAAAAGTCTGCCAGGGAGGCGCTTGGTATTTCGCTGAAAGGCCATGTGGTGATCATCGATGAAGCGCACAATCTGATGGACGCCATCGAGAACATCTACTCGTCTCAGGTCACACGTCTACAGCTTCAGAGAGCCCGAGAATCCTTGATAACCTATCTACAGAAATTCCGCCATAGGCTCAAGGGTAGCAATAGGGTCTACGTCACTCAGGTAGTGCGCATAGTAGATTCATTGCTAGGTTTCACCAACTTGAAGACGGGCGCGAACAACAGCCGTGGGACCATCGAGCCGAATCAACTGATGTCGGGCAAAGGTGTGGATCAGATCAATGTGGCAAAGCTGGTCCGATACATCGACGACAGCAAGTTGGCTCGCAAAGTTGAGGGCTACATTGCCCATTTGTCGAAAGCGAAGAAGGTCCAGCACGGCAGGGCGAGCAAGAGAACAGAGGTTGCACCCACGGACGTGCCTACCTTGACGCACGTGCAAAACTTCTTGACGGCACTTATGAATCCAATCAAGGAAGGCCGGTTCTTTTGGGCCCAGGAAGGCGAAGATGTCGTGCTTCGATACATGCTTCTCGATCCCTCACAGCACTTCCGGGACATCGTTGAGGATGCGCGCAGTGTCATTCTTGCAGGCGGCACCATGTCACCTATGGACGACTATCGACAACAGCTGTTTCCTTACCTGCCGTCTATTGAGAGATTCTCTTGCGGTCATTTGATCCCGACCAGCAGTCTGCTTGTGCGCACAATTGTTTCAGACCGAGACGGTCCGTTGCAGTTCACATTCAAGTCCAGGAACGCTACTACCTTCGAAACGGTTGGTAGGGTATTGCTGCAGATCGGCCCAAGCGTCAGAGGCGGCCTGGTCATATTCTTCCCAAGCTTTGGCTTCCTCGAGGCAGCAAGTCAAGCATGGTGCTCCTCTTCGACACTCACAGAACTTGAGAAGGTGAGACCGATTTTTTGGGACAATCGCGGTGGCTCCGCAGAGTCGACGTTCAAAGCCTACAGTGATGCGGTCGCCAGCAACAGTAAAGGCGCAATGCTGCTCTCCGTCCTTGGCGGTAAATTGTCAGAAGGCATCAACTTCTCCAACGACCTGGGCCGTTGCGTCGTTGTGATAGGTCTGCCATTCCCGAACCTGGAGACGCCAGAATGGAGGGCTAAACTGCAATACATTGATGCAAAGGCGGTGGAGAGAGGTGAGGCAAAGGGCAGTGCGAGCCGTGCGCATGCGGAAAATGTGTGCATGAGGGCTGTCAATCAGGCTGTTGGCCGAGTGATCCGGCACAAAGACGACTGGGCGAGCATTATCTTGATTGACAGTCGATATGGGCAGGACAGAATCCGAGCCAAGTTGCCGGGGTGGATCAAGGAGAGTTTTCCTGCTGGCAGCGCCACGACAGTGGCGGATGTCGCGGACGACGTCGCACAGTTCTTTGCGAGGCGCACTGACCTGTAATAGCGTGGGCGGTGCTAGTAGATGGTTGAGCAGTACGGTTGGACTGATCTGATTGTTTTCAATCTATGTAAGAAGGACACAGGGTATCAATTAGTCGAAACAAAATACTACACATACTCCTTTCACGAGCCGGCTTGCGCGAGCTTCGCTCTGCATGACAATGCGTCTCCGAGGCTTACTGTCGAGAAGAGTAGGCGGGTCTACGTCACACCCTATTTGGCTTGATACGTTCCGCTTGCGAGCTTACGGACGCCAGGGACGCCCTTCCACACGCTGGTGAGACCCTCGTCGTCCGCGAATGGATCCGCGCCTATCAAATGTCAGTAAAGATGCACCTCTTGACAGACTCGTTCTCGAGGAAATAGCGCTTCAAAAACGCCTGGCCTGAACAGTGAAATTATTGGCTGGCTTACCATGCGACTGTACACTGACCGTCAAACCATTTTCCAATGCCAGTTCCTGCTCGCCAGCAATTTCCCATTTGGCGTCAATTGTGCCGCCAGAAGCTACAGCATCGGTGACGAACCTCGCAAGCAGCTTCGTCGGAGCATCGCCAGCCCTCAAGACGACTTCAGGAAGCGGCCAGTAGATCATGTTCTTCTCCTTGCTGAACGTGCCCTGCGGTCGACTCTGCACGCTGCTGGCTCTTGCACCTTCCAAGGTAAGGGCGAGTATACCGTTGGAAAGGGTGACGCTCTCACGTCCATGCAGGTTGAAAGTCGGATTGAGCGAGAGGCTGACGATTATGCTTGCCTGGTTGGGCTCGAATTTGTAGGCCGGTGCAATAAGCAGGGGTGCATGCGCACTGGCGGCTTCCGGCCTGACCTGGTATTTGAACGCGACCTGCGTCTTGGCAATAGCAGAAAGACCGAGGCTGTACTCGCCTTCCTTAGCTCCATTGCTGACGAACGCCGGATTGGGTGCGACCTTGTCAAGACTGGCAAAGTTCTCGAGTCGTATCATCTCCGATCCACTGTGCGCGCCTCCGTTCGCGGGATTGTACGCGAGCGCAATTTCTCCGATCAGTGTTGACGAAGTCAATTGCCCGTTCTCGAAATGAGCGCTGACGGTCTCCAGAATGGATGAGTTCAGACCGGCTCCATGCAGATCTGGATGCTTGTGTGCTTGACTGGTGGTACTTGACAAAGATCTCCCGGAGCGTATGGAGCCTGTGTCCGCTGAGTGGTCTGCGACCACAGCCGATCGCGATTCAGGTCTGAAAGGCGACGTTGGGCCAGCTGAGAATGGCGAGAATGCACCAGCTGCTGCAGTCGCGGCAGTCGCGCCTCCCGCAACGCCAGCTGCAGTAGGAAAGCCGGTATTTGGCGACTGTGTCACTGGTGATATGGCTGACGGTGCCATGTCGCGAGACTGCTCGTTCACAGCCTGGACTGGTGTCTCGCGAGGAAGTGACGAAGCTCTGACAGGTGCTGTTGGTGTCGGAAGAGCCGGAACGTCATCAGCTGGCGGGACGTAAGAACTCGGGATGCTGCTAACAGGCCGGTTTCTGCGTCCACGGACTGTGTTGTTCCTGGCAACAGCAGTCGGCGGTGCTTGAAGCCTGTTAAGCACGGTAGACAGCGGGACATTGTCATCGCCACCCTCCTCATGTATTGGTGCGTTACGTATATTCACATTGAACGCTGGTGCTGATGACTCTATCCCTCCAGCGGCTGCGGCGTCTGCTTGAGCTTGAGATATAGGGTCGACATCCCTCTGTGGGATACTGAAACCCTCACTGTCTTTCTGTGGCTCGGCAATAGATGGGGTTTCTACCTGAGTAGGCTTTGGCGGCTCAAGATCTGCAAGATCGCTTTGATGGCTGCCATTCGGTATCGAGGCAGCAAAAGCACGACTAGACGTGCCATTGACGTGAGGGGCCTGAGACACATCGGACGATGTCACATCTCTAGGTTCCGAGCTGGGCTCCATAATCTCGCTCCCAATGCGCAAGGGTGAGCGCGGCCTCTCTCGCGATGGACTTTCTTGTGGAGGCTCCAGGTTGGGCTCCTTGTTCTTCCCGCCAAGTCTGCCACCGAATGAGCTGAATGGAGATGACTTCGACTTCTTTTCGGGAGTTTCGGCCATTGGAGCGAGCGTTTGAGGCGCCTTACCCTCTTTTCGCTTGCCGCCAACGACCGTGCCTAGACGCTTGAGCCCACCAAAACGGCTCTTCTTCTTCTCCTCTTGCACAGACCCTGAACGCTGACTTTCTTCATCCTCAGGTCGCGAGATGGTAGGCGTAAGACCACTCTGCGTCGGCGGCGCCCTAGATGGTGTGGATCGGGACGCAGACGCTGCTGCCAGCCCACCCGGCAAGCTACTTCGGCGATTTGGACGCGCATGTAGGCCTGGCCTGCCAGACGCGACTTTGAGTGCGAAGGTCTTAATCTCGTCTTCCGTTTGCAGACTCAACAAAACGTTCAAGCAATGCTCCGCTGTAGATTGGCTCTTTTGCACCATGTCCACCTCATGTGTTTGAAACTGGGTCAACACGTCCCGCAGATGGTTCACCCGCGCTTCATCCACCGCCTGAAGGCTCTCAAACACGTACGGCGCCTGTACATCCCATTGCGACTGCGCGCTGTCTAATTCAGAGCTTGCGCTTGCGACCTGATCTGCGTCTCTGCCTTTTGACTTGAGCTTGTCCGTCTTCTGTGCCGCCTTCTCTACGTCTTTTGACATCGAGTTCAGGTTGCCTTGCATTGTGGTCATGGCCTGCATGTCGCGATTCGTGTGGTCGAAGTTGCGCAAAGGTTGTTCCACGTCAACTTCGATCTTCGACGCAAGCGCCGCATGTGAGTCTGCGGTAGTATGCGCCGCGTTTGTAAGAGTCTCCCATGGTACGGAGAAGATACCCAAATCAACATCGTCTATGCGTCTCTGTCCGAGTTTCCTAAGACCCGCCGCGTACTGCTCCTCGAGGCGCCTTCGTTCTTGCAGCCAATCTGCTATTGCTGTGTTCAATCTGCCGACCTGTCGTACGCGATCATTGAGGACATCGACAGCCTGATGCGGCTGCAATTGGGGCTACATAACCGTCAATGCGATGTTCTGCTAGAGACTTGCTCATGCGCCTGGAGCTTTGCACGTACCAGAAGAGCTGGATAGTCCGACCTTTCGCCTGCCATGGCAATAAAACACCTCGATGAACGCTGTAAACAATACAATAGAGAATGTCTTCACTGTAAAGGGAGGATTCTGGTCAATGTACAGTAGTGGTGTGAGTTGTTTCACGTCATTGGAATCGCTTTGCAGCTTGCCGGCCGCCGCGGATGATCGGCCTGGGGACGTTGCCATCTTCTTGCTGGTTGTTTACCATCCCGACTACCTCTCAACAACCTCAAATCATCTGTCTTGGAGATGTGTCCTGGAGGCGCTTAAGACGCTGATTCGAGACATTCTCATGATGGTCACTTGGCACACTTGCTACCGTGCAACTGAGGAGCGGTGCGATACGAACGTATTGTACGAGCCACGGTGTAACGGTACGACCATGAATAATTATCTCCATACTCCGCACACGCCTGCGCACCGGGTCTGGCTATCTGTTCTAGAAGCTACTCGTCCTTCTAAACCTTTGCGTCAAGTCGAAGCTCGCATGATATGATGGTATGGAATGATGAAGTCTTGGAACAGTGTTTGGATTTCAAACTTGCTAATCTACATTACATCGGAACTCGTGGCCTCGTCAAACCCCCAGTCAACCTGCCATCGCCATGCACGTCGCTAAAGAACGTCGATCATTTACATAGTCAACTCTCCCGATACCAGATTCCAGTCTTGGTGTGCGGAGTGAACATTATGCTGAGAAGCTGTGTACAGGTGGTATATCGTTATGCTGGCACTGGTGTCGATGTGCTTGTCAAAGCTCTTACTCAATGTTGATGCGCTTGCTTGTGGGAGCTGGAGCTTTCGGGACGATGACAGAGAGAATACCGTCCTTCAAGCTGGCCTTGACTTTGTCCTGGTCCACTCTGGTCGGGAAGCTAAAGGTGCGAGCAAACTCGCCGACCGAGCGCTCGCTGACCCAGTAACGAGCCTGCTGCTTTGGCTGGACCTGCTTCTGCTCTCCGGACTTGGCGACTTCTGTGGAGTTGGTGTTGGCTTGGTTCTCGTCCTCAACAGTAGGCTGCTTGGGCTTCTGTTCACCTTCCGTGAGCTTGGGCTGCTCAGTCGAATCGTTCTCGATCCAGCCAGAGGGCCGTTGGCCTTCCTCGCGAGTGTGCTCGGTGCGACCCTTGATAGTGAGTGTCTGAGGGTCCGTGAACTCGATGGTGACGTTTTTCTGTTCCACTCCGGGGAGCTCGCCGTGAAGTTCGTAGGCCTCCTTGGTCTCCTTTACATCGAACTTGGGCTGGAAGGAGCGGAAGCGCTGGCCGAGACCAGCCTCTCTACCGGTAGAGAGAGCGTGTTCCTGAGCTGCATCCAGCAAGCGGAAGACTGGGGCGAACTCGTTGTCGATGAAGCGTGGGAAGAGAGACATGTTGCGCGTGCTGATCTTGTAGAGGTTTGGCGTGGTACGTGCGACCGTTCGGTAAGTTCGAGGAAGCTTTGTAGTAGTTGCTTTAAGCATAAGACTTGTGGCTGATGTTTTTCTGTAGTGACGAGGGTAAGAAGCAGGCGACTCGTCGCCTTTTATCCCCTCATTCGAGCAGCATAGAATGTACTAGCAACCAGCTAGAACATCCCACCGTTGCAAAGACCATACTAGAATCACCTGATAGTGACCAGAAGCATCGACGTGCTGAAATGTATCTCCACCTACTTTCTGTGCGACGGAACTTTCCGGCCATTTCTAGAAGGCACGAGCTGGTCACGTGAGGTCTCAGCCGCGAACATCCTTCGATCAGGCCTGTGTTTTTCCAGCATGTCCCAGCTCGTACGCCATGCTGCGCAAGTGTTTGCCACCGTATATGGCGGTTGCCTTACCTCTCCGTTGGGTCTGGGCAAAGTGGTGACTTGTGAAAGTCTTCTGCTCCTTTCACCACCATACGCCACGGCTCATTGAAGTCGATTCGAATCGATGCAGTCGACACACTGGATGCAATTTGCGTCCTCAACGTGAGCTCACTTGCATCAAGTCGCTCGCTATACACACTGATCTGCGATTGTTCATCATGACAAGGATGAAGAATGGGCTCGGTTTGATTTCAAAGACACCAACCCCCTTTGGTAGAGACAGCAGATTCGGACAACTCTCGTGGCGACGGCTTCACACGTGGTACGTGCCGTTCGTCTTGATTCGCCGCGTGCTACTTAGAAAGAAGATATTGGCTGCTGCACTTGGAACGTTTCAGTGCGACGTATTGTGGGACCATACAGCACGCCCAGCTACCATCATTCACCCCTGACAGCCCATGATTGGCCATACGTCTGGCTGGATCCGCCATTGCGATCTAGAAGCATTTTGAGGCTCCAGTCGGCCGCCTTGCATGGCTTGCACGTTCCAACCCTGCCGAATCTGTCGGCAGTGGAAGTAGTGGCGATGCTAGTGCCGCCGCCATATGCAAGTCTTGCCGTTTGAGAACCTTATATGCAAGGTACTCTTAAGCTTGTTCTAACGTCCTGTGGTCTTTTCATACAACTTGGTGTCGTCAATCGTGATTCATTCCGCTCAGAAAATCCGTCAACCCCCATGTCATCGAACACTGGCATCGCTGCGATGCGCCATCTACTCATCAGCCGGTGCAGTATAGCGTTCTCGCGCTGCACGGTATTGCTCGGGATATTTGCGTGCTGCCCTTGCGTTCAATGCACTACTGCAGTTAGCAACCATGTGCGCGAAATGAAGACAACTTTCAGTGACCCACCTGACTTTCTTTTGCGTCCACTCGAGATCTCGCTGCACGTCCTTGGCAGCCTGCATGCCTTCCGAGAAGTTGGCTCTCGTCTTCGCGAGACGTGCTCGCGCTTGTGCCTGCAGAGCTAGCAGCTCCCGGTTCTTGGCATTGAGCTCTCCAGACCTGCAAAGATGTCAGTCCATGGTGATTTGCAGGAGCCCTGCGTTGACTCACATCTGCGCTTGCTTTGCCAGACTTCGATCGATTGGGATTGGATTGTACGCCGATGTCAAGCGGTCGTTCATGTAGTCTAGGAGATCGACGCTAGTAGCTCCAGCGGTTGAGCTATCACATTCGCTGCCGCCATAGTTACTCGAAGCTGAAGAGTACAATCCTGCCCCTGATGATGATACGCTTTCTGGTCGTTCTGGAGGCGACGCTGAAAGCTGACTGTATGCCGACGATTGTCGCTGGTGGCGGTGAGCAATGCTGTGTTGTGGTGCTTTGCCCGGGACGTCCAGGGGCAACGTGCCTGTCGGTCGATATTGGTAATAGGAAGATGACATGTTGACAACCTATGTGGAAATATGAGTTGGGTGGTATGTAGAGAAGGTAGCAGGCGGTAGAGTCAACGTTCGCGAAGTCAATGGTGTGCAGCAAACAGAAGACAGTGCAATGGCTGATTGTCAGTCTCTGCCCTCGCATTTTATACCTGAGTGACAGGCCTACCGGGAATGCCATTCCCGCTGTCTCCACGGCGACGTGCACCTGAGATGTGCGTTTATTGGCGGCATAAGATTGGCCTCAATTTCCTAAACGGTGGTTCATCACACCTGAGGTAAGGATAAGAGCTCGATATGAGTCTGGGCCGGGCAGGTATCGCCGATTGAGCCGGACATCACACAAACGAGCCAGGCGCCGTTGGAGCTCTTTGTAAGGCTAGGTGTTAGCTGCAGGCTCGCATGAGTAACTGACGAAGTTCATAAGTCTGTATTGGCCGGTCGGGACACGATAACGTGCCAGCCATTGCAGGACGCGGGAGCCAGCTTGATGCCGCGAGGTATCATATGCGTCCTGCAAACGTTGCTCCATTCCTAGTCCCGTCGAGGTAAGTATGAGGAGTCTGGCCAGAAGTTAGTTGCATGGCGCCCCTGTCGGGCCTGTCCCGTGGTCGAGCTTGTGTAGTCCAAGAATCTGTCTTGTCAGCTTGGTTGAAAGGGATAAAGGGTCGGGAACAGGGCCAAGGCACGCTGAGCGCCTCTACCGATTCGTCCGGCGATTACGGCTCGAGTAGTACAGTCACGCCAGCGCATGCAAAGCGACTGTCACTCAAGTATGCGTTTGCCATGTGCCGCATCTGTAGCACAGCATCGGTGTGGTCGATGAGGTAGCATTGTGATGGAGCGAAGTCCCAAAATTCTCGGAAGGAACGCCCAAGCTTGCCGAAGTTCAGCTGGAGGACAAAAGTTACTTTCATTCATCTCCCGGCTTGACTCGAACTCCCGAGAGAGTTGCGGGTACACGCTTGATTCATGGCGCGCATTTGCCTGGTCTCACACACCGACTATTTGATCTTTCACACACTGCCATGCTATCCTGGTATACAGATCACCTCCTCAATTGACAATGAATATTCAAGAACGGCTCCAACCGAGCACGACCTTTGCCCTTCATTCGTCCCATCACTAAAAGTTACCTCTCCTCCTTCAGTTGGGCCTTCTTGCAGTGCAGACACGCTTGGTTGACGTGTCTGACGACCATGTGGATTAGCTGCGCATCATCGCATGAACTGCCGACAGTGAGCAAGCCAACATGCGTCTACAGCTATTCATGTGACACCAGGATCCTTCTGCGCGCAGGCTGGCCGTCGCCGCGGTCACGTCCAGCACGTTTTCCTTGAGCTTGGCATCAGAAAGACAGCCGGCGATCATCTTTCGAAAATCTATTTTCACATTGCTGATGTTCAGATGCGTCGCTCACGACTTGGAACGGGTGATGGGATACATGAATCTCTAGAGCAAAGGTCTCTGTAGTGATATGGAAACACTGTCGAACAAGCAGCACACGCGAATTCAGATAAAATTCCTGATGATGCCTCGCTCAATGATGCATTGGACGTCACGCACGCCAAATATCAGCCTCCTCCCCAACGAGCTGAAAGCGTGGGATTCGCAACTACCAGGAAACTGGCTTCAAAGAACAACTGCGTGACGCACCGTACGACCTACATACAGCTTGCCCGAGGATAAGACAAGCTATGTGCGACCTGAGGCGCGGCGTGGCTCCATGATAAGGGTATCGTAAGGCTCGAACGCTCCTTGCGGCTGCCTCAGACAGACCTTCGGAGGTCAGCGTTCGAGGTCATCTGGAGTCACGGGTGTCAGAAGATCTGGCCAAACAGTCACACACGCACTTTTTGTTTGCTCTACGAATTAGACGCAAGTGCCACAAGCAGCACAACAACTGCTGCTCGTATCAGCTGCGCCCAGGGGCCAAATGGCAACATCATCGATCGGCCTTGAGTCTGGCGAATATTGTCCTACAACTGCACATCATTTTCCAGCTGCTCAAGCCTGTAGGCGTCCCAAAAAAAAGGGGTATTGCAACACTCAGGAAATGATTACGCAGTATCGTGAGTCTACAACATGCTGCAATGCGCAAGCTGTATAGACCTGTCAGGCCAGCCAACACAAATACGATTTTTGTTACCACGCTGTGGATCAGGGTCATCCGCATAGAGCTTCGCGTTGCAATGGCAGCTAGCTGTTGGCCTTACATGTTTGCATTGCTCCAAGGCTCTTCGAAAGCCGCCATGTGTACATTTTTCGGGGACTCCACTCTTGACTTGCAGACCCGTCGCCGGGACAACATCATCATGACACCGCGCTAGGACTGCAATATGATCTGAGGCACCATGTCACATTACGCGCGGATTGCATGAAGAACTTCTCGTCTGCAGCTGATCCGATTTACATACAGTCTAGAAATCATGACTGTAGTGACAGCATTGTGGCTTGCCACTCTGCACTCGTAAGCCAATGCCACCGACTTTGATGCGTTTTGTTGATCTGCCATCCTCTCCAGAAGCCAAGACGTTGCTGCCGGCGGTCACCACGATGGAAGCGCACATTCGCAGTCGGCAGCGAAACCGTCGGCAACACTTGAAGTAGTGCTGTAGCTTCGCATCGACAACGCGCAGGACTGCATTCTGCAGCGTGGAAGCGAAGTCAGGATGATAAAGGTAACGGAGGTAGGCTGAGAAGGAGAGTTTTTTGCCAGGCCAGCCGAAAGGATCACGTTCGGAAGCATCTGCATGATTCGGACCAGTAGGAGGCGACCGCGTTCACCGCAACTCATCTTCGGGCTAACATCCCAATATTTCCTTGAGTCCTCGCTCCGATTGATGTCCACCTCAACGAGTCTTTCTTGACGATCGACGAATCTAGACTGACGCTTTGCATGGTGCGCAAGCTTCCCGGTCTTGCTTGATTTCACTAGAGAAGCAGCCTTGGCATTAGCCGCTGGACATGCACGTCTCCTCAGGTGTTGAAAAGGGTAGGTAAGGCTCGCGGTTTCGAGGATCCGATTGCATTAGCGGTGATGGTGAGCGCCAATCTCTGCAAGCACGATCGATCACTTCTCTATCTGCTGGAGGTGGGTATGAGTCGTTGGTCGGAAGCAAACCATACGCAGAGCAGTCCATGTTTGCTTTTACTATCACCTTCGCTGTATGCAGTTGCCAGTTACGATGCCGGCTGATCAGGAATGCTCCACGGCAGGCGATCGAAGCTGCTGCCTACCATGTGTCTGCATTGGTGCTTCACAAATATCGAAAAGCGGATTCAAGGGAGGGCGAGCACCATCAAAACGAAGACCGTCGAGCCATCGTTGGCATGACCAGAGCACTCCGGTCCGATACTTCTGATGTGTTCGCTGAAGCAGCAACCAAGCTGACAGGACCGCTATAGCGATATCGGGGTTGTATCGCACCTTGACCGAGGGCAGTTTTGGGATGGCTTGCAGAAGCCTACCAGGACTACCTACGCATATTCGTGGCGGCCCAATGACTTGATATTCCACACCGTCAATGTGTATATTGAGGCGAATGATTGCCTGATGGCAATGTTGACAGACTACAGGTGGTGACTCTGACGGCCATGCTGTCGTTACGATATGTTGCCACCTGGTCCTCACGAACTCATAGAGACCTCGCATGGCTATTGCAACGTGTCTGTTTGCCCCAGATTGCTTTGAGCATTCGACCAAGTTCTGAAGATTTGTGTTGACCAGATGACGCTTGGCTGAGCTCATTGATTGATGGGCACCATTTGTTGATGACAGAACCCATTGATGTTTACCGATCTGCGTTGACTGACTGTTTGGTGTTGACCGTCCGATGATAACCGATCGTTGTTGACAGTTGATGTTGACCGGTTGAGACGTCCATGTCAACGCGAGTGAGACTTTTATTAAGACAAGAGAGTCACTCGTATCATTCAACAAGGCAGACGCATCAGTCGACCATGATCAAGTCAATCATCAGCGTAGGCATCACAGGAAAGTAGTAGAGCGCAAGGATGGCAACGTATCATTCTGACATGCGATACCGTCAATTAATCAATCAATCAATTTGGTTGATCGGTTCCCGTTAATATGATGGCGGATCGACGGCTGCGGGGCTTGATTGACTGGTTGACTGGAATGACGGCGCTTCACTCACTTGCTGACAGCGGGCCTACATAAAGACTCCACCCTTCTTTCTCCGCCATACTTCACATTATACCACCGCTACCGCCACCATGTTCAACCGGGAGAATCTGTTCGGGTCGAGAGGTCAACAACCGCCGCCGCCGCCGCAGCGTCAGCCCGATCCCCGATACCAGCAACGACCGTACTACGATGGGCAACAAGAGAAGAGCAGTATGAGGGCGCCACAACAGCATGGCGGAGGGCGGTTACAGTTGAGGCCAGCGAAGAGCCCGGACAATAGCTACACTTTCGGAAACTTATGTGCCGTGAGCGCACAGGACATTCCCAGCAGAGACCGACAGGATGTATACCTTCTGATCAACGGCCAATACGTGCTGTCTGCACGACCGCTGCCGTCTTTCCCATCTGGACACATCAGCTTGAATGATGCGCAAAGGACGTGGATGCAGGTTGCGCTCACAGACGTGGTGGAGGTGGAACAGTATGACCCATTCAGCCAGGGCCCCCAGAGCTATCTGGGAGCAATGGACGTGGAAGTGGGCTTCGCAGGGAAGAAGAGCACAGATGTGCCATACGACCAAGACGAGCTAGGCCAAGCCTTTGTGCACACGTTCAAGAACCAGATCTTTGCGCCTGGTCAGCAGTTGTTGATGGACTTCAGGAGCATTCCGCTACGCATGACAATCAAGACGGTGGAGCTAGTAGACATGTCTGCGCTGCGAGGTGGTGGCCAAGGAGCACAGTCAGCGACGCAACCATCCGCAAGAGGCATACTCACACCGGAGACCGGCATCAACTACTACAAGGACGCAAGGACACCGATCAACCTCAAAGGCTCCACTCGACGGCCAGCTGCGAACAGTGTCGTGCGCCCCGACTTCAAATTTGAGGATCTCGGCATTGGTGGTCTAGACAAGGAGTTCAGTGACATATTTCGACGAGCCTTCGCGTCGCGTATCCTACCTCCAGGCATCGTGGAGCAGATGGGCATCAACCATGTTCGTGGAATCCTGCTGTATGGTCCTCCTGGTACTGGCAAGACTTTGATTGCACGGCAGATCGGCAAGATGCTCAATGCGCGCGAGCCCAAGGTCATCAATGGTCCTGAAGTGCTGAACAAATATGTTGGTCAGTCTGAAGAGAACATTCGGAAGTTGTTTGCGGATGCAGAAAAAGAGCAGAAGGAAAAGGGTGACGAGTCTGGACTGCACATCATCATCTTTGATGAGCTTGATGCAGTATGTAAGCAGCGTGGTTCAGGCGCCGGTGGCGGCACGGGCGTTGGTGACAGCGTGGTCAACCAGCTGCTGTCAAAGCTCGACGGTGTTGAGCAGCTGAACAACATCTTGCTCATCGGTATGACCAACCGCAAGGACATGATCGATGAGGCATTGCTGCGCGCTGGTCGTCTCGAAGTGCACCTCGAGATCTCTTTGCCTGATGAGCATGGTCGTCAACAGATCTTGAAGATCCACACGTCTAAGATGGCGTCCCATGGCAAGTTGGCATCAGACGTCAACCTTGCAGAGCTGGCGAAGCTCACACGAAATTTCTCTGGTGCTGAAATTGGTGGTTTGGTCAAGTCCGCCAGCTCATTTGCGCTACAACGCCACATCAAGGGCGGCACAGTGGCAGCGCTGACGGATGACGTCTCTCAGATGCAAGTTCATATGGCTGACTTTGAGAACGCGCTGGCTGAAGTTCACCCGCTCTTTGGTGTCAGTGAGGAGGATCTCGAGCGCGCCGTTGAGGGCGGTATCATGCACTTCTCGCCCACTATTGACAGGATCTTGAAGAAAGGACGTGCATACATCAGCCAAGTATCCACCGGCACGACGCCTCTTATGTCTGTCTTGCTTCATGGTCCAAGCGGTAGCGGCAAGACTGCTCTGGCAGCCAAGATTGCCATGGACTCTGAGTTTCCGTTCATCCGTCTTGTTCGCCCCAAGGACCTGATTGGCATGAATGAGATCCAGAAGATTCAACATCTCTCCAAAGTCTTCACTGATGCATACAAGTCGCCACTCAACATCCTCGTTTTAGATAATATTGAGCTCCTTCTGGATTGGGTCGACGTTGGTCCTCGCTTTTCCTCCACTGTTTTATCAGCGATCAAGGGTCTCATGGAGAACAAGCCGCCCAAGGGACGTCCGTTGCTGATTATTGGCACCACTTCTGAACGTACGGTACTCAATCAGCTGAAACTCACATTCGATGCGGAAATCCCTGTGCCGAACGTGCAGACGCAAGGTGAATTGGCACATATCATGCAAGAGTCTGGCCAGTTTTCGCAGCAAGATATACAGAGAGCCTTGCAGGATATCCAGGCTACCACTGCTAGTGACAGACTAAATGTGTCTGTACGGAGGATTCTGAAAACCATTGGAACTGCTGTACAAGAGCAAGACAGGCCTGGTTCTTTTGCTGAGCTGATGGGCGAGGCCATAGCGGCTAATGCTGCCTATTGAGGCCTATGAGGAGCTTCAGCCAGATCAATCTGCTTTCAGGTTTGGATAGATGATAACAGCTTTCTAATATTGACGCCAAGGTCAACAAGAATCAAGTCCTCTCAACAGTTAGGCCGTATCTGAAGGGGCGTCTCATGCACTGATGCGGTCTCGATGGCTCTATCAAATTTGATTGTCAGATCAAGAGATTACTTGACATAAAGTGGTCGACATAAACGATAGGATGTACTGAATCCTTCTCTATTAATCAGCGATCAACCAGACGAGCCATCATAATGTCCATGTAAATTTTGAATGACTTGCTGATCCAGTCGACAGCAGTGACACTTCATGCCAACCTTTGATCTGGCTGACAATTATCAATCCAGTTGCTTGGCAACATCAAGAGTCACTGACGTCTTCACATGATTGTTGACTCGACTGACTGTGAACACGACTGACTGTGAACACGACTGACTATTGAGACGAGGGAGAGCTGACGTGGTCGACTGTCGATGTCATCGACCTTTGGACATGACTGACGATGAACAGTAAGAGTGATCCTCACCATAATTTGTTTCGAGACAGCCGTCAACCACATGTTATGCTAGCTGACTGTCACGATTGAATGTTGACGTGATGGACGATTGGCATGACAACGAAAACAACTCATGCATACTTTCATGGGCAAGACTTCGCGACCTGGAGTACCCTGCGACGAAGCACCCGCAAGTTGCTTTCAAGCTTGCAAACCAACTGCTCAATTGCGAGGCTGAGCATATGCATCGGAACTGTATGCATTTTCCAGAGTATAATGGGCAGAGCCAGCCCCGCAGCTGTTTGCAAGCTCAATGGGAGCAGGGTTCAAGCTCTTCTATATGCAGTGGCCCGCCACTCTGTATCAAGTGCTGTTTCCGCATTACCTAGGCAGCTGAAGTCGAGAAGTTGGCAGTCTGACCTCGTCGCATCAACAAAACTTCCTGTACCCTCTCTCATCTGTCGTCTTGTAGTCACCATGGAGCTCAGAGATAGCTTACCACGGAACAACTATCTTGGAGAATGTCGCTGCTCAGAAGTGCCAACGCGCGACTCTGCATGGTATGGATAATGCTAGCAGGCACGCAGCTTGGTCACAGCAACACAGACGCGAATCAAGACTTGTCGGGAGACAGCGGCGTGCGAGTTCGTACGACGACCAGCAGAATATTTAGTAAGTCACAGGCAGTCGTAGTACCAGTGAGCGACACAACATTCTCATGCCCATGCAGACCTGTTCCGTCGCGACTACTATTATGTTCAAGATCCAGGACCCGACCACTGGACCCTTTCCACTGGTGCCATCGTTGGGATTGTAATCGGTAGCATTGCAGGCGCTCTGCTGCTCGGTCTCCTTTGCTGCTTACTGCTCGTCGGCTCTGGTGGAAGACGTCGAAGACGTCAAAGGTACTGGTATGGTAGCCGACCGGCGCGAAGAACAAGATATGTCAGTACCAGCTCAAGTCGACCGAGGACGACCGAGAGGAGAACAACGAGAGTGGTGTATCGATGAAGGGCAAAACACCAACGGCTGGACGCACGGTGCGGATACCACGATTCGACTACCATACCTTGCGATTCAACAAGGCATGATGGAGTTCTGGATGTGATTAAACATTCTCTGTTTCGCAAATGTATCGCAGCTTCGAAGCTGGGTGCGGTGCAAGCGCCTAGCATATTCCGCCACTTCGATCCTTCTTTCTGCATCACAGTATCGCTGTCGAATTTGCTTACGGCGCGACCGCCGATATTCATGTTTCCAGACATTATTCATTGTTGTCCCGCAACAGGTTTGTTGGAAGTTGTAGCGCCCTCGTAACATCGCTCTTGCCAATTCTCGGCGTTGCAGCTAGAATCAACAGCCAATGAAGCACCTATCACTCCAGTCGCTTCAACACTCTCAGTACCACGACATCGTCGTAGCGGAATCGGTCATGTCGCTCGCCTCGTAAGCTGATGAGCCTCAAGCAGCAAACTTCAACTTCAGGTCTTCCAAGCTGATCACGCACCGCAGCCTTAGGCAGCGGCAATGAGGGCCTGGGAGAGTCGTCTACTCTGGCGTTGATCAAATTGGTTTTCTAGCCTTTAGAGCCTAGCCTCCTAGCTTTGTCCCACTTGTAGACGAACCAAGTCGCCATTATTGAAGCAGTGGACGCCAGCAGCATGACTGCACAAAATGTCTGAGCGCCTGGCCAAGAGTGAGGGAAGATGGCACCACCAACGGGTGACCCAATCAATATTCCTAGTGCACCAGCGAACATATTGATGCCAAAGCGCGTTCCGATAGTTCTCATGTCCTTAGTCATGCTCGCCACGACCGCGCCTTGCAAGCTTACGAAAGCGCCCGAGCAGAATCCATACGCCAAGCACCATACCACTAGGCCCGTCGTACTATGCTGAATTGCTATCCAACAAAATGCGAGTACCGTCGCGCAGCTGGTGCATGCGGCGAGTACCATGATCGGGGGGAAGAATTTGTCTGCCACCAAGCTCGGAATGATTCGCCCAGGTATCGAGCCGACGTTGAGGACAATGAGCATGTAAAATGTGACACTCATGTCGTGGTTGATAGTGTAATCGACGATGTAGAAGTATGGGATATATTGTCCGACAAAGCCGAAGAATGTGGCCAGATTGAAGACCTCAAATGGTAGCTCTTTTATGATATTAAGGTCGAAGACCTTTCTCTTGCCTGGCGGCTTGGCCCTTGGCTGAACGAAGATGCAAGGAATGGCCAACGTTACAAGAGCAATGAACCCAATGGTCCGAACGGTCCAGCCGAAGCCAAAGTATGGTCGAGCGGAGTGGAAGACTATGGGGTATACAACGCCTCCCAGTGAACTTCCAGATGCTGCCAATCCCATCGCGAGCGCTCTCTTCTTTGCAAAGTAGCTTGGCAAGATGGATGTTGCGGTGATGAACAGGCAGCCGCCCCCCACACCGCATACGACACCCTGAGCGAGAAGAAGCTCCCAGTATTCGGTGCAGATGCTGGTCATCATTAGCCCGAAAACAGTGCACAAGGAGCCAAAGACTACTAATAGTCGTGGAGATCCAATGTCGAACACCGGACCCCAGGTGATAGGTGAAGCGCACAGCAAGAAAGCCGTGAATGTACCGATCCACGATATCTGAGAGTTGGTCATATCCGGAAGTAGGACGGTGCTGTAATACGTCTGAAATACTCCGAAGGCATTGATGAGGCCCCAAGTGTTAAAGAAGAGAAAGTAGCCACTAAGGACTTGAAGCCATGCTGTCAAACCTCCATCGGGCGGTGGTCCTCCAGGCGGTCCAGGAGGTCCAGGATGAAACTTAGACTGCGCGATTGGCGGGAATGTAGCGCTCTGAGGCGAATCTGGAAGCACGGGTTTGTACGCAGTTGGGGGGAATCCTGGCGTTTGTGGCGAGTCTGGTACTATGGATTTATATGCCGCCAAATTAGAGCGAGACAAATGAGGTTCTTGGATGCCTTTCCACTGCCGTGGGCCTTTCCAATGTGACTCGCTGGTGGCAGGTCTTGACTTTTCGTCCTCCTCGTGGTCGGACATTTGCCCTGTCAACTTGTCGTCCACTTCGTAGTGATCCAAAACTAAAGAAAGAGCCGACTGGCCGGGCGTATCCATGTGATAAAATGGGCGCGACATTCTGGCAAATAATGTCCAGGCGATCCCCTTTCCTGCGAGCGAATGATGCTGTGATCAGCTTTGAGCGATGCCAAGCGCCAATGCAGATAGCTGCAGCTGCTGTGCGCCTATATGCAGATGTACACTGGTGTTGGTCGAAATCTGTCGCTCCTTGCACTCCAAAGTTGGCCAGAAAGCTCCGTGTAAAAGAGGGTATGCCGAGCTATAGCTCCGGCGAGTAGAGTCAGTCAAAGACCACAAAAGGCCGCCTCCAGTATCTCATTAGCGCCAGCGTCCGACGTCGTAGTAAGAATGCAAGAGCGTGCGTGGGAGGTGCCGGTCACCACGCAGATATCGTGAAGGACATAGCGATAGACGAAGGGCGCGTACGTGTGCGTCGCTCTTGTTACGCGAGCCGTGTGCGACAGTTTTAGGCACCCCGGTTGAGAAGCTAACTAAAGAATAGTTGCTGTACGGAGTGAGGCAGGGTTGGGCAGCCGAAGGATGGCCATGATTGATCATACAGCCCACCAGGGCCACAAGCCTCGCGGACACGAGAGGTTGCCAGATGTATTGGGTCCACCGTGGGGTGCCATGATACGGGCGGCCTCGTCTTGGCGGCTTTGGAGGGTTTTATTTAGCTTTTCGGCAGGCAGTGGTATCATTGCATGGCGCGTGATGCTCCGGGGTGCTGCCATACGGACGGCATGTGAAGATTTGATTGCTGCTGACCCCACTCCATTCGCGATCTTGACCTCGCCGCATTTGAACCCTGGCTGCTCAAATTGTCCTTCACGCTATTTTGCACTGCAGTACACAAGCCTCCACGAGCCTACGTGGTGACACTCGCACGTTTCGCCCGCAACGCCCCTAACGCCCTTGCAGGCAAGTTGCACCAGATTGACGACCCGCACAATCCAAAAACGGAGGTGGCGCCCTCAAGGCTCAGGCACAGCGCTGTGATTTGTTCGGCTGATCAAGGGCAGGTGTCGAGGCGCGGCCCGCCCGTTGGCGATCACCTCCAAGCTCACTCTAGCTTGACTTCTTCTTTCCAGAATAGAATTTCGAGGGGAACCTCGTTACCACCTTGCTCCCTGCCCGTAAACTCGGTTTGTGCAAGGAGTCGCGCAGGCAGGCGTTTCCGTATCGCTTACACGAACAGGTTTGATGGCAGTCAAGCGCTACGCTCTGTTACCAACTCATGTTACACGGCCCAATCTAGTGCAGAAGGCCTCGAGCTGATCCTGATTCAAAGGTGCCGTAATTGTGGGCCAGAGACCAAATGCTCAACGATTCGCGCGGGCTGCGGCTACATACTGTACTGCTGGCTGGCCGTTGTATGTGGAACGATGAAGCCGGCTTGTCTTCAAACGAGTAACAATGGAGACACTATTCTGGCCCACTTCAACGAGCGATGAGGGCCTAACATCGCCGCGAGATGGTCCGCGCCGGCAGCTTTGCACTCAGATTGCCCCGTCCATAGTGAGACTTATGGGCTAGGATGTCTTTCCTAGCCAGAGAGCCGGCTCATCTGAAACGTTGCCCCCGAGTTTTCTGCAAACAAAAGGAGTAGGCAGTAGTGCCCGTACCGCAAGGGAAAGTGGCCTGGACCAATTGCGACAATCCCCAAAATCTGCAGCATTTCTATGGCTTGACCAGGGGTCCCAACACGGTCTGACGGCCGTTTGCCAAGTATAATGCTTCGTGTTACCCTTGCATATCTCTACCTTTTTGACTACATCAGTGTGACAGTGCCCAGGCCATGGACGCGGCTCTGATACAGCCAAGTATTGAATCGCTCGCATGACTCTGTTCTTGTCTTCATCTTTCCAATCACCACTCTGGGTCACACCAGCAACGCCACCGATGGCTCCGTTATCGATTGCATTCGGGAGGAAGATCGAGACAACAGACCTCTCACATTTGCAACTATGGCAGGATTCAGTCAACGCAAGGCCCAATGCGCCGGCCTTGATCGCGAAGCATCAGCAGCCAGACGCCTTTCGGTGGATTGGTAGCCAGCATCAAGATGGGGACTACCTCCAGTGGACCTACGCAGAGCTCGACCGAGGGGCACGACGACTAGCGACCACGCTGAACCAACTAACACACATTGAGAGGAGGCCGATCGTGACATTGGTCAATACGCAGGCGGAATGGGCGCTGTTCTTCTGGGCAGCAGCCTACCTGCATTCACCTCTGGTCCCCATAAACCCTAAGACGGCGACGAGGAGTGAAGAGATCACTCACATGCTCAGGATGACCAACCCAGCAGCGATTATAACTGCCAACCCTGAGCTTGCTAGTCAGCTAGAGGACAGCGTGCCCTCAAATATGCTTGCCGCGATCCCGGTGAAATTGCTTGCTACCAGGACCTGCTCAACCAAGCTTGGCCCAGGATGGCTACAACTGTCGGATGTAATGTCTGGCGAGCCGTCGCCACCACATACGCCAGACGTTGTGGATGCTAAAGACACAATCTTGATCCTTTTTACCAGTGGCACCACTTCATTACCAAAACCTTGCAACCTCTCCAGTTTCATGTGCGTGAACGCAGCTTTGGGAAATGTGGAAGCTCGGAATTTAACACCAGCACATCGATTCGTGCAACATCTACCGAACTTCCACTCTTACGGTATCGGATGGTCACTCGGCTTCTGGCTGGCTGGAGGCACGGTCATCTTCCCGTCCGACAACTTTGAGGCGCAAGCATCTCTTGAATGCTTTGAGAAATTTGGAGCCACGCATATGAGTCTGGTCCCGACCACAGCGCAGGCCATGTTGGCCCACCCATACTTTGCAAAGGCAGATCTGAGCACGTTGGTGTGCGTCGACGTTAGTGGCGCTGGTGTTCTGCCTAGTGTTCTCGATGCTTGTACTCGTAGTATGAAAGTGCCAGCTTTCTCAAGTTATGGTATGACCGAGAGTCCCAATACCCTGATTTGGCCGGATGGTAGCACAGGCGTTGTCCGGAATGGCGAGGTACTTTCCGGCAAGCCAGTCCGAGGCACTTGCGTTAAGATTTGTGAGCCAGGCTCCAAGAAGATCGTGCCTCGCGGTCAGATTGGTGAGCTGCACAATGGCGGCCCACAGGTCATCCATGGTTACGCGGATCCGACTGTCAAGTCTGACAACTTCTACGTCGACGAGACCGGTACACGATGGGTTATGACAGGCGATCAAGCAGTGATGGAAGACGATGGCGCAGTACGAATCTGTGGGCGATACAAGGACATGATCATTCGGGGCGGCGAGAATATTTCCCCTGCCAGCATTGAAGACTACCTCGAAAGACAACCTGGTGTCGGTGTAGCACAAGTCGTCGGAGTCCCGGATGAGATGGCTGGTGAGGTCCCGATCGCCATCATCACGACCAAGGAAGGGCAGACTGTGAACAACGGCGATCTCAAGCGCGCGACCTCTGACGATCTTGGACCTGCTTTCGCACCAAAGCTCGTCCTTCACCTGCGAAAAGACCTGGGCCTTGAGGACTTCCCAAAGACCGCTTCTGGCAAAGTGCGAAAGGTCGAGCTCAGACTCGCTGTTCGCGAGTACCTGAAGAAGCAGGAAGAAGCTCAGGTCAACAATATGGGTCCAACGATTGACACATTGATCCAGATTTGGCAGAGTATCAGTGGAACCGATAAACTCGAGCCCAGTTCCGGACTGGAAACATTTTCGGATTCACTGATGATGATGCAGCTTTCCAGCATGGTCAAGAAGCAACTGCTGCGCGACATCACAGTCGAGGACTTCAAGATCTGCGAGACGATCCAGGATCAGGCTGACTTGATTGACTCTCGACCAGCGGCCGGTGCCAGGGTCTCAACGAAGCCTGTTAGGGATGGTCCTCCCACGATGAATGACATGCCATTCCTGAAGGGAGATGAAGCTGCATTTGACAGCACGAAGCAGCTCGTCACGTCCGCGATATCGGGAAACGGGCTGTCTTGGGAGGACGTAGAAGACGTGGTGCCCCTGCCCGATTGGGATGCTATTTTCTGCCACGTTGCACGACCAAGTTCCTGGAACCTGCGCTTTAGCTGGCATTGTCCTGCGAGCGTCAGAAAACTCGAAGCCGCTGTCATAGAGTCCTTGACGTACCATCCCACGCTGCGCTCAACAGCCGTCGAGGATACCGAGTCGGGGAACACTTTGTTGATTCCTATCAGAAATAACGAAAGGTGGTTGAAATTAGCCGTCACGACAGGCCACGAGGTTGAGACGGCTGATCACTTGCGCCAATTACTCCTCGATCACTCGGAGCTGGACTGTGCGAGTATGCCTGGACCGCTGTTCAGGATCCATATCGCGAATGTATGGTCAGATGGCACCAGTGGTTTGGTATTCATCGGCTCGCACGCGACAAATGATATGTCGATGACCAAGCTGTGGTTGGACGATGTCGCGAATCTCTTGACAGGCGAGGCGACACCAGTCCCGCATGCGCTGTTCAAAGATTATGCAGATGCTTTCCACGCACATCGCTACGGTACGGAGGCCGACAATGGAATCGAATATTGGACGAAAAAGCACGCCGGGATCTCCACTGTCCCAGAGACGACGTACTGGCCACCTCAGCGCGCAGCAGAGTGGTTTAAGGGTATCGACAGGGGCTGGACGCGATGGAATGGCACCAAAGCACGTGAAGGCGAGCGTAGCGTTCCCACAGCTGAGAAGCGGAAGGCGCAGAAGGGGTTGCGCAGGATGGTCAAAGTTGACGACATTGCCAAGCTGAAGTCCGAGCACAATGTTCCAGTCTTCATGTTGGTGAAAGCTGCCATCGCTTTGTTGAATGTTAAGCAGACTGGTGGCAAAGAGGCGATCTTCGGCACCATCAATGCTGCTCGTACTTGGCCTTTCAGCTCCGACTACACACCCTCTGAGCGTGAAGAGTATTCTGGAAACCCACTGGACGTGTCTGGCTGCACGACTGAGTACGTGCTCGATCGCATACCCGTCGGCCAGGCATCGAGTGTGGCCTCTTTCATGCAGTTTGTGACGAAGGATGAGGAGCAGAACTCAGCCTATGCACATACACCCTTCTACCGTATCGTCGACCGCCTCAGAGATCCTCTGAGCCCATCCGACACGCGCACATGGGCGGAACGAGACCGCGATGCTGAAGCTATATTGCCACTCATCCGTAGGCAGTCCTTCAATTGGTTGCCTACTGCTCCAAATGCAAACGTGAATCCGAACGGGCTACGGATGCTCGAGATGCTGACGCGAATGGACAACGGGCTCACCATCACTGGTTTCCTGGCCGACGACAAGAAGTCCGTCTGCGTGGGATTCAGCTGGGACGCGGAGCACCTCAACTATCGTGAGGCCGAGAAGGCTCTGGGCGATCTGGTCGAGTTGATCAGCCGGATGGGGAAGCAAGAGAATTGGGATTTGAGCGTTGGTGACTTGTTGCGGATGTGATTCGCATTGAACTTGATGACGGCCAAAACCTTGAGCAGTGATTGCAGTGGAAAGACAGGTTGGTGTAGGCGCTTTGTTTCGGGATTATGTTTAACAGTGCCTCAAATTTTGGCACAAGGCTGGACGATTTTCAGGTTTCTTTGGATCGTTTCGGCAGAGCGGACAACCAAGTGCTGGGCTGGGCTCATCTTTGGAATGATTGACATTTAATACAGCGAATTACTATCAGCATCTCGTGTGTATATAAGAATTGCATTTGATCTGTATCATAGTCTGTTTAAAACGGAACATTGAAATACATGTATTACCTTATTAGCAAAGTCCCGACGCGCGTTGCGGGGACGCATCACGAAGAAAAGCTTCGGGATGCAGGAACGAGTGATGCTTGTGCACGTGTTGCACTCGCACAACCACACATCATCCATCGTCTCACGGGTCTCGCGCATCGCGTGGTAATACTGACGGGATGCGCCCGGGAGACTCGGCTCGGGTGGTGACCAGATGGGATTCATTGGGCTCGCCCAGCCACCACGTCCACCAGCCACTTCGCGTGAGGTTGCTACGTCAACTTTGCCCAGTTTCATCTGTCTGTCGTCTTGACTCGCACTACACAACACCACCACTCGCAGCGTGTTTTGTGTTTTGCCTTCGCTCGTTAGACTCAGTCATTCATTCCTCTTAAACACAAGACTATCGTTCGAGTGTGTCTTCCAGCGACGGCATTACTACAGCAGCACGATAAGATCGGCAACGTCGTACGGACCGAGCCCGATTGCCCGCAACAACCAGAAAGTGGGACGCCGAGTGTTGCGACAAACGAGATATCCTGCCAGCACACCATAAGCGGCGACAGCACCTGGGAGACGGGCGTCTCCAGCCCACGTCAGGCGCACAATGCCTGCCCTCCCTCACGCCGTCCGCCGCAGTGCATCGGCGGCAGTAGCAGCAGCATCCGACACGCGCATCTTGGACTCGCGGCAACTTCGCGATGCAGCGTCCGGTATCGCGCAGGCCATCTCTCGCACAGCAAGCAATCTGCTACGACGAATACCCAAGACCGGTCGACTACACAGACGTCAAGATACAGTCGCCATCCCCCAAGTCTATAAAGGCCTCAACTCGGGTCCCGCACCCGGAGCAGTTGTGGGCATTGTCCTCGGCAGCGTGGTCGGTTTCCTCCTCCTGATTTGGCTCCTGTGGACGCTTAGCAACGGCTCGTCCTTCATCCGAACGAGCAACGTCGAAGAGGAGGATGTCTACGTCTCCCGCCGACGATCCCGCAGTCCTCGCTCGCGCCGCAGCAGCCGGCGTACAGAGATGACCAGCCGCTCACCAGACCGGAGGCGAGAAAGAGTAGTCAGGCAGGAGCGGATAGTACGCGAGGTGCCTCCCCCGCGGGAGCCCAGCCGGATGCGCGAGACGGTAATTGTCGATGACCTGCCCCGCGGTCCACCACCGCCTATGGAGAGGAGAGTGGAAGGTGACGATATAGTAGAGGTGATTGAGGAGCACTCCTCGGTTGGCGGCGCTCCGCCTCCACCAAGAACAAGTCGGACGCGGAGGAGTAGTGGATACAGGTCAGTGAACCCTAGCGAATTTGGTGGCGGCGATTATCCGTTTCATGAAATGGAGCGATAATAACGTTGGCTGGCCGTCTGCACATGTTACTCCAGCATACACATCGTTAGTCTCCACTTACCAGTGGTGCTTGCTTTCCCTGCGCGTCGTACTGATAATGCCCTAGATGACCACACGAGCATGCTTGACGATGTTTCACGTCAAGGCGAAGAATGCAGGCTTACCAAAGAAATCTGCAGGCGAGGTGTGCCCGGCGACTTTTCCGACATCTGAGTTGCGTCCTTCGGGTCAGTGTCATCGTCTGAACCAGTGGACAAATTGTACAGTACATCATACAGCATTAATGGAAGACAAGGCGTTCAAAGGAGAGGATCTGCGTGAAAACAAGAGGCGGATATTTGTACAGCCAAGGATCGGAATATCGAGGAGACGCTGCGCGAATGGCACGAGGACATACGTTTGGACTGGGAGGGCCAGTCTGCGAGATACCCACTGTGAAGCGTTTATTAGCAATGCAAGAGCACCTGCAGCTTTAGCTTTGCTCGCCAGCGTTTATCAGCACCGATTGCACATGGTCGTTCACACTTCGACAGATGGCGCAAGATCCCAGAGGATGAGTCTAAGATAGATGCGTGTACCCCGGCGCTACAATACACAAGCAATGATGCAAGCGAATGGTATCGATTGGAGACTGCACAAATACTGCTCTTTTCGAGCTAGAAAGCATTTGCCTGGCTGGGCAGCTATGCACTCAACCGCCAAGACATCGATCTGACGGGAATATGGCGTTCCTGCCCTGGAATGGCGTGCTGCGGGAGTTATGTGTTGGTGTTATATGTGCGCGAAGCGAGAGCTGTGACGGATCAACGTCATTGACACGATATGACGCGGTGGGGGTAGGGTAGCGGGGCTCTGCCATCACACATTTGACTGTTGATGTGTTCTCTTGAACCCTTCTTTCTAGGTGTTTTCTTCTTGATACATTGCGAGACTCTGGTAAGTACAACATTCCAATAGCAACTATGAGTAGTACCATCACAAAAACAAGCAGCAGGCTCATCCTCAGCACTCCTCGAAGCACGCTGCCTTCGAGAACATCAACAACACCGGGCATTGTCAGACCACGAGTACTTACACCACTTCTCAGATCCAACAATCTACTCAAGTACACAGTCTTCGAATCCAGCAGACATCTAAACGCAACTTCAGTCAAGATGTCTTTTTCAAACACCGACACTGGTAACAAGACTGCCGACCCTTATGTCGCGACCAACATCCAGGACCCGAGCTTGAAGGAGAAGGTGGAGAATTTGGTCAACTTTGTGAACAAGAACAAGTTCTGTTTGATGACGACGAAGACGGCGGATGGCTTGCTGGCGAGTAGGTGTATGGCTGTTGCTGCCAAGGTGAGTCGCACATCACCCAGATCGAAGACACCTGCCGCTGCGAGTATGGAGCCAACCTGGATTCCACTTTCGCAGTCTCGATCTGCCATCGAGACATTGAGCTATGGTTACTGACTCTGATCTTAGGAGGGCCACGGCGTCGACTTCATCTTCCACGCCAACTCCGAGTCCGGCAAGACCGACGACTTAGACGCCAACCCCGAAGTCAACCTCGGTTTCCTCAACAACAGCGGCGAGTGGGCATCAGTCTCCGGCACCGCCTCTATCGAGACCGACCGCGAGAAGGTGCGCAAGTACTACTCCCCAGCGCTCAAAGCCTGGGTGGGTGACCTGGGAGATGGCAAGCACGACGGTGGACCAGAGGACCCGAGAATCGTCGTGATCAAGGTCAAGTCGAAGACGGCGCAGTATGCTATCTCGCACGCATCGATGGTCGGTCAGGTAATTGAGGTCGCAAAGGGCATCGTTACTGGTGAGGCGCCGAAGGTGAACAAGCTGGTGTACTTGAGCGAGAGCGAGGTGCAAACCGCGAGGGCCGAATAAAATGTCCTTGTCAAGGGCAGCTGCAGAGCGGTTAGAGGATTACGTGCTTATGAGATTAGACGATGAACTGTCAGACTACAGCAATCACAGTCAGGAAGGCAGGTTGTAGGTTCTCAATGCGATTGATGCGCGCGTTGCAAATTTTCCACAAGCAAAAAGGCGACCACTCATGAAGAGACCTTACCTTATTTTAGTATTTTAGGAGCGTGTTTGTCTCGTGTGAATGCCGGTCGACAGGGAAAGATGGGATGCCTGCTTCTTGGAGTCGTGGGTAGGCAACGGGAAACAGCACGGTCGTTGTCTACGTGTTCCTCTGGACATACGGTGTCTTTCGATTCATGTCGATGTGCTCGCCGCCGCTCAATACCATCACAGGAGTTTCTTCTGTCGCTTGGAGGAAGCCGATGACGCAGCTCTAGACGCGGAACCTGGAAAGCTTGTTGGCTGTTGGAATTCTGAAACGTGTCGAGCAGGTAGGGCGACGACAACACACAATTCACTGTCGTGCCAATAAACACCAATGCAGGCGCATACTGGGTGAGTGATCCTCTTTGCGACAACCACAGCGCCTGCAGGCCTCGCAACGATGCTCCGCCTCGTCTCGCTTCCCGCCAGCCTGGCCGCGCTGGTGCTCAGCTCCAGCAGCTTGACGGCCGCCTTCTACCTGCCCGGTGTCTCCCCGTCCAACTACAAGACCGGCGACCTGGTGCAACTGACCGTCAACCATCTCACCCCGTCGCAGTCCGCGCGCGATACGTCGATCCGCAGCGTCTACAGCTTCGACTACTACCACAATGCCTTCCATTTCTGCCGGCCCGGCGACGGCCCTCAAGACGTGTCGGAGAGTTTAGGGAGCATCTTGTTTGGCGATCGCATCCAAACGAGTCCGTTTGAGCTGCGCATGGGTGTCAATGAGACTTGCAAGGCGCCGTGTAGGGACGAGGCGGTGTTTGAGCCGCGAGACGCCAAGTTCGTAAACAGGCGGGTATGGCAGAATTACAACCTCAATTGGCTGGTTGATGGGCTGCCGGCAGGTCAAAGGTACAGGGATCCGAGCACAGATACCGAGTTCTACCAGCCGGGCTTTGCGCTGGGCGACGTGGTGGACGAGCAGCCGCATCTGCACAACCATTACAACATTCTGGTGGACTACCACGAGGTGCGAGCTGGCCAATACCGAGTGGTTGGCATCATCGTTGAGCCAGAGAGCTTAGGCGAGAGTCACAGGCTTGGCGAGGGCAGGCAAGACGACGAGGCTGAGTGTGGGAATAGAGACGTGCCCATGATACTGAGCGAGAAGGGAGAGACGGTAGTGACATGGACCTACTCCGTCTACTGGCGACCAAGCCCAACGAGCTTCGCGACGCGCTGGGACAAATATCTGCATGTCTACGACCCCAAGATTCACTGGTTTTCCCTGATCAACAGCGCCGTCATTGTCATGTTCCTCATCGGCATGGTCTCCACAATTCTCATCCGCACACTCCGCAAGGACATCAAGCGCTATAACCGCCTCGATCAGCTAGGACTTGATGACCTGTCCGGCAATGATACAACCGAAGACGGCGTAGTCGAAGACTCCGGCTGGAAACTCGTGCACGGCGACGTCTTCCGCGCACCAAAGCACAGCCTTGCGCTGTCCGTCTTCGTCGGCAACGGCGCGCAGCTTTTCGCCATGGCTGGTGCCACCATCGCTTTCGCCGTCATCGGTTTCCTCTCGCCCTCCAATCGCGGCAGTCTAGCAACAGCGATGGTGCTCCTCTACTCCTTCTTCGGCGCCATTGGCGGCTATGTCAGCAGCCGTGTCTACAAATCATTCAATGGCACCAAGTGGAAACAACTGTTCATCTATACGCCCTCGGTCGTTCCCGCCGTGGTCTTTGGTATCTTCTTCCTGCTCAACCTCTTTGTCTGGGCGCGTCAGTCGTCTGGCGCCGTGCCTTTCACTACCATGCTTGTTATTGTTGGCATCTGGTTCGTCATCTCTGTGCCTCTTAGCTTGGCGGGCAGCTGGCTAGGCTTCAAACAGCCGCAGGCTGAGCCACCGGTACGCACGAACCAGATTCCCAGACAAATCCCGCCGAGTCAAGGGTACTTGCGAACGGTGCCAAGCATGCTGCTTGTTGGTGTGCTGCCATTCGGAGCCATCTTTGTGGAGTTATACTTCATCATGAATTCGCTCTGGAGCAGTAGGATCTACTACATGTTCGGGTTCCTGTTCCTCTCCTTCGGCCTATTGATCGTGACATCTGCGGCCGTCACGATCCTGATGATCTACTTCTTGCTGTGCGCGGAGAACTATCACTGGCAATGGCGGGCATTTGCGAGCTCGGGAGCGTCGGCAGGATATGTATTCGCGTACAGCCTGCTGTATTGGGCGAGGATGTTGAGCTTCAGCTCCTTTACCGGAGGGCTGTTATACCTGTGCTATAGCCTGTTGATCTCATTTCTATGGTTTTTGCTGAGCGGTAAGTCTGAACGTGAGCGATTGACAAAAGGAAAGCCGCTAACTCCGATGCCAGGTACCATTGGTTTCTTCGCCTGCTGGGTATTTGTACATCGTATCTACGGGTCTCTGAAGATTGACTGAGAAGACCGGTGTACTAGACCCTCTCGATGAACAAAGGTTTTGCTTCAAGCGAGGCGTTCTAGCAATTGTGCGATGCATCGTGGTGTATATTTATAATGCTGTATACCATGAGAGCAAATTGTCAATTCACACTGATCTGCCTGTCCCTCATCGAGCAGTCTAGGGTTCGGTTGCTGTCATTGGGTGATTGTGATGCCACGCTAGCTGCGGCTTAAGCTGGTTTGATTGCCGTCCAACTGTCAGTTCTATCTGGTCCGATGCCATCGAGAGTAATTGTGCGATTCGCCAGAATGCTTCTCGACCATACTCCGACCAATGAGCCTTGCTTGCGAGGACCCGCACGGCTGTCACTGAGTTGTCAACCATTTGAGTGGAACGCCCCCACTGGGATGTCCCTGCCACGCATGCACATCAACATGACTCTCGACTTGCAAAAACAAATGTTGACATTCCAGCGCGGCTCTGAGAACTGCACAACTGGCCAAAGTACAGGCTACACTAGTTGGTGTCCAAAATTTCTCTAGTCAGTGGCTCCGTTGCTACATATTTATTGTTAGGGGAACCCGGCGAGCTGGTACCGACTGTCCAGAACATGGCCAAAGCGTGCACGGATGTACACATAGTTGGTGAGCAATGAAGAAAGCCATCCGTCTCACCATCATTTCAACAACTGCTAAGTGCATCAAGAGGAAACACTTACCTGCTCGCCGCGGAAAGGTAGGCGCGAGTTCGAGGTATATGAATCAAGCCTCTGTATCACGCCGCAGAGGCAGAGGCATAGTCGTGGATAGGTTCCGAAGGAAATTCAGGGCTTCCCTACCAGATGCCGTCCGCTATGCCTCTGGCTGACTAGCTACATATTCACATCGGAGTATTCTGGACGATATGCATCCAAAAGCACAGATCGTTTGCAAAGGATTGGGCCCGGGCGGTTGGACGCTAAGTGAGGGTCAAAATCTAGACGGGAGCGTGGTTGACTTGCAGGGTCTTGCCTGGCTGTCAACGCGAGTCGAAACATGGGTGGCTGGATGAATGTCGAAGAGGCCAATATTCGTTCTTCTGTTGGTTAGGATCAAGGAGCATGGCAGTGCGAGACACTGTGTGGATCCGAAGGAGTATTGGATCAAAAGACCCAGAAAGGAAGTGCGACAGTGATAGAGATTGATACACAAGCAACATATGCTATTGCCCTTCGGGCGCGCGAGCAGGATCCACCACTATTGCCCTCAGCCTCAAGATCTCCTTCCGTCGTCTCTCCGTTTCGCCTTTGCTAAGCCTCTCGTCTTTCTTTGCCTTGGCAGCACTGACAGTGCTCAGACCCACATCCTGCACATCCAGGTCGCTAGCTGCTAAAGCCTGCTCCCGGCTTGGTACTGGCACGCCATCGGCGATTGTCTTGTCGACTGCATTGTTGTAGATAGCATCAGTCTTCTCTGCAAGAGCAAGAAGGTAGTTAATACTGGTCCAGTTTTCGTAGCGGAGCGTGCCATATGGTATGCCGGTGGGACTAATTGTTTGTGGCCTGACTTGCGTCTGTGGTGGCTGAGGGGGCAGTGTTGGGTCTGTTGTCACCTCGTCGTACAGCCTCCTCATCTCGGCCTCGGGCAGAGCGACATCCTTGGGAATAGTCGCAAGCATGAGCGGTAGATCCTGCTGACTGAAGTCCTGCACAGCAGCTTTGTCCTTGGTGCGCTCAGCCATGACATTTAGATCGGTCCGCAGATGCTCGAAATGACGGCGGAGGTCTTCAATGTCTAGTGCCGGTTCTTCATGTCCTTTCTCTTTAACGACTTCTGTTCTAAGATGGTGGAGTACACCTTTCCTGGCCTCCTCCCACAGACCGTGAGCAGCCATTGCTCCACAAGCATGCTCAGCAAAGTCAACAGCACCGCTTGCTTTGGCTGCAGTAACAAGGAGGTGATAGTCCGTTGCATCAACCTTCTCTCCACTCATGAGTTTTCCTGAGACGAGGTCGTTCCAGCTTTTTGCGACGAGATCCTTGTCTCTCAATTTTCCCGCAGCAATCAGTATAGAGCGACGTGTGACCTCATTTGCCTGTAGTCCGAGCGCCTGAGCGTCTTTCAGGGCAACTGCAATGATCGACTTGGTTTGGCCAAAGCCAGCAAGGTTGACAATGATGGAATTGAATGCGCTAATGCTTGGCGAGACGCCATATCGGGCGGATATCGCCAATGTCTTTCTGATCAGAGCCATGATGTCCGTCACCAATCCTTTCTTCTCCTTCGCGGCCAACGCCGCAGTGCCTTTGAGTCTAAGGATCTGAGTCAGCGCAATCACCAACTCGCTGACCACATTCTTGGAAATGTAGTCGCTGGTTCCAAGATACATGTACACGCAAAGAATCATCTGGCGTAATGCTCGTATGTGCTGCTCCGGGGATGAGAGGCTCGACTTCACACGTAAAGCCGCTAGAAACCGCCGTACGCTTTCGTATGGGAGCTTGATACCAGCTCGACAAGCCATGGTGAAGACAGTATATGCTTCCACCACTGGCCGCTCGTCCAGAAAGAGTGTGATGAAGCGAGGTGGCGTCTGAGCTGGCAAGAGACGAATTGCAGTGTCCAAAGCCAGGTAAGCGTTTCTCGAGTCACCATGCATAAGGCGCGCGGTAAGGATCCCCTGCAACAGGACCATCGATATGCCTTTGATGTTGACAATCTGCTCTCTGTCCGCAACAATAGCATTGTGAGACAGGTGATACGCATTGAACGTGCCTGGAAACCTCTGCAATGCCTTTTGGAACAGCGCTTCCAGCTCCGCCAGTGGCGCGCCGTTTACTGCCAGCAGCTCGATGGCCGCGCCGTACACATCGTCATTGACATGTCTGTCGTCTTGGCCCTCCAGCCAATTCCAAAATTCGACACCAGCATCGCGTGCTCCGGATTCTTTGAAAAAAGAGATGAGATGTACGTGTGCGCGAAGACTTGGCTCCAAGTCTCCTCTGCGAATGAGGTCCACTAGCTTGTCTGCGAAAGCATAATAGATATACTTGTCCGCAGAGGTAGGCTTGAAATTTCTGCTCTTGGTCAGAGTGCTCCGGCGTCGGTAGCCTTCATGCAGACTTTGTGCTAGCCTCCAAGTCTGCTCATGGTTCAAAGACTTGAAGTCTGTAGATGTCTCGAAGATTTGGTTGAGCGCATCCACGTCAAATGACTGACAGGCTTTTCGGACAGCCTGCTTGAACTCGGCTTGCGAATCCTGTCGAGCTGCGACTTCTTCGACCGCCCTTTGCTGTTTAACAGCCCGTCTCTTGACGTGCTTCGGAGTGATGTAGTGGCGTTTGTCGCTATGTTGGACCAGGCATGCCCGATTCCAGGGTCTAGCGCCCCAGTACCCAGCGGCAAATGTAGCCAGCCATTTCCGGTGTGCTTGCAGCTCCAGCTGAGTCCGGCGCAGAGATAGGCTCAACATTGTTTTCCTTCGAGAAAAGTTTCATGTGAAAGCGAGCCAAAAGGGGACAGCGGCTATACCCGAAGCTATGTGGCACCTGCCAAGCTGTTCACTTCAATGCCCATCAATGCATACATGATAGCTGTCAGCAATACCACATATACACGCAGACTCACACGAAGTCGCTCCGGCGCATAAACCGCAGTCATGGCACCCAACATGTCACTCTTTTCGGTCAACGCGATTCTCATCCTCAGTACAGACGACTCCTCCCGCATTCTCACGAAGTACTACTCTCCACCCCACCCTCCTGCCAACGCCGCCCAAAATCACAACTACCCAGGCGCGAACCCATATCCTCAAGTCAAGGACCAGAAGGCTTTTGAGAAGGGATTGCTGGAGAAGACAGCGAAGCAGACCAGCGATGTTATTCTATATGACAACCGGGTGGTAGTATTCAAGGTGGAGAGCGATGTGATGCTGTATGTGGTTGGAGGAGCAGATGAGAACGAGGTGATGCTATACAACGTGGTGCTGGCGCTCAGGGATTCGCTCAACATCCTGTTGAAGTAAGAGGATTTGAAAGCTCGGGCATGGAGTGGTAGTGCTAATATTGCTTCAGGAACTCTGTGGACAAGCGAACGCTGATCGAGAACTATGACTTGGCTTCGCTCTGCATTGATGAGATCGTTGACGATGGCATCATCTTGGAGACCGACCCAGTTGTCATTGCCAGTAGAGTCAGCCGGCCACCGCAGCAGGATGTGCCGAACCTTCAAGGTGTGGACCTCAGCGAAGAGGGTCTGCTCAAGATCTACCAATTTGGCAAGCAGAAACTTGGTGAGCGGTTACGGCAAGGATTGTAAGCCTTAGTACAGGTCATGTGGACAAAGCGTGTTTCTGGTATGCATAGCGACGGCGTTCAGGGGCACTCGAAAGCTGGGCTGGGGCCATAGCAAGATGTTGAAAATGAGGATACTTTTCTAAGCTCGCAGCTATGTTCTCTTTTGCACGGATTCAGATTCGAGTCTCTAGCTCACGACACGATGATGCCACGCATTCGCGAAAGCGCCGCAGCCAGCTCCAGTCTCCTCACGCCAACCAGTTCTCCGCCAGCTAGCGACGGTGGTAGACACTTGTCCACACCTAACAGCTGGTCGAGCGCTTGCAGTAGACTCTCAAGCGGGACACTGTAAGTCCAAATCAGCACAGCCCAGGATCATCTGAAAGCACGCAATAGAGACATACGCAGCTTGCCTAGTGCGCTGAGCGATCTCTATAAGGAGAGTCGCAATCATACGAGATTGGCCGATCTCAATGATCTGATCAAGCCCATTGATGTCAATACCGGGTTCAGCCTCCGAAGGATCATCAACGGCATTGCGCTCTTGCGGTCTCAAAGCGATGAATCGCTTTCGCAGAGCGTACGGTTCACGGACGCCGTTGAGATCCACTCGCGTATTTCGCTGTGGCTTGGATCCATATCCAGATGCTTGTGTGACCTGCGAGGGATACTGCTCGACCACTTGCTTCGCTTCAGCTGTGATCGATCGAGGCACGTAGCCTTCCATAGCAATAACATTATCGGCCACTGACAACCAGTCCCCGAGGCCACCGATGACGATGACAGTGCTGACGCCATACTGGTTGTACAACGCCTTTGCTTTGGCAACGAGAGGTGTAATAGGCTCTTGTCGGATCAACGTTTGCATGCGTTGGTCACGAACGAGTAAGTTAGTAGCAGAAGAATCTTCATCAATCAGTAATGTCCTGCAGCCAGCTTCGAGGGCCTCTTGTATGTTGGCAGCCATGGACGTTGACCCAGAGGCATCGTCCGTGGAGAACTTGGTAGTCTGCTTGCCACCTGGCAAGTTGGAGATGAATGGGCTGATGTCTGTTGCGGTTACGCTCCTTCCATCTTCGGCTCGGATCTTCACTGCAGTTGGATCGGTGACTACCAACTCTCGACCATCGTCTGGTATGTGATTGTAGACGCCGAGCTCCAGAGCTTGCAGTAAGGTCGACTTGCCATGAAAGCCACCGCCAGTGAGCAGCGTGATGCCACGCGGAATGCCCATGCCGGTCACGGTCGTGCCATCTGGAAGTTGGAAGCTGACTAAAAGTAATGCCCAGCATGTCAGTCACTTTCTCATCGCAGGGGAGGGGCCTCGGTGGACTCATCAGTCAAATCATTGAGCTACCACATGACTGCCCCTCAGACTTGACGGCAGTGAGACATTTCCAAATGGATCAATTGCCTCACTTGTCGGTCTCTGACTTGCTGGTGAATTGACTTGGTAAGGTGGGGCTCTCTGCATTGCTTGGCTTACCCTGAAGTTCTGGTGGAGACTGGAAGCGCACGGCCTTCTTCGGATCCATGGGCGCTGCAGAGGCGCCAGACGCTCTAGGTAGGATAGCTCGATTTGCTACGAAGCCGATGAGGCCTTTGGTGACGACTTGAGAGCGCAGTGCTGACTGCTTCTCCGCTGACGTGATGTGACGCCTCAGCTTGACTTGATCGATATTCGCATGTATCAACGATTGACGGATTAACGTCACCAAGTTGACGGCAAGGATTTGATGCGCCTCCTGACCAAGAATGGTACGTCCAGCAGCCGGCAGTGATGTCGTGAATCGAAGCTCGATATTGTCTCCGGCAATAATGGCGCTCGTACGAGGAAGGATCTCCTGTCCAGGGGCATTGATGTTGAAGCTACCGCCTTTCGCACCAGACCATCCACTACCGCCAGCCATGTTGCGATTCATATGCTTCTCGCGGATCATGTTGGCGCAGACGCGGGTGACAAAGTCGCAGAGAGCAATTCGTCGAACGTCGGATTGCAGATACTCATCCGGTAGACCAGTCTGACGCCACGGAACGATGGCTCTGACTTTGGATGGCGAAGCATAGGCATCTCCTTGGACGTGATCGATAGACAGGGTGAAGTTAGGAGACTGTGTAAAGTCATACTTGCCCAGCAATCGTTTGTACGCTCCTGAACCAGATCTTAGCTTATCAAGTACTCGCCCGCATCGTCGTGACAGCTCTATTCTATGAAAGATTCTGAGATGGTATGAGCATTGGAGGCAGTGTGCTACGCAATGATCACTGGGTCAGGTGCCTGAGAGAGAGGCTTGAGGCGACTGAAAGATGCTTGACATTGTATTGACTGGTTGACGCTTTGAGAGACTCAATCAAGCAGTCAACCAGCACTTCAGCTGATGACTCGTGCATCACTGCTCGAGAGAAGACATGATAATTGATCCGGGAGCTTACCGTATTGCTGGCCATCGATGGCGCCCAGATCACCTTGCAACCGGGACCAATCCCGTGGGCCACTGGACGCGAATTCGGGACTTTGCGTTTGTGCATTATCAAAGTGGCCGCCTCTGCCGCGTCCACCGTATCTTGCTTTGTAGTATGCGCCTCTACCACGCCCGCGACCTATATGATTTATGTCAGAACACAACTTCTTCAGGTCAAGTTCCGTCAAACAAGCACACTCACCAGACATGTTTGGCTTGTGTGTCGCTGAGTTTCGACCTAAGCGGTGAGATGAGCTTCAAAGTCGAGAACCTTGCCGTCGGGCACGAGCCGCCAGAGTGGGGCGAGCGTCGACCCGAAAAAGCATTTTACCACGCGGAGTCATCACGGTAACATCGGTAAGACAACGACCGCGAAAAGGAACGCACACGCCAATCAAAATGTCCCAGATCGCGGGGCTGGCATTTAATAATAATCAGCACATGGGATATGCATACAACCAGGCGGCTTATCCAGCCCACGCAGGGAGTCAGAGTTTCATAACCGATAATGGCGCAGGTTTTCCTGGTAAGCAGCAGATGCATCTCTTTTCCGATCGATGTGAGACTGTTTGATCTTCCGCCGTTTGTCTTTGGGCGTCGGCCAGCGTGGCTTTGTCGCTTCTCTGAGTCTAGGTGCTGCAGGAGGAAGGCGCGACCTGAGACTCGGCCAGACATACGCTCCTGCCATCTTAATTTTGCAGCTGACGTTCATCATGCAGGCGCGCCGTCTTTTCCCTTCTCTTCGGGGACGTACTCACAGTCAGTGCCTCCGCAGGCCGCGGTAGTGCAGCCTCCAACCCAGCAGCACCAGCAGCAGCACCACCCCCAGGGGCCGCCGAAGCAGCAGACATCCATGGCTGCCCCTCCTTTCCTACCACAATCGCCTGCCAATAGCAGCCATACAGCCGCCAATGCCGCCTCCACACCATCCACCCCAAAGTCACCCGGGACGCGGCAACGAGAACAACAGCGCATGGACCTCCTCATGGAGATCAACGTAGAGCTCCTGCAAGAGGTTAGCAGGCTGCAAGCAGAAGGCAAAGGTGGCGCGACCACACCACAACATGCCGCTCAGCTGAAGGAAAAGGGGCAGCCCTCAGATCTCGCCTCGCAGGAGTACATTGATGCCTTGCGGCACATTCAGGCCAACTTCACGTACCTGATGCCAGCAGCACAAGGCGACGCATTAAAGACACCGCAAGGGCCCGCTTTTCTTGCGCCGCCTGCGCATATGCCTCAATTGCAGTCTAAGTATGACCAGTTGAGGGAGCTGTTTCCGGGCTGGTCAGGACTAGATCAGCGAGGCGGCCATTCTTCAGCCTCGCCTCAGTCGAACGGTGCGGCGACAGGATAGAGAGTGTAATCGCATATATGAAGTGACGAACTTGGTGTATAGAAAGGGCGGCGCAAATTGGGGCTTCAGCGGGCTGGCGTTCTGCGAGATGCATTTGTTCCTGCCCTGTATAGCTTGAGTGGCTGGTTCGTGGAGGCTTTGGATCAGCTGGAGTCTTCGGGTGGGCGTTTCGAAAGAAGCTCCGTTCTATTAGCTTCCGCACCTGAGATGCGTTGTACATTATCTTGTAAAGAAGCAAGTCCTTGTGTCACTATACACGCAATGCCCGATATATTGCAATGAATTTACCTTCCTTCCGCTCACAGAGCAGAATCTTTGGACGAAACGTGTGGATCAGCCGTGTCATGAATGAAAATATAGAAAGGGAGTCAAGTAAAGACTGAACGCTACGATAACATAAAGCTGCTTTTGCCAACGCTGGGCTCAGTCTCGCTGAAATGCTAGATGCCTTCTACCCAAAATGCAATCGACCGTGCCCGCCATCGTTGGTAATAATGTAGCCTGCGCTATCACATCAAGTCCTGGTGGTTCAAGCTAATGGTGTCTGTCATATCTAAGCGCCGCCTTCAGGGGCAGTCGCATCCTCGATCTTGGCCTTCTCAAGATCCTCGGTGGCATCAGCAACGGCATCCTTCTCTTGCTGCTGCTGAGCACCAGCAGATGCAGAGCCGTTGACTTGCTGCTTCTCAGCAGCTGGCTTTCGGGCGGTCTCTGTCGAGCGCTCGCCCTGCTTGGACTCGGCCTCCTGGGCCTCAGCCTCGAGCTTGTCGATCTCGGCCTGGGCTTTGGCGATGTTCTATGTTCACGTTAGCACCAGCTCGCAAACAACATCCGCGCGAGCACTACTCACCTCCTTGGTCTTGCGATCTTGGTCGCTCTTCCAGAAGTCAATCTTCTCCTTGAGCTTCTCGACAGCAGCCGGCACGCCGGCCTGCGACATGGGCGGGTCGATACCGAGACGACCAAAGCTGTCAATGGTGCCAATGTCCAGGTTGAACTTGCTCTCTGGCGCGGGAGAAGAGGTGCCGCTAGCCTGGCCACGATTGCGCTGGTTCTTCTTCTTACCACCACCACCCACGAAGTAGTTCTCCTCCTCATCGCCCTTCTTCTTGAGCGCGGTGCCCTTGATGCCGGAAGCGTCAATAGTGCGAGAGGCAGTGGCGGCGAACTTGCCAGGTCCAGAAGCTTCTTGCTTGGCGACAGAGCTAGGGTCAAAGTGCGCGAGCAAGCTGCGGGCCACACGGAGCTCGTCCTCGTACGCAGGTGCACTCGCGTCCTCCAACTTAGCCTTCGCAGCTTCCTGTCTCCGACCACGGTGGAATGCCTCGTTCTCCGCGCGCCTCTTCTCCTCGCGTATCCGTCTCGCTTCGCGCTCGTAGTCGCGAGCCGCGCGGTTGGCCTGATAGTACCTGTCCTTGATCTCCTTCACAGTGAGGTATTTCTTTTGCTGATCATCGTGGGCTTTTGTTCGCTCGTCTCGCAACGTCTTCAAGTTCTTGTACACATCATCTTGCTCCGCCTTGATCTTGTCAAGCTCGGTGTGAATCTGGGTATATCGCTCGCTAAGCGCTTTTGATTCCGGGTCGTCCATGGTCTTGCGAAGCTCAGCGATCTCGGCCTTGAGCTGGTCAATGCCCTTCTGCGCATCATCCAGGGTGCCGAAGTTCTTCTTTTGCCTGTTCAGTTGCGAGATATCCGCCAAAGCCTTCTTCTCGTCAACAATGCGCATGTTGCCAGAGTCCACCTGCTTCTGTAGACGGTCGATCTCGCTTTGGATGTCATCGACTGACTTGAATTGCGACTTGCTGCGCTCCGTCTTCTGCTTGTTGATCTGCTCCTTGAGTCTGTCATCCTTGCGCTTGATCTGGTCCAAAATTTGACCACGCGAGGACTTGCTGGACTGCTGCTGGGTGCGGATCTGCTGGAGTTCGGCGCGGAGTTCCTGTTGACGCTTCGAGGCGGGCGAGTCCTTGTTGTTGGGCTGGGCGAGGTCGAGCTTCGATCTTATCGATTTCTGTGCCAATGGTCAATACGCTGGGGGGGCCATAGGCTAGGCTGGGCTATGCAGGTATGCGAAGTGCTAATGCGTGAGCCCGTCGGACATGACTTACGAACTTCTCTTCAGCCGCGCGCAACTCCTTCTCAGCCTTTGCGAGCTCAGACTTGTACTTCTCCTCGTCGGGTCGCTCTGGCTTTGCTGGCGCAGCTGCCTTGGTGTCCTTCGACTGTGCGCCGGCATCGATAGTCGAGAGCTTCGCAGCGGAAGGAGTTGCGAGGTCCGCCATTTCGAAGGTTGTTGCGAGATCGTGCTGATCTCAAAACTTCACTGGTGATATGTACTGCTTCGAAAATGTTGAGCAAGGTCAGTGGCTGTATGCCGCAGCTATTTGAGCCTGCAATGCGAAATGCACTTGACAGGTGTCGCTGGGAAAATAAAGTCAATAGCAGGAGCGGAGGTGAGGGTCAAATCGCCGAGTCCAGGATGGTCCATGCCCAGGTGAAGCTTGGCATTCGCGATCCACCTCAATGGTCGTGCGGCAAGGCGTTTCAGTCGTCTGCGAGTGTCGAATGGTAATGGCAGGAAAATGGAATGGCGATCTGGTTTTATGTAGGCCCGAACAATCGTATGCACGTGACAGGAGGTGCTCGTGATTGTGAAAGGTTATCTCAATTGCGGCATCGCTAAGGTCTGCAATTTTCACATGCCAATTGAAGAGCAGATGACCGTGGGAATGCTATCAAGCGCGAATGGAGCATAGGCTGTCACGGTCGCAAGAGACGCGAAAATCGTCTTGCAGGATCTTGTGGTTGCCATATGCGATTGAAGGTTATTGGAGACTTCGACGGCAGACCTACGGATGGATAACCAGTCTATTGCGAACACTTTTGGCACGCTCGGAGCAGTGGTGCGTACACGGATCCCTGGAACCATTTGTGAGACATAGAAGGGTTCTCATGATCGTTTTTAGTGTTGGTGCATTCAGTTGCTGCCTCAGATATGGCTGAACTATCGCCGGCATTCAGCGGAGGGTCTGTCATCCGCGTTCATGATGTTCTGGGCATGTGCTGGTATACCTCTGGGCGTTTACAATATCGTTGCAGACCTCAGTGTTCCATTGCAGGTACAGCCGCAGATATTGACTAGCTTGAGCTTGTTGACATGGTCCCAGTGCTACTACTACCAACGCAAATGGAGCATCTTGAAAACATTAGCCCTGATTTTGCTTGTGGCGGCTGTCATGGGCGGCCTCGAATTAGGCTTGGTATTTGCTCTGCGACACGGCATTGAAAGAGGAGTTGAGTGGCCAAAGACTCTCATGGCGGCACTTGCGGCCCTGCTACTTGCGCTGGGCGTGCTTGAGCAATATGTTTCGATCTGGAAGCACAGAAGCGTTGAAGGCATCTCGTTCCTGTTCTGCAGTATTGATGCTTTGGGCGACCTCACATCTATTGTGTCTGTGGTCTTCGAGCCGAAGCTGGTCGTCGTAAGTTTGGTTGCCTATGCGGTTGAGTTCGTCCTCTGGTGTGGCGTCTTCGCATTCGGCGCCTTCTACCGGTTCCTTCCTTGGATCAAGAAGCGACGGCAGCATAATGGAGACCGCCGAGGCAATACGCACTGCGTGAGCGCTACACTACAAGAGCTCCCATCATCGACATCCGTGTTCCGGACGCCTTCTGCAGAGCAAGAGCTGCGAGCACGGACCTCAGTCGCTCCTTCCTTGGTTGGATAGACTTTGACCAGCTGCCTTTGGCCATTGACCGCAGAACCATTGGATACATTCACGACTGTGCAGTATACTGCCTCTCATGCCGATTGATAAGGCGATGGCGATGGCACGACCACATCTTGACCGGTACCTATCCTTCTCCACATTGTTCCTTTGTTCAAAATTCCCAGAAACTCGTCTCACGGAAGCTGTAGCGCACCTTCCCAGAATTTAAACTTTGTGCAGGTGTTACGGACCCACTGCATCATGTGGCACGCCCACGATCTTGGCCACGCGCCCTTGTCGCTCCTTCATATGAAGTGGCATTGCCATTGACCTTCGACATCGCATGGTTTGCTGACCGCAAACATCAGTCACCATCACCGGGATCGTCAGCAAACATCAATCTTCTCGACGCTATACCCGACCATCCTACAGTAGCACAAATCAACATATCCATCAGCCGCTAAGCGATATGCAGTCCACGACTGCCAAGCAGATCAAGAGTGGTACCAGTATGTGTTGAAGTCTTGACCTTTCATCTTCAATTTGCTGATGACTTAACAGCGACCCCCGGCAGCAAGAACGCCCCAACTATGTCCACGGACTGGTACGCGCAGCGCCGCATCCGCGAGGACGACGAGGAGACCATGGTCACCTCGATCGACAGCGAGAGCGTGCGCAGCGTCACGGTCCCCAATGTGCCTCTCAATAGCCCGGAGGCAAGCTACGCTCCGTCACTCGACTCCGACTTTGATAGCAAGGTCCGCGCTCTGGCCGGCGAACTCGGCGAGATGTCGACTCATGTTCCGAGTCCTCCCACGTCCAAATCGGGTGGTGAGAAAGGTATGGCGCGTGACGCACACTCGCACAGCGGGTCTCGCAATGTTCTTCCTGTTTCCAGACAGCCATTGAACAGGAGATTCTCGACCAGCAGTTCGCTAGGAAACATACTGATCAGGAGACGCGCAGGCGAGCTTGCTGAGGCTCACACCAAAGCCACGGCCATTCGCAACAAACTTGCGAAGTATGCCAGGTCCGTTGAGTCATACGGCGAGGAGACTGTGCGTGATCCGGAGCAGGGAGTCATGGAGTATAATCAATGGGCCAACTACGCCGAGGAGGATGTCGCCCATGCGTTCCAGCGTCTCGTCAGGCTTGCCCGCGACCTCCACCAGAAGGACAGCTCCAAGACGTCCGAGCAGTACTTCAGTGAGTACCTCACCAAGCTCATTAAAGCCGCGGAGCTCAAGTACGATCCCAGCGGGTTGCTCTGAGCATTGATTGTCCAGAGCCTCCAGCAAAAGGTAATACCATTTCCCACTGAACCACGCATGAGCTTAGTGATGGACGATGGAGCGTGTATGACGAGCGATTGGGTGTTACGATGATGCTTTAGCAAGCGAAACGCTATTGGCGAACCATGTAACTAGCACAGAGGGATGTCTTCGGCATATCGAGACAAATGGGCAAATGGGATGGTAGCCGCGACAATGGCATGCAACATGGGAATGAGCTGAATCAACTCTGCGACGAGCAAGAGGCAAGAAGCGACACGCAGGACTGCAATAGTTGCGTCGGCGCTGCTACGATGGGTCAGGGAAAGGATGGGAAGGGAGCTCGTAGCTCGATCAATGAAAACCAGTTCAACGTACTGTGGTTATACACTACTGCAGCCTAAAAACCTCACTGACCATGTCCAATAAACTCACAAGGGTATCTCGTTCCACTCGTAATCATGATCCGTCGCTCGCATCTCATGTGAAAAGTCTCATTCTGGAGTGTACGCCACTGAGAGGCGCTTTCACATGTTCTCCACCACCCTAGAGTTCACCGCATCCTGGAAACCGTGCGTGTTGGCCGCCGAGCTACCAAAGGTGTTCGCATTGCTGTGACTGCCAGTGCCGTAATCCTGATAGCTGCTGGGTCCCTCACCATGCTGCTCCGCGACCGCAAGTTGCGATTGCACAGTCTGGTTCTGCGCCGGCAAGAAAATAACCTTGCTGTTCGCGGTCTTCGCCATCGACTGCATAGCTTCCAAGTACCTGATCTGCATCGCAGGCGCGCTCGACAAGATATCGGCAGCCTGGCGCATAAGCTTGGCGGACTCGACTTCGGCGCGTGCGCTGATGACCTTGGCCTCACCGGTACGCTTGCTCTGCGCGGCCATGGAGAGGGAGTCCTGGAGCTCTTGGCTGAAGATGATGTCCTTGACGAGCATGCTCTCGACTTGCACACCCCAGCCTGTTGCGGTTTCGTCAATGATCTCTCTGATAGATTGCGCAATCTCTTCTCTGCGCTCGATCACGTCTTGGAGGACACGAGCACCGATGACGTGGCGGAGGGTCGTCTGGGTGCGCTCGACGAGGGCTTGGCGGATGTTAGAAATGCCGAAGGCGGCCTTGTGGGGAGAGGTGATGTGGTAGTAGATGACGGAGGTAAGGGTGAGGTTGACGTTGTCCTTGGTCATGCAGACTTGCTTCGGCACTGTTGTTCTATTGTCAGCGATTGCGCATATTCAACACCATAGGGCGACTCCTTGCCTTCCACGATTTGGATCTTGACGTCCACCTGGATCAAACTCTCGGAAAGAGGATTGATCTTGACAAGACCAGGATCAACAGCCCGGGCGAAGCGCCCGAACTTGGTGACCAGACCCACGTTACCCTGAGCTACTGGCTTGTACGGGTTCGGGCAGACGATGCAGCATGGGATTGCGCCGCACGTGCCTATCAATGTGCCCAGAAAGTCGATCAGAGATCCATATGTGCCATTTTGGGCGGCGTCCTCAGTATCGGGCTTGATGATTTGCGCGTATGATGGCTGCAAGTCTTCGCGTCGTGGAGGCTGGACCTTGACAATTGGCTCATCTCCTCTGCGCGAGGCATTGCCGTTAACAGGCGCCTTGCCACTGTCTGCTCCGCCGTCCATTGTTGCTATGTCTGTTGTCTGTCTTGATACCTGGATGTTGAGGGTGCAAGATTATAGTACTTGTGCTTGTCGGTGCCTGATCTCAAGTAATGCAAACTTCAGCTAGACAAGATAAATACAAGCAGCAGTGGCAAGCGACCCAAGAGGCGAGAGTGTTCTTATATGTGGTAGTGAGCGACATCCATAGGGTAAGGCTAAGTAAGCTCCTAGCGGGCGTTCTTTGTGGGGAAGGAGCTGCACTGCCGCCACTAGCGGCGCATGTGCGCCTCGTGATGCGCCTTCTCGGGTAGGCTGCCGCTCGATGACTGAAAGACTATCTGCTCCTCCTACCAGCGCTCCTAGATTTCTTTTGCACGGCCTCGAAGGATCATTCCTTACTGCCCGGCCACTTTTCACCCCTGTGAACACAGCCTGCATATGTCTCGACTTGTGCGATAATTAGAGACGGCCCTATGTGAACGGTGCATTGAGGCATATATGCGCTCACGGAATGTGCATGTATACATGTACATGCCATTGAGGTTCTGTGAATTCCCTCTAGTACGCAATGAAGCTTTTGACGTTCTTGTCAAATCTGCCGTTCTGGAATGTGCTCAAGTCGCTGAAGCCTGGATACTGCACTTTCGACGCACCACTGGTTGACATATAGTCACCGGTCTCCTCGCAATCGGATGCCCTGTGGACCGGTCAGCTTTGTCGAACTACAAAAGTCGTTCGGCGAAGGATTCGTACGAGAACAGCTCTGTGCCAGATATGCCTTGAGATGGACCTAAAGAGCTCGCTTCACCCGCAAGATCTGATGGGAGGTTGACTATTTCAGATTAGCAGACATGTTTGCGACGGATCTGCGCTAATGCTTACCACAGATACCACCGCTGCCGCAGACATTCTTGCAGACACCGGTCCAGTCCGCCTCGGTACAGAAGTACACACACGCGTCGTCGACTGCGTCGACCTTCGCCAGTTCCCTGACTTCGAGTGATGGCAGAGCAATGGCTTGAGATGTGCCAATTAATGCAAGTAGAAAGGCCACTGAGTTGATATGCATGTTGATGTTGGGTATGTTTACGCAAAAAGGAGTGTCGTGGTATGAGGAAAAGACTGGAAAGGTATCTATACCTTTTGATGACCAACGGCGCAAACGAGCAAACAAAGGAGAGTCAATCCTAGAGTTCCTGACGTATTGACAGTGTATGGTGATGTACATGCAAGCTCTGACCATGCGGCCTACGCGGTGTTACACGGTTGTCACACCATCTGTCGTGAGGCTAGTGTATGGCTTTGTCCCCTTGCAGGGAAGAGAAGATGAAACTGGAGACTGACCCACAAAATGCTACTCTTATAGCGATGCGACACTGTCTATACATTAGCTGATAGACTTGGTTTTCACGAGCACCCGTACCTGGGCTGGCACGTCTCGTGCGATCTGATCAGTACCACCACCACGAAAACAGCAGGAAAGACTACTCGACTGACCTGGACCGTCGCCAGTTGCACCAACTCGTTGCCATTTGTTGCCTTACCGACCTTCTCCGGGCTAGATTCGAGGCCCATGTCGTCAACCAAAGTCTCGGGCTCACAGCGTTAGTATGGGTCTTTGCACCGCAAATCACGGCCGAGGACTTGGACAGATGGGTAGCTGCATATTTTGTTACAGCAATACGAGAGGCTGCTCCCGGACAATTTGACACCTGCGATGCTTGCATTGGCGATGAATGCACCTTCACTTTTTCTCGACCTCGGTCGTCAGAGTGCGGCAGAGCCTCGAGTGCGATGTCACGCTGTGTAACGTTACTATCCCACTCGTCGTCTAGGCTCTCGTCAAGATTGTCAAAATTCGCCGCTGGCGTCCTGGCAATGTTTCATTGTCTCGAATGACAACGTCCAAACGACCGGATTTGGCCAGCCGTTACATCTCGGAGCGTGTACCGACATGCGCTCGTATTGCCTCGAAACGTGGTTTACTGCATAGGCATATTGTGCACTTCATGACTTGGCACGAGCCTGACTGTTGGCATAGCTGATCACGTATGCAGGTCAAATGGTCAATAAGGTAGTCGGTACCAATTGTTTGCTATAGATTCCAGTGATTTCATCAGTCAACCAATCGATCAACCATTTGACCGGCCAGTCATTCAATCATGAGCAGTCAACCGTGTCAACAAGTCGTCAACGTGTTGATAAGCCGTCAGCCGTATCAACAAGCCGTCAGCCGTATCAACAAGCCATCACCCGTGTCAACAAGCTGTCAACCATATCAGCCAGTCAACCGAATGACTGACTGATGCAACCTCTGAATGTCATGGCGAATATTCAGACAAGCGTATTGTACAAACCGAGGGCGTCTAGTCATTACTGGCCGTAAATCTGCCCAACTGCATTGTCGACCAGGCTTCAGCAAGGAAGCAGGAAATATCATCATCCACTGAGCTGACACTGCGCCATCATGATACTGTCTGCACGGTGCAAGTTAGCGCATGTGATAGCATATGCAAATGAGCAAAGATGGTCAATGCTGCAATGACGTAGTAAGGCGCGTTTCGCGACGCGTGCCTTCTCCTTCAACCTTTCTCGTGGACATTGATTTTCGCACATCATCCACACTAAGATTGTGCACTTAGCCAAAAATCTCATACTCCACCTCCAGACGTCGACGTGATCCTGACCACTACGCACAATGCCGAAGCGTGGCCAAGATCACGAGTCTGACGGTGGCTTCGTCGAAGATGCGCCAAAGAGCAAGAAGCCTAAGAGCGGCGGTAATCAGCTGAAGAAGAGTGAGGGCAAGACACAAGTCAGCACGCAGATGCAGCAGGAAGATGATGGGAGCGAGTTCTGGGAGGTGAGAGGCTCTCGACGAAGTCTGCACTATTAGGCCATCCTAATTCGGTAATTGCAGTTGTCGCGCACTCGGCGCATTGGCATCTCGACCTACAACAAGGCGACGATGATCAATATGCGCGAGTACTACGAGAAGGACGGTAAGTAGTGAGCAAACATCCAGCTGATAGGGTAGTGGTGCTGACAAGAATGCGCGTCAGGCAAGATGCTTCCTGGCAGGAAGGTGAGTTGATCGCCCGAACCTTAACCGCTCACGATAGAACCACACCACTGACTTCATGCCAGGGCATTTCGCTCTCGATCGACCAGTTTGCATCCGTCCTTGATATACTGCCGCAAATCGAAACCACGCTCAAGTCCAAAGGCATCACCGTGCCACGTCCCAACTACGACGGAGGAGCTGCCGACGCTGATGACGATGAGCCGGACGAGGAGGACAATGAAGAGGTGGCAGGCGAAGAGGAAGATGCCAAGCCGTCAAAGCTCGACAAATTCAAGATGCGGCCGAACCACGAGGCCACAAGCGATGAGGACGGCGATTGAAACATGATGAAGAGGAGCCTGTGCGGATCGTACGGCGAAATACCCGAGGATATTTCTCAGAGGGCTGGTTGTGGCATCGGATGCGGCATACATTTGACATATTGCGACATGTGATTGCTGAGACGACGGTGATGCCCAGAATGCATACAAGACCCAGCTATAGCTTACCACGAGCTTACTCATCGTCACTCATTGTGCAGGTCTTGCCGAATCAATGACTTGCCAGAAGGCCATCAGAGTACAGGCAATTGTGTCTCTGCTAGTCTGGATTTCGAATGCCGATTGATCCGCGTGTCATCCACATGGGCCGCCTGACACTTCGCATCCAGGCGCTCGGAGTCTCAACGATGCTAACACCGAGCCTCCACTTGTGCCATGGGGAAACGGTCTGGGGTGCACCGATGTGCAAGGATCGTCGACTTCCAGACCGGACACCAACGCGTTGGAATTTGCAGAGATTATTGTTTGAAGCAGTGACGGCCACCATTATACATGAGACCGATCGATTTGGCATAATTGATCACAGGCCATGTGGTCGCGGTGTCATCTGCGGACTACAAGCCATTTTCGCACTGGAATGGCTCCTTCCGTACCTGTTGCCGCCCTCACCTCCTGCGCGTCCGGTTTGTCATCTCGTCAGTGCCACGCGGAACTCAGGCCTGTTCAGGACGTGCGGGGTTGCGGTACACAGCTTATCCTGTTCAGGCAGGTGGCCAATCCAACGAGGTCTCACGGCATTCCTGAGCGGCTCATCTATGTAATGGTCATATTGCGGTAACGTCGTATACTCCACGCGTACTTGGGGCGTTGCGGCGCAAGCTTGAGATGAATTGGCTGCGACTATGGGACGCCAAAAGCTTGTCTGGCCAACAGACTTCGGGGTATGCCGACTACCGCACTAGCAAAGCCAATAACGCCTTTATGCATCAGCACGAAATCCGCCTGTGCTAGAGATGCTTGAACGCGGATATCTGGTGCCCTACCTTATCCACAACCACGGGACGTCTCCACCAGCCATGCGCGATCTGCAATTCGCCCCCAGATGTCCCATGGGGTCTCCACAACCACGCGATGAGTGTCAAGGATCCTGCTAATCGATTTGGCGAGATGCCGTTGGTCGGGACGCGTTCCCAGCTTTGGAAGATTCCCGCGCGACAGCATGAGCAGGACGCAACACTGCTATGCCTAATGTACGCCACGGCAGGTCGTCACGAACGCGACCAGAATGCGAGCGGGACGTCCTGCAATGTATATATTGTTGACGTCCTCGACTATGGACACCCCTCTGTTCCATTCCTTGTCAGCCGCTTTAGTCTCTCGCTAAAACAACTCGGTAGCTGTTACGTAGCTACGCCCTTTTGATCATTGCAGCAGATCTACGCTTGGTGTCATCCTCGGAAGCGATCAACTCGTACAAGATGAGCGGAGACGACGGTGCTGGCATGGAGCGTGTATGTTTCTGCCCACATCCTTGATCAACCATGGCAGATTCTGACTATGCTCTCCGACAGCTGCACACGCATGACCTCGAGCTCGGTGCTACCGAGGCCGTTCAGAGGCACATCGCGCGCCATGTCGTTGCCCCGAAGCCAGTCTCCCAGCGCAAACTCGACTTTGAGCACTCCCGCCCGCGATGGCTGCGGGAGATGATGGCGGAGGCCACGGGTGTCTTCTTTTACGTTTTCCCTGGTATTGCCGCTGTGACTTGCTTCACCCTCAATAAGGAAGACGCAGGATTTGGGAGCTTGCTTCAAGTTGGTTTCGCTTTCGCGATGGGGATCGCGTTTGCCATCATTACCTGCGCTCCCACATCTGGTGGACACTGTATGTTCAAGAATCGATCGATCAATCTTCCATTGAAGCACACATTGCTAACGGCCTCTTAGTCAACCCGGCTATCACTCTCTGTTTCGCAACCTGGCAAGGATTCCCATGGAAAAAGGTCCCGTACTACAGTGCGTATCCTGATCCATGGAACCATTTATAAGACACAGAAAGGGTTCTAATGATTGTTTCCAGTCTTTGCCCAAATCTTCGGTGCCTTCATGGCGGGTCTCCTCCTCGTCGGAATGTACCACCAGCAACTCGCCGCCTACGCCGAAGCAACGGTAGCCGCCGGCCTAGGCACAGTCTTCGACGGTGGCCCAGCCAGTGTCCTCTGCTCCTTCCCAGCGGCCGACCAGAGTCTCGGATATCTGTTCTTGATCGAGTTCTTCGTCGACAGCTACATCGGCATTGTCATCTGGGCTACCCTCGACCCGGCCAACCCGTTCATTGCTCCGGCTAGCGCGCCGTTTGTCATTGGTCTGGCTTACGCGGCGATGATCTGGGGTTTCGCGGATGTCACTATCAGCACCAACTTGGCTAGGGATCTTGGTACTCGGATCGTTGCGGCAATCTTTTACGGTGGCGAGGTGAGTACCAGCACTCTTACTGAGTAAACAGGACGTCGCACTAACAAAGATTGACAGGCATTCTCCTTCAAGAACTACTCATGGATCGCCATCCTCGTCAACGTTCCAGCAACGCTGTTCGCGACTGGCTACTACGAGCTCTTGATGCGCGACAGCCTGCAGATCATCGGCAAGGGCCACAACAAGCACGAGCACGGTGACGAGGGCCTTGCGCTGCACTTGACCAAGAGTGGATACGGATACCAACCAGAACAGAGGCAGACGACGACGAAGATTGAGTCGGTGGCATAAACCAATGAAAGGGCTGGGATTGGTGTTTGGGTGAGCTGAGAAGTATCATCAGACAGAGGTTTTTGGGTGTTTTTGGTGGCACAGTATTTGGGGTCTGGCATGTGCATGAGTTATTATTGCCTCGGGATCAGCAGGCCGAGATGGGCGGGCTCCGAGATGGATGGGATGGTATCGAGCATTGTGTAGAGCTTTGGGAAATCCAGGCCTACGCTCTGCATATGAGAGCTATGATTACAGTACCGCAGTGCACACGTGCATGCAGGCCTACATATTAAGCGAGTGCGGAAGCACGTGTCAGCCAATGGTACCTTTTGGTTGATTTTGAAATCTTCATGTCTATGCGCTCGTTGGCAATACTTATACTGATTGAGGTAACCATATTGTCGTGGATGTTGCCATGTCGGCATACTGCAACGTGCCTCGGGCCCTTGACTATCGTTATGCTGGTACCAGTAGCACCATGCACAACCCTCGACTAGCGACTAAAACTGCTGACGAGGCTTCTGGCAAGCATTCTTGGCCGTAGTGTTGCATGCCGCAACACTGCCGATCTTCCTGCACGTGGAAGAGACCCTGAGACACCTTGCTGAGGCGCTGAAGCCGTGAATCGAGCTGCCATCGAGAAACTCCTGTGAATGTCCTTTAATCCTTGTGCCAAGCCAAGCCGTGCTGTGTTCCATCGGCAACGATCCTACGTCGCCGCTCAGCTATCAATGGCGGTACGAACAAATGCTCCAATTACAAATGCCCACCCCTAATGGTCTTCCGTACCAATATGTCCCTACAACGCCTACCAGCGCCTATTGCTTGAACGCAATCAACCAAGCACAAAGCGCACCTGGCGCTGTCTCTCATGTAGTATCTCCAATCAAGCCACACTCGCCCTCCGATCAAGATCCTCACTCGGGCTCACCACGATCGACGGTGCGCTGACCCTCCTCTTCCGCTGCCGCTTGAGTTCCAGCTCCGCGTCCATTAGCCGTGACTGCACCCATATCCGCATCTTGGGGTCGTTGCGAACAGCTTCGCAATTCAGCAAGTCGGTAAGAGTGGACTTGATGTCGTAATTGATGTTAAATAGCTGATCCTCGTCCTGCGAGGATGACGACGATTTCCTGCTAAAGTCGTCTGAGGTCAGGGATTCGTCCTCGGGGATCGAAGACATGGTTGATTGATGCTGCGTGCTCATTTTCCTGCTGCTATATGCGGGCTTGGGCAATGCATAGACAGGCGGAGATATTTGGGAAAAGCTGCCGCGTTGGCCATATAACGTGGGAGAAGAGGAGGTTGAGCTGGCCTCTGATGAGGAGGACATTTCGGGCGACGAGTGTGGAGTGATCGATATGGGTGATGCCGGCGGTGAGGATGACGAGCTCGCGCCCGAAGACGTGCTTGAGCTTGAGCTTGAGCTTGATGCTGATGAGATCGAGAGCCGTCGACGAACGCTGCCTTGCTGGGAGGTCAAGGCCATGTAGCGTTGCAGCATTATTGCCTACAGAATGCGCACGGGGAGAAACGTCAGTATATCATCAATCCCAATTCATTGCGCTACTCCATGTTGATTGATGCGGCCTATCATTAAAGTGGGATCCACCAGGGGGGAATTGTCTCGGCGAAAGCTTCGACAGTCGCTGGCTGCACCCCTGCACATCCCCATTGACACAACGTGCGTAATGGCGCCATCGCGGCCAATCATGGTGAGAGCTTTGCTGGATGGGACATACCCGTTCTGGACTCTTGCCTTTCGAATGCGGTGAATAAATTGGAGGCAGCGGGCCTGCCGCTGCGCTGTCTTGGCTGGACATATCGTCGACTTCCAAGAAAAGTTGCAGGTGGTGGCTTGCACCCTGAAGCTCAGACGCCCTCAATGCAGGGCCTAGTGGCCGTTTGCGAGGGTTTCGCTTGCGCCTGACTCTTCAACACGATAAGAGTCAGTGGAAGCTCAAAATTCTCTCAAGCCTCGTCCAATCTGGTCGACTGTTTCCAGATGGTCGTGTGTGTGTTGTCACCTGCGCTTGTTTGGAGCACTGCCACTACCTGCTCGACTGTATCAAGCTTCCGTGAAATTCGACACAAACTCGACCTGACCCGGAAGGCAGCGTGGGGTGCGCAAACGTGCGACAATCGTTTGCTTGATTTTTTTTTCGCGGAGATGAAGGAACTTGAAAAACTACTATGCACTGTTGCCGTGGGATGTGCTGATGAGGATAAGACCACATGAGAATAGCATTGCTTTCAATCAGTCATTGTGCGACCTACCATATAATTTATCTTATGCGAGACAGCAATCGTGCCTGTGACGTGGGAAGATCGTAGAAACTAGTAGGAACGCCTGCCGGGTCGGAAAATGATCCCGATCGCTTGACAAAACGGGAGAATGGCACTCGGTTGCACGGCTACGTGCTCCGAAACGAAGCAAAGCCACACAGGCTATGCATTTACACGAGCATTCAGAATCTGGCTTATTTATGCCCACGGGAATTTTCTGGTGTCCGAGGATCAATCTGTCTCACTCCATCGCTGGCTGAGCCGCCGCCTGGCGGTTGATCCACCGTGTGGAACTCGCCTCCACAATCAACCACGTCTTGGCAGATGGAGCCTCCAGAATGCGAATATTGTGGGCTTCAGTGGCAGAAAGTAATGCTGATCTATCCTCTATCGATGGATGTGGCTATACGAACGGCACTTGAACATCAGCGTAGGCTGTAGGTCGAGACCAGCCATTGACGACTTCTGAGTCGCCCATCCCTGCAATCATGATCTGAACCTCTTGTAGCACTCGAGCAAGAACTGGCGCTCTGTGATAGCCCTGCAGATATGTCAGCACAGCAGGTTCAACTCCTACACCTCATGGTGACTTACACGAAACCCGCAAACGCCACCCCAATAGCTCCCACCCTCACCAAGTCGCCCAACAGCCCATACTGCCGAAACATTCCCTCCGTCCGCCCCAACAAGCTAGGCACAACAGCCGCAGCCCCCACCGCGTACACATTCGGCAGCACATCCTGCAACCTAAAATCTACCCCATTCCTCCCAAAGAAACCCGCCGCAAACCTCAAATTGAACACGATCCTCAACCCCATATTCACACAATTCGCCAACACCAACCCTTTCGCTCCCATCTTCATCACCTGCAAAAACACATACGCACTAATTGCAAAACCTGCAGAGAACGCTCCCATCCAGATACTCTGATACTGCAATTCTTTGGTGGTGGCTGTTGCGGCGACAAAGGCTTCGCTGACGCCGTTGATGGCGAGGAGTGGAATGCAGTAGCAGTAGGTTGCTAGGACTTCGCCAGCCCCGGAGTCTGTCCAACGGGATCCGGCGACGAGGCTGAGGAGGAGAGGCGCGGCGGTCGGACCGATGGCGAAGGCGAGGGTGGAGGCTGTGGTGTAGAGGCGCAGGAGGTCGCGTAGGATGCTGGAGGCCTGGCGGATGCTGAAGGTGGCTTGCTTTGGGTCGTCATTCTTTTTGTTGGTGCTCTGCGGCTTCGAGTCGCTTTGAGATGGAGCTGCGCAAAGTTTCGCGAAGAGGTTGCGGGAAGTGTCTTCGATGGGACGGAAGAGCATGCGGGCGATTAGACCGCCGTAGTTGGCTGAGAGGGCGTACATGCCTTGATCTTCGAGGGTTGCGAAGGCACCGACGAGGAGTTTGTCGCCTTCGGTTAATAGCCATTTGATGCCGGTTTGTAGGTAGAGGGAAGCGGCGAGATAGAGGAGGGGCTTAGAGAATAGAGAAAAGACATATTGCACTTGTGCGCTATAGAGAAGAGAATCAATGGAATACTCGCTTACGAATCTTGAGGTGGTAGGACACACCTCGACTTCATCTTGCGTGGGAGCAGAGTGAATTCTTTGAGACGAGCTACAGCGGATGTCTGCCAGAGGTAGACGATGGTGAGGGAAGAAGAGTAGGCCAGCTCTCCAGCCGCGAATGGCAATACGCCGAGGTCAATGTCCTTGTAGATACTCCAGAAGACCAGTCCGGCAGTTGCGATCGTTTTCATGACGACTGCAGTGGCCTCGGCGGCAGCTCGAGTCTTGTACAGCATATTCTGCTGCACCGCCACGAACCCAGGCTCGCTGATCAGCTCCACCATCGCCGTGAATTGGTTGATCCGCAATGCCGTGGTGAGATAAGGCACAGCCGGGCAATTCGTCCGCAGATACATTTCCGCGAGCAATTCGCCTACAGGCAATCCGGCTATGATGGCCAGGTAAGAGAGATTGATCGCGGCTTGGACTCCACCATCTGAGCGGCGCTGCGTCGCGATGCGAAGGGACTCGCGGGCGAAGTAGCAGGTCGTGATGATGTAGAGTTCTAGTTGGACGGCTACGCCTAGGAGTTGGGGCGAAAGGAAGCGCAGGAGGACTTGGTTGAGGGCGAATGTAATGGCGCGGGAGCCGATGGTGAGGAGGACCATGTAGGTCGCGCCTTTGGCCGAGGCGGAGACGCTGGTGTCTGCCATTGTTCTCTACAAGACTTGTCGTTAGCAGATATGGTCCATACTTGGTGAGATGTGTACACGTCCATGTTTCAGTACTTCAATCTGGGAGACGCGACTTTGATCCGACGAGTTGTTCCAGACCGAAAGCTTCAGCCCTACGGTACCTTGCTCGAACATCATACCTTCCCAAATCTTGAAAGTGAGCATTGAAGCTCGCTCTGCATCTCTGTCAACCCGACCAAATGGGCAGTGGTGGCTCCAAGCCGGAGGCACATATCTTCAACGCGTACGCAATTTCCTTCTCTATCAATGACACCTCAATGCTAACCTTCTCCCAGCGATGCGCCAGTGAGATTCTCTCAATCCGTCCTCGACTCACTCCAGCAAAATCCCGAGGTCTGACATCTCACAACACCCTTCCGCTCACCCAATCCTAATAACCAGAGCAGAGCGACAGCACCCGTGCCCAAACCACCGAACTCAACCTCCAAACCCGCATCAACGCAGACCTCACCCGCACCCGCGACGCCCAAGCCCAACAGCTCGAAGACCTCACCGCCCGCCTAACCACCAACCCCGAATCCACCAACACCGACACCACCTCTTCCTCAACCACCTCAACCCCAACCGGCTTCTTCTCCCACCTCGCCAGCCCCTTCTACCAAGACCACAGCATCAAAGACCTCATCCCCGGTCTCTCGTCCGAAAAGAAAGACAGCGGTCGAAGCTACGAGAGCGTACACATGGAGATCATGGAGCTGAAGCAGAAATTGGAGGCAAGGAAGAAGGTGGAGAAGAGTTCGCCTGAGGTGGAGAAGGCGAAGGAGAGTTTGGTGCAGTGTTTGAGGGTGAATGATCGGAGGCCGTTGGATTGTTGGAGGGAGGTGGAGGAGTTTAAGAGGGAGGTCGGGAGGTTGGAGGCGAGGTTTGTGGAGAAGGTTGGGCGGTAGATGGGGTGATGGGAAGGATGATGTGAGTAGATTTGTATACTTACCTGTGTATTGACCTGCTGCAGTCATGGATCTTCTCTGTGGATCTGGTGTGGATCGTTCGTGCATAGATTGCAGCAGCCTCTGGTCTGGGTGGAAGGCAGTGGGGCACGTGATGGCATGTGACGTTGTGCGATGGCCGATTCGCTTCACCTCACTATCAGTCGCAAGTTCATGCTTCCTTGCAACCTGGACGGCTTTTGCACACTACCTCGGCACGCTCAGGTCGGACAACTAGGAGAATTGGGGAATGGCGGCTGAGCAGTGCCTTCCTACGCCACCAACGCATGCAGGAGAGCGAGAGTCAGAAAGAGCCCGGATGGGAGGTGAGGTAACCCAAGACAATCTTTATCTCATGCTATTGCTAATGTACACTCATCTTTCTCGGCCCTCGTCGTCGCTTGCTGGGAAATGCTGCTATCACGCCCAAAATTGCACCTAATGCCAGCCTCCGACCGACCTAAAATGTTCGGCAGTCCCACCTTATGGCTCTTGTGATTGGGCGCTCCCTGCCACTCTCGCCTAAGCTAGCCCACCGGCCTTCCGCTGCTGCATCCGCCCGGCCAGAATGCCCTCGCCCGTCTTTTGGATGTCTCGACGCTGGTGCACAGCCAGCATGATGAGCCGCTTGCAGTGCGCCCTAACATTGATCTCACACCACTGGCCTAAGCAAACCAATATCAGTCAATGCCACAACAGCTTCGGAGGAAAGGAGGAAGAGAGGAGACATACCGAATCGTGGGTGCACGCGCCCAGCATTGTTGTTGTCGGTCCAGAAATCAATCTCCTGGGTGTGCTGATTGAACTGAACGTGGGTCATTTGGATGTTGATATAGTTGTAATAGGCGAGCTTAGATCTGGTGAGCTCGCGGGCGAACTCAAGGAGGTCTATGAGATCGTCGGTGCCATTTGCGCCGCTGGTGATTGCGCAGTTGATCAGGTCGATATCGTTGCAGTTGAGGAGGAGGGTCTGAAGATGTGCCAGGCGGGCGGGGTTGGAAAGGGGTGGAGGGCTACCGCGGCGGCGCTTTTGGAAGGGTGCAATGGTCATGTAGGCCATGATTTTTGAGTTGGGTTGAGCTGATGAGTTCTGGTGGGAGTGGTGGTCTGCGAAACCTGCAAGTCAGGCAACACCCAAGGCGAATGCAGTGGAGACACGTACAGTGCAGTACAGTGCAGTCCCCGTGAGTGCTGCAGAGATTGGCTGTTGGAGGTGTTGGTACAGCTAGATGAATGCTTCTTGATGATGCAGCTTGCTGGAGATGGCCTATGGTATGTTGTGTAGGATGATGGATGGAAGAGAATTAGGTCGAGTGTCGAGAGATCAGACTCATTTTATACTTACCATGCCCACGTGCGGCCTCGCAAGATCACAGCATACAGAGTGACGTTTAGGCGCTAATGGCCCTGCATTGCGCCTCACGGATTACAGAGAAGGAAGGCACGTTCACCAGGGTCTAGCCAGGCATGTAGGTGTACCTGCCATCCTTAATGTAAAGTGAGGCAGTGAGATTCACAAGTGAAGATAGGCCAGAGCGAGGGAAGGCCATGGAACCAGAGGAAGTAGGAATTCCAACATGCAAAAGAGCCTGGTGTAGTATAGTGCAGTGCAAGGCGCATTGTAGGCTTGCTTGAACATTCGAAACACGCCGAGCAAACAGTTGTACGCTCGAGACCGCGAGTGCTGAGGTAGACCAAGCTTACGAGGAAGGCGAAATGCAGCTCGAGCTGTAGTAACATGGTGACAGCGAGGCGACGACAATAATATTACGGCTGTCTAGAGAAATGCGGCAGCCGCGATGAGAACCAATGACATGCATGTGCGCTAGCATGTGACACTCACTCGTCGAACGTCGGATCGACAGCACTGATGGGACACGATGTGGCAGCCTTGAGAAACATAGTCTACAACGTGAGTGAGGATGCTCAGGGGCAGAGCCAGTGTCGGCGTCGACGGTAGCGAATTTGGAAATCCAGCCCTACAGACGATGTGCAGCGAAATTGTAGGCGTAGTAGTTGTATCCATCCTGTATCTAGCTACTGACGAACGTGCGAACCGGTTGTCGATTGGACCCACTGGTTCGACCATCCGTTGGACCACCGGGTGGACCACCGTTCGTGAGGTCTGACTCACGGCGCGACTCACGGGTCAATCATGCAGGCGTAGGTCTTACAAGTGGGAGCAAGATGGGAATTCTGTCGAGACTCGACATTTCTGTTTACTTACGCATGCCATATCCAGTATTCAGCCTATAAGGCTCATGAGTGCCTAACATAATGAAATGCTAGATTCTAATGCTATGATGTTTGCATCTCGAAGGAATACTGTAGCTAGCCTTTGGCACTAATGCGAGGGATGTCGTAGGCTGGGACAGGCTGTCACAGGCTGTGGCAGGATGCGTCAAAACAGCTCTACAGACGAAAAGTCACTATGATGAGTATGATAAAAGTGTGAGCTCTTAGAATTGTGTATCGAAGATGACATCAAGCTAGACTACTCAATTATGTCCCAACTATCTCAGCTCTAGTCTGGTCCAGTCTAGTCTCGTCTGTCCTGTTCTCGTCCGCTCAGCTGCTGCGAGGAGGGATTAGGAGGAGACTAAGCCAGGCGCGAGGAGAAGGCGGAGCATTGTACTTTGCGGGTTCATAGTATCGCTTCCTACAGTAGCCTGTTGAAAGTGCAGAGCTACTACCGCTTCGTTCACAAGGTGAAGAGGAGCCTCTCATGTTAAGACAGGTTGTTTCAGGCGTGAATCTAAGGATAGCAGTAAGCTCATAGATTTAAGGTGTCGTGGCCACAAAGAAGCATAGAAAGGTAGGATGTACTCAGATGTGGTTCCCTGGAGCACTTCTTCCTTAGGCGGCTTTTGCAGCTGGGGACATGCTGGGGATGCGCGAATGTGTAGATTCAGGCGATGCAATGTTACATGCAGAAGCAAGCCTTTGTTGGGGGTAGAGAAAGATGTCGCAGGAGGTGATGACCTGATGTCTAGGCAAGTTCGTTACTGCGATGCGAACGAGATCCGCAGCTAGCCTGCGGGTGAACAAGGTCGACACTCGTGGATAGCATCTATCGTGCATGTTTGGGAACTGGGCAGGATCGCAAGTACTCAAATACAGTTGCTCGAAGTCAGTGGCTGGTCAGTGGCTTACCAGTCGCAATCTTCACATGCAAACAATGGCTAGACCCGCAGAGCCGCTCCCTCACTGACATCACCCAAAAGCTGGGGCATCCCCCCGAACGCGACCAAATGCACGGACTGGCTCCACTGCGCATTCTGCATTTGTAAGACCAGGTAGGGTGATTGCCTGCCCTGCGATGCCTCTCACTGAATTCGAATTCCCTATCCTGCAAACTTTCTTTTGTACAGTTGAGAAGCGCACGGGACTGCCTGCGCAGCCACTGGAGGCAACGGAAGAGCAAGTCGCACGGGTGCTGGAAATGGAGAAGTTGGGCCAGCAGTCGCAGTCGCAGTCGCAGGCGCAGGGGAAGCAGGAGGAGGCTGAGCAGAGGCCGAAGGGAATACCGAAGGGTGTCGTGTTGGGCGCGGATGGCAAACCGTGTGTACAAACACCCAAGAACTGAAACATGGATATAATGGTTGATAAATGCGAATAGCTGCCGCTCCTGCACCTCCTTCGCCTCCTGGGCAGCCATGACCAAGCAACAAACCTCGCACCCCACCACCATCGCCTCCAGCACTCCCCCCGCCACCGCCACCGCCGCCCTCTCCCCTCCCGCCGACTGCCCGCCCGACGTCGACCAGCTCGGGCGCTCCACCTGGACGCTCCTGCACACCATGACCGCGAATTACCCCACCAACCCCTCCCTGACCCAACAAGCGGAAACGAAGCAGTTCCTCGGCTTGTTTGGGAAAATGTATCCCTGCTGGGTCTGCGCGGATGATTTTCGGGCGTGGATGAGAGATGGGAATGAGCCGAGGGTAAGTAATCGCGAGGAGTTTGGGAGGTGGATGTGTGAGGCGCATAATGCGGTGAATGTGAAGTTGGGGAAGGAGAGCTTTGATTGTGGGAAGTGGGAGGAGCGGTGGCGGACGGGGTGGAAGGATGGGAGGTGCGGGTGAGGAAGGTGGGAGGTGATGGGTCGTGGTTTGGGAGGCATAGCGATGGTGTTGGGAATAGGTATGTTGCATTATGTTGATACTCATCTCTGTACAGCTGTGCCAGTACGCAGGGCAAGCCTCCAGCAACTTGCTCTGATCCATATCCAAAGGAGCGTGGGGTATCAAGTCCATCATCAACACTTCGCCATATCCTTTATCCCAACCCAGTCCCATAACATATACCCTCATGACCCATCATCATCTTCATATACTAAAACGTAAACTGCATCATCCCCGGATTCAACACAATCGGCAACAAAAAATGACTGACACAAATCGTACTCATCGGCAAAATCGCAATGAAATCCGTAATCCTCCAATCCCACGGCACGAAGCTCGCCGTCGCCAAAATCACCATCGCGGCCACCATGAACAAACTAAACCCGATACTAAACTTGAAATTCCTCAACACCCTCGGCACCTCGATGAAGAAATTCGTCTGCTCCGCCTCCTTGCTCGTAGCGCCCCACGTCATGTTCACCTCAAACATATGACTCAACAGCGCCTGACTGACATGCAGACTCAGCCCGCCCAAGAAGATGGCGAACATGAGCGTCCACTTGAAATTTTCCACCAGCGCTTTGAAGAACGGCTGTGAACCCGTTCTGTACCGCATTATGGCGAGCGCGACGTTGCCGAGCCCGTTGAAGACGATGACGATGGAGAACCAGACTTTCCAGCTGTCGATGTAGTACTGGTCGAGGTAGCCGTTAAACCAGCCGATCGCGAAGTAGTTGGCTAGGGTGAGGATCCACGCGGCGCCGATGGCGTAGTAGGTCCCGATGTAGGAGATGATGGTGATTTTGGAGGTGAAGCGGATGTTGGAGAAGAGGAATTGGCGGAAGAGGGGGGTGAAGGGGCTGAGAATTGTCAGTGGACGTCAGCAGTTGGGTTTGAGTTGGTTTGGGGGGAGGGAGGGGGAGAGGGAGACCTACCCTTTATAGATCCACTTCCTCACCGGATGAAACAACAGCTCGTTACACCCGTACGCATACTTCTCCCACCGCGCTAGTTCATCGTACACAGTTAGCGATACCCCCTCTTTGAATCCTTCACCCGCCCACGCGGCGAGACGGATGATGTACCCCTGACACTGCAGCTTCAGCGACATCTCAAAGTCCTCGGAGACGTGCGACTCGGACCAGAACTTCTCGTAGCCGTCTTCGTCCGTGTACCCGATTTGTTGGATCGCGGACCAGCGGAGGATGGCGTTGTGGCCGACGAAGGGGGCCACGTCGCCGTTGGAGACGGTATAGCGGATCGCGGTATAGATGAGGTTGGTGAAGAAGGTGATGCCCTGGGGGGGAAGGTTAGTTTTGGGGTTTGGGGTGGTGTTGGGAGTGAGGAGGGAGCGGGAGTTCTTACGTTCTCGAAAAAGTCGCCGACGACTTGCATGACGCCCGAGGAGAATTGCATGATGCCGACTTCGGGCGATTGTTCCATTTCGCTGCAAGCATCCAGGAGACAGTCGGCGGGCACCCGTGTGTCAGAGTCGATGATGAGGATGTAGTCGCCAATGCGCACGTTGCCGTCAGCCCACGCACGACCGTGCTCCTCGAGGACTTCAGAGAGACAGCGCTCATACTCTCGCGCCTCGTCATTCTGGTTCCACATGTCGTGGCGAACGACCTGCGCCAATTTCTCTTCAACATTATTGCTGATCATCAGGCCGAAATTCATGTTACTAGCCTTCTTGAACTTGCCACGACGCTGGAAACCCTCAGACCCGTGCTTCGGCCGCGCGGTCCACCCGATCGAGTTATCAGCATAGAAATCAATTCGAGCCTGCCGCTCAGCTTCGTCAATAATCTGCATGCCGTCGTCGTTGACGAAGATGTTTGCGCTTCCGCCCTGCAGCTCATAAGTCGAGATAGCCTGCTTGATTGACCGGATCGTCGGCGCAATGACACCAGCGAGGCCTTCTTTGTACACTGGCATCTGGATCGTCACGTGCGGGAGCGGACCGGTGAGGCGTCGCGGCAGCAGAGCAGAGTAGAAGCGGCTGTTCGTCTTCATCTGTTGGATGGGCCCGAACATCTGTGCCAAGCATCCGACGACGACTTGCGCGAAGAAGAGCGTGATGAAGACTTGAATGGGCGCGAGGGCCACGAAAGCGATGCGCATGTAGTTGCCGTCGCCTGCGACCTCGATGGCGATCTCGCGCCAGCCGGCGCCCAGCATGACGGTGATGATGCATAGGGTGATGGAGACCAGAATGGTGTTCATGAGGTGCGTTGGGCGGTTCTCTGGGAGGTACTCGCCGCTCTCTTCGTCGACTTCCTCCGCGATGACACGGGGTGGCTTTTTCTCGTTGTTCTCGTCGAGCTCGGATTCGGCTTCGAGGGCGTCGACGCCGGTGTGCCAGACTAGGTCCATGAGGTCGGACTCGATGGATTCGCCGCGAGGGATGAGGTTATTTGCATCTGTGGCCAAGGTTAGCGCTGGCTTGCAAGATCGCTCGTGAATGTTGCTGCTTTACAAGCGACTTACCATCATCCCAAATGACCAGTAGGCCTTCGTTCGAGATGAAAGCCGCATTCTGAGCCTTCTTTGCGAGTCGCAGATCCGCCATGGTGGGCAGGATCTGCACCCTGAGGCCGTTCTTCAACGGCACATCAGTAGCATCCGTATACCAGGCGAGGTAGGTCTTGACGACCCGGGAGTTGACCGTCATTGCGCAGGGCAGATTGAGCGCCATGACACTCTGCGTGAATACTGACTGGATCAAGTCCGGAGGGCATGCTAGGTAGCTGCTCTTCGTCTTGCGAACAAGGACCCCTTCCGACTGACCAGACCCGTCGTTGATCCACAGCAAGGAACATTGCCGTTGGAACAAGTGGTTGGCCATGACTTCGTGTTTAATTTCCTGCATCAACGATGTTGGTCGGGTTGCCGATTCGGAAGCAGCGATCGAGGCCCGCGAGGATGGGAGTCCTGAGTTGTTCCATGGTGTAGATGGAGTTTTCTCATCCATGGGCCCTGCTGGTTGTACAATCTCCGCTGCGCCATGTTCTTTCGCGACATCTTTCTTGGAAGCAGCCTTCAACAAATTCTTGAGACCCATCGCGTCTGGTGGAGGTCTGAGCCTGAGCTCGACTGTTGCGGTTGCCCAAGTGCTGTGCGCAAATTGATATCGAAACTATGTTAGGCGCTTGCGCATTTGCATGCAAGCACGCGACAATGAGGAACGAGTGGGTGCTCGACGCAACAAGACGCTCTGCTCAAGGCCCAAGGTATTACAATTTCTGACTCGTAGGTGTCTGCAAAATGCAGACTGGGTTTGGGAAATCAATAAGGCTGAGAAACCTACAGAGTGCCTCTCAACCTTACGCTCCAGACTTAGAACGAGCAAGCCTTTGGCGACTTCCAGCCTCTGATACTGCATTGGCGAGCCTCGTCACATCGTAACTTGCAGCCTCGCCTTGACCGACATGTGGCACCCTTGAGAGCTCATCAGTGCAATGGAACCACATGCGTTGCGCTGGCCACAGTTCTCGAACCAGAAACGCTACGTACCCTTGGAATCATCGCCACATTAGGCAGGCGCTGGCCGGCAATAGGCTGCGTGATATCAGGAACCCTCGAGGTCCTTGCAGATATGGCCCAAAGATGTTGGCAAAGCGAGCGTGATTGTGATGTTGTGGCACGGCAGCCCGACCACATTTGGCTTTCGGTTCTCAGAAAGGCAACTGAGTTCGCGGCACGCGATCTGAAACGGGTCATACAAGGTCACGGTTTCGATGCATTTGCCACGACTCTGCACATGTGCTATTCGTATCGTGTATATCGGGACTATGCCGACCCAGCCAGCCACTGGCCTGCAGTCACTTGATTGTACTTAGGCGATATGCTGCACAAAAGGCCCAGGGGTCGAGCCACCCAACTGGGAAGATGCCATGTGGTGTCGCCTGTGGAGATGCTTGTCCATAGAGATGTACCCAGGTCAAGGAGTTGCCTATACGAGTCAGTCCTGATACGAGAGCCGCAATGTAATGCGTTGAGTGACAATAGGTGCTAGCCTCGGCTGCTTGGGCTCGTCCTTGTGTATGCGGGAATCCTTTGTGGATGTAACCGGTATGGTGATTTCTGGGAGTTGCTCATTGGCTCATGATTGCTCCTGCCGTCCGTAAGAATAGTTGCTTGAGTGGCCCACATGGTGATAGGACCTGCGCCCAGCATGACGCGCTGCTTATGCGAATCCCGAGCCCCTGTCGCATGTATTCTATCGATCAAGATTGGACTCCATCAGGTGAGATTGGAGAGGAGAAATCTCAGGCACCAGATGCGTGGATCTGGTGTCGCCGAAATGCCGTCCGGCGGCTATTTCGAGCGGATGCGCTAACAATCGATTCTTGAACATGGGCCCACCAATGCTGGCATATATGCTTAGGCGACCTCTCAACCACTTCTCCTATCTGCCAAAAAGGCAGCAGTCTACGGTATAACTGTTGAACATCTCGGCCGAGTCTTGCATCGCAAAGCGCGGATGCGTGTGTTGGCCGCTGAGTACGAGTCGGCAATGCATAACGAACCTTCTATGATCATCCTTGTATCACAATGCCTACATTTATCCCGTCGGTCGGAAGCGCGAGCTGATCCCGATGCAGACCTCTCTATGTATAGGGTCTTGCTACTGCAGACAATGATGAGCTGTGGAGCATCGCTCTTGGCGACATCCCGCGTGGCAAGAATCTCCCGAATCCATCTCATCAGCCGCCCGTGCCTGCAGCTATGCTGCAACGTCCAAGCAATATTGCAACAGCGCAGAATAGGGTTCGCAAAGATTTCCAGTATCGCCATCAGGAGGTTTTCCGTTGTATGCTGGCCGGCAATAATCGCTGTATAAGGTATGCGATACGGTTTGAGGCTTCGCCACACCAGCCGCTGCAAAAGTCTGCTCTACGCAAGCGGCTCCACAGAGAGTCCACGGGCCGGGGCACAGCGAGCCTGATGCATCGTTGATTTCGAGCCCGGGCAAGGTGCAGCTTGTAGCTGAGTAAGTTTGTCAGAGGCACTGTCAATATCAAGACATGAAGTCGACTTTGTGTTAGCCCTCGGTCGATTGCGAGGAAAAAGAAATGAAATCCTGGGGTTTAGCGCCTCAGTCCTAGCCACGGGTTGCACAACAACGTGGTGGATGATGTGCTGACAGGGCAGGCAGTCGGCGACATGATACTGTACACCTGCCAGCGTCCGCGGGATGGGGCTCCTAGTGCGACATTTGTCTACCATCTCGCTCGTGCATTATCAGCGTAGTGGTGACTCCTTAAGTTCACCCAGGCGACTGATCTCAGTGATAGAGATTGCAGTAGCCTTATCAATTTGCGCATTGTTTCTGCTGATCTCATGTGAGGGTGTGGTGAGTCTGGCCACCTATTGTCAAATACTCGGTACGTACCTCACCAGTACCGTGAATCCAAGAAACCAAGATCTGACGCATCACCGACCGCTTGGGTAGAGTGAAGAAGGTGTCTTGTTGTCATTGGTGACGAGGCTGTGGGATCATCATGCCAGGAAAGTCTAAAAGAAGCACTCCGGGCGGCTGATCTGCCACTAAACGAGAGCTATTTTGTCAAAGGCCGCCGTGGATGAGCCGAGCCACGCTGCAGTCTATTGGTACCGTACCTTTGGTGCCTTGCATCTGCAACGCGCGCGTACCACAGCATTTCGAGGAGAAATTTTTTCAGACACAGCCAGGTCACGAAGATGCAGCCACGTCGCGGCGCTCACTTCGCTTGTGAGAACATTCTCGCCCAGCGCCCACGGCGAGCGTGTTGTTTGGCGTCTCCACTGAGTTCGACGTTTCGGCGGCACTCCCAAACTGACCTTGAGCCGGTGCCGATTTTGGACGCGGGAGGGTGCATCTACCCAAATTCAAACCTGCCAAGTTCAGGAACAGGCACATCTGCTCCCGTCGCTTCCAACAACGCGATATTGGGCGTGGTAAGGGCGCCTCATGCAGGGCCCCGTGCGCGCTGAGACGGTGGTCGTCTCAACACCTGCGGAATGGGTATCTGCGCTGCAGCAGTCACTCAGAATAGGTGCTCGAACACTGGTTCCAAGCGAAAACTCTACTGACATATTGCCTCAAGGTTATCGAGAGACCCACGAAAACGGCAGGCGCTAGGACTGACCCACTTGCTTGTTCGAGTGTTCCCAGCCTGGCTGTAGGTTTGGGAACCAAGTCTGGCACGTATGCAGCTCATGGTGTTCGCCGCCCTATGGCTTCCCACCCAACCCAGATCTCGCAATGGCGGCATCCCAGTCGCTATGCAACTGCTGGCACGATGCACAGTTTTCGCCCAAGCCCTGTCCGCGGCGTTCGCGCTGACCGAGCTGAACTCAAACACCTAATGCTACCGATGGCTAGAGCTCCTGCCCTTGGCTAGACGCCCACCATTCATGACAAAGGCTTTGGTGAGACTGGTACCAGAGCGATCTCTCAACCTGTGCTCAAGAATCCCCTCATCTCTCGATTTCAACTCTGTCCGCCTTAACTCCCCTGCTCCCACCTCCTCTCGAAAATAAATTCAATCCTCATCTTTAATCAACTTCATTCGGCACACCCGTTGTACTGCGCTGTGGTGGTTGATTTGATCCTTGACCTTAATTGTCGTCGCCCGGACCAGTCCACAGCACTTGCACCTCCCCGCGCCGAGCGCGCTCACCAGCTCAATGGAGTACAACCATCACAGTGGTGTGACCACCACAATGACCACGCCAAGAACTGGATCAGATATCGACCAAGACTCCATCGAGCAAGTTCCAAAGCATCAGCCAAACCCTTTCAGCACGCCTTATGGCTCGATGCCAGTTTCCGCTATGGGATCTTCCACGGGCGTCCAGAGCTTGCCTCCACCCAGATACTTTCATTCCAGACGTATCAAGAAGGGTGAGACGGAGCGTCCCTGGTTGGAGAAGAAGAACCCGAAAGAGAAATGGGTCACCATCATACCGTTGATTGGCATCTTTATCGGTATCGCGCTCACTGGTTTCATGATTTGGGAAGGTCTCCAGACCGTCCAAAACTATTCGTACTGCCCCGTCCTGATGGATGACTTCTCTGGTGGCCTCTCCGACAAGTGGTACAAGGAAGTTGAGGTTGGTGGCTTTGGGTAAGTCAAATCAACTCCTCAATGCATCGCTGCGCGTACAGTGCTGACCCTTCTGCCCACAGCAACGGCCAATTTGAGGAAACGACAAACACGGACGAGAACGCCTACGTCCAGGACGGCATGCTCATTCTGAAGCCCACTCTCCAAGACGAGAAGCTCATCGAGACTAACAACGTGATCAACTTGTTGTCTGATGGCAGCTGTAGCTCCACCGTATGGTCCGATTGTGTCGCCGTCACCAACACTACCAACGGTACCATTGTCAACCCTGTCAAGTCTGCCCGCATCTCAACTCAGAAGAGCGTATCTATCAAGTTTGGTCGGGTCGAAGTTGAGGCGAAACTGCCCGCTGGTGACTGGCTCTGGCCGGCTATTTGGATGTTGCCAGTCAATAACACCTATGGTCCGTGGCCCGCGTCCGGTGAGATCGACATCATGGAATCCCGTGGTAACAATTACACCTACCCTCAAGGCGGTGACAACATTGTCTCATCCACTCTCCATTGGGGTCCAGACAGCGACAATGACGGCTGGTGGCACAACAACGTCAAGCGCGAAGCTCTCCACACCACCTTTGCTGCAGGCTTCCACACCTACGGGCTCGAGTGGAGCGAGAAATATCTCTTCACCTACATCGACTCCCGGCTCCTTCAGGTCACTTACGTCAACTTCAACAAGCCGTTCTGGGAGAAGGGTGACTTTCCAGCAGCCGACTCGAACGGCACTCGTCTCGTTGACCCATGGAGTCAGACCGGTCGTGACAGCACTCCTTTCGACCAGGACTTCTACCTCATCCTGAATGTCGCTGTTGGCGGCACCAACGGGTGGTTCGACGATGGCGTCGAGGGTAAGCCTTGGGTGGATGCGTCTTCGACGGCCAAGAGGGACTTCTGGAACGCGCGCGACCAGTGGTACCCGACGTGGCAGAAGGACGACCAAGGCCAGATGCAGATCAAGAGCGTGAAGATGTGGCAGCAGGCCGGGTATAATGGTTGCTCAGCGTAGATAATGAACAAACGTATGAGCTGATGTGGGAAACGGGGCCTACTTGTACATGTATGGGCGTTTAGGCAACGGGTGCTGTGGCGTTATGCTAGAGGGACACGGGATAGAGATACCATCGAGATTGCCATAATGAGCTGACCGGACGGGACGAAATGAATGAATGAGAAGCATCATTGGCCAGATCAACCAACATAATCGCAGTATTGATCCTACGTCGCGGTAACATGCTAGTACTGACGCGGCAGAATGATCATTTCACTTTGCGACATCCAAAGAATTGTGCCTTCGATACTGGTATGAAAGCGGGGCGAAGATCGGGCTGACTGCAAAGTACGCTATGATGGCTGTTCAGCCCGCCACGAACGCCCCCTCGGCCTTTCTGACGACATGCCAGGGCACTCGCACTGCACACATTGGTCAGACGATCAGTCTAGCACCAAGGCTGTCTGCCACACACTGCTACACAGCCGTGCAGAAGCTCCGCGCACATAGAGGTGGCGCACACCGTTGGAAGAGCGATAGAGAGTGTACGGCTGCGCGCTTACGATCGGTCGTCCACATGTACTCATCGAGTGTGAACCGACGTATTTTTGGCTAACCCACATACAATCCACAACAACGCACCTTTATGGTGCCCACACGTGGTTGAACACGGCGTTTCTACCTTCGCCCTCGTATCGTTCGGTCACCCCGCACTGGTACTCAACATACTGGTGGGATCTTCACGAGCTCGAGAGTAGATGACGGTGAGTAGGATCGCGACGGTCCTCACGATTTTGACGATCAAATCCGCATTCGACGCATCCCAGGCGCTGATGCTGCGATGCAATAAGTGAGGATTCAAGAAGCTCTATGATTAACAGGTAGTGTACATACAATACAACAGCATTGAAGCGACGCAGCTCAAAGACATCTCGCTATCATACATGAACATACCACAACCTCACGGTCCAATATCGGAACACGGGACAGAAGTATCGAACAGTGGTTCACACTCCAACGTTGACCCGATAGCCCGTATCGGACCATCCTGCAGCAGCCCCATTCAACGGCTGCCGAGTCAGGTAGCCTATCACGTCCTAATGACCACAGACACCCCAAGTGCTCTCGCTTCTCTCACGCAGCACGCCAGACAAGTCCTACCGGAACGTCCGATGAGCGCATTCTCACCGACCTTGGCGCACCAAGCCCGCGCCAGGATCTCGAGTTCCTCAGTGCCTCTACAGTCGAGCACGACAATCTCCTCTGCGACAGCGGTCTTGGGTCTATCCTCTGCCCTGGATACAGCTCTGGGCTTTGCGTCAGGATAAGAGGTTAGAAGCTGAGCGACTGGGACCACCTCGAAGGTGTAGTTGATATGCAGCGCGTGTGCAGGCGGCAGTGGGAGTTCCTTCTCCGTGTCCTTGAGGCTGAGAGTGCGGCTCGTGCTGGGTGTCTTGGCCTGCGTTGTGCCTGATGCCATAACACTGTCTGTGGGCGCAGGGTCTTCAGAGCCGGCGACAGAAGAAGCTGCCTGTGATTCATCCTTGGCCGCTGACAGGGGCCTCGAATCTGGCTGTGACCTGGCTGACTGCGGATGGCAGGGGTACGAGGTGACGAACTGCACGTCGTACAGGATGAGGAGCTCGAGTTTCGCGAGCTTGCTGTTAACGGGTGATCCGAACGTCAGCTTTGCGATACTGCGCTTCGGGCTCGTCTTTGCAGGCGGTGGAATCGCCTCCGGTAGGCCTGCATCCAACCCTGCTGCCATCCACTGCCGGGTCAGGTCGATTGTGCTGCTCAACCTTTGCCCAGAGATCGAGCGTTCCCTGAACGATAGGCCGTACAGCTTGACCTCATTACCCATGACTGGCGGACCATCGATGGGGTACACCAAGTCTCCCGCTTGCACTTTACCCACTTCCAGACCGCACAGCGGATCGCTATCCTTCGCCACCGCTTGAGGGTTCTGGATGCGGGCTCTGATGACATGCCTCGATGGCGCATCTCTCACATCGAGTCGTATCCAACCGTCCTTGTTCTTCGAGCCTTGCGCCGCTTCTCCAATCGGCATCGACACCCAGCCCATACAATCTCTTGCGCCCATGACGGGTGCCAGGACTCTTCCGAGGACATTTTGCTTGCTCCAGTACATGTATCCAGCGTATTGGAAGCCGTCTCTGAGATATGCTACGTCGCCCAGTACTTGCAACGCATCTGGGCTGTTCTCGAGAAGAGCGCTGAGTAACAGATGACCAGCAGAATGACCGGGTAGGACCAGCCCACCAAGCCACGAGCGCGAGAGCCAGCCCATATTTTGGAGGGCGGCACCGTCTTTTGGCAGACCTGGAGCTTGTAGGTGGACCTTGTGGTCACTGGTTATGACAACCTTTGCAGGCGGCTTGCGTGGCTTCTGGTCTATCGCCGCATCTGACGCTGTCACGCCATCGGTCGCGGCCCTGCCATATTGTGGAGGTAGATCAGGCATCTCTGGCGCAAAGGTTGGGCTATTCGGGGCTGTCGCATACACGCTTAAGACGCTCATTGTGCTGGCGCGTTTCCCAGGAGGCTGGAGCCGTTTGTCCCCTTCGGCAAGTGGCTTGTCAACACCCAAGCGCTTCTCCAGCCGTCCTTTGACTTCTCTTGCATGAGGCCAACATATGGTCTCGGCGAAATGTATTAGACCGTCAAGTTGCTTCTCAGCTGCCTTGGGCTCAAAGACTGGCTCTACTACTGACTCCGAGCCAACAGCGGTCGTCTTAGCTGTGACAAAGCTACTGGCACTGAAAAGGCTGGCCCTGTTCGTCGTCTTATTCGTCCGGTCTCTAACATCAGCGGATATGGTAAGGCTGTCAAGAAAACGTTGGGCAAGCACAAGATCCCACTGCACCTTCAATGTCGGAATCACAGACATTGCCTCCCGATCATCTGCAAAATCTGCAGGTGACGTCCCTCTGTGTCCGATCAGGTCATGGAAGGCGTCCAGCCTCACGAGCAGTTCGGCAGCTAGTGTGATCTGTAGCAGAAGCAAGTCACGCCTCCTTGGCCTTCCGTACCGACTGGACAGTAGCTCCTCGTCCTGACTCGCCCATAAGAATTCGCCTACACGCAGCCGCCAGACTGGCTGGCTAAAATCGTACCACACTTCCTCCTCATTCAACACTTTCTGCAATGCCTCGATCTGTGTCCGCAATGTGACGCTGCCAGTACCGGCTGCACTGATGCCCAATTCAGCATCCAACAATCTCCTGAACAAATCCTCTCCCATCTCCTCGATCCGTTTCTCGTTCAGCAACACTTTGCCGTCCTCCTCGTCCTTGTGCTGCGACACACGTAGATCGCCTAGCTCCACCAGCCTGTCGATCAGTGCTTCTACACTGACCTCGCGTAAACCGACCTGATCAGGCTCGTCTGCAAGAAGTTCTCTTCTGTCAAAGTGATCCTGCTCCTCTGGAGGTGCATCGCTATCGGCTACAGGCATTTGCAAGAAATGTTCCAGCCCCGTAGTTCCCAGGTCCAGACCGTTCGCCGAAGACATATTTGGCACTTCCTGCGTGCCGTCTCCTGCGCCTCTTGAGCGGGGAGCTCGATCGTCAAGCGTACACAAGCCGAATGACTCATGACCTAGCTTGCGCCAGTCGGTTGCCAAGACCTCGTCGTCGCCTTTCAATGTTACACTTGGCTTATCTCGAACAATCGAGAAATGAGGCATTCCAGATAGTAGCTGCTCGACCTCCTCCGCGCTCAACACTCTTCGATCCTTCTGCGCCTGAGAGGGTCCGCTGCTCGCAAGAGTCCCGGTTGCACTAGCCTTTCGCGAGTTCGCCTTGATCCTCTGCTTCAAAAGAAATTGTCCACTTTGGATTGAGTCTCTTCCGCCGGCCTCTCTAACAGACTTAGGGGGTCCCATTAGACGATCGAGCACATCGTCGCTAATATCGAAGCTCATAGGGCTTCGCGATTGAGAGGGGTCCTGTGGAAGCGCAAGTCGGCTGTCGCGCCTCGAGCTTGACATGTGTGATTTCGAGACGCGTGATCGACGGTCATACTGAGCCTTTGCCGGTGGTCGCGCGGCAGCCGAATTGGACGGCCGCAAGTTCCGGAAGAAATCTTGCATGATTCGTTTCTTGGACGGTCTTCGAGCGGTATCGCTCTCGTGTAGCTGCGGCGCTGGGTTTGTGGCAGCCCTCCTCGGCTGTCCTCGCGCTGATGCCCCATTGCCAGCGCCATCGGCCTGGTGTTTTCCCTTCACCTCTTTCAGCCCATCTTCTCCCCCAGTCTGTGATCGCTTTCCAAATGGTGGTCTGAATCGCATCTTTCAAAATCCGCTACCCACACGCTCACCAACGCCTGTACATGCTTTCGAAGAAAGCTATTGCCCTGGATGGTGCAGCGACCCTAGACCTGTCGCGCAGCTATATTATATTTTTCCGAAACCAGAAATGCATCGTACAGCGCAATTTTGCAGTCCTTCCTAGTATGCCGACAGAACAAGGAAAGAAGATTCACCTACTGCAGATATGCTTAATGTGCTCCGCGACTCGTGAGTACCGAGTCTGTCTTCAAGAACTCTCAGCTGACAGCTGGATGCGATCCTGCAATCACATTCGCGACGGACTTGAGTCTCATGATGGCGAAGCCGACGTGATACTTCGGCGACCGCTGCTGTTTTCCTGGTGACGCGCGAGCTCAGACCCCGTTGGCGAGATGCGTGGCTGCGCATGAAACGCGCCGTTAAAACGGCCGCCGTGTCGCATGCACAGGCAAGCCAGGGTAATCTGCTACTCTAGGCCGTAAGTGGGGATTTGCGGAGAAAAGTCGTTGTTGGAACGCTCAAGTCACACCTGATGAAACTCCATATAGGTATTATGCATCTGTTGATGCCTGAGCTACGTAGAATCATCCAAAGTATGCTCATGATCAAGTACGTCGCGATCTGCTTGAGCACGCTGCTTGAGCTGCTTTACCAGCCAGCTTCCTTTCTCATCGCCGCGCCTGTCAGTCTTGTCCGCCCACGACCACAATGCAGGCTCTAACAGGTTGAGGCCGTGATCACCTCGGTCCAGTAGCAACTCAACAATCTCCTCGTTGCAACCATAGTCAATGACCGCCTTGCATAGCAGATCCGTTGTTGGCCTCAAGCCCAGATGCTGAAACATGAGATTGACGGCCTCCAGTGCACCCTCTGCTACCGCTTGCTCAAGACCTTCACATGCCAGCTCACTATCGACCAAGCTCTCATCGAGAATGCTGAAGCCTGGATGCGATACGACACATAAGAAGTTGATCTGATCAGTAGTCCATGGCCCCGTGAGCAACTTTCTGGGCGGCAGACCAGGTAGCTGGGACAGCTCACGGGCAACTAGAGACGCGTAGTAGGTAGCAGTCCTAGGCGTGTCCATGGAGGTTTCGATCTCGCCTGACTCAATTGACGGGAATGTTTCATCCAGCCACGCCTTCCAGAAGTCCCAAGTCATGAAATTACAATTCAACAGACGCCGAGCTGCCGACGCATCAACAGCTTCGGGCTTCGCACGTTCGCTCTTCAAACAATCCATCACGCTTGAAGTCATGGTCATGTATAGGTGACGACTGGAAAGCTGGCTCATCAGGCTCTTACACGTCAGTGGTAGATTCGTGTTGCCCGACCTAACAAAGATGTCCTGCACGATCTCGGCAGGAAGCTGCTCGATTCGAGACTGCTCGGACTTTTGCTGTTTCCGCTTTCGCGACACAATGCTTGTTGAAGAGCGAGAGGCTGCGACTGGGCCGGACGGCAGCGATGGGGATGCAGCCTCGAAGAGGAGCTTTCGCTTCTTGCCAGCATGCCATTTCTCCGCAGGCGCAGCATTGCGCTTACCACGCACTCGGATAGGCGTCAAGTCATGCATGCTGGCAGTGAAAGGAGAATCTTACGTCTATGCCATCGGTAGACGGATGTTGGGGTTCACCACCACTTATCACCTAGGTTCATGCTGTCAGCAATCTGCAAATTCAAGCAGTATGGACAGTGTAGTGCGAGGTGATGACTTTGCGATCAGTGATCTTGGTGTAAAAATGAATCATGGAGAATCAGTTACTATCTAGTGCGTAGATTTTGCATCATTGCAGAGGTGAGGGCAGGACAAGAGCGATGGGTACCTTGACATACCTTGAGCAGCATGAAGCCTTTACAGGTCTCATGAGGGAGCTGACATCCTGTTGACATCGTCAGTATTGGTGCTGAGTCATGGGCACAGTTGCGATGAAGCATGCGGGCTGTGTGGTAGGGGTCAGAATATGTAAGAAATTGAAGATCCCGTAGACCGCAGCGTTATGAGAAGCCGGCGAGCCCCTCCGCCACGGTCATCAGTCGCAAATTATGTCATCCGGGAAGTCGAGGTTGTGTGAGGAAGAGAAACGCGTACCTGTGTGTTGCCGATCGACGGCAATGGGACGTTCGCAGTAGCCATGAAGGCGATGTCGATATCAATGCAGCAGAAGTGCGTTGGAGAAGTTTTAAAATTTCCATTGGTTCCGGCAGGAAAATCGTTCCACCGAGCCCGGCCTTCCTCGCAAACATGAATGTTGGAGCTAGCGCGCTTGCTCCGGAGTTCCATTTGACATGAACATGATGAGCCATGCCACAAGCCTCGTTGACTGCCTGGCTCCAGAAGCCCCCAGTCGTCAATCAACCGTCTGTAGTCCAAGGCAAGAGCGATGACGCGGGATATCCGACCCACGCCAAGTCACAGCTTCCCGCTCCACCATCATCTCTGGACATTAATGGAGACGGCAAGCCAAAGTCGATAGTGGAGACTACGCACAACACCACTACCCCTGCCACACCACCCGGTCTGCCGCCTCAAGTCGATTTGCGCAAATGCATCAAAGAAGACATTCCACACCTGAAGCGCCTCAACAGCCTGCTTCTTCCCATCCCATATCCCGAAAGCTTCTACCGCGAAATCATTGAGGATCCGTTGACGAACGATATCACGCTTCTGGCGACCTGGCATGATGACCCGGCACGGAAAGGAGAGGAAAAGGGCAGATTGGTCGGAGCTGTGCGAGGCCGTCTGTTTGCTCACTCGCCTACGCCTCAGCACGTAAGGGCCAACGCCCCTCATTTCAAAGATGGTCCAATGCTCTATCTCAGCACCTTGGTCCTGTTATCGCCATATCGCAGCCATGGCATTGCTACCCGCATGTTGGATGTTCTGCTCAAGCGGGCGGTAGAGGACTACGGGATCACTAGCGTCGGCGCGCATGTGTGGGAGGCCAATGCTGAGGGTCTGGAGTGGTACAGGAAACGAGGTTTCCGAGAGGTGCATAGGGAAGCCGACTATTACCGTCGCTTGCAGCCCGGCGGAGCGGTTGTGATGCAGCGAGACATCAGCGTGATTGACCTCGTTGGGAAGTGAGCAACTCGATATACGTTCTCTGCCGAGAAAAGGCAAACGGCTCAAGCGACATGTTGGCATGCGCGGACACGCTCATGTCCTCGTATCGTGTGCATCCCACGAAAAGATACGTGTCCGTCGACCAAGCATTAGACTGTTCTCACAGCGGCTGCCAAGTCTGCGGTTCACGCGCGCAAGCAATCGTTGCACGACAAGGCGTCTGCCTGCGGGCGAGCACACCTTTCAAACCACACCCGGCCTCGTTTTAGGAGTCGACACAATCTGTAATGGAGACGTCGTCCCATGGTGCGCAACGAAAAGTCGACTAGACATGCGAATCAGTATCGACCGTGTCGAGACGGTGTCCAGATGCCATGAGAGAGTGACGCCTCGGATCACAGGGTTGGCATGATGCCTTGGAGTGCTATAGAGCTGTCTAGGTACCATAAGAGTCGGCATGCTAACACTGCAACTACCACTCGAGTCGCTCTTATGGAATGCACCACACCCAGGTCAGATCGGTGAGACAACCGATGCTTTGATTCAGCCTCGACACTGGTCCGCCCCAAATCCCTCTGTTCGGCAGTAATATGACGGCCATACTTGCGAACTCCACTTCAAGTCTCGGGGCCAGCCAACGGGCGGGGTTGCGACCACATCACTTCCTGACACTACCAAAAGCCGATGTGTCTTCTTCCACCACCACCACCATTACTCAGCTACCATCCTTGTCGATATATGCATGGAGTCATATGTAGTCGCTTAATGCATGATTGCCGGGCGATCTGTGGCGGACGCAGCCAATCAGGCGGTATAGCCGAGATCCGATGGCAGCTGCCAAAAAAACTCTAGTCGATCGTCCCGCTCGGTCAATCCCTCAAGACGCCGTCGCGACACTTGCAAATAGCTACTGCAACCTTAATCCTTAAGCATGATCTCCTTCCTGTTCGAGCTCGCCTTCCACCTATCGTCGGACACGGTGACCACCGAGGCATGCAGAGGGACTCTAGTGTATGGCGGGGTTGCATTGACAGAGGGCCACACGACAGCACCGTCACTTGTGATAGACAGGAACGGCAGAGCTGATTGACGATCCAAAAGGTGGACAGCCCATCCAGTGGACCGAATCTCCAACGAAACTTCGACGCCATGGCTGCGGTGAGTTATTCCTTTGGTGATCACGGCGAGCGAGACGACGAGGAGCCGTATAACAGGTAGGACAAATACGCCGCTGCATCTCAGGTTGGTGATCCAGCCTGCCCTTTTATCTCTCTCAGATCTCTGTTACCATGCGTTGCATTCTCGCCACTGCATTGACTGCTCTGGCGGCGACGGTCGCCGCCGTACCCACAGCAGGCTCTAACCATGTCCTACACGAGAAGCGAACAGAGTCACGCCACTGGGCGAAGCGTGACCGCGTCCATGGAGACGTCAAGCTGCCCATGCGCATTGGCTTGACCCAGAGCAACCTTGACAAGGGCGAGGAAATGCTTATGAAGGTTTCCCACCCAGACTCGCACGAGTACGGCAACCACTGGACCGCAGACGAAGTCAATGAGTTCTTCGCTCCGTCTCAAGATACCGTTGACGCTGTTCGCGCTTGGCTGCGCGAGGCTGGCATCGCGGCTGACAGGATCTCGCAATCAGTCAACAAGCAATGGCTTCAGTTTGACGCCAAGACTTCTGAGGCTGAGGAGCTTCTGAAGGCGAAGTATCACTTTTGTGCGTCAAATAGCCCTTACAATCTGCTGTCAGAGAAACATAAGTTCTAACATTCCTTTCACTCCACCAGACGAAAACATGGCCATGGACAAGAGCACCATTGCTTGCGACGAATACCATGTACCCGCCCACGTCAAGCAGCACGTGGACTACATCACCCCAGGTATCAAGCTGTACGCCACCAAGGCCGGCAAGCCGGCTGCGGGCGAGATCCAAAAGCGAACTTTCGGTGTTGGAAGCGGCAACTCGCAGCCTCCACCAACTCTGCCGCTGCCTTCAGGCCTGCCTGCTCTGGACTCGTTGCTGCTGGCGTACTGCGATGTTGTGATCACGCCAGAGTGTATCATGGCGGAATACAACATCAGCAGATCGACCACCGCAGCTGCTGGCAACCAATTGGGTATCTTTGAGGACTTGGGTGATGTCTATTCCCAGACTGACCTGAACCTGTTCTTCCTGACGCTGGCCCCTTACATCCCCCAAGGCACCCATCCCACCCTAGATGCCATCGATGGCGCCGTCGCCCCCGACCCCGTCTACGAAGCTGGGCCCGAGTCCGACTTGGATTTCCAGATTTCGTACCCACTGATCTACCCCCAAAACTCGATCTTGTTTCAGACTGATGACCCCGTCTACGAAGCCAACTACACCTACGAAGGGTTCCTCAACAACTTCCTCGACGCCATCGACGGCTCCTACTGCACCTACTCCGCCTATGGCGAGACCGGCAATTCCCCTCTGGACCCACCGTACCCAGACCCGCAGGCCGGCGGCTACAAGGGTAACCTGCAGTGCGGCGTTTACAAGCCTACGAACGTCATCTCCATCTCCTATGGCGGTCAGGAGGCTGATCTGCCGGCTTCTTACCAGCAGCGCCAGTGCAACGAGTTCATGAAGCTGGGTATGCAGGGCGTTTCCGTCGTTGTTGCCTCGGGCGATAGCGGCGTCGCGGGTCCCGCTGGCGACGATAATGCGGACGGATGCCTTGGCACCGGCCAGATCTTCTCACCGGACTTCCCGGCTACGTGCCCGTACTTGACTACGGTCGGCGCGACGCTGCTGACCGGCCAGGCGACGAAGGATCAGGAGACGGCTGTCACGAGGTTCGGCTCTGGAGGTGGGTTTAGTAATATTTACCCCATCCCTAGCTACCAGCAGTCGGCTGTCAACACGTACCTGACGCAGCACACGCCGCCGTACCCGGCGTACAGCTGTACGTACAACAGCTCGGCGTGTTACGTCGGTGGTGTGTACAACAAGGCTGGACGTGGATACCCGGACGTCTCTGCGGTGGGCGACAACGTCCTCATCTTCAACATGGGTGCTCCAACAATCATTGGTGGTACGTCGGCGGCTGCGCCGGTATGGGGTGCGGTGCTGACGAGGCTTAATGAGAGGAGGATTGCGAAGGGAATGTCGACGGTGCGTATAATGACCCCTGAAAACCCAGTGTAAGATATACATGAATGCTAACGGTCACTTGATAGGTGGGCTTTGTCAACCCAACGCTTTATGCTAACCCCGGGGCTATGCATGATATTACTGTTGGGGACAACCCGGGGTGTAATACTAATGGATTCTCAGCGAGCACGGGGTGGGATCCGGTGACGGGGTTGGGGACGCCGAATTTTCCGGCCTTGGAGAAGATTTTCGGGGTCAGTTAAGTGGGAGGCTTGTAGATCTTGTCTTGAGGATCGTTTGGGGGCTTGGATGTGCCTACATACGAGTGATGAGAAATGATCTTGAATATGTATGAGCACTTGGCAGGCTCGGGTGAATGGCGATGTGACGAATGTGAAGTATTATGTGAAGTCTTCATTGATTGACACAGGTGGTGCATAGGAGTCAATACAACATAAGGTCGCTGCTCATCAGCATGCGCACTCTTGCTACCTGTTGTCGCAGCGTCATGCGCTGTGTGCTGTACGCTTGTGACTACCTTAGGCGCCAGCAAACAAATTGTCATGGTAGTCATCACGATGCACAAGTCTATTACTCAGACATCAAACATGGACAACGACTTCTTCCATGCCGCAGCGATCGGCCACGAACTCCGCCGTTTTCCACGACCGCGCACTATGCCACGCCACATCAACCACAGACTAGGCAACCGCGTGGTTAGCCCAGCCTTACGAGAGCTAGAACAGATCATCAGGCACCCGGCTAAGCCACGAGATCCTTTCACGTTCACCGACGGTAGAAGCCTGCACCAGCAAATCTGGCAGACAGAAAATCTCTCCCAAGATGATGTGATCAACGGCCTGGCGCTCGCACAATCAATGCTCAAAATGGCCGTGAGACAGCATATCGAAGTTCTTCAGGGGCAGATTGAGAACTTGAATGCGCATCTCGAGCATGGGATTTACCTTCCTGCTGCTGATGAGGGGGAGAAGGAGGACGATGGGGCTTTTGATTTGAGGGGAGCGATTGTGCAGGCGGTGCTTGAGAGGTGGAGCCATGAGGATGCTGTCGAGGCGCTTACAGGGAGGAAGTCGGTGGGTGTTGGTGCGGCAGGGGGGAGAAGGAGCGCTGTGAGTGCCAGTGAAGAGGGTAGGAGTGCTGCGCTTGGGGATGACGAAGATTTGGTAAGGGTGGGCGGAGTGGCAGGGGCGTTGATGGCTGAGCATATTGGGAATAGGTAAGGGGATGATGGAGTTGGGGAGATGGGGAATCTTGGGCAGTATTGCAGTGGCTCATGTGAGAGTATGTGTCTGCACGATCGAAGTTGACGAGTCGAGCTTGTTTCTAAGTCACTATCATTCCAGAGCTCGAAGTCGATCTAGCAAAGTGTGCTCGAAAGACCCGTCAGCAAAGATTGGGGAAAGTATTGAATTTCTTGGCCAACCTCCAGCGTCTTAATGTCCTCCAGTCCGTCCTGCCAAAGCTACTTCCCAAGCTATACATCTCGCCTAGTGCGATCAAAAGATGGAGTCGAGATCATACGATCCACTACGAATGGCTGGACCTGAGCGGCGATGTAGGTCATGGATGGTGCGAGCATGTCGTTGTCGCGGCTCTTCATAGGCGGCTGAACACCGCTTGGTAAGAGCATAGAGCTCGCAGCAGTGGAACCACGAAGAGGAACGAGATGAGGGAGCTCGCACATGTCAACAAGCGCTATGCATCCGTCCACTATGCACATATCTCTATCTATTCGCCCCACGGGCCACTTTGCAACAGAAATCGTGCCCCAGATGGGTGCCGCTCGCGGTGCCGGACTCCCCAAGCACGAAACTCCATGACCAGAATCAGGGCTCCGAAAGCGACGCTAAGAACATTAGCCGGAAGGTGTTCATGGCCTCTAATGTCGTTCTCGTAGTTCTCCGTCAGTCGTCCCAAAACGCCCACCAACACCGCATCGCTGAAACGCTGGACAGTCTGAATAGCGTGCTCTAAGGCACCAAACAATTCTCAAAGCATGCCGAAAAGAGGAATCAGTGTTTCCTTGATCCTTCGTACACCATCGTCCAGTATCAACGCCCATCTAGTAGTAAGCATGCAATGCGACAGACGCCGGTTCATTATCATTTACCTCGAAATCTATGAATTAGGCAAGCAGGACTGTGAGGAGTCAGCCTATGTCACTAAATGATCTCGGTCGCAAAAAACTCACTTTGCCACTGCCAATCCCACATCACTCCCACCCAGTGCAAGTGGCCTCGCACTGTATATGCAGGATCCACGCGACCCTTATGCCGCTTCAAACCGTCGTGGGTAGAACGGATAGGCGGCAATCGGTCGCTGAACAAACTGCTCTTGCGATTATGCTGCTGCATGTCGTCGTCTTCCATATAAGTGAAGACCATACCTGTACGGCCTGGGTCACGATCTTGATACCCTCCCATATTGTTCCTCTCAAGCGGTGCACCGTGCTGTCTCGAAGGGTGCAAATTCGCAGTGGCCACCAATTTCCTCTGTGTCGGAGGCTGAGCCTCGTAGGCGTCCCGTCTACGCCAGACCTCTTCGCAGACTCGGGCAACATGCTCTGGAACACCGATGCGCATGCGTCGCTCCATGAAATGCCAGCGTTGACGTACAAAGTCACGGTCTTCTTCAGTCTTGGCTTCGCAACCTGCTGCCAAGAGTGGGAAGACCTGCACGATAATGCACCGACTGACTGGCGGCACGGTTGCGAGATACTGCAGCACTTGTTGCGCTAGCTCTGCCGTAGACACCCGTGATGGGAGTTCTGGGACTGACTGGTGGAGATGTAATATGGTAGCCCAGCGATACGCCTCTGCTGTCTGAACGGCATGCTGTACATCTGTCGTTGGATCTTCCGGCGGCTCGATATAGTCTGGAGGATCCCACGTCTCCAGGGCGACCTTTAGGTCATTGGCTTGGCTGATCACGGACGGGCTTGTCGTTTGGGACCTGCAGATCTTTCGCACCAGATTTGCCACGCGCCCGATCAGAGGGAAGAGGGTATTGGCACAGCCCATCAATGGATCGAGCCGGGCATCGACCGGGAGACCGAAGTTGATGCCAAACCCGTTGTCGCCGATGAGGTTGGGATCGCTGTTCGTAAATTCAAATGTGAAATCAAAGTCCTCCGATTCATCGCAATCAACAGCTGTGAGGCGAGCCATTACGTCCATGTATACCCATGCGTTGCAGAGGAATTTCAATCGTGCAAGATCCTTACCCTGGAGCGGCATTAGACGATGCTGCTCTATAGCTCGGTTGACGAACTGTTGAGCTCCCTTGATATGCATATTTCCCGAGCTAGAAGGGTCTTCCCAGGATTCGACGAAGCCCAACGCAAGCGCCGTGGCAATCGAATGTTGTTGAGCTATGCTGTTGTCTCTGATGCCTTCACTCATGTAGCCAATGGCTTTTGACTTGTGTCGGATCCCAGCCAGCTTTAGCGCTGGGACATCCGTGGCTGAGTGGAATGCTGCCATAGCCAAGATTGCATTTCTCAGCGCTGGGGATGTCTGAGCCAGAGACCAGATAGAGGTTCGCCACGGGTTATCGTGAAGTCCATCCATGATTGACAGAATACCACACGTCAGTCGGTCGAAACGCAGAGTCAGTGCCTCTTCGCTGTCTATTGGCAGGCGGGGATGAGCAAAGCTGTGATCCACTGGTCCTGTCCATATATTGATCCACTCATCGTCGGAGATCTGCGGTGCAGTCTGCGACTGGTCCCGAGTAGCCAGAAACACAGGTAACACACTATCGAATTCATCGTACGAGACGATGTCTTCGTATTCCTCGCCTAGATTGTCACCCACTAATGAAGGGTCAAGGACTTCGTGGGGCACACCATTGTTTATAGGCGAGAGTGGTATCGTCATGCCGTCAGGCATCGAAAAATTCACGAAGTCACCTGCCGATCGTGTCTCGCCCGTGAACGGGAACATGATCTCGGTAATGGTGGGCGAGAGTGCGGTAGCTGTCTGTGTGAGCTCTGGCCACCCTTGGGGGCTGCTGAAGGTGAGAGCTTTAGGCTCAAACGAAGGTGAGAGGTTTGGACTTGCGACATCGATGCCTCCCGTTTCTGGCGGCTCCTCTGGAATAGGAGATTGCAAAGCCGGCTCCGGACTCTGCGCGCGAGACTTGCGCTTGGCCTTGACAGGCCTCTGAGGGAGGTGCGTTGTGCTTTCATCGTCACTCACGGCCTTCGGTCGCTTACTGTCCTTGCTAGGGCTCGAGATTGGAGCCTTGTGGGTACGAACTGTCAGCACTTGGTGCTCGACGACTTCGTCTGTTGGTGAAGTCGGCTTCGAGGAACCGGCCGATGTCTCAGCAGATGAAACGGGCGCAGTGGTAGCTGGAGCACGAGCAGCCTGAGCTGGCGGTGATGCTGCATATCAGTGTTAGTGGCAGAAGATCTGGTGGGCTCAGATATATGCGTGCCTCGCTTCTGGCGATCAATATTGACTTTGACGTTCGTCTCTTCGAAGGGTCGCCATTTGAAGTCTTTCTTGTATCCACCACATTCGACGTTGCGTTTCGCGCAGTTTGCGCAGGTCGGTTTCTCCTCACCACATTTCAGGCGCTTCTGCTTGCACGTTACACAGCCTGTATGCCATCGCTGTCAGCATGTTTGCCATGCTGTCCCGCAAAACCATCTTTGTATTCACCATTACGAGACTTGGTCTGCTTCGGCTTCACCTGACCCCCAACACCGCCGGCATCAGCCTTACTGCTCTTGCGTGGCGCCTTCTTCTTCGCCTCCTGGCTCTTGCGTCGCACATGCTGCGTTGGCGGGGTGCCACGAGGCGGCGATGGCAGGACGGGATCCGGAATGTTTCTCAAGAAGGCAGATGGTGAAGGTATACGGATCCCATCCGCCATGGGATTCTAGCCAAACCTTGCCGACACGGACGCAATCGCCCAGACACACGCAACGAGAAGCAGAATCAAGACATGGACGCCAAGTTTTGCAGTATTGGGATATGACTTGACAGAGTCACTTAGGCACCACGGCCGTCTCGTGGCCCTGCATGGAGCCCCTCCACCCTACGCCAGCTCAGTCCCGCGCCCCGGCGTATCTCTGCCCGTGGCGTCCCATTGACCGCCAATAGCTGCGCCGTTGAAGGCATCTAGTCCGTTCTCGAATGTGGAGAGACAGTCATCAAGATACGTAGCCGCGATCTCCTGTGCAAGAAGATGCGCGTAACCGAACTTCCAGCGACCGTCTTGCCAAGCTGGGAAAAGGTAACCAAAATCCACATCCATGCTTATCACAATGATGCAGATATTGGCATAGCTACTCAGCACTTCACCTTCCAGGCTGGATGAACTGCGGCCGGGCAGGAACGTCTCGAAAACCGGTATAGGCATGTTGTCGCATGCCTGCAGCATCTCGAACACTCCAGCTGCGCCACAGTCTGGACTCATTGGCATCTGCTGCTTGACATCGGATCCCATGCTCTACACGAACCGCGTCCGCGCCCGTGAGAACGGTACGACTTAGAGCTCCCCTCGGGAGCGCCGCGAACCATTGGCATCCCATCGACATGTGCAAATATTGCACAGGCTTGCGCACGCTGATGCAGACGAGTTTCCAAGATTACCTCATGCTTACCAGGCGATGAACGTGTTCGCGGACTTGACTCCTCATGAGCATGCGCCCGCTCTGCCGCCTACCAGTGTACCTATGGGGACGCTTCAATAAATAAGCTGTCAACCCCTCCTCATAGTCGGTCGCATGACTTGCAAAATGTCTGATAGGCCTGGGGATTTGAGCTTTTACGAGATGACCGCGTAGTGACACGGGCGCACGCTGGTCCGTCAGAGATGCGTTTGCGGCTTTCAACGTAGCTTATGTCTGCGCCAATCATTCTCACTGCTAGGCCGATAACCGGCGAGCTCGCGTGCTTCATGCTGTCAAAAGACGCCATCTTTCTCACCGTATGGCCTGGTCTCCCAAGACGCGATGGACATATAGCGCCGGCGACATGCATCAACCAAGCTCATGGATCTTCATTTCGAATGATAAGGCTGCCATTCCGTTCTGATCGACCACGCGACTTGTGCTTCCTGATAAGACAGTCTCCAGGAATGGCACAAAAGTACGCTCGTAACAGAATGCCTGCCGCTGTCCGTCCCTGGTCGCTCTCACCGCTAGTCTCGCACAGGAGCTGATAACGACGCAGCCTACACTTGATTGCTGACCCAAAACGCATGCCGACGCTGGCCACGTAGTATGGCCGCCGTCACAAGATGATCCTTATCGAAGAAACGTTGTACAGACTCTGAGGAAGGTGACGACGCCGGCCCAAGTGTTTCTTTGACTTGATCTGAGGTGAATCCAAGCCCAAGCATAGGCCACATGCTGACAGAGGGATGCCTGGCTATCTCATGAGGCTATTAGACACAAATGTGCGAGCAAGCTTGCGGTCTGAAAGATCATGTATTGCGCTGCGCTCAGCTTGGCATCTCAGCGTCGCTTTTCTTCCCGGTGATAAGGCAACGCGGATGAGGCGCAAAGCCACGGGTAGAATGCCATGTCAACTTGCCATCGAATCACTCCTATGCTAAAAGAACACCAGCGGCTCGAGTAAGCGGGCTTGCATCATCGGAGCTGTCAGACCAGGGCGGCCGTATCAATCTGCAACGACATCGTCTTCGGTTTGTACATCGTCCATATGCATCTGCGACTTCAACAAGATATGTCTGCCATTCACAGTTACAAAATGACATTCGCATAGTCAAGCAGCTAACAAGTCGCAGGGAAGGCTTCACTCTAGACTTTACAACCAGCCTGATGGTGGTACGCTCGTGTTAGCACATGAATGCACAGTTGATTGGTATCGTTGGCATGAATTCTGGCAACATGACATTCACGCCGCCTTTGACCAGATCTTACCCAGTTGACTCCATTCACAACATGTGAAAAGCGGCTCTGTACCGAGCCGTGCCGTAGTCGATCGAGCCCTCCCCTGCTTGAACTTACTGACAACAACAACATCACTTTTCAGGTCCTGCGAAAGCTCAACATACGCGGAAAGCCAGGAACATAGCCCATCCCTGCAAGACGAGTCCATTTCCACCTCTCTATAGATTCCGCATTAGGATGGCGTTTGATCTCGAGTCTTGCCGGATGCGCTACAATCCTATACTCGACATTCCTCCGCCAAACGCGCTAGCTACAGTCGCGAATGCATACTTGGACTCGTGAAAATCCGCTGATGTTAGACCCGGCGACTGTCCAGCGGCGCCCATCAGGCGTAGCGAAGCCATCGAATTAATGAAGCATCAGCTGCAGCTGGCGAAGTCGATCACGAAGATGAAGACTGAAGGCGTGTTCACAGAGTCGATTAGTGCACAGCTAGAGGCGCTCGAAAACAGCGTTTCCGCATTTCGCACTACGATCACCAAGTTATACGGGTTCGACATTGGGATTGCCGTGCCCTCGGCTGCCTCATCATCCAAGGCAGAGCAAGTGTTTGGAATCCCAGAGCTCCTCGAGGCGATTCTATGTCACTTACCAGCAAAAGAGCTTTAGTGGTATGCTCGTCAATCGCGCATTGGCAGGCACCATTCCTACGTCCCCAACATTACATACAATACTCGACCATCATCCTGATCCGACTTGTGCCTGGCGGTCAAACTTCTGGCACGACTGGGATACCATCACGCACACGTTCTAGACTGCTTTGAATTGCGATAGTCCAGCATACGACGAGTACGACAGTCAGCTTGTAAACGTCACAGAAGAGTGCGTTACGGTGCCATCATCAGTCAAAAGCTTCGGTTTGTTGATCCCTCTCAACGTGCTCCAAGGGTTGGATCTCGTCCGCTGTCCCTGCTCATCTGTCCGCCACCGATTCTAGAGATGGAAGCGAGACCGAGCTGCTAGGAACATGGTCCGCGTCATTCCACCACCATCAGATCAAGCACCGGCATTACCTTGCGCGACGTCCTGACGATCGCTACCAAGCTGATGCAAGAGCATGCCAACTGCTCATACGCCGAATACTATTGTCACGATCTTAAGACAGGCCTTGTCAATGTCGAGGTCAGGCTCTCAGGAAAGGTGTATGTCGTGCCACCACCTTCAATGGCTCGTTGCCTTCATGGTCCCAAGGACAATCTGATGCCCGATCCTAAGCCTGAGCCCGACGCGCAGGAGCTGGAGCTGTGGAGCTCAATAGACAGCGTCGGCGGCTGATATTCGACTTCGTTGACGCGAAGGTGACAGCAAGGCAGAATAGTGCAACAATCCCTACATTCGCTCAATTCAAGGACAGCTTGGAGGGTGGGGGTAGATCAAGAAATGGTGTAATGGTGGTCTCGGGGGCGCAGGACGCTTGAGGTGATGTGGTTGGTTGACGAGGACGAGGGTCTGAACGCCTTATTGCAGAGCCATGAGCAATTTGCTACCATCCTGAGCCATTGGGTCACACGAACTCTAGGCCAGGGCTGATGCTATGGAATCGTCTGTCGGTCGTGAGTGTGTCAGATCCTGGCAGAATGCGAGAAACCGCGTGTACTTTTCCATGCCAGATGTCACGTGGGAGCAGCATCAGTTTGTGAGAAATCATAGTGCAGCATAATCGGCGGCAGCGGCATTTGGAACCGACGGGTACGCTACCCAACTTTTGAGTGCACAATGGCTATCAATACAAGTCTGAGTATGTTAGTGCCATACGAAAGCCAGCCGTGGAGCAGCAGGCTCGACGCCTGCCTGAATAGTGTCAGAGCTTCATATGTGGTGCCAAGCGCCGTCCTGCCAGATTGGTTAGTATATATAGTCACGGGCGTTTCTGTGAGTGCTTCAGCCTGGCAGCGCTCATTCACCCTCGATTTATCTGCTTGCTAACAAGCTCTATGTTGAAAGCACAATACTAGCAACCAAAGCTAATGATTCAACCATTGTGCAGCTTGCTTGTGCCATTTTTGGGCAGTAAGCAGGTCTGTGAGTCCGCTCAAACATATGATCTGCTAGATAAGTAGGAGGTGGAGGCTCGCATCCTGACAGATTCGCATTCACCATGCGATGCTGTGATCCTCTTGCGTGCACGCGCCAATTGGCAGCTGCATGTGATACATTCAATCCGCAGGGAGTATAAGAATCTTGCCATTCGCACTTCTTGTTCTTCTTGTCTTTATATATTCAATCAATTCCAACAAAATCGCCAACTTCGAACATTCTCGATCCGCCACTTTATCGACAGTCTACTACATACAACAACGATACAGCCCATCACTACTTTGAAGTCATCCACCCGCCAAGGCAGGCACATAACACTCATATACAATATGTCCGCAACGGTATGTGCAGCAGCTGCATGTCCTCATCTCCACTCGACGAATCAACATGCACAGGCACCTACCAAAGAGACCATTGCCACGTTGCCGACTGTACGGGCCTCACTGCTGGCAGCTTACGGCGGCCTGATTGCGCAAGGCTTCACCGACTACGCCAATGTGATCGCTGCAGTCATCGATGATGTCTTCTCAGACGTCTCGGCCACCGAGCTGAGCCAGACCAAGTTCAACGTCGCTGCAGGAAGCACAAACGTGAAGCAAGAGCTTGCCACTGCATGGAAGGAGCTGAAGCAGACTGGTTGCTGGGCTGACGCAATTGCTCGAATTGTGAGTGAATGACTTTACTGTCCTGTTTTAGGGCCCGGTGCTCACTTGATGTATAGAACGAGATCGGCACCGAAGTTGGTTACCAGGCAGAGAAGGCTGCCACTGGCGTTGCCGACGATTGAGGCAGAGATTGGTGAGATCAGGGCAGAGAGCAGAATGGTCTTTCCAGCTTGTCACTTAGTGCTGCCATTGCATGTTTCTGCAAGTCTACTTTGCTACATATACATGAGCGAAAATGACCATGTCCTGTAAAGGGTTCTAGCAACCTCCCAAGCTCTTAGACGAACAATCACACTTGCGTTGCGGGTTATTGGAGGTGCTGCCAGCCAGATTTGTCTCTAAGAGGCCAGTGAACAGTGACTCTGTCATAGTGAATGCAAGGCAGGTTTCGATCACTTTCACATGGCACTGGCCTAGCGAGCCCCTTCCTTCCCACCAGCCATCGGCCTCGACCCCATCACAGAACGCTTCCTGGACGGCTGCAAGCCGACCGACCGATTCGACAGCACCCGTCCTCTCAGGTGCAATGAAGTCCTCGACCTCATGAACAACCAACTAGTGCTCGAGAGCAACATCGAAAAGCTCCCCAACACTACTGACCCCGACATACTCGCCGCTTTTCAGACCACCGCTACTGCGTTTCGCACTATGATCGAAGGCACGTTCGGCAACGCCCCTGAGACCACCGCACCGACCACGACATCCGCAGCGTCTGCGGATACAGTCTTCGGGCTCCCCGAGCTCTTTGACGCTATCGTCCTCAACCTCGATACTAAAGACATCTTCAGAGCTGCCCAGGCCAACCACATGTTCGCCAACAACATTTCGAGCTCGTTGGCCATCCAGAAAGCCATGCTTCTCCAGTCTGACCCTTCCGCTCAATGGTGCACGCCCGTTGATTGGCGCCTGACGGTCAACAGGCCTTTCCACCATGGGCACGACGAGAGTGGCAATGGTCTTTCCGGGTTCTATTGCGAGCTCGAAGGCGAGCAGAATCCTCCTGAGTGGTTTTGGCACGGGGCGTCAGGTGACCGGTCAGAGGTTGACGAAAGCAAATGGCGCTTGAGGGTATCTTGCCATACCTCACGGACCATGCCACCAGCTTTTCCGCACAAGGTTGGCGAACGAGGCAGGAGGATGTTGATCTGTGACCCACCGGTCTACGAGATGACTGTGCACGCTGACTGTTGTTGGAGCCATCAATATAGCGGCACTGATACTCTCAAGTCCGAGAGTGATATCACCATCGGTGATCTCATCGACAAAACGGTGAGCTTGAGGGAGGGACGGAGTACTTGTCCATACGCGTATTGGGACAGTCACGATCCGGACACCGGCTTGGTGGAAACGTCCGTCCGATTCAAGGCAACGCTATCGCTTGAGAAGCATCGGCGTCCGCAAGTTCCAAATCCGGAGCCGCATAGGTCTTTCGACGAGAACTCTGTGTACGACGAGAAGCAACAGTGTCTTCGGGCTTTTGCAGAGGCGAAGAGCTATGCCGCAATCAACGATGGAGCGATTCCGGAATTTGAGCAATTCAGGGCCCAGTGGCAGGCGAACCGCGGTGAGGAGTAGGAGGTCTGAGATTCGTCGAGGACTACTCATCGGGTGCAATATTGCCATGAGAAGGTGATGGGATATGTATGCTGGATGGCGCTAGCTCAACGCGGCGGACAGCTTGAGGTCAGTGCTGTGCTGAATCATTTGACATAGCACAACAAAAACCCATCATAGTTCTTCTCTCCTACCGTCTGCAACAGCGTGCTCTCAATCCTCTCATCCCGCCCAGCACCCTCGACCACAGTCCTGCTCCCAGCAGTCTTCGAGTCAAACTTGGCAATCTCCTCGTCGGCTAAGGACCCCTTTCTGACCACATTATCGACCACAATCAGTGACCCAGGCTCGCACATTGGAATCGCCTCGTTCAGATAGTTCAGCCCGTTCTCCTTGTCAGCATCAATGAACACGAATCTGAATTTCTCCCTCTCGCCAGCCTCAATCTCCTTACGCAGTCTGGGGAGTAAGTCCACGCCAGCTCCTAGGAGGACTTTAATGCGGTCACTCAGACCGGCATTGGCGATGGCTTTTTCGGCTACGGCTTTGTTCTTTTCTTCGATCTCGATGGTCGTGACTTTGGCGTCGGGACTGCTCGATGCTAACATGATCGAGCTGTACCCACCGAGGGTACCAACTTCGAGGATGTTCTTGGCCCTGAGGAGCATACATTGCATCCTCAGGAAGCGGCCCTGGAGGGCTGACACCTCGATGCTCCGCAGTCCTGCGGCAGCAGCTCCGTCTCTGGCATATTGGAGCGCGGAGTGGTACGGGGAGTCGGCCGGGAAGAGGTGTGAGAGTGCGTACTGGTCGACTGCGGTCCAGCGAGGGTCTTGTTCCCAGCGGAGATGAGGGTTTGGATTGTCTTTTGTCGCGGTCTCTTCTTTTGGGATAGGGTTTTGTGCAGACATTTTAGAAGAGTCGTGCTGTGGTCGGGATGTCTGTCGTGTAAACTTGAGTAGGGTGTACTTACAGGTGCATGAATCTACTTAAGAAAGCAGGCTCGCCTTTTATCAAGCATTGCGACGACGCGTCAGGGTCGCTACCTCCTCGCACGAAAAGGCCTCCACATCGAGGAAGGGTGGAGCGGCACTGAGCGTCCGCATCAAAGTTCTCCCGTTAGCGCACGACGAGACGGCAGACGTGCTCGTCATGATGCAGTCGCGGGAGCTGTCTGGAAGGTGCGAGCGCATGAAGCAAGCATTGACGTGAGATCAATGAGTAGCTCGGAGGCCATTGCCATGGCATGCGGCAGCATTCGATGCAGCAATTTACGTCATGCTATAGACTAGCACAAACTATTCGGCTGCAAGCAATCTGCCTGCAACAGCAGCCAGCTTCAAACCAACACCTGAAAGACCCTATGCTACATGTACTCCTCGTTATGATACCCATGAAGAATGCCTCAGCAGTGGTGGCACAGGATCCTTCTCTTTTTGCGATGCTGATGGACTCAAGCACACTTGAATGCCTTATGCAAAAGCAGTAATCGATGGCTTGCCCCTCGCAGTCTTGCAAACTTCATTGTGGTAGAGGGACGAGTACCAGAAGATCAAGACCACCAGCTCGCTCTTCGGCCTGGAGGGATAGTTAGTACTTGGCCACACAAAACGCCAGTTAGACTTACGCAAAGTAGCGGGTGATGTAGTAGAGGCAGTTGAACGCATGGTTCCTGTTGCTCGATACCATGGCCCGAATCCCCCTCTTGCCCACACGGGCTTCCAATGTTCCGAAAGAGAACATGCCTCGAACGCTGACAATGTCGATGACAGATGGATCAGGCAAGAGAGCCAAGCAGTCGAGGTTGTTGCACCGCGGATTGTACTCATGGAGAAGAGGGTACCATTCATGCTTGAAGATAGTCAGTGCTATTGTCCGCTGCTTCCACGAATTGTCCATTCGAACTTACCAGCACTGCGTCAGGACGACAGTATCTCTTCTGACAGCGTAGGACGAACGCGTTCACAACCGCGCCATGCGCAAAGGTCACGAGCTCCTCAAAGAGACCGAGCACGAAAGCGCCACGACGCTTCTCTTGCGGCAGCTGTCTCCACATCTTGCGCAAGCTGTAGTCGACAACCAGCACCCAGGATAGAGGGTCGTCGGCGCCCACGCGGATCATGCTCAGAAGCATCGCCAGCTCAAGTTCGCATTGTGCAACCGGAGGAGTAGTTGGGTCAAGATCACAGACCACTGCCAATGCTGCAAGATAGTTGCGACAATGCCACCAATTGTCGACCAGCTGCACCGGAGAGAAGGTGACGAAGCCCTTGTAGTCGCGCTCGGCATTAGCTGCGATATCGCCACGTTCCTTGACAGCAGAAAGCTGCAGCAAAGAAGAATGGTAGGCCTTGCTGGCGACATCATCCATTGGGTTCTGGCAGTTGATGTCAGTACACGCCGTCACTGAACGGAAGGGAGAGACTTGCCGACTTGATGTAGTCAACACAAGACTTAATGAGAGTGTCCTTCGTGTCGAGCTTGCTCTCGAGTTGCTTCCACTCTTCCTGCGACAAGGCTCTGCCAGCGGTGAAGCCAGTCCATCTGCGCACGACTCTCTTCGCTGCGAAATGTCAGTGCTGATCGATCAGCCCAGAGTGTCAGACAATTGTACATACCGACAGACCGCAAATTGACCAGATCTGCTGCGTTGAGGTCGAGATCAGGCAAAGCTTCCGTCTCGACACGCTCGTCGTTGCTTGTCCTCTTGGCCTGCCGGGACTTGGCTTTCGGAGCCTTGACTTTTGATGCTTTGCCTTTACCTTTCTTCCAGGTCTTCAATCTTGCCAAGGCTTTTGCAGTCTTGGAGATCGTGAAACAAGTAACCTCGTCGACGGTACGGAAAGGATAGTAGATGGTCTGCTTGTCGTCGACCATGGATTGGATGAACGACTGCTCTGGCGCCTTGTCAAATGATTCTGCTTCATCACCTTGCTCTTGACCTTCCAGCTCCGCATCAAGCATAGTCGGCGCGGCTTCGGCTTCAACCTCACTCCCTTCTGCTGCAGTGTTTTGGAGATCGCCGGCCTTCTCTACGAAGTCGCGGACTGTGTTCATGCTGCTGATGCTTTGGAACTCCGGGACTTTGGTGCACGAGTAGAGAATCTCCATGGCTTGAGCTCCATACTTGTCGATAGTGGTCTCTGCATTCTGGTAGGTCTGCAATCGCGTGATGACTGCGTTGGCGCTTGGCTTGCTCGAGAGTTCGGGCACGAGATTGATTCCTCGCTCGAGTGTACTGCGCTGCTCGTTGACGTGCTTCTCATGCTGAGCGACGCGCAATAGGAGTGCTATCAAAGGCTCCTGTGAGTTCGGCGGCAATGGAGGGAGGTCACCCACTGTGTCTTGCTGCAGACCTTCGAGAATCTGGTAAGAGTACTTCTTCAGCCACAACAGTCCAAGGTCCTTCGCCTCATTAGCAGCCTCTCTCATGGCATCACGAACAAGGTTGAGAGCAGCCTCGTCCTCGTCCGCGGCGAAGCAATCGTAGAAGCCAGCGAGGTAGATGCTCAGCATCCAGTCCTCCTCGAAGACCATGGTAGAAAAGTCGTAAAGGTCGGGACAATGGTACTCGTTGACGAGCACCTCTTGAAACTCAGGGAGCTTGAGGACGGCGTTGGTAAGGTCTGACTTCCAGGTAGGCAGGTATTGCTGTATTGGATCGCCACCTTTGGCACGTATCTCGTTCTTATATGACACAAAATCAGCACACCACTTTGGCAGGTCGGGTATTGCTGCAATAGTGACTATGACTGGATGAGTGAAATGACTTACAATCGTTGTATCGACAGCACATTGCTCGTAGAGAAAGCGATACTTGACGATTGGTTCGCTATCATCAACCTCTTCTAGTACAGCTGCGGGTTTTTGGCCACGCAACTTGGTGAAAGGGTCGGAGGCAGCCATGTTACTGCTTGCGGGTTGATCTTTCGCGTCTGTCGTCTCGAATTGCAGGTGTTGGTGGGAGGCAAGCGTTCCTGTTAGAAGACCAAGTATCGACCCAGCCTGTCTAGTCCCCCTCTCTGTGCCCGTGTCTGCTGCCTGAAACGGTGTCCTCTGCTGCCTGAGAATGGAAGTCCGACGAGATTTGCAAGGTCTGCAACGGATGTCAACGCGCTCAAGCAAACGCGAGACTCCAGCCACCGAAATCCGTTGCCAGGACAGCGAAAATTTTCTTTGTTACTCATGCATCAAGCCGCCGCAGCACCCACCCGCGCTCGGAATTTCCACTCACGCAAGCAACGCGGAATCACAACTTGACGTCTCTACCAGTTTTCTGCTCCGTCCGCTCAAGGCTTCCTTGTGTGAGTGTCTTGTTCAGCGTCAAACCTCAGCGCGCACGCATTTCTTCGGGAGCACATCACCGTCAACAAATCGAAACGTGCTCACTACTCTATTACTGGTCGTTCAACATTGCTCGGTTGACTGACCACTCGCAAGACGCCACCATTATGCCGGGAAAGCGTACGGCATCCGAGGCCGATCCGGAGCCTGAGCCTGCAGAGTCTTCCACTGCCGGAGCCCAAAAAGCAAAAGCGAAGAAGGGTGAACCGAAGGAGGGCACGTATAAGGCGTACGCCGGCATTCAAAAGACCGAGGACTTAACGCGCGCGCGTGAGCCAAACGAGACGGACAAAGGCGACCCGTCCGAATGGCGCGAGAGGCTCGCACTGCACCTGGCGACCACTCCACAGTTCATCAATGAACTGAGCAAGGGCCCAACAGCCAAGCAGGTCACCATTGAGCAAGATTGGCTTTCCGCTGTGTACCTCCCGGGACGCATAAACAGATACAAGAACTTCCAGGTAGGTCATCTTTCCCCAGATAACCCAGCCTTGGGTGTTTCCTTTCATGTGGCAGCTACTAACGCCGCGCAGAACTTTAGGAACTCGTGGTTCCAAAGGTACAAGGATGATGTGTTCGAGAGAGCACGGGCTCTGGTGTACGACGTTTACGAGATTCGCAAGACCGACGTCGCGAAGGTCCAGGTGCAGCTGCCGGAAGAAGCCAAGAACCAAGACTGGGTTGAACATCGTCAGGAGCTGTTCAGGCTGCAAGCAACTCGACTGTGCTTGATGGACAACATCCGTAGCGTGACGAACGTCCAGCACGGCTTGGCTGATGATCTGCGCGACTGTGTGACGGGCAAGTCGACTCCAGCTAGTGACGAGCAGCGTCGTCGCCTTGTTGTTGAGCTTGTAGAGCTGGAAGACTTCAAAGACGACAATCGTGAAGTTCTGCGCAACTCTCCTCTTGATCAAGTCGTCATCGAGTTGTTGGACCAGCTGTTACAGAAGGTGGACCGCGGCGATGACAATCATCTACTCTACCGCATGGGCGCTGGTGGCTTCTCTACCGCTGATTTGAATAAGCCAGAGGGCGACGAAGACGATGACGACGACGACGATGACGACGACGACGATGACGACGACGACGATGACGACGAGGACCCGGGCGCAGCACAGACAGGCGCTGCAGAGAGTGGTGGTGATGGTGACGAGGCCGAGCTTGAGGTTCTGCCAGTCGCCCAGATCATCGCTGACATCTGTGAGAAACACAGCTTCGAGCCGGACTACGTCGATGGGCGCAAGGCGGAGAGCTGGACTACCAAAGTCATCGGGGCGAGGAGAGCGGTTCCGAAGAATACTTACAACGGTTATGACGATGTTGGTGTGCTGAAAGGCACCAAGTATGTCAGCCTTGAGGAGCTGGCCAAGCTCGAAGGCAACTGCGCAGAGGTAAGTGATCGATACACTCACCGAGCCTTTCCTATTGAGTCAGGGACTCATACTGACATGTCCGCAGTGGCTTACCGCTATGTCAGTCAACTGGGACGAGGACAACTTCCGTCTTGTGTTCCACCATTTTGAAGAGATTCGGCAGCGCCCAGATATCTGCAGGAAGGCAGGCTTCAATGACAGCATGTGGGAATGGCAGCCAACTACTCGACTTGATGTCATCCGCGACAACATGGTTCACGTTCGTTGTTTGGCTGCTTCGCTCGTCGAGCAAGACTTGGTGCAGATCAACGAAGACGGTGAAGATGCTGCCTTGGCCCGTTTGCAGACAACTTTGCGCCGCATGTATGCTCTTCAGGCTCTTGCCTTCGGTATATGCTCCGAGCCTGGCATCCTCTGCACTACCATGGATCGCTTGCTTGAGGATCTTGCTGAGCAGCTGGTTGGACATGTCGATCCTAAGATGGAGAGCGTGCGCATGCAGAAGGTGACCAAGGCCATCGCCGCCATGAGAAAGAAGGAGCAGAACTCGGCATTCGTGCAAGACCAGGACCCAGATAGCGACGATCCTGCCGCCGTCCACAAGCTTAAGCAGGAACACCAGGCCAGGAAGCTGTTCTCGGAGCTGGCTCGCATGTATCGAGGGGCGATTGCGCTCTCTGTCGCGCAGACCTCCGGCACATCACACAATGCCGTCAAGACCGAGCTGCAGAGGTGGCTCGATGAGCTGGTGAAATGGTCGGCAGAATGTGGACACCCATCTTGCACTGAGCAGTTGAAGGTGCAGAAGATCCCGCTGGGCAAGAAGCATGAGCGATGGAGCATCAGTGTGGCTAATGCCGATGCCCGCATTGGATTTCCCACGGAGCGGTGAGTGTAGTATCCTTCTTCGGCGGCCTGGAGTTTACCATACTGACTAGAGTTGACAGGGCCGAGATCTCGAACAGATCTCAAGCTTATCCATGTCTCTGGTACATGGTCGAGTTCCTCCGCTTCCACGCTGGCCTCGCGCCTTTCTATCACTACTTTACCCATCTCTACCATCCTGCGTGCCGCCCGTTCCGCGGTAAATTCGGTCTGCTCGACGACATCACGGCCATGGAGAAGGGGGAGAAGAGCCGTGCGTTCAAGATGGGAGGCTCTGCCGCGACCGGCTCATGATGGGACGGAGGATAGGCTTGGCTTTGGGAAATGCATGAGCAGCAGTGAGAAGCTATGGATACCGCTGATTGTGGTGCAAAAGATCAAACGACGACGTGCTTGAGGCTTCATACATGCCGCAGGATTGTGGTTCACCAAATTTCATGGATAGCTGGGGTGGTCCTGGCGTCATCGCCTAATAAGGACAACACTAGCAAGGATCTCGGGCATCTATGCCCCGGGAACATTAGACAGTGAGCTTATGAAACCTAGACATTCGACAGCGCCATAAAGTACATCCAAATCATTCTGGCCTCAAGTACTGAGTTATACTCTTCATCATTCAAAGGTGTATGCCAGCGATTCCTCTCTCTCCCATTCTCCAGGCCTACAACTTGGCCGCCGCAATCTTGTCGCCTGCCTGCGTGATCTCGTTGTACAGGAGCCTGCAGATATCACAGTCAGTACCAATCCTGAATGAACCACTGATAGGGCAAACTTACGAAGTCAAGAACTCGGCATAATCCTCGCCAGTGACCTGCGTCGAGAAGTACTTCGCAGCCAGCTGGTACTTGTTGCCCCTTGGTCCCTTCTTCTCCAACTCATTCGCCTGCTCTTGCAACAGCTTGAGCGAGTATGACTTGTCGATCTTCTTGCCCTCGGCAGTCGTCACACCGTGCTTCACCCACTGCCACAGCTGACTCCTCGACACCTCCGCGGTAGCCGCATCCTCCATCAAATAGTTGATCGGTACGCAGCCCACACCACGAAGCCACCCCTCCATGTAACCAAGACCGATGTTCAAGTTCTTGCGGATACCGTCCTCAGTGATCTTGCCGGGCACGTTCATGTTGAGGAGATCGTTGCCGGTGATGTGCACGTCTTCTCTGCGGACGTGCATTTGGTTCGCAGTCGGCATGTGCGTGTTGAAGACATCTGCGGCGATAGGCGCGAGGGCCGGGTGAGCGACCCAGGTACCGTCGTGGCCAGCACGGACCTCACGCAGCTTGTCGGCGCGCACGCCCTCCATCGCCTTGTCGTTCGCCGCCTTGTCGTCCTTGATCGGGATCTGCGCGGCCATACCGCCCATCGCGTGCACGCCACGCTTGTGGCAGGTCTGGATGAGAAGCTTGACGTAAGCGTCCATGAAGGGCACAGTCATGGTAACGGCTGAGCGGTCAGGGAGGACGAAGTTCGGATTCTGGCGGAAGCGCTTGATGACGGAGAAGATGTAGTCCCAGCGGCCGCAGTTGAGGCCGGAAGAGTGCTCGCGAAGCTCGTAGATGATCTCGTCCATCTCGAAGGCGGCTGGGATCGTCTCAATGAGGACAGTACCACGGATGGTACCGCGGCGCATGCCGATGTAGTCCTGCGCGAGGTTGAAGACGTCGTTCCAGAGGCGGGCCTCCAAGTGCGACTCCATCTTCGGAAGGTAGAAGTATGGGCCAGTGCCACGAGCAACGAGCTCCTCGGCGTTGTGGAAGAAGTAGAGACCAAAGTCAAAAAGGGATCCAGAGATTGGCTCGCCATCGACAGTGAAGTGCTTCTCCTCCAAGTGCCAGCCACGGGCACGAGCAATGAGGGTGGGGAGGACGCGGTCGGTGCGCAGCTTGTATTCCTTCTCGCCTTGCTTGAAATCGACCTGCTTGCGGATGGCGTCGTAGAGGTTCAGCTGGCCGTTAATCATGTTGTCCCATGTCGGGGCGGAGGAGTCTACACGTGGTCAGCTGGTTTCCTCGTTTTGCAGCTTGTTGGTCGTTCTTACCCTCAAAATCGGCCATGTAAGTCCACACATCGCTGTTCAGCGCGTTCACCACCATCTTCCTGTCAGTCGGGCCCGTAATCTCGATTCTGCGGTCCACAAGACCCGGCGCAGGCGGTGGTCCTCTCCATGTTGGGTTCTCACGAATGTGCTTGGTCTCTGGCAAAAAGTCAAGGACGTTGCCTTTGTCCAACTCAGCTTGGCGGATCTGGCGACGTTGAAGGAGCTGCTTGCGCCTCTCGTTGAAAGTTCTGTGCAGGACGGCAAGGAAAACAATGGCATCCTTGTTCAAAATCTTGCGGGTCTGGTCATTGAGGCTGCCCAGAATGTTGACATCCCTCAGGACTTGCTCCTTGTGGACAGGACCGGTCTGGCGGCCTGCCTGGCGGCCAGTCTGTGTATGACTGTGCGACATCTTGCTTTTGGTTTATCACTTCTGCTCTTCCCAATACTTGTCTGTCAATCCTTGGCGATTCCAGCTCAAGAGACGATGAATTTGTTTATGGCTGTTTATGAGAGGGAGAAGAAGAAGAAGACTATGATAACCTTCTCCTACCTTTAATAAAGCATGTCGTCAGAACAGACCTGGCCCTGCGGTCACGACGGTCCGTTCAGAGCTTCACACTTTCTACCGAGGATCAGCTGCGGTTGTTGCAAAGCGTCAACCAACCCTGCCGTCATCACAACCTATCTCGGCTCAGTGGAGCTCCCTGGCTGCGCGTGAAAATCTGGGGAAAGCTGTGGAGATCGCAATGGTCGTCGCATCCTCTGGCACTCTATCTCGACTTTTCTGGCCGTCCTCACAATGTGAAATCTCAATGTGAAATCTTGAGGAGAGCATGTGGCTGAGACGAGCTTCTTCTCAGCCTCTGCAACGAGGCATTGGTAGTTCATGCTGGAGCAGGCGGTACAACAGCGAGGTCTCGACCGCTATCCCTGGGTCAGCTATCGGGCAATACCGTTCAGTGACCCGATGATTTTGGCCGAGGCATCCGCAGCATCCGCACGGTGGTGAAAGGTGAATGCCGAATGTATATCCACATGACAACGGTAACGTGGCTGCCGTGGGTACAGAATTGATAAATATTGATTGCTGAGTGATACTGATACACATGGAGTCACTGCGATAGAAAGTATCGCTGCAAACCACTGTAGCTGACTACTCAGTTCGGAGTCGTCTAGGGTTAGTGTTTGGGTTAGGTCAGACTCTCCGACGACGATGGAAGCACCACCACGAAACGTAAGACCACACAATTGACCGCAGTAAGTCAGGGCGTTGTAGTGGCGTACGATGTTGCGCTCACTGTCAACCATCTTGCACTCATTCAGTGCTCGACCAATAGATCAATCAGTTGATCGACCGATGCGAACATCGTCGTCGAGTTCAATGCATGCCGACGCAGGAACGCGTCGTTGATGTACAAGCCCAGCACGATTACAACCTTAGATATTACATGGGAGACACAGGACACCATTGGTGTTTGTAGGACTTTTGCGATTACCCTGCTCGCTATGTACGCTCCAAAGCAATTGCGTCGATCCAACGCCCACCAATCTGCTAGATTACTTTCGTATCTTCATGATTGTGCCGCCTGCAACCGCACGGCACTCACCACCACACAGCGATACTCCAGAAGAAGACGACCAGGAAAAAGAGCACCACTGCCATCTCAAACCAACTGGTCTCCAATCCCAGGCCTCTGAGAGCCCTCCGGTAGTATCCTTGATCGCCAGCCTACAACGCCCACGTACTCCCACCCTCCCTCTGAGTTCCCGCATCCAACGCATCCGCCTCCCTCCTCAACACATCCGCTCTGAACTTCCTAAACGCATTCTGTATCCTCTCCCTACTCTCGCGATCCCGGTTGATAACACTCCTCGCCCTTAGCGTGCCCGTCATCAACCCCGTCTCTCCACCGAAGAAGAGGCCACCGGCGCCCAACAGGGTGTACGTCGCAACGTCCCCAACAGTGGAAGGCTTCAACATCGGGGTGATGTCGGGGAGGGGCTCGGTGCGGCCACTGGCGAACTGGATGGCAGTGGGTTGTTCGCTGGCGCGGAAGGCGTTGAAGAGCTGAGCGCGATTGGCGCGGATGCGGTAGGCGAGGTAGACGCCCAGGGCGATGCCGCAGAGGGAGCCTACGGTGGCATGAGTTGACACGGTCCTTGCGGCTTTCTCCAGGGCTTCACGGTCGGATGGTTGGAGGCTGGAAATCCATCAGCATTGGTGCTATGCATCAGAGCCACTTTCATGCCTACTCATGCTGCATGTGCTGCTCTGCCAGCTTCTGAAGATCGGGGCCCAAGCCTCCCTTGCGGAAGGCAGCTACTGAGTCAGCGGACATGTTTGCGATCTAGATGCTCTTATTGATGCTGTCCTAGTATGCTCTTTTGCTCGAGTTATGGTGGGTGATATACAGCAACGTTCTGTGTTCCGTAGAATGCTCCCTGTGTTGCATGGAAGTGACGAGAAAGTCCTGCCATCTTCAATGTACCTCTTAGCAGCTAAGACGGCAATTGCAACTGATCTCACGTCAGTGCTTGCTCAACAGCATCCGGACGTCGGAGCTTATCTTGGCTCCATCACGTGAAAATTTTTGCAAAAGATATATATAGCAAATATTGTAATATGCCACCAACCAATCAAAGGAGAGATGGTATGGTCAAACCAATTGGAATCGAGAGCGGACTTTGCTAATGACTTAACAGGCCGAGCGGTCTAAGGCGCTGTCTTAAGGATGATATCTGATATCAGTCTCACGGCAGTCAGGTAATTCATCTCACCACATTATCAAAATTGCATGAAATGCTAACATCTATAATAGAAATGGCGTGGGTTCGAATCCCACTCTCTTCAAATGGTTATTGATCATGGTTGACCGCCATGAGTGTCTTTTTGCGTTTTTGGTCGATGTTCGAAGATGGGGAAGGCACACGCTCCATTTTGCCATCTTTTTGCCCTCATGTGGGGTTCAGCTACTCAGCTATGTACCAGAGTGCAAAAGAAAGAATTCTTTTGACCCGTTCCTCAGCATAGCCATGAGTTTGATGCAGAGTGAGCGTACGGAGGCCCGATTCTGTCGTCCTACCACGCTTTGTCCTCCTTCCACTTTCACATTGCAGACAGCCTCGTCCTCAACTGCTTGCCACTATGCAAGCAATGCCTGATCTGCATGTCCGACATAAATCTGCAGACACAGCTGCAGCGTTGTCCCGTCGCAGCCTTGCCGCTGCACAGCCGCATCCAGTCGAGAACACTTAGGCGAACAGACTCAGCCTGCCAGACTGCTTGGAGCTGCCGACACATGTAGCATGAAGCGATAGATCTGAGCTGACCCAGAGCTCCGTTGACCCGTTAAAAGCGGATTCGCCTGGCCACTGCCTCTCAGAATGAATTTGCTTGCATTTGTGTGGGATCTGCTCACCATGTATATACCAGACAAGGTCAGCTCGAAGCATGGTCCCTTCCAACATCTGAGGTATTTCAGCTGACGAGAGCAGCGAGCGTCGATTATGTCGCCAGTACTGAAGCAATGGTTGTCTGAGGGCTACCCAAAGATATCTCTCGACGCAGCTGGTACGTCAAGAACATCAGCAAGCGGCCTGTTGCCATGGCTCACATCTTTCTTCAGGTCTTGTGGCGTTGGCGGACTTGAGTACTGCTGCGCGTAGAACTGCCCTCACTGGCACATCATGTCTTCTGGACGCACTTGTTGTCTGTCCTGGTCTTCACAAGCAGCAAGATGCTCCCGAATTGAATGCTGGAGAATACCCAGCATGCGCAGCTATGACAAGTGGCTATGTGTTCCGGGTCGAGAATCCAGCCACGGTCCTCTATCTCCAAAAGGTCGGCGAGACAGGCCACCTGACTACTGTAACGGTCACCAGTAGGGAATCTGGATCTACCTTCTGGAGGCGCTTGCTGCAGACACTGTTCGACTGCGACCACGCGAACGTATTTACGTCACTGGCATACATGAGCGCTGTATGCTTAACCATAACGTTCTTGCTCTTAGTTGTGTTCCTCGAGGACTGGTGGGCGCTGGCTGTCGTGAGTATGCTGGTGCTGGCTCGACTCATCAATGTCGTGATCATTCGACGTCGAGCCACTGTTAGCTGGAAAGGAGCACCTGAGCCAGGTGTGCAAGGCGATTTGCTTATCCTTCTGTCTGCAGACCGGTGGATTAGGATGCGAGGTTCCGTTGATGATTTGAAAGCTATCACATCCGGCCAATGGCTACGTGAGCCATCGTTTGTTGAAAGCTCGCTCATTGCCTTCTCTACTCTGCTGGTCTATCTTGACGCAGCGTTGGCAGGGAATGCGAAACAGGAAGGAAAGGTATTGCTGCTCGTGCTACTGTTCTGTTCCGTTGGCTTGCTGGGGGTAGCCAACCAGTACACCGATAAGTTCAAGATGTATGACAGACTGGTGCAGGTGAAAGGCGTGCCTGAGAAGTTTGGAAGAAGGCTTGATCTTGCGAAGAAATTAGTCAAGGAGACTGGCCGGGAAGACTGGGCGATAAGACTAGGCATGATCGTGCCAACCAGGACTAGTGGGACAATTGATGAAGACGTTGGACCCAAGACAATGTAGGAGGAGAGTCCAGAAGACGGATCAAGTCCAGTACAGTATTAGCTATTACTAAAGCATAAGTATATGTCGTCGCCATCCAAGCTGACGCATTAAATATGATGTTACGACCCAGAGCTCACAGTATCGCACATATCAAAACAGTCTCAGCGACCCTTCTGGCTTCCTCTCCGGGTGCTCATATACATTTCCAGAGCACTTCCATTGCTGCTCGATGCAGCGTGACTTGCCGCCTGGCTTGCAGCACTCCTTCTGGCTAGACGTGTCTCCCATGCCATCGGCAGTGGACTCTCTGACTCGGCCATCATCGGTAACGATCCGCTGAAGTTACCGTTCGTCCGCAGCACAGCCATTAAAGCAGCGGACAGCATGGTGTTCTGCTTCTCCAATGCCTTCAAGCGAGCCTCTAATGAATTCTTCTTGCCCGAGTCTTTGATCGCCAAACTTCTTCTCTGGGCTTGATTCGCGACGTGCTGAACAACATCCTTCCGCCTTGGCGGCGTATCTTCCTTCGGCGCAATCTCGTATGTTGGAAGTGATGGCAGCTCTTTCTTCTGCTCGGCATATCTACTCCTTGCATTTGGTTTCTCAGAACCAGAAGCAGGAGGTGTCGGTGGCAATGCTCTATTTGGTGGCTGAGATGGCAACGGTGGTGGCTCATCGTCCTTAATCGCACCAGCGACAGTCGGACTGCCTGAGCGAGGCGATGTCTGCACACTGGGCGTGTGAGGGTTCGTGCGACTCCGTCTTTTGATGGCGTTGCGCGGGATCGAAGCGGATCTCGGACGAGGAGCATACCCTTTGCCTTCCTTCACAATCACTCGAGCTGGCTTGGCCTGAGACTTTGCTCTGTACACGGGAACTTCCTCCGCTACAAGCATTGTTGGACTCATGGCAATACTTGTATGTGCACTGCTGCTGTGTTGCGGCGTTGTTGGCGACACTGGTGTATAGCCTGTCTTGTCGCCAGCTCCGGCCAGATCGTCCTCAGACGGCACAGGAGATACCGGGGTACGTGTGATTTCGGTCACCTTCTTCCAGCTTGCTATACTGGAGGCAGATGAAGACTGCCTCGTGACCAGGGGTTTTGGACAAAGATCTTGACCGAGCTCTGGCACCCGGACCTTGATGTTCGGCCTCACCTTTCGCAAGCGGTGCGGCATCCGTCCTGGAGGAGGTAGCGGTGGAGTCGGGTTAACGACAGAATCAATTGTGCGTGCGGTGTACGGTCTGTCTCGCAACTTTCTGCTTCTGATCCTCTCTTCTCGTGCTCTCCTGGACGCTGGGTATGCTGGATGGCTCACCGGCTTCTTACTGCGATTCTTGGAAATCGGTCCACTGCACTCAGTAGTGATTGATGGCAGAATAGTTGGGAGCTGCTCATTGTATTCATCGACCGGCAAGATACTTGGCGCAAACTTCGGAGATGCCTTCCTTGTGCTCTCATGGTTGGCGATGATGTCTTCGATTGTTCGTGGGTCGCGACGAAGGCGCAAGGGACTACGTGGTGGAGGAGGACCCGGACTGTCTGAAAAGCTGCGGGGATACAGCGTGGATGCAATGCTTGACGCTCGTTGGAGCAGGACTGGATGGCTGCCGAAGCGTCGGGGAGCTGGGTGTCTGATCTCTACTTCCTTCTCAGCCGTCGGCAATTTGACTGGGAATTCCTCATGCGGAAGAGCAATCCTTGGAAGTATGGTCGATGCCGAATCGGATCGCACTGGATGACTAGACAACGCCCGATAAGTTTCGAACGAGCGTTTCGGTGTGAAATCGGTGAACTCGGTGCCGGTCATTGAGGTTGCCGATTGTGGCGTAGGCGTCGGTGGACTGGACGCCTCTGGCCGTATAGGCGAAGAGTCGGGAACGAAACGAACTGACTGTATCTCTCCCAATGGCAAGTGAGCTGATGATTTCCTTGGTGGCGTCGGACTGTTACGTCGAGAATGCTCTTTGCTCAAAGTCAGGAGCCAATTGTCGAGGACGTCGCTGGAGTGCAAGTCATCGGCAAACGAGACAGATACCTGGGATTCGTAGACGTCGTTGCTGAGACCTTGTTAGCAATCCGACGTTGCAGGCAGACTGGATTTCAACGTACATTTGAGGCGGACCAATATTCTCCTTCTCCTCTTCCTCCTGGACCTTGGGCAGCGGCACATTTGGCACTTGTAATGCTAGATACCTCTGTCCTATCAACCGATTAGCATTGACCAGATGCAGCAGGACGCGAGGACCGTACCGGAGGATGTTTGTCTTTGTTCGACACCGTTCGGAATGTCCTGGAGTAGTCCACCCTCATCATTCAATACGTTGTTGAGTCTATCAAGGTAAGTCAGCACATTATCAGTACTGCTTACATTGATCATGCATACCTGTCATGAGCAGCCGCTACTGGCGTACTGGTACGTCTCCCGATGCCGAACAACCTCAATGCTTTCTTCTTCGGTCCTGTTGGAGAGCGTGCCTGGTTGCCCAGCTTGCTCGGCCGTCGATGTGGCGCAGGAGGTCCCGTGGTCCGCAAGAAGAAAGCCAAATCGAATGTTTGAGCCGTTCGAGGCATTCTCACATCGCTGGTAGTTGTCATCATCCTGCCGTCCCTGTTGCCGGCAAACAAATACGGAGCCTGATCTGTCCTGGAGTAATGAATGGAATCCCAGGACTCTGGTCTTGAGATTTCCGTCTCAGAAGATTGGTGTAGCTCTTCATCAATCTGAATCGAGAGATTGCTAGTGCTTGGCTTGCGAGCTCGACTGTTGCTCTCAACAGCACCAGATGGAACCATAGGGTGAGCTATACCCATGCCGGCATTGTCATCGTAAGCACCGGCATCGAGAGCCATACAACCATATCCGCCGCGCATCTCGGGGAATTGTGAGGGGCCTAATGGATACGATATCTCGAAAGCCTTTGGCGTGTGGTTGATGAACGAGGGAGCTGGGTGCCGACGATGCAGACCGGCCGGCTGCATTGGATACGGAATCTTTGGCAGGTACGTACGCCGATGCTGTGACATTGCTTCAGATAAAGAGTCACGGGACTCGGAAGCATAGGACCACTCACCGTCCAGCGTTAGACGATCATGCGTTGAGCTTCCCGGTACCCGTGGGATGTTTGGGCGGGGAGTCCCGAGTTCTTTAGGTATGGTGATAAGACGTAGGAAAAGAACAGAAAGAAGGAATGTGCGTTGGCGAAGGAATGGAAGGGTAGAAGGATGAACGACAGGAGTGGTGCACTTGTGCACAGGTACTACGGCGAGGAAGAGTAAATAGACACATAACACAACTCACCAAGCAGAGCACCACAAAGCCGCAAGGAAATGCGCTACTGAGGCAGCGGAAGACGCCCTGGCAGAAGATGGTACCACGACGTGCTGTTCCCCGCGGCTACAGCATGATGCGACCCATATCTGACATCCAGTGGAGGAGCAAGATCGTGGCGGGTCCTTCAATCGTGTGAGTAACATGCGCAGTATTTTGAGCCGGATTGATAATAGCACACAAGAGCTCTGCCGGCCCTGTGCGGCGCCGCACGCTCTGGATGATTTGTTGTCTTAGACAAGATCCCGATATCTTTGCAGCTGACTTCAAGAGCCGTCCAGTCCGAAAAGAGCACCCGGACAATCCTTTCGGGAGTTCAGAGTATCGTAATGACTGGACCGGGTAATGGGCGTGCACGGAACATCTCTTCCGATTTGACATACCCGCATGAAGACGTAACGTGAAATGAAGAGGCGGCAGCGTGCGTGCAAGCAAGGGGATCTGTTGTCGCGACCACGCCGAGCGCGTAAAAGTGGGTCCCCTTTCTTCTCTGTTCCATGCACGTCGTAACGGGTATGATCCGCAGTACGCACGTTGCACAGCATGCGGAGGCACTCAATTCTGAAACAGGGATGGCGGTGCATCTAGCACGGAAACCTTCGTGTATGCAACAACCCGCTGCGAAAGCACTGTCTGCAATCTACGACTCGTGCGAAGCGAGAAGCACTCAAATCAATGCCTATGTGCTTCGCCGAAGGGTAGGCACAGGCCACGGACGTAGCACGAGAATGAGGTGGTGGGATATGGTCAGCGCACGCTTGAGACTGTCAAGGTGCAGCAGAAGACGCATGCATGCTACGACATGTCAGAATCTCAATCGCCGGCTTGCTGCTGTACCTCGCCGTTGTCGAAGTGCGTGGCAAGAGTCGGTGTCCAACGTGACGCCACTACCACCGTGACTTCTTGTCTCAGAGGTCCAGAACCTAGATATTTCGGAGCTACAGCAAGCTCTGCCGTTGCAAGACAGGCTCATCATGGGGGTCCGTGGACCACGCCAAGTAGATATCTAAGCCCTATGTGTAAGTTTGACGTCGTACCACGCGAGGGAGCCACTTAACGCGAACGCGTTCCTCAGGCAACCCATCTGCACCATCAATGCCGCTAGAACGTTCAAGCCTTTCCGAAAATCTGGAAACCGAGTCTCGGAAATCATCAGGTAGCTCTGCTCACCCGTTCTCTTCCGAGCCTAATCTGTAATAACATCCTTCCTCCTGTAGCCGATCCATGCTGAAACACAGATCCGTTCTTGCTGCTCGCCAGCGCTCACAAAGCATCTCTACCGCTTGGGCTTTGGCTTCTTCTGGATGAAAGGGCTAGCCGCCGGCCTCTTCTTCAAAGAAGCCACCCCACCAGCGCCCTTAGCACTGACAGGAGGCCCATTAGCCCGGCTCGCAGCAGATCCTGCACTACCCTCTCGATGGGTGACGCTAGTAAGGGGTGTTTCAGCCCGGGAGCGAGCACCATTCGTCTGTCCTGTGACCGCGCTACTGTTATCGACTGCTGTGCTGTTGTTGTCTTCAGTCTTGGGCGTGACAGTACGACTACGCGACTGTGCTTGCTTCTGCCCGGCATCGCCACCTTGCTCATCAGCATCCTCCATATCAACGTCTGCATCATCCTCGGAATGTGCCGCAGCATTGTGACTAGGATGTGCGACCGCCAGTGACGGCGCGCGACGTCTGTCATTGATGTCATCAGCAGCTGCCCGCTTCTTCGAGCCTGCCACACGATCCTGAAAGCGATAGCTAACGCCTTCCATGCGGTCACCTGTAATGTCTGTCACAGCCGCCGCCTGAGTCGGCGCAACCGACTTGCGAGCCGCCGGCATATCTTCTGACAGGCGCCTTCGCGCCTCGACGGCCCCGCCATCTGTATTTGGGCCTTTCATCTGTGGCACGTGGGAGCTCACATCGTACATACTCATATCCTTGTCGGCCGCGGGAAACACCGAGCTCGGCTTCTTCAGCATGCCTTTCAGATCGCCAGTCGTATATGCATCCCTGAGCTTCGCATCTTCGACCAGCTTTCTCCAGAATTGCCCACGCACCAGGCTTTCTGAGTTACCAAGCACCCACAAGCTCGACTTTGCTCGTGTGAGACCGACATTCATGCGGCGAATATCTTGCAAGAAACCAATTCCGCCTGCGGGCGAAGCACGCACGCAAGAGAAGATAATGATCTCGCTCTCACGACCTTGGAAAGCATCCGTGGTGTTGAACTCGATGATGTCGAAGATATCGTTGCCGTACCTTTGAGAGAAAGTCTCTTTCAGCCTGCGAAGCTGAGACTTATAGGGCGTGATAATGCCGATGCGACCGGCGTAGTCGTACGTCCTGAAGTCTGCCGTCAAGCGATCGTAAAGCATCATTGCAATTTCGATCTCGGCAATGTTGATCAGAGAATGTCCAGCGCTCTTCTGCTGGCCAACAACGTCAAAGAAACGATATGGAGCCAACAGAGCGCTCTTGTGCCATGGCCTCACTCTCAGCCCGGCCATACCTTCACCGTCCTTTAATAGACCGTCGTAGAAGGTTCTGCTTGGGAAGACACTGATATCAGGATGCATACGGTACTGCGTGTCGAGCAGATAGACACCTTCCTCAAAGTTGCGCTGCATGCGTACGAAGAGTGACTGCTCATACTGGAACTTCGCTGCTTCCTTCGAGAACACGGTGGGTGGCAGTTGCTTGGGATCACCGACCATGATGCACTTGACACACCCGTACTTCAGCGGGATGAGGGAGCTCATCTCCACACACTGCGCTGCTTCGTCGATGATCACGGTCTCGAACTCAATGTTGAGTGACTGAAACATATCGTGCCCAGAACCAGAAAGGGTAGCGCAGATGACATGTGCTTCATCCAGGATTGCCTGTTGGGCCCTCTTCTTCGTCAATTCAGCTTCCCGTCCAGCATTCCGCTCATTATCCTTGACGTTGTCGATGCGCACGCCGAGCTCGTTCTTTCTTCTCCGCAGGCTGAACAGGTCTTCGTCCAATTTGGAAAGCTCTTGGCCCTTGACCTCACCGCTCGACTTCTTGTCCTGCAGCTCCCGAAGCTGAGCAGAGACCTTGGAGTGCTCCTTGAACAGTTCCTGGTTCTTCTGACGCATCTGCTCGTCATTGTTGTTGCTTCCTGTGCGCTTTGCGACAAGCTCCTCCATTGTGACATCCTTGACTTGCTGGTTTATGGCCTCGCTTCGACCAATGCGGACGACATTGAGTGGGTAGTGCCTTCCACTCTTGGTCCTCACACCTTCCTTGAGACGCATGACGAGTTCGTCAACGGCCGCATTGGAAGGCGCACAAACCAGCAATTTCTTGCTTGCACCTTCCGCACCAACAACGTTGTTGCCGGCAGCTTTTGGCATTGAAATCTTGGTCGCTCCATGAGAGCTCGCAGCAAGTGTCTGAGTGAGTAGACCACCAACGATGGCTACAATTGTCTTCGTCTTACCAGAACCTGGTGGACCTTGGATCAAGCTGAAGCCCTCGTTCTCCAATGCAGCGTTGATAGCTTCGGCTTGAGCGCGATTGACGTTCCACGTGTCTTGAGCAGCTGCCACCTGCTTCTCCGAGAAGTTGATGCGTCTAGAAGGTGCAGCCCGGATGATCTGATTGCAAAGGTCGTAGTACTGCAGCGCCTGCAATGCACCGTACTCACGCTCTAGCGGAGTAATGCTCTGGACTTTGACACCCCATACTGCAGCTTGCATCGTCAGACTTGGAGCAAGGCTTGTGCCAGGCATGAGCTGATACACGACTTCGATATGAGCCTTCTGCCGTTTCATTTTGCTGATACGAGCAAGACAGTGCGGGGAATCTTTGTCCTCAGTCGGTTTCTGCGCCTTCGAAAGCAAAATCACATCGCCTTCACCCAACTGCCATTCCCGATTCTGAGCATGATCGACAATTGTCGAAATCTCAATAAAATTGTCGACATTGCTTCGGTTCTGCACCTTAATCGGGTACGGCTTGCTGGTATTCTCCTCTCGAGCCCTGATCATACCCTGCCACGCTTCGAGTGTCAAGAGCGGCTCGAAGGTGTCTTGATATGATACAGGATCCAGATACGAGTTCTGAACGCCCTTGAAGATGTGTGTCTGCGAGCCAGGAGGATAGTCGCCTTCATGGAAGAAGTCCCACTTGAGAATGATCTTGTGCAGAGGCTGAAGATCTGGCGCGAGACGAGCGCGCATGTCCTTCAGAGTCCTTGCAGTCCTCTGAATGCGTACCGGGCCCTTCTTAGCCTCTGGCCTGAGACCAGCAGTCTCCAGCTCGGGTCTCTTCTGCTTCTTGGGACCTTGGGGACCGAACAGGTTCTCGTCAAGTTCGTCTTCGCTGTCGCTGCTTTCTTCGTCGGAGGAAAGCATGAGGTTCTGGCCTTTGAGCGTGTGGTCCTTTCCGAGGTCGCCAAGCCCTGCAAGACCACTGCCAGCGCCCAGTTTCATTTTCGCCAATGACTCCGCCTTTGCTCGTTCTTGCGCCTCCTTCTCCTGCTTGCGCTTCAGCAAGAAGTTGCTGCTGTCCGCCTTCTTCTGCGCAACTGTCTTGATCGGTGCAGATGGCTTGCGAGCCTGCATAGCTTTCAGCGCTTCTTGACCTGGTCCCTTGCCTCCCATCAAATCAGCGAATGCCTTGTCAGACATACCCTCCTCACGCCGCCTCTGCCTGTTGGCTTCACCATTAGCAGCCCACGCATCAAAGTCGAGCGTGCCAGGCTTCGAGGGCCTTTGCCCAGCCACGGGCGTGCTGCTGCCGCTACTCGGACCCGACGAAGCCCATTGCTCTAAGGTTGACTGCTTTCTTGTCGCTGCAAAGGCGTTGCCATCAATCTCGACAACGTCGTCTATGCTGGTACCGGTATGCTTCTCGAGTGCTCGTTGTAGCACGGCTTTTTGCTGGCCAGACAGCTTCGTCTTAACTTTTTGCTGCTTGTCAGTGCTCGTGACAACATCCTCAATGAACTTTGCAGCCTTCTCGTCAACCGTGATGCCGACTTCTTGCAAGCGCCCAAGCATTTTAGACGTGAGTGACACGGCTTTGTTGATCAGCCACTCGTCTCTCAAGCGCAGCCATTTCGCGATCGACACAAACGCTTTCGTAGGAAACTTGAGCAGCTTCTTGCCAATCGACCTCTTGCTGCTGCCTTCTTGGTCACCCGCTTGCAGCGTCGAGGCAATGATGCTGTACTGGTCAAAGACGTAATCTGCAAAATCCATGGTCTGTCGGCAGAATTCCTGCATCATGTTCTTGTCGTGACCCAGATTACTCCAAGCTTCAGTCTTGCCAAAGATCATTTCCAGCAGTGTCCACGTTATTTGCCAGAATTGCTCCAGAGACTGCAGTTCCTCTTCCCTCAGCGTCTTTGATCGAAGGAGACCGTCCTCGCTGTCGCACAGACACCCGAACAGATCTGTGCAAAGCTTGAGGAATATAGAACAAGGAGCGAAGACCTCTGCCTTGTAGATGGCCTTCTCTGCTTCCGCGACTGACGTGACCGTGGTGCTGAAGAAGGCTCTCGCAAGATGCATGAGAGTATCTCTTCTGCTATCCTCACCAGTCATGATCTTGAGGACATTCAGTGTCGCCTGATGAATCTGCGCTTCGCCACTGAAAAGCAGAGCAATCAGACCACGTGCACCCTTTTGCTCCATGTAAAGCTCGACTAGCTGATCAGGAAGGAAGCTTTCAAGCCTATCCAGGAACTCGACACTGATGTATCTCGTGATCCTGTTGAAAGCATTATTCCAAGCCTCGCTCTGCTTGCGCGCGAGGTCGACTTGTCGGGGCGTGAATTTCTCAAGTGGTAGGACACCGGCAACTCCAGCTGCGATCGATGTGGGAAGCAGAGCATGGCCAGGCTTGAGCCTGCGCAGGACAAGCTTCCAGGTCTGAAGGCTAGTGACGCCAATCTCATAGTCCAGTGCCTTTGTCTTGACCAGAATCTCGCGACCATGCTGCAATGCTTGAACGTCAAGAGCCAGCAGCGCCTCAACCAGATCCAGACAGTGCTGGTCCGTATTGTCGATTCGATCTTCAGTCTTATGTTGGATATCGTCAAGCTCCTGCATGATATGTTGTATGTGGTCCTGTGCGATCAACTCCAGCATGTGCGTGATGGTAGGCCCACTCTTGAGAGCCTTGACCAGACTTAGAGCTTCTAACGCCGTCTCGATGCCGACCTGCCATGAGACATCTCTGGCATGATCAGAGTACACGGATTTGTTCTGGAATTTGTTCGGGCTGAGCAAATGGTCCAGAATGGTTCGCACTGGCGGCAACAGGTTTGCAGGCTTGATAGACCGCAAGAACGGCTTGATCCAGGCAAGCTTGCCGCGGAGATCGGGAGGCTCTGACTGGATCCTCTCAGTAAGCAGATACCTAAGTCTTGGGCTGTTGAGTATAGCCTCGGCGACGGTTGGAGTGTTGATCCCACTCATGGCCTCCCAGAAGTCGTACGCACTAAGCTCGAGCAGCATACAGTAACACGCCACCATATCACCGAAATGGTCTTCGTTGACCTGCCAGTGCTCCATCGCAAGAGTATAAATGTTCGTCTCCATTGGCCGGATGTTGTTGGTGACGAGCTGCTTGTCACACTTACTCAAGATGATGCGAATGGCTTTCCAGAATATAGGCAGGAAGCCTGGCTCAAGCTGAACAACATCAACACGAGCAGCAGCGGATTTAATGTACGGTTTCACGCCGTGGTCGAGTTCCGCTGGCGTCAGGTTGCGCTTAATGCCGGTGAAATTGCGCATGGCCCATGTCCGTCTCTGCTCGTTGCGCGAGAACAGAAACGCAGCAGTGCCAGGCGTATAGCTGGGCAATTTGACCTTCTTCTTCGTTTGCACGAGCCGAAAGGGTTCATCAAAATATCGTTGCAGAACCTCCTCACTTTGCAAGAACGGATGGCAGTTCAGAGCTTCGAACAGAGCATACATACCGACGTCACCGCCGGAAGTGATGCTCCGTTTGTCTGGCGGTATGCTGAGCAGCGTGTCAGTCATGCTCTCCAGGCCAGCGCCGATGCGACTAATATTCATCTTGTCGAACGCCTCCATGAACATGCCAACCTCCTCGCTCTCAAACTGCTCGTCCAATTGGGCGTGAAGCAGTGCCCGAGCACGGTGATATTCGCGCACGCAGACCTCGCACCGCATTAGTTGTTTCTTGAGCCCATCCTTGAGCTTGGCCTGGTAGGGCGCTGCATCCTCGCCATTAAAGGCAATGATTTGGCAAGCGTCCAGAACACGCTGCCGCCGCTCTTCTGCTTCTTGTATCCGCGCATTCCGTCTGTCTCTTGCCTCTGCTGACTCGGATTCAAGTATGTCTAAGCAGTCCTCGTCGTAGTAGTAGCCGGCATCGTCGCCGGATCGCGGGCAGAACCAGTGGATATCATCGTCGAGGCGGTCGAGCTCACTGGCAGTGGTCAGTATCACATATTACAGAATGTAATGAAAGCACAGGACTCACTCAATCTTGTTGGCAACCTCCGCCATGATGGACGCGGACTTGCGTTGGAGCTTCAGACGGTGTGGATGCAGGGATGACCGAGCCTTGAGCGCTTGAAGTGGCTCAAGAAGGCTCGGTCATGAGCGAGATAAGGAAGTCTAACTAAGATGCGGACATTTGCATGCATGTGAAAGCACGAACGCAAGACGAGACAAAGTGAGCGCAAGTTTGCTCTCCTTGAGCCAATGCTAAGTCTGCTCCTGCCAATCTAGTCTCAGAGTCCTGTGATAGTCTCAGATCGTGCTTGAAGCTTGATGAGGCTCAAGAGAGCCAAGGGAAGGCAGTCGTTGTCCGTGGTTGAAAGGGAATGTATCGTATGTAATCGCTGAGGATGCTGCTGCTTCGAGGTAGGCTACGATGGCATCTGTATCAATCGATTAGAACGTGATCTCCTCTGAGCGGACCACCGCCAGGCTTTCAGGTGATAATGCTCTGCAGCATGCACATGCGTGAATGTGAGAGGAAGTGGTGATGCTCTGATCCAAAACGTTGCGGTTGATCCTCGGCTCTTCATTTTCGCGTTTGGTTCGCGTCATCGCGTAATACATATATGACTTTCATTCAATCGCATGAAGCTGTAAGTATTGAGCACACGCAGAGGTATCATTGGTTTCAGAAGAGACTCATGTCTGCTATTTGTATACCTTTACTAGACAGAATAGTCTCTATCTTGTTTTCGGAACCTCTCCTTGCCTCTGTTCACCTTGCCGATCGTGAGAAATGACTGATGGGATACCTGTTGTAGCTTGAACCTCGTGAATGCGAAAGTCACTACGCGGAGCTATACGCCCAGAGCCGCAAGGAAGCTACTACACCGACAATTACACAGAGCAATCGGCCATGGAGGAGTATGGCCTTCCCGCTCCGGAACCACACCCTTACGAGCACCTCCTGTATGTAGAATTGCTGTGAACATTGTACCCTGTGGGATAGTCGATTATATTACTGTACTGTTTCCGCTTGCCCATCGAGCAGCTGATGATATCGATCCTTGGCCTCTTCAACATCCGCGGCGAGATCATGATCCCAAAGCCAATCGAAGCGATGGTCGAGAGTATCAAGCACTCTGTCCATATTATCGCCAAAGCTCGGATGCGTCAGATTATACAGCCGGCCGCACTCCACGCTGGTCTCTATCTGCCGCTGAGCCCGCGGTCTGCGTACCGAGTCATAAGCCTCGAACGCTGCTTTCAAGCGCATGGCCGTTTCATGACTGGATTGGTCTTCACTCTCACTGCTGACCACGAGGGCTAGCAATCGCGACAGGACGATTGCGTCTTCCAGGCATTGGCCAGCGCCGGCGGCCTGATGGGGCAGGCTAGCATGAGCAGAGTCTCCAAGCAGACAGACGAGTCCGTTCCAGTAAGTCGAGGTTTTTGGGTGGTGGAACATACCCCACTGGACAGGTTTCGCCCACTGTCATGTGGTCAGCCTTGTTGAAGCAGAGGGTCATAGCACGTTAGATCACTCACGCGAAGCAGCTTGAGCAATCGCTGGTCGACATTGTGCTTTGCGAAGTCTTCGATCATCTGCTCGCGCCCTACCTCACGAATGACCTTACTCTTGTCTGCCCACGCCTTGCTGTCCTGAACGAATCCAACCAGGTTGATTTCCGCACCACGAGAAATCACATACGTGGACAGATTCACTCCAACGCCAAAGTACATCTGGGCATCGTCCGCCAGATCGCCCACAGCTTCTCGAGCATCATTCATTGCAATGACTGCTCTATAGGCATATTGTCCGCTGCTATAACGACATTAGCGCCATGGTCCGACTTGACGCATTGACAGTGCATTGCTTACTATTGCGGCCGCACTTCATCAGGATGCTCAGCAAGAACATGGCATCTGGTAAAACCCTTCAGACCATCACACCCTATCACTGCGCTGGCGTGAGCCACTTCACCGTCCTCGAACCTTATAGAGACCCGATCATAGCACTGCTGAATAGTCAAGACCCGCTTGTTGAACTTCACAGATGCAGCTGGTATCAAGCTCGTCATGATATCCAGCAAGGTCTTTCGGTGTGCAGCTGTTCGAGTATATGTTTCGGAGCCCCAGCTGCGAGGTACCCAGCCATTCTTGACACCGAAACCTTCTTCCAGCCGAAGGGCGGTCATCATGACATGTTCCTTGCCCGGGGTGAGGTTCCCAGTGCAGACCTGGTCATACTTTTCACGAAAACGCTTGTCGATCATGTCCATCGCGCGCATGGCATTTGGGCCAATACCAACGCCCGCTCCAACAGTAGTATGTTCCGCAGCACTTTCGTAGAGGACGAATGGAACATTTTGGTGATTCAGTGCAACTGCAAGTGCGAGCCCGCCTATCCCAGCCCCTATGATGGCAATCCGAAAATGTCGTTGTCGATCGTGGTCCGGTTGCTCCATAGCCGGCTTGGAAAGCACAGGATCGACCAAGGCAGATGCGCGATCATGCCAAGTGGACCAGAAGTCTTCTGCACAATGGGAGACTAATCGAATACACAAAGTCGATGTCTAAGCTATAATATCTTATCGAGGATGTTCGCACTTCATTCCGTCGTGGTGGCAGCCAAGAAAAGGCGTCCCGTAAGCATCAGCCCCAAACTTCCGTCCACGGAATGTCTCAGCCATGGTTGATGACAAGGATCGGATGACAGCAGCCCATACGACTGTGCAGCCTATATGCTGCAGACCGCCTTTCCTCTGCGAGTCCTTCGTGCCGCTGGTAAACCAGGTTGAACGGCAGCTTCGCCTGGTCTGCGCCCTGGGGCTGGATCCAGACATTGACCGGATGCTGCGGCCAGCACATTGCCTGCTATTGACATACTAAGCGTTCAGCGTCGCTTCAATGTCGGCCCAGTGCCAGTCATGCATGCTGAAAGCGGCTGATACATCGAAACCCGTCTCAATTGTGTCCCACGGCTGCTCAACATTGCCGCCCATGGAATGCGATTCAATGCCCTGGTAGGCTGTGAGACTTGGTCTACAGGGGTCCGCAAGAAGGCATGCGTCCAGTGTCGCAGGGCGGGTGCTTTCTGCGTGTCTTTGGCTCTGGTTAGAACAGAATTTCTGCGCCACGGAATTCAGTTCCGTAAGCAACCTCGCCCACTCGTACAGCGTCTCGGGCGTTCGCGGGTCGCTCTTGTAGTAATCCGCCATGTGCGCGAGCTCTAGCAAGAGTTGCATTTGTTCAGAGCAATTCTCTCTCTGCCTGACGGAGCAAACACTAACGTGAGGGCGGGACAGTCAGCCAAGTCTCCTTGCAGCGTTGCACCTGTCGCCTTTCTTACATGTCTAGGACCAGGGATAGTGCTCTGTCCACATTAGCCTATTGGTGCATCTCGCGAACACATGGCAGACATACCCTGTTATACAGAAGAAGAGGTCGAACCATGTCTTTGAGTTGAATTTGCCATGAGCATGCATCTTGAGCATCAATCGAGCAATGGCCCGACCAGAACCTCTGCAAGCTTCAGACATGGTCAATTCGCCCTGTCGGAGGGTCAATGATAGGTTCATGTAAGGGAACTGAGTACCCTTGCCTCGCTGATTGGGTCACTTGAATGCTGCGATAGTGATGTCGCACGATGCAGCAAGGCCGATCGAGTCAACACTACGGTGTTGTAGTGGTATAGAGTATGTAGTATGATCATTATTCTCAGGTAGTTCGGAGCCGCCACTTCGATCGATTCAAGCTGAAGATGAGGCGGTAGTGATTCCTTCCACTTTTGCAGGTCACGGAGTGCTATTCGAACGAAGGGAAAGTCAGTAGAAGTCACGAACACAATTGTACCCTTCGACATAGAAGGCTTACCACTTGCCGCCGGCGACAAAGGCGTGAACAAGCCTCTCGCTGACGACCGAGCACGGCAGGCGCAGGCCAATAGCAAGATACCCTTAATCCACATGCGCGTGATATCAGGCGGCATATGCCCACTCATGCCGCAAACCCTCTCATCGGGATAGCCCACTCTGACTTGTAAGTCATCAATCGCGCTAGGTCGGTCGTATGAGGAGATCTGAAGCTGCTCAAAGCTAAAGAGAGCCCACCATGCCATCTGACCGTGAGAAGCACACAAGTCAGTCGAAATTGCACGACAGAATCTCATCCACTGTTGTGCTTACTCTGCGGAGCTCTCGTTCTAATGGTGGCTCTTGTGAATTGATTTCCTCGTTGTGAAGACCAATTGCATGGGCGATCCGGATTGCAGCTCCGGTGAGGTTCCAGCACGCGTCTTGGGAGTGATCATGAGAAGATCAGCAATTGTCTCAGACAAGAAATAGCATAGTACCAACCTCGTCTTGCCGTGTTTTGCAGGTGCAGAGCCGCAAGAAGGAGCACTTGCACTGAGCCGAGGCTTGATGTGAACAGTATAGAAGGTAGGAGAGCCTGAACTCCACGCCACCAATTGAGTTGCTGCTGTTGTGTCACTTCTGTGCGTGAATGCCGAGAAGCAAGCATGCACATGCATAGTAGGGTGCAAACCCATACACGATCGTCAAATGACGGGGCTTTCGACCAATCCTCGTACCTCCTGACAACAGCCTGTTCGTTCAAGATTGGCCAGTCCGGTTGCAGAAACTCAAAGTACGTTCGCACCATTTCGTCGAAAATGCGAAAATCCAAGGTCATCTCCACAATCGGGTCTGGTGTCGACGAAGGCGCGTGTGTCGCCACCGGAGAATACCAGCTACGGTCTAGATGCTGCTGGATAGCCTGCACCTCCAATGGATTCGTGATTTCAGAAGCGTTACGCCCGAACAATTTGAAGCCATACGCATTGCAGTCTCCAAGCAGTGATCGAAGCTTCAAGTGGAGGTTGAAAGAACTTCCTGGTCCCGTATATTGCTTCGAGCCCTGCTGATCGGGCACGAGTGCTAATGGCTCTTCGGTGCTTCCTGCATGCTTCTCTGGGACAGAAGCGTCGGCAACCTTCGGCATCGATATGCCAACGGAGCTTCCAACACGTCTGATGTCCTCAAGCGATGACAGGTCAGCTTCGGGCACGAGCCCCTTTACTAATGTCTCCAGCAGCTGAATTCGAGTGCCTACGCTCTCGAAACTGCCGTAGAGGCGCTTTTTGCGGGGCTGATTGGTCGTGCATGGCAGCTCATGGATTCTGCAATATCTGCAAAGGCTCTCGTCCGGTTGGCGATGACATTTCTGCTTGCGCTGCTTACAGACGTCGCTGGGGCAAATGCTTTAGACTTGAAGTGCTTACACGCGGGTATAGGACTTCTCATACCAGCTAGTCTCCGTCCGTTTCCGCTTGTCCAAAGCTACCCTCCGACTGCTCATTGTAGACCTTGCATGAGACTGTCTATGAGGGTGTTGGCTTTCATGCAAAAGGCTTGCTTGGTGAAGACTGCGTAGTAGCACTCCGCAAGATTCGACAAGGATGGGCTTCTATGGGCGGTCATGTCAAGCGTGAAGCAGGGACAAGCAGATAGGCAACTCCTGTCGCTGTGCCTGGGCGTAGAGACCAATTTTGACACTTTGCTGTGTGCACATTGTGAAGGCATTGGACCGTTCGACATGCTAGAATGATGACAATGACAGGTACCCCTCGCACCTAAGGTTCACGTTCGGCGTCTCATATCCCTACGAGCTCTGGCCAATAGTCTTGGCATGGAGATAGAATAAGCAGCAGTGCCCTGTCTATTTGCCAATAGCGTGTTCCTCACTCGATGCGTCCAACCTTTTGACAACAGCGTCATGACCAGCGCTGCCAAGCAACAATCTCATCGACATGCCGCTCACCGGATGTATCAGTCCATGTTGCTCAGGCAGCACCTCAGCAACTAGCACGCCGATGATCTACGGCGCCTCCGACTGTGTTGATAGCTGCTGCAGAAATGTCGGTACGAAAACCAGGGTACTCTTGTGCTCGAGGTACTGAGGCACAAACGGGGCCTCGCTCAGATCCGCCAGGCGGGTCGACGTACAATATGTTATCATCTCCGTACGTTAGCTCTAACAGCGGGCAAGGTGTCCCCTACAATCCAGCTCCGATTACATTCTAGCCAATGGGCTTCCTGCTCACTACGGCTTATGCTCTATCTGGACGAGAATTGAGTTGAAGACATGGTCTAGCAGCGTATACGAACCCTGCGGAAAGACACACCTTGCCAGAAATGGACCATGATTTCCAGATGCTTTGACAAATGTGTTCCTAGCAAGCATCAGCCTGCACAATAGCAGAGACGAAGGAGCCCAGGTTGTCGGGATAGACTTCCCCACATCACCTCCTCCCGTGTCATCTTTAGGGAGACAGGTCTTGACCTCGCCTTTTCCTTTGGAATACACTGGATTTGATAGGGACTTGCGTGCAATCTTCAGGCCTTCTACCAGCACCCCCCCCTATATGGATGGCTCAGCAAGTCTGTATCAATGATCGACACTAAATTTGCATCAATTAACTGCAACTCCACCGTGCCGGTGCTTCCGGGATTCCATCACCCACCAGGCAGCTCCAGTTGGATCGCTAGGCCTATGCCTATGCGATCCTTATCTTAGTCTCCCTCAACTAGCACTTCACGAGATCTCCACGCTAGTTTCTGTAAAAGCCGACGAAAACTTCGAGACAGATTCACACGGCAATCGCAGTATCTATACAGTGCCTCAGAACAAAAAGAGCATACCAGATGTACGACTCTGTTAGCGATCGGAGTGAGGACCATGGATGACGGAATCTAGGAACGCTGCTCAAAAATCATCGGACTCTCTGTAGAAACTTACGGGCTCTGTCTTACGTCCTAAACAATCGGCAGTAGCCTAACAAGCATAAATCTGACCACTGGACAGGCCATGGGCGCCTGGGTAGGTCGTTTTCATCCATACTACTCCAGCGACGAGTCGATTTGCTAGTAATCGAAATGCGTCCGTCAACACCAATCGACTCACGCTGCATCAGCGCAGACGACCCAAGCAATTGAGCCCCGTCACTTGGATAGTGGGATGCTCTGCGGAGTCATCGCCAAGTGTCCCTCGACCATATATCATTTGGTCCGACTGCCTGATCGACGAATAACAACACTGCCTCGCTCGCACACAGGTTATGTGGTGACAACAGCTTCTTTGGCAAGTCAATCGTGCAAATATCCTTGCAAGCCAGAATGCTAGGGATTTCGAAACTGTCCAGCACACTCACCCGCGTCTGTCGAATGTGCCGTATGGCTTAGGCAGGAGCTATCGCCTGAGATGTCCAACATCATTGGGAGGAGGCTGACAGGTAACAAGCGAGGTGAGAGGACTTGACAAAGAAGCATCATTATTATCACACTGATCACCTGCTGGAAGCTGGAAGCGCCCGCCTCTCGGACATGCGGATGATTGTCCGCGGACCCACTTTTACCCCATGCGTTCCTGCCTTTGACCGACACGCGACTCCTAAGCTATGTACATCTAGACCTTCAGACATATCAGACCATGCCCGTCCTGCACAACATCGCTCATGAGCCTTCGCACACTTTTGCTCCCTAACAACAACGTGATCCTGCCACCACCACCACCACCACCAAACCAACGACAACATGGCAACCGACCAATCCCGCTTCCTAACCCTACCAACCGAACTCCGCCTCCACATCTACGACCTCATCTTCTCCAGCGCCGCAGCGAGCCCAAGCATCGTCAACGTGCGACCTCGCAAGAAACCCGAAAACCAAAACCAGCCCTCCCCCCCAGAACCAGAACCAAACACCTCCAAATCCCTCCTCCAAATCTGCCGCCTCATCCGCAAAGAAGCCCTCCCACTCTACTACTACACCACCGCAAGCCTCCCTCCCTCCCCTTTCCCTTCCCCAAACGCACAAAGGCAACAGCAACCCTAACCCCGGAAACCCCACCCGCACCACAGGAATTCTCCCTCTCCGACTCCTTCTCCTTCAACGAACTCCATCTCCGCTCCTGGCTCGACGCCATCGGCCCAGACGCCATCGCCGACCTCCGCCGCCTGACGCTCCGCTGTACCAGCCGCTGCACCCTGTACGGCCTGCAACACCCCGAACTCGACACCTGCGTGCGCGAAGCCCGCATAGATTTCGACCTCGCGCCTGCCAGCGCTGGCGCAAGAAGCATGCGGGAGATGGAGAGGCCAGCGGCGCCGGCGTTTTGCTCGAATAGGGCGCCGTGAGTACTCCCAATGGAACCTCTCGTAGTTAAATTTTGATATCTTACTCACTATAATGTGTAGATCCTGCATGGTCCTCACGACCCGCGCCTTCCTGACCGCCAGCAGCCTCATCGGCACAGATCCCGAATCTGGCCAAGCGATCGTGACGCCTGATGCCATTGTCGAGATCTGGAGAGCGCTGAAGCGACCATATGATGATGTACGCACGCACCCCTTTCACAACCTCCTTTATCTCCCCCTCCTAGAAATAGCTTCCAACTGACTAATTCCCTCTCAACATCACAGGACGACGGCGGGCCATAGATACACACTTGCTGGAATGCACATGGCAACTCTTCTTCACTTTGGCGCATTTGGTGCAACCCTTTTTGCAAGCTTCGGGTCTGCTGTCGGGCGGGCGAATTCGCGGCCTACAGCTCGGTGCATTTGCTCGCGATTGCCTGCGTGGTACTGTGTTTCCATTGCTGCATGTATGCCGAGATCTGGAAGGAGCCGTGGACGTACAGAGCTTTTCGTCGAATCTTTGGGGTTCCAAGGGGGAGGCCGAGTCGGCCTGGAGGGCTAGGATATTAAGCGCAATTGTAGGGAGAATGTTTCCTTTGCTGTGCTGGCCAGACACATTGGGCGAGGAGATGAATTGATTTCCAAGGATGGCATTGTGGCGCCAAGATGGGAAGGAGCAGACGCACACAGAGCGGTGTGCATCGATTGCGATGAACAAAGTGCCAAGCAACATCATAATGCGCAAAAACGCACCTAAGCCGCAATTGCAAATACTCGGCAATGAAGCAAGTCCACAGCACCAGCACAACCCACCTCTACCTCCCCGCCATCAGAATGCCCCTAACCCTTCTCCTCTCCTCCACCCCCAACCTCCACACCACTCCACTCACTCTCGCCCCCTCCTCTCCCTCAATAACCTCCCACTCATCCCCCTCCATCCCCACAATCATCGTCATCTGCAGCACCTTGGCAAAAACATTCCGCAGCCCATACTCCCCACCCCTCACCGCCGCCGCGACGACGCCCGCGAAATCCCGCTCTAATTTCACGGCCCCGAGTTCACTCACCCGCCCGTCGTAGGACCAAAGTCGTTTTTGCAGGCGCTCGGAGAGGAAGGAGCAGGAGGCGAGGAGGAGTTTGGTGTAGTTGGTGGGCGTGAGGAGGCGTTTGATAGGCAGCATGAAGGCTTGCCAGCCGCGCTCGAAACGCGAGGCTACGACTCCGTCTGTGGAGGCGGTAGTGTCGTCGGCGTCGGCAGAGGCTTCGTCGTCGGAGGTGAGGCTGTAGTCGACGTCTCTGAAGGCTTCGACGAGGACGGGTTGTAGACGCGGGCGAATGACGCGACGGAGTAGGACGTCCACGGCGTCGTCGAGAAGCTCGGAGGTCTTGCTTTCGAAACCGTGCTGGACGGAGTTTAGAGCTTTCGTTACGAAGACGGAGTCGTGGCCGAAGGGGAAGGTGTCTGTGAGGCTGTTCTTTTGAGGTCCGAGACAGGATGAGACGATGCGTTTGGCGTAGTCGGTCGCGATGTCGAGATTGTTCATTAGCAGCATGAATTGGATTATCGTGCTTTCCGGAGGCAGGGCGCCTTGGATCGCGGCTTTAGGGAAGGCCTCGTTTTGCATTTTCCGCTGCGTGATGCCGAAGAAGTCGGAGGCGAGGACGCGGCCGACGGCGGGGATGATGGAGGCGGCGGTCGCGCGTTGGGAGGTCGAGAGCGTGCGTTGCATGACTTGCTGGGCGTTGTACATGACGTCGTCGACGGCGCTGGTGATGAAGGGTGGGGTGGCGCCGAGGGGTTTGTTGGGGTTGAGGGAGAGGTCCGGGGGTGCTTCGTCGAGTTGGAAGGCTTTTTCGACGGCGCGACGGAAGAAGAAAGTGGCGAGGAGGTTGAAGGGTTCGATGAGGTGGTCGGAGATCTTTTTGTGGAGGGTGCTGTTGGTGAGGAAGGAGGGGATGGTGAGGCCGTGGTCGATGGTGGAGGATTCGGGTTCGGAGGCTTTGCTGGAGATGAAGCGGGTGTAGAGGGACCATCTGCTGAGCATGATGGCGCTTTCGGAGAGGAGGGCGTCGACGTCTTTGGTGTCGACGGTGTCGTCTTCACTTGGGCGGCCCGAAGCCGGGGCCGGTGAGCCTCTGCCTGAGGTCGGTCCGGCAGGCTTTTGAGATAGTAGACCTTGTGCTAGAAAGTTGAAGGGGTAGCTCTTGACGTCGGTGAGCTTGCGGCTGACTCTCCTCTCCTCTGACCATGTATCCAAGATGATGCCACCCTGTACGTCGGCTTCGACCTGAATGCGCTGAATGACTTTGACCATGCTACCAGCTCCGTAGTGCCGTTCTACCAGAGGCTCATGGCCATCGACGATCTCGGCGATGTGTTCGAAGAGCTTGGTGAGAGCGTTGGCGTAGAACATGCCTTCACGCTGTTGTGCCGTGTTCATGTTAGCTCGTGCCCGCGCAGCAATGCCTGAGCAGACATATCGCCCGTATGCATCCAGACCAATATCAGACCGGTTAATCAGAGGGAACAGCTTGAAGAAGCGTGCGATGCTAGAACCGTCTCCTGCCTTTGCTGCTTTATCGAATTCGCGCAAGAATAACCCGCACAAGCTCTCCGCTGCCGCATTAAGGGTTTGTCTAGGTGGGTCAGGTACTTCAGCGGTAGGGACGATCTCTTCTGCGAATGCGCCATCGATCACACTGTCCGGGATCTGACTGGCTCGGTGCAGATAGCTGGCTGCCGTCTCCCAATCTTGCGGGGCTCCCATAGACCCGGTGACACCCAACACGCAAGCCTTGAGCTCCGCCACTTGCTCCACCACCTCCAGCGTAGCTTTGACATTGGCCTGCTCATGGTCCAGCTTCTTCACCGCACCTGAGATCGTATGGGCGGTGGAGGCGGCATTGGAAAGCATGCCATTGCTGATCGCTCGTGTGGCCACGACCTGTGATCCCAGCTGTGCTCTTGCCAAATCCAACCTTCCCAACTGCCTGGTCAAGTCCTTCTGTGTGGCCAGCAAATTATCCAGACGGGCCGTCACCGCCGCCTCCCTCTCGCCAAGCTCGGTGAGGGCAGCGCGGATCTCCTGCACCGAAGTCGCGCTGTAGACGTCTTTCGGTGTTGTCTCATGATCACCGTTGGTCCCATTGGTCTTTACTGACATGTTTGGGCAGCATCGTCAGGCGTCTTGAGTTTTGGGAACAGCTGTCACAGAGGCGCGCTTCAAGTTCAGTGTGCGGAATGGCAGCGCGTGTCGTTGGCGGGGAGAAGGTTAGCCTGCCTGAACCTGAGACACTAGCACCATCTTGCGCCATGTGCAATGCGCGCCACCACCGGGAAGGAGGATCCAGCCGTTTGGTCTTGGGGCCTGCCCAAGGTTTGTTACGGATCAGCATGAGGATCAGGGTGCATCATCATTGTTTACTGTTCGTCGCATGGAAGTATGCAGTACAACAACAACGGATTGAATGCTTTCCGATGATTGACTGCGTGCGGAGGTGTGTGTGTAGCCAGCTTCAGTGGTGGCCATCCTGGTACGAGAGATCATCGACGCGCCACGCTGGGGCTCAGCCACAAGTCCGCGAGTCGAAGGGCAGGTGGGTGCAGGGTAGAAGCGCGAGACAGGGCAACGCTGTGTACATAGATAGCTGTGTGTTTGTGAGACGATAAACACTCGTGCTACCGCAATAGCCCAAGACACACTGACACTCGCTGCACTGTTTTGTCTCTCGTTGGTCGCATCGCTGAGACCACTACCACCACCATATTCATCTAAAAAAAAACCATCGACTGCGACGACGACGTTAGAGCAGATCTAGGAAGCTGCGCCCGTGAAGCCTGATCTCTGACATCGAGTGAGCGTGCATCCATCTTACAGCGCACAGGGAAGCGCATCAGGCTGTCTGTCTGTCTGTCTTTCTGTCTGACGCAAGCTACGTGCCTTGACTGTGCATTGGCCCAAGCACAGTGCAGACGCCTCATAGACACTGGGAAACAAGGCAACGACATACACCCGACAGCCACAATCGAAGCATCTCCTACACACATGTTGCGACAGCAGAGCCACCGATAACCGCTCCACCCGACCGCCTGCACCCACTCGGAGTTGCCAGGTGCGTCTGCAAACATGGACATCAACGCCCGAGATGTCCTCTACCACGCTGCAGCGCTGGCAGTGCGAGCGACAGAAACAGCAACTTCGACGGCCTCCTCGACCAGCTCGTCAAGTACCGCGACATCGTCCTCTACCGCCGACTCGGCCACTCGACCACCCGTCTATAAGATCGTCGGCATCTGTCTCGCCGTCTGCTCAGGCTTATTCATCGGCGTTTCGTTTGTCCTGAAGAAAGTGGGATTGCTGAAGGCAAACGTCAAGTACAATGAAGAGGCAGGAGAAGGCTATGGGTACCTGAAGAATGCATACTGGTGGACCGGCATGACCCTCATGATCCTGGGCGAGATATGCAATTTCGTCGCCTACGCATTCACCGATGCCATCCTGGTCACTCCTCTCGGAGCGCTGTCAGTCGTGATAACCACAATCCTGTCCGCCATCTTCTTGAAGGAGCGGCTGAGTTTCGTTGGGAAAGTGGGCTGCTTCATGTGCATTGTGGGTTCGGTCATCATCCCGTTGAATGCGCCCGAGCAGAGTGCTGTGGCGGATATCCAGGAGATGCAGCATTACGTGATCCAGCCTGGGTTTCTCAGCTACGCAGGAGTCGTTCTCGTGGGATGCGCCTTCACGGGTTGGTGGGTTGCGCCGCGATATGGCAAGAAGAGTATGCTGGTCTATCTCAGCATTTGCAGTCTGATTGGAGGTCTCTCGGTCGTCTGCACGCAAGGTCTGGGCTCGGCCATCTTGGCTCAGATCAACGGTGAAGCGCAGTTTAACAAATGGTTCATGTATGTGCTGCTAGTGTTCGTGATAGCGACACTGTTGACCGAGATTATCTATCTGAACGCAAGTCCGCCATTTGTCCGACAGCTAAACAGTCAGCTAACGTCTTGACAGAAAGCCCTCAATCTGTTCAACGCCGCTCTGGTGACGCCGACCTACTACGTCTACTTCACCACTTCCACGATTGTGACGTCAGCTGTACTGTTCCAAGGTTTCCACGGCACGGTCACGCAGATTGTCGATGTGGTCCTTGGTTTTCTCGTCATCTGTTCTGGAGTCGTGCTTTTGCAGCTCGCCAAGTCATCGAAAGACGTACCGGATACAGCAGTCTTCTCAGGAGACCTCGATCAAGTACGAACCGTGGCTGAGCAGGAGGAACCGGAGTACGAGCCGCGAGCAGACACGATCCGTGGAGGTGCTGGAATTGTAAGGGCGATAAGTAATGTGCGGACGAAGAGGCAGGTCGAGGAAGTCAAGCGCATCCATGAAGAGCACATGCAGCCAATCGGTGAGAACGAGGAAGTTGAGTGGGATGGCTTGCGAAGACGAAAGACAGTTTCCAGTGCTGGCCATTCCGCTACAGGCTCGATCACACGGCGGAAGACTGCGCATCCCCCTCTTGGAATGTCACACTTTCCACACGACGACGACAATATCAGTGAGCCTGACAGCGAAGTTCACCCCGGCTTTTTTGGACGCATTGGCCGGAAGCCTGTACCCAGCAAATCACAGCGAAGTAGACCAGGCACAAGCCCGGTGCCACTTGCGTCTGTCGAACCACTACGTATGAAGACCGCGGATGAAATCGACGACCGGCCACACTCAGCCGCGCACGTCTACGGTCTCCCAGCCGACCTCAAACACCACGACGACCACGAAGGCGAAGACACAGCATACCGAGGCGCAACCGCCGGTCCACACATCCACTTCGCCGGCGACATTCGCGATCGCGCGGAATCTCGAGGCTCCAGCCTCGCTCCACCACGTCCACCACCGCATGTCCAGCCCACGGCGGGAGGAGGAGGCAACAAGCGACAATTCTCCTTCCAAGACTTCATCCACCGACACAAAAACGTCGACCCCCACGCCTCTGACGACAACCGGCCTTCCAGCCGCGGCGCCCTGAGCTTCACAAGCCGCCGAAGCAGCGTCAGCAGACACAACCGGGAATACCCCACCGGCGGCCAGACGACGGAAGAAGAACGACTAGGCCTCGTTTCGGGCGACTCCGGGTCCCGCTCGACGTTACCGCCCTACACGGCGCTGGAGGAGGAGGATGATCACGAGGGGGAGCGGAGGCGGAGTAGCGATGAGTGGCTGGTCACGAGTGGGCAGTCGAGTAGTCCGGAGATGGTTGGCGGGGATCTGGGACGGCAGAGGTCGAGGGATCCGTGGAGTGATTTGGGCGAGGAGGAGGAGGAGGAGTTGTATGGAGAGCCGTTGAGGAGTCCCGTTACGAGGGATGAGGGGAGTGGGAGGGGGAGGCCGGGGAGTGGGAGGTCGGGGCCGGCGTTTGTGTGATGGGGGGAAAGGGGATTGTTAATGGTTGTGATGAAAGCGTTCTGAGCGTCGTGGCGTTTTTGGCATTTTGGCATTGGTGGGATAGATTTTGCAGTGATGTATAGGGAATGGATGCATGTACGACTGGGTTGGAAGCCTGTGACCACTTGTTAGATGGATATGGCACGAACTCATAAGACTCTCACATTCGATTCACCCTCGAAGGAAAGCGATGGCATTGGTAGAATGGCGAAGAGGAAAGAACAATTTTGCCTATCAGTCGTCTCCAAACAACTAGTCAAAACAAGCTTGACTGAGTAATGTACCGGTTGAGTAGTGCCATGTCAAGGGATGATATCACCATCAAGCATGTCAATTAGGCACACTATTCTTTGACTGCTGGCGTGATCGACAACTAGATCAAAATTCCCTCGTGACGAGATTCAAATCGAGACGACTGGACCTTGACTGACTGTCAACATCCTTGCTTCTCAAGGGACTGCAAAAAAGAAGAGTGTGCTCGTCGGAAAAGTAACACTTCCAGCAAGAATTGGTACATCCATCTCATTGCTACTCGCCCGAACCTCCCAAGGGGCCCACCACTGTCGATTTTCCCACCCCCCCCTTTCAGAATGCAGAAAATCCTACAACGTATACACAAACTCCGGATTCTCCCCATCCGTCAAATCCAAAAACTCCTGATTCTCCAACCTCGTATACCCAGGCCTCGCCCGAATCTCCGCCTTCCGCGCATTCTGCACCCGACACCAGCAATAAATAAACGCCATAATCCCCAGACACACGCACCAGCAAACGAGTATCGTGACCTCAGCCGGCACATAGCGGGGCGCGTCGCTGGGGCGGAACGTCTGCGGGCCAATGATGTTGCCGACGCAGTACCCGATGAGGTAGAGCGCCGCGACTGTAGTTTTCTTCGTGTAGCCCGCTACGTTCGAACTGAGGAGTGAGAGGAATGCGACGAAGGGACAGGCCGAAGCGCCCGTGAAGTAGTACCCCACGAGGCGACCGGCGTTGTTGTCCAGTGGGAGGCCGACGATGAGCGCGACGCCGATGATGGAGATCAGGAGGCCGAGGGCGGAGACGAGGATGCGGTTGCGGAGGCGGTCGCCGTAGTAGCCGCAGAGGAGGAGGGTGACGACTTCGACGGCGCCGGCGGGCGTGCCGTAGAGCAGGGATTGTTGCGAGGTGTAGCCGAAGGAGGTGATGAGTTGGGAGAAGAAGTTGGAGATGCCGCCGTTGGGGATGTCGGCGATGAGGGCGTAGAGGAAGAAGGACCAGGTGAGGGGGTCGAGGAGCGCTTCGCGCACTTGGTACCATTTGAAGTGTTTGTTGCCGACGCCTGTGACACAAAATTACACACGTTAGTGATTTTGATCTTATGCGTTTCCCGGGTGGACTCGTTGATTGTTTTTCTGGTTGCAACTCACCCTGCTGATTAACCCTGATCCGTTCCAACGCCAACACCCGATCCCCTTTACTAAGCCACCTCGCATTCAACTGATTATCAGGCACCACCCACAAAAACACCACCCCACACCCCACCGTCAACAACCCCGTGACCAAAAACACTATCTTCCACCCCTCCATCCCATGATAGCCCACCCCGTCCGTCCCCCTCGAAATCCCATACGCCACCAACCCCCCGAAAATCTGCGCCCAGCCGTTGAACGAAAACCAGATCCCCGTGCGCGTGCCTTGTTCCTTGGTCGTGTACCATTGCGAAGTTATGAGCGCGAAGCCAGGGGTGACGGCCGCTTCGCAGACGCCGAGCATGAAGCGGATGGCCACGGCGCCGGCGAAGTTGGTGACGGCCGCGAAGCAGGAGAGCACGAGGCCCCAGGCGATGATGCAGGAGGCGCTGTATTTGCCGATTGGGAGGCGTTGGAGGAGGCGGTTGGTGGGGTATTCCCAGGCGAGGTAGCCGAAGTCTTAGACATATGTTAGTTCTGGTTGTGTGTAGTTGGGAATTTCTGTTTGTTTGTTTTTGTACGTACAGAACATAGAGCCAAGCCATTGATAGTCATTCCCGACCAGGTTGATATCCGTCTTGATGCCCATGACACTTGCGTAGCTGATGGTCGTTTTGTCGAGATAATTCAGGCCATAGACGACACACATAATCGGGATCAAATGCCAGTCTATGCGCCGCAAGATCCTCTTGTTCGTTGCTTCATCTAACTCAATAACCTGGCCTTCATGCCCAGCAAAAGCTTTCAGCGCCGCATCCGCATCATGAGAGTGCTTCAAGACATTCTCAGGAACACTCCCAGATCGAATCGCATCTGCCAGCGGAGCAGGGAATTGCTTCTCGACTTCCGGGTCAAGCTCGACTCCAGGATTCTGTTTCTCTTCCATTTTTTGCTCGCCCTTCAGACTGGCTGTGTAGACGGATTGGGCAGGGTTGCCAAGTAAGACAGCGAGAAAAAACTAGACTCATGAAATCGAAGAGAAGTGTCAATGGAGTTCTTTCGTCTTACCCTCAGGTACGTACTTGCCTATCGCATCGTCGACGGCCAACTCATGCGCGCCGAGACGGATCAGGCAATTCGATCATGATCGGCGCTCAAGCAAATGCGACCTTGGACTATGAGCCAGTATACTTGCGACTGCGACGGCGGCAGGCTACGCGACAATTGCGGACGCGTGCAGTCGGCGCTGCTACTGTTGCGTGGCGAATGCATGATAGGCAGAGTTGATAGCTTGAAGGGGAAGGTCGTTATCGGAGGAGTGATCTGCAGCTTGGAGGTTGATAGTCGTAGCTCCCGCGATTGCCCGGCGTCGCGTGGAAATTGACTGGATTTACGTAAGGTCTGAAGGTAGATATAGCTCTAATTATTGAGCACATGAGCTCTTCGTGTTGTGAAGAGATACCAAAGATGTCTGGTGGTCATTCACGTCAAGCCAGCTGGCTGAGCAGAAGGCAAGACTAGAAGGTCACGTCCTGGATGTCTCGGATAGTCGGTCGTGCGAATCAGTTCGTCTTGGATAATATATAGAGGAATGCCACTAAAATCTGACGATTTCCTCTTCTATATCGCCAGCCGCCTTCAGGCTTCAACATGCCGCCGCCCAAAAACCCGAATCCTCTTCACGCCTCCATCCGGAATGATCACCAACTTCACAAAGCCATGAGCCCTCCCATCCACATCCTTCAACACCTCACTCCCATACTCATGCTCCTTATCCGGTCCCGTCTTCTGCGGCGGCAGCACCTCCACCCACACCTTATCCTCATGCTCCGGCGCCTTTTCCGCCGCAGGCGCCGCAAACACCTGCACCTTCTGCGGGAAGTTCCCACGAAAATGCGCAGTATCCACAGCAAGCTTATCAATATACCCAGGCGCCCCGAGGCGGATGATCGTCCAGTCGATGTGCTCGCCTCGTGAGCGCTTGGTTTCCCACCCATCGCCCATGTCCACACCGCGGCCTGGGAGGAGGAGGTTGTCTTTTGTGCCGAAATGCTGGTCGCTGCAGTTGACGGCTACGCCGCCGTTTACAGTGGCGGCCAGATCCAAGACGGCGTTGACGTCTTGTGGGAAGACCGGGACGGCGTGGCCGTAGAGTCTGAATCGCGCGATGCCTCCATCGGGAAACATCTGCAACCGCACATGCGTGTATGCTTTTTCCGTGACTGCAGGCAGTAGCCACCCATGCCGTTGACTTGGCCCACATGCCTGCTTCTCCAAGATTGTCTCCCAGTCTTTGAACTCGTTGCTTTTAAGCTCATCTTCTAACTGCTTCTCGTCTTTAGCGAAGCACCCCTGCACCGCGATCTCAGGCGCCTCGTTGCCATTGAAGAACGCAGTATCAATCTCCACGCCTCTCACTTTCCCGGACGCCACGCCCAGACGTATCACCACCCAATCGAAGGGCTCAGGGTTGTGTCTTCTCGTCTCCCATCCATCGTACCAAGCTCCTGCATGTGTGAAAACACCGGGCTTGCGTATCGGGGGAGTCGGCGTGGTAAGGTTCTCGGCAGCTGCAAACCATTCGTTGGAGAAGGAGATGATGCGAGAGCCGAGTGCTTTGTTGATGAGGTCTGCAGTGGTGTGGATCAGTACAAGGAGATCCGAGCACTCAATGGTCTGGCATACCAATGCTGTCTGACTTGAATGTGGCATCAATCTCATCTGCTGCGATCTGCTTGACGGCCATGTTTTCCTTCATATAACTTTGATATAGCTCTCGCACTTTGCTCAAGGCTTGCGTCGTTCTGGGGATCTCTATCGGAGCTTGAAGGGGAATCGACATGGGTGAACTTATGACTTTTGTTGTTTGACAGCATGCTTATGATTCTGATTCTGCCCCGCCAACATTTTCCTGGCGGCCGGCTGCGATAGAGATAATGCAGGTACCTACCCCACGTACTTGATGGCATCGAGTAACACCCGTCAAAGCCCGGCGTCGGCAAATGACCGCGATGCTTGGCGGCTAGATGCGCTGCCCTCTGTAGGACAGATAACCTTGCTCCTCATTAGGTACTATCAGTATCGCTGAATCGTGCTCCTTCATAGATATTCTTGGCCCTCCTCTCGCCTCGCTCACCATTGCCGTCTGGATCCAGCTTTGCCAAGAATTCTGCAGGCACAGCAGGAATATACCTCCTCTCCCTCTCCTTGTTGACACCACCAAAGCCCGCTCCGTAGCTGATCAGCATGTCTGTACTGGTCGGGAGATGGAAGGGCAACAGAATTGCTGGGTTGAGTAGATTCGATGTCGGTGCATCGTCCTCATCTGCCTGAAGTTGGTGGGGTGTAGGTGGTAGTGGCCCATTCTTTCGATCCGTCCCGTTTGGAGTCACAGTGCCTTTGCTTTGTGGTGCGCCCGCGGCTGTCGCTGCTGGTGCAGCTCGTGCCCGAATCTTGATTTCCTGAATCATTTTGATTGCCGATTTGCTAAGTACGGGCTCGCCGACCTCGGCACGATAATGCTTGACCGCATGCAGCAGTTGACTCGTAGTCAGTATTGGCATTTGATCAATCGTCTCCTCCATCGCTTGTCTATCCTCGCCAAACCCGGAGAAACACTGTAGCCATTGCAACAGTTGCACGACCGGCGCGAGATGCCTTCTTGCAGCGTCCACGGTGGCTTCTTGGCTTGTGGGCACGCCTCCATTTTTGTCCAACTCAGGCTGGCGATTGTTTGTCCGAGCCCAATCTTCCAACATCGACACGTTCATTCGGATTTGCATCGCTTTTGTTCTGGCAAGGTATCGCTTGTTTGACATGATCCGGTTGAATATCTCTGCACCGAGCCAATAGTACAATTGGCTCAATATCTGCGCTGTAATGACCGGATGCACGTCATACAAATCCAGAACGAACAACGTGCTCGACAATAGACTCGTGATATTGCGGGGACTGATCTGTGCCTTCCTCTTCGGACTTGGCGGCCTGAATCTCTTGTCACCTTGGGGTTCTGGCTGCACCTTGGTCTTCGTTCTCAAGAACTTCCACTCGTTTTGAAATTTGGTGTCCTCGAACCCAGGAATTGTCTCGTGTTCCAGCATTGCGGTCATGATGACCTTGTCCATCCGTCGCTCAGCATCTCTAATGATGAGGATGTAAATCTCCTGGATTAATTCCGTAAGTCTGGCCTGGAAGTCGATCGTCTCGCGTGCGAGTCCAGGGTCTTTGCGAAGATAGTAAATTAGAAGCGTCGCATTCGAGATCCAAAATGCCAGCACAGTCATATCCCACTGGCTTGCTTCAATGACTGCCTCGACCTTCTCTGCGGCGCACAAGAGCCATTCCTGCAGAAGCTCATTATTGGCATGGTAATGTGCGTATCGTGCTCCCAAGAAAATGACATTTGCCGGAGTAGGCTTCTGCGTGGGAGATCTCAACGGCGCCATCTTGGTGATTACGATATCGAGATACTCGTCAATGTCATTCTCCATGAACACGAACATCTGGTCACTCAGACACCGATCCCACACAAAATCTTGGCCTTCATCCAGCTCATCGGCACTTTCGGCTCGATCGTCTAATTCGAGATTGCCCAAATCGACTTCCAGATTGATCGCACTCTCCATCATCATGCGACGTCGCATCTCATTCTCCGCCAACTCCTCCTCAAACCTGTCTTGTGCAAGTCCAGCATTGTAGAAGTCGTCGTTGGCCATACCGGCATTGCCAATACTGTAGCCGCGGTGTTGCAGGAGATCCGAGATGTCACTATTTGGTGGCACGAAGTCCAGAGCAGTCCTTCCACTGCTCGACTTGACGTCTGTGCTCGCTCCGTGGTCTAGAAGAATCTTGGCAATATCTTTATGGCGGTTGGTCATGGCCCACATCAGCGCTGTCCATTGATTGCGATCTTGGTTGTCCACCGTGGCACCCGCGTTCAATAATGCCAGAACTGCATCTTTGTGCCCGAAACAGCTTGCATATACTAGAGGCGGGGTGCCTTCTGCATCCACCGCATCAACGTCGACCAAGTCCGATGCTTGCCCTCTCACAAGTCTCTGTACTCTTTTTGCATCACCATTGCTAGCGGCCATGAAAAGAAAGTCCTGAAGCGCCTGCGCTTTTTGGTCACGCGACATCTGTTCATCCTGCAACACATCGTCTTCTTCGACTTCACCCGCATCTGTCTCCGTACCTCTTCGCGATTGCGATGCAAACATCTGCGCTACCCTGGCCTCGTCGTTCCCGAAGTCTCGACCGAAGGAGTCATCGTCGGGCTCGTGTAGTGCCAAGTTGAAATTGAGCGGCTTTGCGATGGTGGGCGCACTGTATGTTTGCGACTGGCCTGATGTCTGTCAATACAACCACAGTGCTCTTGGTAAGCTTCCCATCCTCACCTTGCCACGCATCGTAATATTCTGCCTCTTCATTGTAGCTCCTGAAGTTCTTCCTGTCGTCCAGCGACGTAGGTAGGTCTGCAGGTAATGCGCGAGGTCTCTCTACCTCCTCTTCATCCTCCCTATGCTCCTCCTGCGGATCTACATGGCCATTGCCGATGTCTTGTTCCTCATCGAAGGCCATAGCAGGCTCCTCTACAATGGCCGATTCGAGCTCGTCTTCACCATATGCCGCATGGTATGGGCGTTCAAGTATTTGTTCTTCGACCCGAGACTAGTGCGACACTGGTCTGTTCGTGGCTCGTGAGAATGCTCGCGCACTGACGCAGCTTACGGTGGGGTGCGACAACAGCTCGTGAGAGGTGTCTGATGGGAGTCTATGTATACAATATCGAAATCGCTCTCTTCCAAAGGGCACTGCAGCTTCCCCCATCGTCACTGCTGCTGCGGACCTAGCCGTTGGCATTTAGGCTTCGTCCCCACCACGATCTCCTCGTGCCACGGACCGGCGACCAGGGTGAAACCGGCCCTGCGGTGCCTGCATGCTTTTCCTTGTGCATACAGTCCTCGCAGTCAGCTCGAGTATTCTTTACAATCATCAGCGTCTTCGTCAACGATCTTGCGAGCAGCCGCGCGAGTGTAGCAAAGCCCGTATGATATTCGAGCAAGCACGCATAGTTTGATAGAGACTGAAACACGAGTCCTGTACCAAACGACTCGCTTCACCATATACGCGCGGGTCCGTCTAAGGGCCGGTCCCAAAGCTTAATTTCTACGCAACGACCACGAGCCAGGATAACGCGTGGGAAGCGGCAAGCGCAATTACGACATCCGGACGACAAGCAAACAGGGCTGTAGCGCTGTCATTCGTGTTCGTCTTGTACGACAAGAAGCACCCATATGGGTCGCGGCATTTTGGGTTGATCGAGGAGGTCTCAAAACTATAGTGGGAATGGTTTGACATACGCCGGCTGGAAGGTGCATGTACATCAGGAAGGTGCGACTGATACGAGGTGACGATGGCAGATATCGTTGGCGACGACGAGTCGAACCGAGACTTGGCTGGATCCGACTCGACGATATCGACGGAGGATGCTGCACACTTCAGGCGGTTTTATCAGCGATTACGAGCCGAGTTACCGGGCTACGAGTGGTTCGACAACCTCGCGCCTTTCCATTCAAGTTATGATAATTGGCATTTCTTTGGACGCAGGAGGTACAAGCGAGCGTCAGACGCTCGAAAGAAGAGCCTGGACCTGAAAGGAGGTAGCTCTAGTGGTGGAAGGGCGCGGTCGGATTATGACGATGAAGAGGAGGAGGCAGAGCGTGAGAATCCGCTGTACGTCGTCACGCGGGTGTCGGCGCATCATTTGAGGCTGGAGCGCGAATTCAAGCTTGCTCAGTCCATCAACAAGAATGCAGACCCGGAAAGCAAGCACTTCGTTCGGCCGATACAATTCGGTCGGTTGCCTGCGAGACAAGCAGGAGATACTCTGCTCAGCTATGCAATTGTAGAGGCGCCAGGTCGCAACTACCTGCGGGAGATAGCTGAGCTTGGACCCAACTTCTACACTGGCGTATCGGAATCACCATGGAGCAAGGTGGATGGCAAGTTGCCACTCTTGACGTTCTTGGATTTCGCAATTGGAGCTATGGAGTGTCTTGAGATTCTCCATCACAGCAGCGAACTTGTTCATGGCGAGCTGCGCGGCGACGCATTCCACTACAACAAAGACACGGGTGCTGTCAAGTTGATCAACTTTGGCTCTGGAGCTAGGAGCTTCGAACATGGCTTGACATCCGCCGGCTGGTCCTCTCTTATGGCCGAAAGAGGAGTCGAGCACAAGCTTCAGTTCATTGCACCCGAACAGACTGGTCGCCTGCCCGCTGAGCCGGACTCTCGAACAGATATCTATAGCATAGGCATTCTATTCTGGACCATGCTGACTGGACAGCCAGCATTCGAAGGAAAGACTCCTTTGGACATCATGCAGAGTGTGCTTTCGCGACGTATACCATTGGTATCAAGAATCCGAGCAGATACACCGGACGCTCTAGCTTTCGTGATACAGAAGATGACCAGCAAGAACATGGACGATAGGTACAACTCCACGACAGGTGTCAAGCATGATCTCATCGAGCTCAGACGAATCCTCACGGACGGTAATCAGGAGGCGCTAATGAACTTCCAAGTGGCAAGTGAGGACGTCTCCAGTCTTTTCATTTTGCCAACCCACCTGGTCGGACGAGAGAAGCAGAGACAGGTCATTCTGGATGTCATCGAAAAGGCTGCTCAGAGATCAGCGAGGCAGGCGCCGGTGACTAGGAAGGGGTTGTATAGTTTGAGCAGTGGGAGCTCAATCATGTCTGGCGATAAGCCAGACGCATCGATTCTTGAAGATCTGATTAGTGAAGATGGCTCGTCAAGGAGCGACAGTCAGAGCCTCCCCCGTCTGAACTCTGTGCCAGAATTAGCCCCATTCGAGCTTCCCAGACGCCAGAGCCCAAAAGACCGCGCCAGTTCTACTGGCACTGTTACTAATGTCGACGATGGCAACAAGCTCGAAACTCAGTCTTCTTACGACAGTCGATCAATCAACAATTACAATCCAAACGATTCGCTTCCGCGTTCCGGCTCCACTCTTGGCATGCAGAGTTCCACGTCTGGCGACTCGGGTTCATTGCTTCGGACCGCGCAGAAGCTCAAGCGTAAAGGTCGAACTGATGTTATCGTTCTCTCGGGTGCTGCGGGTTTCGGAAAATCAGCACTCGTACAGTCAATCGCTCCGCAGGCCAGGAGATATGGCTACTTCACGACTGCGAAATTTGACCAAGTGCGGCGCGCGCCTTTTGAGCCCATTATACGGATCATGAGCTCCTTGTTCCGTCAGATTTTCTCTGAGCAAGATGTCGAGACTCCGTTTCACGAGAACGTAAGAACCTTCGTCAAGCCATTTTGGGCCGTGTTGCATACTTCTCTTGAGCTACCACCGTGGCTCCTCAATTCTTCTGCTGACGGTGGACCATCTGGGCCCGGACCAGGAGGGAAGGCGGCATTGACCAGCCAAGGTGGAATTGCTGCAGGTGGAACGGCGTTACAGTCCCAACACGTGCAAGCGTTAGAGAAGAAGACGTGCAATCTCCAAGCTACACAAGAATGGCTAAGAGCAGGCGGAAGCAACAAGACAAGCCGATTTGTGCACATCTTCCTCGACACCCTGCGGCTTCTCGCGGTGCAGAAATTCATTTGTTTCTGCTTGGACGACATTCATTTTGCAGATCCGGAATCTCTTGACCTCCTTCATCTGATCGTCAAGGCACATATTCCTGTCGTGCTGATACTGGCACACCCTGGCGACCATCACCTACCTCCAATTGCTCGAAAGCTGATCGAGAAGGCTCATAAGGTGGAAGTGACCAGATTTTCTGACGATGAGACTGCGCAGTACGTGTCTGACACGCTGCATCGACCAAGGGATTACGTGGTTCCTTTGGCTGCCATCGTTCAGGAAAAGACGGAAGGCAACCCTTTCTTTGTACGAGAAATGCTAGATACTGGCTACCGGAAGAAGTGCATCTACTATTGCTGGAAGCATGGAGAATGGGAGTACAATACCGAAAAGCTGTTCGAAGAATTTTCCACACCAGACGCCAGCAAGTTCAGCTCGAACGACTTCATCACTCGCCGACTCAAGGATCTGCCGACCGACTCTCAAAGCTTGATAGCTTGGGCAAGCATCATGGGGCACTCATTCTCTTTCCAAATGGTGAAGAGGGTCATGAGCTGCGAGTGCTCTAAGCTAGTACCGCATGAGCTGATACCGCCGACATCGAAAGACCCGGTCTACGGCCTTCAGTCTGCTATCTCCGCTTTTATCGTCATGTGCACCGACGATGAAGACAGGTTCAAGTTCGCTCATGATCGCTATATCACAGCGGCATCCTCACTCTGCGCGGCTTACAATATGGACGCAATGCATTATGTTCTTGCTTCTGCAATGATGAAGCACGAACCGTACGACCCTGTCACGATGAGTAATAAGACTCTTTTCGAGCAGGCGAGACATATTTGCGACGGTATCGAGGCAGTCAAGGTTAGAGCACAGCGGAAACAGCCATTCCGAGAAGTGCTGTACCAAGCTGCTGAGACCGCGCGTGAGACAGGAGCGAGGCAGGCCGGCTTGTTCTACTTCAAGAACTGCTTGGATCTCTTACCAGAAGAACGGTGGAGCGACAGTAGTAGTGGCGATGGTTCTTATGGGGAGACGTTGACACTATTCATCCGCGCTGCCGAGTCGTTCTGGCTCGTGAGCGACTTTGGCGAAGCGACAAAACTTTTGGACGAAGTGAATAAGCATGCGCGCGACCCGTCTGACAAGGCTCCCGCCGCGATCATTGGCAGCCGTATGTATGCCCAAAGAGGCCTGGCAGCCGACAGCACTGCGCTTCTGACGAGCGCCTTGCGGGACCATGGCATCCTCGTTGGCGATGCCGATTACGATGTCTGTGATGCAGAGTTCGAGAGGTTAATGCCAATGATCCAGGCTAAACCGTTTGCGCTTGGCACTGACGAGGACTCGCTGTCACCCACGCAGACCGTGGACCGTACCATCTGGGTGCGTGGATCTCTGCTTGTCGAATTGCTTGCAGCAAGCTTCTGGACGAATCCGACATTGCTGTACGAGGGCACGCTCAAGCTGATGGAGTTGTATCTCGAGTACGGGATATTCCCTCATGTCGGCACTGGCTTCATGCACTTCGGCTCGATATGCGCAGGCAGGTTCAATCTGATCCAACCTGCATTGAATTTTGGCGATATGGGCCTGCAGATCTTCGACATGTTCCGCTCGGAGTACTATCTCATAGGTCGCGGACGATTTCTCTATACTGCTTTCCTCGGACACCTGGCCATGGAGCACAAGGACGCCGTGCGCTTACTGGATCGCGCGTTAGAGTCTGTGAGCAAGGCCGGAGACAAGATATTACTGCTTCTGACCATGGGATTCGTGGCTGCTTTCAGGGTGTTGGTCAGCGAGAATCTTGGTGAGGTGGAAGCGTACATTGATTCCGTCGGCGAAGAGTATCCGGAATGGAAAGATTCCACTCGTGGCGGCCTGGTTTTGACTGTGGTAAGGCAATACTGCAGGGCATTGCAGGGCAAGACCTTTGCATTGACGTCCTCGGATGTGCTCAGCGATGAGGCGTACTCTGCCCATGATTTCGAGAGCAATCTGTCGAAGCGTACTACGAATCCCGAGAGAGGCAGCGCGGTATTCCAGAGTTTCCAATTAGAGGTCTTGGTCAGGTATGGCTACTACAAGGAGGCATTGGCCCTTGCCGATAAGCTGCTTCCCAGCTTCGAGGGTTTATGGAGCCTTTGGACCATTTACCGAAACTACTTCTACATCTCTTTGTGTCTGGTCGCTTCTATCCGCGAGAAACCAGGTCGCACTGATCGCAAGGACATCTTGAAGAGGATCGCATCATATCGCGCGCGCATCGAGATTGGGAGCACTGTCAATGCGGTGAACTACCAAGCATATCTCAGCATCATTGATGCAGAAGTTGCGGACGTCAGCCAGGAATATAATCACGTACTCAACCATTACGAGGCCGCCATCAACCATGCTGTTCTACATGGCTACGTACTGGACGAGGCATTGGCGCTTGAACTGTATGCCGAATGGCTTACACGACGAGGCGCTAGCAGACCAGCACGAGGAGTGGTGTTAGAGGCTATCGCTGCTTACAGACGCATAGGAGCATTTGGGAAAGCTGATCACATATCTGACCGACATGCTTTCCTGTTACACGGGACGCGCTCCCTTGCGACTCAGGATGCCGGTACCCAAACGAGCGAGGCAGGCGTTAATACCGGCTACAGGCTCGAGAAGATGGCATCCATGGTTTCGCATTCCGCGGCACAAACCGCTTCAGACCGTACGCATGAATGGTTAGAGCCACATCTGCAGACCGGACCACAGCTCATTCGTGAGCCACCAAGCTTACTGTCTGGAGGGCTCGCGGCGGTCGGACTTGATATGATCGATCTGGCTAGTATTCTGGAGTCGTCGCAGTTGCTCTCGTCTGAGCTGAATATAGAGAAGCTACTCAACAAGCTGACCGAGATCATCGTTGATTCTACTGGTGCTGAGCATGCTGGGCTATGCATTGAAGCTGATGATGGCGGATGGAACGTTGCAGCAGTCGGCACACCTGATGGCATCATGGAGAATCACAGCGGAGTGCCACTCGATGACGTGCAAGACCCGGTCGCGAAGCAAGTCACAATGTATGTCTTGCGCTTCAGCGAAGGAGTCTTTTTGCGAAACGTGCTCGAGGATGAGCGCTTTGCCAATGTGCCGCAGAAATGGCTCGATGACAATCCCGAGGGCCTGAGCATGATCGCTTTGCCAATCCTGCATGGTGACAACGTTCTGCTCGGGAGTTTGTATTGCCAGGCACCACCCAACACGTTCACGGAGCGCACTGTCACATTGCTGAAGCTGTTGGTAAACCAGATTGCCATTTCGATCGCCAATGCCCTTCTGTTCAAGCAGATTGAGAAGGTCTCTGCACGCAATGCTGGCATGCTTGACATACAGCGACAGGCGCTCGAGCAGGCGAGGCTCTCTGAGAAGAAGGCGAAAGCTGCGGAAGCCAAGGCCATGGAGATGGTTCGATTGAAAGATGAAGCTGCCAAAGCGAAGAGTATGTTCCTTGCCAATGTCAGTCACGAGCTAAGAACACCGCTCAATGGTGTTATCGGCATGTCGGAGATGTTAAAGGCGACTCCATTGAACAAGGAGCAGGAGGAGCATGCAGACTCCATTCGCGTCTGCGCCGACACGCTGCTCAGCGTCATCAATGATATTTTGGACTACTCGAAACTGGAAGCTGGTAAGATGCAGGTCTTCTCAGTACCGTTGAGCTTGACAGAAACGATCAGCGAGGTTGTCAGGGCACTATCATACACCAATCTGGAAAGGAACTTGCGGACGAAGGAAGAGCTTGATCTGGACCCGAACCAGATTGTGATGGGTGACCCGGTGCGGCTCCATCAGATCATGATGAACCTCATGTCCAATGCCTACAAGTTCACGGCCAAGGGCAGTGTCACAGTACGAGCGAAGGCAGACATGCAGGACGAGAACATGATACAGGTGACCGTGTCGGTCACAGACACAGGTATTGGTATCTCGCAAGAACAGCAGAAGAAGCTGTTTGTGCCATTCTCGCAAGCGGACAGCAGCACAGCACGCAGCTACGGAGGTACGGGTCTAGGTCTATCAATTTGCAAAGCCATCATCGAGAACGTCATGAAAGGCAGAATCTGGCTGGAAAGCACACCCGGCGTTGGTACGACGGTATCCTTCACATTGCCATTCAAGAAAGTCAAGGCTTCTGTCAATGGGGAGCAGGCTGGCGCTGGAGCACACGGTCATGGTAGGGAGGCAGATCCAATGGCGATCTTCACTCCGCCGGCGGAAGAAGGGTCGCAGAGGCAGATTGTAAGCCTCGCTGGCATTCCCAGAGATCAGCTGAGAGTCTGCATTGCCGAGGACAACCCGATCAACCAGAAGATTGCTATCAATTTTGTCAAGAAGCTTGGCTTTAATTGCCACGCGTATGGCGATGGTCAACAAGCTGTTAATGCGCTGGACAAGGCGAGCAAGGAAGGGATGCCGTTTCATTTGGTGCTCATGGATGTGCAGATGCCCGTCCTCGATGGGTATAACGCGACGCGGGAGATCAGGAAGCATCCAAATCCGCTCGTGAGGGATGTACTGGTCATTGCCATGACTGCTTCGGCGATTCGCGGCGATCGTGAGAAGTGCTTGGAGGCAGGCATGAACAATTATCTTGCCAAACCTGTGCGCGCGGATACGTTGAAGCAGATGTTGGAGTCATATCTCAACCAGCCTGCCAAAGCTATACCCAACTTGCAGGAGGAGGCGAATAATTTGGTCAACACCGTGGTTTCGGGAGTCGACCAGACTAGTCAGGGAAATGATGGCGTCAATAAGGTCCAGGTCAGCGCTACGAACGATACGGAGGCACAGGCGGCGCAGGAAGAGGTTCATAAGAGGGTGGCCGACGAGAGGGCGAAGCAGAAGTTGAAGTATGACGTCGCTATGAGGCCTACGGAACAGTTGGAGAGAATCGCGAGTAGTGAGGGAAAGCAGAGTAAGCAGTGAGGTGATTGAGGTGTGGTCGAGACATGGTTTGCGGGACGGTTTGCTTGATACCCGTGTATGTTTGGGCATTGCATGGGCGGTAATTTGGTTAGAGAGTGTTCCCGCGAGCAAGCGATGGCGTCCTGGTGTCTCTTTATGGGGAGTGTCTGATAATGTACAGGTATGAATGGATGCAGAGCAACGAGGCAGGTCTGGGAGCATGGTGAGGAGCACGGGTACGGTGTGGTAGAGTTACTCGCTGCTGCAGAGTCGAGAGCATAGATGTGTGTACATATGAGACGATGAATTTCGTAGCCAGATCTCATGGTAATCATATGATGCTATCATGCCAAATGTGTATGTAGTAAGAGTATCTTTTGCCATCATGCCACGCTCCACGGTATCATCTTTGCAATCAAAAAACACGAGAAAGTCACTGTCCAGTCCCTCAATACATCCTGATGCACTTCCCAAACGCCAAAAGCCAAATGGGAATCCAAAGCATGACCAAGCGCACCGTCAAAAAGGAAGTTCATATTTGCTGCCCAAAATCCTCACGACCGTACCTGAGCACTAGGCTGCTGCTGCTGCTGCTGACCCATCGTCCCATTCTTCGGCTCCGGCGGCGGTCCCAACGCAGCAGTCGTGTCCGGCAGGTTTCCTATAGCCTTTACCAGCCACGCCTTCTCATCGTTGAACTGCTCATCATCCGTCCGATCCTCCAAAAACTTCGGCAAGAACTTCAGTAATCGCGCCTTATTCATGACCAAAAACTTCTGCACCTCATAGCTCTTGTTTGGATTCGCAGCGAAGATCTTGAAGACGTGGAAGGCTTCGTACTGCACCATTCGTCGATCGTCTTTCAATTGCCACATGATGAGTTTGAGATTGTCGCCCGAGTCCACGTAGCGAGTCATGACTTCGTAGAATTGCCGGTCGAGGAGGACTTCGCCGAGAAGTTTGATGCTCTGCCGCTTTGTGACGTACGATTCTGATTTTATCAGGATGTTGTTATAGCGCTCGAAGAACATGTCGAAGTTTGTGGAGATGTAGGCTGAGACCAAGGGTTTGTGCTTGGTGAGGATGAGACGAAAGAGGTCGAAGGCGTCGGCGGAGACTTCGAAGCTGCTCTCGTCGATCCAGGTGAAGAATCGCCAGAACACGCCTTGTCCTGAGGATGGCTGAGAGACATCGACGTCGTTGTAGATATCTAGTGTCTTGCCGTTGGGTCGTGGCTCATCGTACAGGATGATCGCGGCCACGGCGTCATGTTTGATCGCTTCCTTCAGTATGCCGCCGCATGGGCTCGCACTTTCTCTTCGCTCATAGCCCTTGCATAAGCTGACAATCAGCTCCGGGTTGTGTTGTAGGATTGCCTGAAGAGCAGCAGGTTCTTGATTGTGATTCGTTGGGTTTCGAAACCGGAAGACGTTGGAGATGATCGTTTGTGTGTCTTTTCGGGCTTCGAAGGGTAATCTGGATATGCTCTCAATCAGAGGCGGCAGGATCTGCTCGCCAAGGATGGCGTTGACGAGGTTGCAGACCTGATCGGGCGTTGCTTCGATCTCGGGAGTGCCTTGAAGCGTGACCTTCATCTGAGAGAGGTTGCGCGAGAGGTCTTCTTCCGTCTAGCATCAACATGTCAGTGAGGATGCGACCGCCGACAACCACTCGTGTATACCTTTGGCAACGGCTTCTCCTCTGTCGCCAATTTCTGCAGAAGCTCTTTCGTCCCCTTGACCAGATCGGTAGCCGATCTCTGTCGGTTTCTTCCAAACAGAAACGCCATGGCGCATACAGCGCTTCAAAGCGCTCGTTGTGTATCACCGCAGCCTGAATACAATCTCTCCGCCGCTCTTATCACGTCCTTCAGTTCCCGTCTTTACAAGATGCCCTCCAAGCACGTTGACAATGGCAGCGCCTCGAATAGGCTTCTCATGCATGTGTACCTAACTAAAAGACACCACCACGACTCAGGGACCACATGCAGCGTTGCGGGGCAACCACTTCCTTCCATGCATGTGAACCTGCTTCTACGTTTGAATCCCACATCATACACTACGGTGGTCAACGCGTGTGATCATCTTAGAGACCCTGCAACACACATTCGTACGGGATCTATCTATGCAGCTTCTGTCATAAGATGGAGTCAGAGGAAGGCCTCTTCAAGCTACCAACAGAACTCCGTATCGAAATCTACGAGTACCTCTTGCGGTTCGCCCATCCCATCAAGCTTCGAACCCTGGTACCAGGTTCGCCACATACCGCGCTCCTTCGTGTCAGTAGGAGATGGTACCATGACGCCCTTCCAGTGCTATACAGCCTGAACCGAGTGGTGGCCACCCGAAACGATTTCTGCAGCCATACCGATGAATCTCTCAAGACACCTCTGTTTGGGATTCACCTTCAACATTTACTGATAACCAACTTTGGGTCTTCAATGGCATGCTACTTCAATGAGAAATGCACTGCTTGCGAGATTGCTGCGCCTGGCCTGCTGGCAGCCATAAAATCCATGCCCCATCTTAAAACTGTGCTGGTTGACTTCACGTCCCAGCAATCCTCATTCCAATCCTTTGCCAGAGCATTACCGGCAGCACAGCCAGACCTCCGCCTTGAGTGCACCGCAGTAGGATCCTATAGACTTATCGGACCTTCAGTCTCGCACCTGTCCTTCAGGTTCCAATTGGTCCCACTCGCACGCGTCTGGCCAACGCTGACTTCGCTGGTCACAGACCCAAGCCCCACGCCAACCGGCGAAGAAGAGACACTAGCTCAGCTGCGGGCAGTCAATCCGTCGATGGTCGACAGGGCGTGGTTGGCAATCTGGTTGCAAAAGCATCGCTCAAACCAACTGCCCGCTGCTGCCCCTACGAAACATTGGGTCGACGATGTAGACCTAGTCGGGCTGAACGAATATGAAAGAAGTGTGGAATTGCATCGTTTCACGGAAGAACTACTGTCGCATCTGAAAGATTGGACACCAGAAGCGAGCAGGGACTTTCTGCGATTCCTCAGGACTGCGCCTGAGCACCAACTAAATTTCAATCATCATGTCTGAGCAGAAGTTGGCGATAGGACTGATCTTTGAGCCCAGTCATGCCTGCTGCCGGCAATAGCGAGTTTCTGCTACAAACGAGAGTCGATTGCGTATATGTTTAATTCTCACATGTCTGCCATCCAGTCCTTTCAGTCGTTGTGCCAACAAGAGCGCACGTACTTGAGCATATCCTGACTATGATGATGAGAGCATCAGTGATCTAGACGAATGAATGAATGAAACGGCTTGTTGGTTGAACAGTAGACCACTTGAAGCAGTCGCTGAGTGATCACGGCTCATTGCCTCACCGGCCCATTCATGACCACCTCAGCCAAGCAAGCGTTTGACCGGCTGATTGACTGACGGAGCTCATGCAATGCAGGACATCAATGCTCCGATAGAGATGAGTCTGGTCTGGGCAACCGTTGCACACCCCCAATTTCAGAAGACCTCAATGTGGCACGAGGGGCAAGCGAAACGGCCATTAATGTGGAATTTGGTACATCTGCAACGGATCGCCTATCTGTGTGACTAGCCAAAAAATGTCATTAGATTTATTCGATCGATGTTGTGCAAAAGTGACAGGCATCATCTCGAGCGCGTACAATTGTCATGCCATGACAAGCGCTCTTCAGGATAGCTGAGGAATTGAAGGGATCCTGGTGGGCGACGCCTTGTATTTCGGTCAGCCTTCATGTGTATACTTGGCCACTCCTGACCCGAGCACTCGTCTCATCGTCGTCATATTGGTGGTTTGGCCAGTAATGATTTCGGTAGTCGTGCTAAGATCTTCCTCTGGATGTTTCGGAAGTCGGTTCCATGTCGGGCTGCTGCCCCATCACCCATGAGGTGTTCTTAGCGATGCTCTTCATGACATCGCGAAGCTTTGATCTGTTTAGAGTTGAGCGTTTCTGTCAGTGCAAGTAGACAGTAATGGAATAGACATGAATGACTCTTGAGATAAAGGTCGCCACAGAGAGGCATATACCAGCCTCTATGTGCAGCTGACATCGCTGATCGAGTCAAGGAACCACTGTTGATGCCAAATTACGACTAGTATGCGCTTGACAGGCTTGCCACGCGATCGTAAACTCCCGCAAAGTCTGTTCCGCGCATCACGGCGGCCATTCACGTCATATTAAAGGCGGACTTGCTTCGGCATAGGGAAACTGGGCGGACGCGTCTGGGATGTAGGCAGAGAACGGTATAGTGGTGGTAGCGTGCGGCATACGTCTCTGAACGCGTAGATCACAACAACGAATAGGTCAGATGCTGTGGCCTGTAGGAATATCTCGTGACACTCTCAGGGTTTGTGAGCGCGTTGCGCTCTGATGTTACGGGTCCGACGCTCTGGGCTGCAGCTGCGCTAGAGAGAAAGTACGCGCCGCCATTGCTCGTCGCTGTAAGGAGTTGGGATTTGGTGTGATTAGGAAAGCTCAATTATGCTGCATTATTGAACCAGACCGTACCAGTAAAGGCCTCACAGCGCGACGGCAGGTGATTTGTCCTTTCATATCAACATCCTGGTTGTGCAAAGAGTGGGCAAGGGACCGGCTGAAAAGGGATCGGCAAAGTTGTAATCATTTCTCGGCGCTGCTCCGAGTTTTAGTGACAGCTTCTAGCGAGCAGCTGGGACCCACGGAGATCGTGCATTGCGCTGGCCTGAGACTGTCTGTCTTGCCTAGCGATTTCGTGTCTAATACGCCCGGTACATGGTCCTCGAGTCTGCTGGTAAGACCTCCGAGCCCGAGCTACGTTGCTAGGCAAATAAATCTTGTCAGGCCTTCCTACACACGCAAAAAAGGGACCACCTACGTCACCAGGCAAGGGTCGCGAGGAAACAGCGGTGCTGCGTGGCTCTCACCTCGAAGCACACAGTAGTCATTGAGTCGCTATTGAAGGTTCAGATGCGTTCAGATCGCCTAGTGAAGAGCGCGCGACAACCGCTGCATGATTGGGAGGCCTGGGCGGGAGAACAGGAGGGACAATCATTCACGCGATGAAGTCTGCCGACAAATCGCAGCAGACACAGGACGAGCCTGAGCAAGATGATCCTACACCAACCGGCGCTCCAGCGGCGTCTCCAACAAGTCAAGCTTCAGAGCAGCGCCTAACGACGCGGCCACATCTCGTCCGTTCGCCTCCTGGGCGCCTGTCTTCCGAATTGCCGCCAGCCAGTCCGCCCACCGGACAACATGACGGCTCGACAGAGCATGACAGTCAGTCAGATGCTGTCCGGGCTGGCGCAGAGATGGGCAAGCCTGCAATCCAGCGACAGACATCAGGTGGTGAGGAGGAGAAGCTGGCAGACTTGAAGAGAGCTGTCAACGCCAAATTGATGGCACAAGCGCGCAAACGGAGCAGCTATGGATCCCAAAAACGTGTGTCGCCAATCGCGGAGGAGAGCGGTGGCGGGCACATGTCGCCTTCTCTGAATGCGGCCTTTGCAAGTCCTGTGGAGCCCGTTACACGCCCTCTATCGACTCTATCAACACAGTCGACACAGTCAATTGTGTCAGCACAATCGACCCAATCGACCGAATCCACAGAGTCAAACCGCACGGTTCGCGCCAGCGTGCCACCGACGCCTGCGGCCGAAAACAAACCTCTGCGAACTCCATCATATCCATTTCCATATGTTCCTGGCACACCCCGCTGGTCCTCGAGCTTCCATCAGCCCTTCACGACTTTATCGCCCACAGCGTCCACGTATCCGAGTGGCGACAAGGACACGCCCGGCAAAGCCAGCAGTGGTGTCGCATCGGAGGGTAGCACTCCTGCCGCCACCGTCCAGGACTTCATGCCCGCTAGTAAGGCTGCCGACGCAGCGGAAGATCCACGATACCCCACCCCCAATCTGTACGATTTGGTGTTATCGCTTAATGCCGAACCCGGCTTAGAGCAGTGGTGGGAAGCTGTCACGAACATCATGCACGAGCACTACAGGGCAGAGCGTGTGACTTTGGTGATGCCGTTGGATCCAACCGACATTGAAAATGTTCCTTGGGCACAGAAGGCCACCTTCTCGATGAACGGCAGGGAGGAGTTTGTACCACACCGTACCGTGCTCGAGCAAACGTCACATGTCAACAGACCCGACATCGCATTCAGAGCGCCCTCCACGGAGGCGCCGCAGGACTTTCAGATGCAGAAACTACATCCTGAGCGCTTACGACCACGTCTCGAATCGCGACATTCGTACGCTGGTCACGTCCGCGATCCGCACTCAATTACGTCGGATTCCGCTGGCAAACCTGGTGCAAGACCTCCTGGCCCGCAACGTACTGTCACCCATGCACCCGGCATGCCAGGTGGTATTGGACCGGGTCGAGCGCCGCCCCATCGTCTTCCGTCCGCAACAAACTTCAGGAATGCATCTCTTACTGACCCCGACTTCAGTAGTATTGCAGGTGGCTTTGACGCCGGGCCATATTCTGAGGTCTTTGACAGCATGCGCGCTCTGGATCACGAAGCGCGACCCCTGATCGAGCCTGGTGGAGTCAACAGGGTACTCGAGCGAGGTCGTGTAGTGACAATCACCAGGGACTACACATCGGACAGCTCGGTGTCTAGTGACAGCCGTGCGTCGAACCGCAATGAAGCTGGGGAGACGCCTGCAACGGAGACCGAGATCAGTTTTGTGAACTACCGCATGTTTGCGTCGTCAGATGCCAACATCTTTCGCCGGGATTACGAGGAGTATGAGCAGTACCCAGCATCGCCCTGGGCTCAGTCGCCGGCACCTTCTCCGGCGATCCAAGGTGACGAAGAGACCAACCCTTTCTTCACGTCCGAAGAACAGCAGGTCGAGGATTCTTTCAATCCCACTACTACCACACCTAAAGACTATCGACAGTACACTCAAGTGGATGCTATCGGCGTAGATCGAGCCAGCACCATCATACACATTCCTTTGGTACATCCGGTACTTTCTCAGCCGATGCAGTCTCTGAGAATGCGGCAGTCAGCAAATCGGCCTGGCCCTCCGCAACGGAGCAATACTCTTGACTTGGAAAGGGGAGCGCCAATCGCAATCTTGTCAATCCTCAGTGAGACGGTGCCATACCCTCCGAACTTCACAAGGTCGCTCAAGCTGCTCGCACCTCATCTTGCAACGTCGCTTGCGATACAGCAGCAATTCTCGACGCAGCATGCACTGACTTTGCGACATCGCCGAACAGCATCTGGACACAATGTCACTGATACGCCCATGACCATCGAACCGGCTTCACTCGACGATATTCTTCATGCTGAGGTCGAGGACACACCTGCATCACTGTCCGGCAGCATGACAAGCCCATCAGACTACTCCGGCAGATCGAAGCATTCACCTCTTGGTACTCCTGGTTGGCCTGAAGGTGGATGGACCTTGAGTCGGTCGGCTGCAGGTACGCCTGGCTACACAGGCTCCGAGATGGTGGATAATTATTTCGAGGCCAAGAAACGTGCTGGAGGGCGCAGTACAAGCAATGCCAGCGCCACCGCGCATGCTACACCAGCAAAGGTTTCAGGCAAGCCGCCTTCATCGTCCGACAGCAAACTCACTTCCAGCAAAGATGATACGAAGACGCCTCGCAGCGAGCAGAAGCTGAAAGCCAGCAAATCCTTGAAGGAAGAACGTTCACCATTGAGAGCATGGCCAGAGGGCGAGCATCGCGCTACTGCTTTGGTTGAATCACCATCAAGACCCAATATGCGACACACGGTGTCGCACTTTGCTGACCAGCACGCCGCGAATGCCGCGCGCAGACACTCTCTGCTTCACTCGTACGGTGCCGATTTCGAGTCATCTTTTGGAGGTCTCCCGAGCAGCCTCGAGCCATCTACTCCGGGCGTTGGAGGTCACGTGAGGAAAGGGTCGCACGCAGAAGATATGCCTCCCCCATCGGAACGCCTGTTGCGCACCATCATCGACAGCGTTCCTGTGCAGATATGGACTGCCCGTCCCGAAATAGGCCAAGTCACTTGGGTCAATTCAAAATTCCTTACGTACCGTGGCTTGGGTGCGCGGGAAGTCCTTGCCGATCCTTGGTCAGCACTCCACCCAGATGACCGCGCCGATTTCATGGCGAGCTGGACCCGATCTCTGCGTACGGCCCAACAATTGCAGCAAAAGGTGCGCCTGAGGCGGTTTGACAAAGAATATCGATGGTTTTATGTCCGCGCTGCGCCTTTGAAAGACAGACGCCAGAAGATCGTGCACTGGATTGGAACCATGATGGACTTCCATGAGCAGCATTTGGCCGAGCTCAACGCTGCCAAGAGTCAGGAGACTGCAGCGTCGGAAGCCAAGTATCGTGCGCTTGCCAACAGCTCGCCGCAGATCGTCTTTGCAGTCAATAAGAATAAGGGCGTCACTTTCTGCAATACACAGTGGCTGCACTACTCGGGTCAGACAGAGGCTCAGGCGCTTGGCTTGGGTTTCATGGACCAGGTGCATGCCGATGATTTGGTCAAGTGTAGGCTGCCAACATTTGACGAGGGATCTGATCTGCCCAAGGGCGTGCCTACATCAGTGCCACCGGATCTTCAGCGCACTGAAACTACCTCCGCGCAATCTTCGAGTGGCTCGTCAGACAGCACGGAACGTGGTGCTGGTAACACAAGCTCAGACTCATCACCTGTCACGCAACAACCGTCGCAGCGGAAGCTTTCGAAGCTCGCTGAAACAGGCATCCTCAAAGTGGCTCGCGACGCCGATGGGCGCCCCTCATACTCTACAGAGGTCAGACTCAAGTCGAAGGATGGCAACTATCGCTGGCATCTAGTACGAGTGTTACTTGCGCAGCCAATGTTGCAGAACGTCAACGAGGAGGAGACCTGGTATGGCACATGTACCGACATAAACGACCACAAGACACTTGAACGTGATCTCAAGGAAACCATGGACGAAAAATCACGATTCTTGAGCAACATGTCTCACGAAATTCGGACTCCTTTGAACGGGATCACTGGGATGGTCAACTTCCTCATTGACAGTAGTCTCACAGCAGAGCAAATGGAACATGTCAATATCATTCGCGCGAGCACCGAGGGCCTTCGCGGCCTGATCAATGACATCCTAGACCTGTCCAAGGCAGAGGCTGGCATGATCCATCTCAGTCACGACTGGCTGTACCCGCGAGCTCTCATCGAGGAAGTCAACGACCTAACGTCTGCTATGGCCATCGATAAAGGGCTGGAACTCAACTACGTCGTCGAGGAAGATGTGCCTCCACAAGTTAAGGGCGACCGCTTCAGAATCCGCCAAGTGCTTTTGAACGTTATAGGAAACGCGATCAAGTTCACTGAGGAAGGCGAGGTCTTTGTGCGCTGTAGCCAGATGGACCACCCCGACGAAGAGCTAGAGGATGACGAGATGTTCATCAAATTCGAGATTATCGACACTGGTCGTGGGTTCACCGAGAAGGAAGCGGAACATTTGTTCAAACGCTTTAGCCAGATTGACGGCAGTAGCACTCGGCAGCATGGCGGAACAGGTCTTGGACTCGTGATTTCACGGCAGCTTGCCCAGCTTCACGGAGGAGACATGAGCGCTAAAGGCACGCCTGGCAAAGGGTCGATCTTCACATTCTTCATCAAAATGAGGCTACCATCAAAGAAAGATCAGCCGCCCGTTCCCCCTCCCACGCCAGGAGCTGGCAACGTGCCAATACTACCAATGTCGTCAAGTCCGGCAATGTTTGGCACGCCTACTCCAATTCTGACGTCGGAAAGAAGTCCTTCAAAGCCGTCGCCGACTAAGAATCTGATGGAACTGACAAGGTCGCCTTCACCATATACGTCGCCCGACATTCGTGGGCCGCCGTCGTCTGGAAGCTCGGCGCCTTCCATCTCGACGAACCGCACGGATAGCCTGCGCTCTGAGCATTCGTCCGCGTCTTCTTTCACGCCTGATCCGGCAGCTGAGGATACCACGCAAATGAAATTGTCCCTGCCGGAAACTCCATCGACTGGCTCAAGCACTTCAGCAGACTCGACTGAGACGGTCAAGCGTTCTGCGACTTCGACGAACATAACACTGACGTCGCCTGGCGGTGGTCTTGCACCGCCGCCAATGTTCTCGATCTTGGTCATCTGTCCGTTGAAGTACAGTCGAGAGGCGACCGTCCAACATATTGACAAGACGCTGCCGAAGAATGTTCCTCACCAGGTCACGGCGCGTGAGCATGTGGACGAGTGCTACAAGATGCTCAGTGGCGAAGATCCGATAGTCTTCTCACACATTGTGCTCTTCCTGCAAGACGTCGATGAGATTCTTTCCCTCATGCGCCAAGTCTTGTCCTCCACTCACCATTCTGGAACGACCATCGTCGTCATCAGCGATCTGGCTCAGCGAAGAAGGATAATGGAGCAGGCACCGGAATACAACTATGACTTGCTCGGTGTTGAGCGAAAGTTGCGCTTCGTCTTTAAACCGCTCAAGCCGTCTAGATTTGCCGTCATCTTCGACCCGCAGAAGGAGCGCGAGATGAGCACAGACAGAAACCAAGACAACGCACAGCAAGTAGCAATTACACAGAAACAAGTGTTTGAGGACTTGAAGAAAAGGTTCAGCGGCAAAGGGATTCGTGTCTTGCTTGTCGAAGATAACAGGGTCAACCAAATGGTGAGTTCCTCCCGGCCTTCCGTCATGTCGTAGAAAGTTGCTAACGTGACCCCAAGGTCGTTCTCAAATTCCTAGCCAAGATTAGTGTCCCTGTAGACACTGCCTTGGATGGTGTGCAGTGCACAGACAAGATGTTCGCACACCCCCATGACTACTACAGCATCATTCTTTGCGATCTGCACATGCCGAACAAGGACGGGTACCAGACCTGCAAGGAAATCCGGAAATGGGAGAAGAAGAACAAGTACCGGCATTTACCCATTATTGCGCTCTCGGCGAACGTGTTGGGCGATGTGTACCAGAAGTGCGTGGAAGCTGGTTTCAACAGCTACTTGACCAAGCCTGTCGAGTTCAAGGAACTTAGTCAGACCTTGATCACCTTTTTGGACCCGGAGGATCCGAACAAACCTCATGAGTTCATGAGTGCGAAGAAAGACATGAGATGAAATAGTGCAGCGCGATAGTACACAAGGCGGGTGGGACGGCGCACGTACAAGCGGTTGGAAGGTGGGCATTTTTTTGGTTTGCATTGGGCATGGGTTTTGATTGGCGCGATGACCGAGGCGACAGACAGCATGAGCGTAGGCGCAGGTTTCACACTCCTTTGATGCTAATTTCAGCGTGCATTTGGTAGGGACGGCTTTAGAGGATGATGCATAGCGAGGGCGTATGACTATGGCACGGTGGTACGGAGTCTTTTTACTTCTTACCTAGTAGTAGTTACCTAAGCAGCATTTAACCTTTTGACATACTATTGCCAAATTACAGCAATAATCAATCTCATGGACACTAGACGCTCGTGCTGGTGACACCATGCTTGTGCACCGCCCAGAATTGGTGTGGACACGGGATCGGGCGCGGAGAAGATCTTGACATTCAGAAGCTATAAGCGCTCTTGATGTGCCGGTGTAGCGGACAGCTCGTCTAGCGTGAGCGCGAGGCCTGTGAAAGTCTCTAATCCCGGATATCCATCACAACCTCGCTAAGGCCATAGCCATGCATCCATTGTCTCGTCTTCCACGTCTTTTTCCATCGTCACTTCACCACCTGCATCTAAGCAGTGTTGGAGGAGAGGATGTCGGAGTCACCGGCGTCAAGGATGGCCATGGTGGAGCATCGGAAGAGCTTACCGCAGGCGGTACCAAGCTCGATCTGTAGTTTGGAAAGTCAGTCATCACGTTCCCTCCACAGCTCGTAAAAACCGAGGCTGCTTCGCAGGGCTCTTTGGAGCAATGCCCTCAGAACTGGTTGAAGAGCTCTTTCTTCGGGCTGATTGCCTTCCAGAGCCACTGCAAGCTCCTTCGCTAGGCAAGTATATGCACGCGGTGCATTTGGATGGGACGGTGTTCGCTTACGTTGTTGCCGGAGAAGTGGTGGACGGGGGTCTTGGCCAACATGCTGTAGTCTGTTCATCTTGTTAGTACATTACCATGGATCTCAGGCATGTTGGGCTGGCGCTTACACTCAAGCTCAGACTTGCGGAGAGGAGGAGTGTTGCCAGCGATGATGATCAACTTGGCCTTGCCGGAGCGCAGAGTCTTGAGAGTGGACTTGTAGCCGAGAGTGACCTTTCCGGACTTGATGGTCAGCGCCAACTTGGCGTTGATGTTGTCCGAGGCCTTGGTGCTCTTCTTTGGTGCCATTGTGACTGATTTGGTGGCTGTGGACGGTCGTTGCGGTCGTTGCAGGGCTGTTCGCTGGTCGTCTGTCGAGCAAAGTTGTGCTGGGGCGATCGAAATTGGAGGTTTGCAGACGGGTGAAATTCGGCAGTGTGGTGCGGCGATAAGCAAAATCTTAAACCCGCGTCTATATAACTCGTCCTCACGCATCTTCACATGATGATGATAGTCTGTCCCTTCACGACCACTTGATCAACCGTGTAGCAGAACGATGCGTCGAGGTCTTGCGCTCGCAATCACCAACGATCGAGGGATTGCGACTCGCTTTCTTGATGGTATATACATGGAGATCAGACACTACAATGCGCACTGGGTACCATTCATCGTACAGTATGGCATTTGAACCGGCCCTGCCTTGATGCCTCTTGCCACAAGCCTCTCTCGCATCTCACTCAATCTTGGACTGGCAGTAATCTGGCTTCTGTTCTGACCAGTCACTGGATCTTTCGCTCCGCTCCACAACACTTCCGCCGCCGCACACGTCCTCGGCCACACCATACCGTCAAGATTGACGGTGTCAGTCTGCTCAGACCAGATGTGCGTCTCGCCGCCTAGAACTAGGTGACTGAGGTTTGTTGGAATCCCGTTCAGCGGATCGTAACTATACATGAGCCGCCAGTTCTTTCGAGGCGAACAGTAATCGGCAAATGGCCAATACGCTGCAGCAGAGTCGGGATAGAAGTCAAGCCACTGCCCCTCTCCACAATCTAAATACCAGCTAATAGTGATAGGTAGAAGGTCAGTAATGTCTCAGACAGAGTGTGCTCTGCTACCCTCAGACTCACTAGTTATAGTTTCCGACGAGAGCTTTGTGGCCTTTCTGTACGGTTTCAAGTACTGCATCATCGCTTTGCCAGGTCTGAACGATCGTGTTGTCGGGCAGACTAGAAGTGATCGTTAGAACTCATGTCTGTCTCACATGAGGGTGTAGGGGTCAGTTTACGCACGAGAGGTTCCAAGTCAACAGCATTTCTTCCCAGACCAGAGGAACCAGGCCTGAATCCTGGATTTGGTGAATGTTGCGGTCCATATACTTCTGCATTAGAGGCTGTAGGACCGAGCTTAGGTTGCTTCGAACCGTATCGTCAAGTAAATAGCTATTAACGTTCACCTCGTCTCCCCCGAGATGGAAGTAGCTTGTGTATGGCTCTAAACGCGGCCAGAGATCATTAAAGAGTTTCTCCAAGAAGTCGTAGACTGCGGTGGAGTTGAGCTTCAGCGTGCCACTTGGCGGCTCAGCAGCATAAGTCGACCATTCCGAGATCTCCCAGGCCGCAATCAGGTCTGGATAAGCATACGCAATCGACGCTGTGTGACCTGGATTATCGATCTCCATCACGACCTCAACGCCGAGCAAGGCACCATACTCCTGCACCGCCTTCACATCTGCCGGTGAGTATTTCTGGAAGCCGATGTAGGCGCCTTTGTCTGCTAGATCGGGCATTGATGGAACTTCAAGCGGCCAGGCTTGCGAATCCGTAATATGCCAGTGGAGGCGGTTCATTTTGTTATACGAAAGCGCATCAATCATGGCGTACAGATCGGAAAGCGGTTTAAACGTCCTGGAAGTATCGATATTCAGGCCTCGCCACGGAAACTTTGGTGCGTCGCTAATGTCTACTGGAGCGTATGGAGTGTAGACGCCATTACCATTTGCCGTCTTATAGAACAGCTGAGTGAAGGTTGTCAAACCATAGAGGAGTCCGATGGACGTTGCGGCTGTGACTGTTACTTCACCATCTTTGGTGACGATTAATGTGTAGCTGTCATCCTGCGTTTCGACCGTGCGTTTATATATGTTCGCCGGATCTGTTTTATTCTGCTGTAAGACTATGGACCTGATGTATATCGAATTGCTGGTGAGGACTGGCTCAAAGTTCGTAAATCTTGGGTGGAATTTCCAGGGTACGAAGTTCCTCTGGAAAAGCGTATCATATGTGCGCTCTATTGCATTGGTGACTATCTTGTTGGCCGACGTCGAATTCACGTTCTGAAGCACGCAGGCATAAGCTGCTGTCTCATGGCGAATGAAGGGCATAGAACTCACATTGCTGGCGCCATTATATGAGATCTTGACGCCTTGGTCTATCCAAAGTACATCGCTGCCATTCGTATAAGAGCTTGGTATAGGCCACAGCGCTGCAGCCGCGCCTGCCCGCACGGCTAGCGACAGCAGCGATCGTGCTCGCATTGAATGCTTTATAACTTATGCTTCAAGAGTTTAGTGATCCAGCTAAGCTTCTCGGCGAGTGGTTGCGAAACACATTCAACTATCAGGCACAAAGTAATAAGCAGGAAAGACATTGAGGTCTCTATGTAATTCTCAGACTAGGTAGGCCGAGAGTCCACAGCCGCCGCTTCCACCCCTGCAAATACCAATGTGTCTGTAGCCGCATAATAAACCGTTAGACGGGCCTTGCACCTTGCAGAGCTGATCCTCCAAAGCACAGTATGGCCGCCGCCACCGTCATCCGTACTCTACAAATACCGGAGCTGCCGCTTGGCGGGACGCAGGCGGCACTGTCTTGGTGTTTCACTGTAGCACATCGGGGCTCGGTTCGATGGTTCAACCCAGGATTTCCTCGCGTTGCAGCGAGTCGCAGCGCTTGGGGGCGTGCAGGGTACGAGAGTTTTTGGGAGGGGTCGTGCATGTCTCTATAAGGTAGATTATCGATCTTGATGGCCTTTTGAGACGGACTTAGCGGCTAGTCCGCAACTTTTCAGCCAAATGCCATAGGACATTACCAAGGATGCCATTGTTAGTCACGAACGTCAGGGATGCCAGGAACGCCAAATACAACATCGGCTACTCGTACGAGCAAGACTGCCGGAAGGGACAGACCAAGGCATGACAGGCACCTGCTGCCTTCCGCGAAGAAGAAAATATCAGCGGCAAGGAATTGTCAACGACGTAGGCGTCAGAAGTGCTTGTGCAACATTGGCTGAAAGTGACATTGCGCCACCCGACCGCAACGAGACCAGGCTGAGACACACGCAAGCCATTGTAGCCAGTCGTCTCAACAGTCAGTCAAGCTGACTTCCAATGACTATCTAATGAGTAGGTGAGTGCCATGTCAACGACTGACATCACCGTCATTCATGTCAACCAGGTAAGAACTTTGGAATGGTCGTGTTGACATGGAGCTCAGAATTGACCGGTGTTGAGGGCCATGTCTCAGTGGATGGATTTGACTTCTGTTAACAGGACTGATTAAAGCCAATCTTGACCTCATTGTATTGCAAGTGCATATCTCGTATGCATGTCCTATACACTATTCGACGCCTGTGGCGGATCATGAACATTACCCATAAACATCGTAGCCTGTACAAGCCCCTCTCGCTATGCAATGAAGAAAGCCAACGCCGTCGCCATGCTCAGAATTACAAAAGTGGCCGTCCAAATTCGCGTCGTCCTCTCTGCCTCCCACGAGCTTGCGCCGGACTGAGCTGCTGCGCTTGGTGCTATCAAGCTTTCGGAGGCCGTACTGAGGACAGCATACCCTGACTTCGTCGACGTGCCCTGGTTATTGTCGTTCGCCTCTGCTGACGTGATCCTCAGCTGCAGCCCGGCCGCCGAGGCCATGTTGCTGACCTCGCAATTGGAAGGCCAAGCTGTTGTCGGCTCACCATCTTCGTCCCAGCCAGTCGAAACACCAATGGGCACGTTGGCAGTAGTCAAGAAGCCTTGCTGGTTGTAGGACAAAACCAGGCTATATCCAGAAGCCGAGCAAAAGGCCGCAGGCGATGCTGCTGGCGACGAAGCCAATGCGGTGGATTGGGATGGAGTCTGGGAAGCAGTCAGTACAAGGTCACAGGCACATAAATGGCAGAAAGGAGACAGGGGTGGTGCTTACTGACAGTAGCTGCACTCTCAGCCTGGGAATAAGTTACGGTTGAAGTGCCGTCTGAGCACCTGGCGGCCCAGACGCAAGTTCCGGAGCCAGACTCTGGCTGTCCGCTGGTGCTCGATGTGATTGCTGGCGCCGCAACGTCGGTGCTGGTTGGTGCATTGCCGTTCACTGAGCCACCAGTGGATTCGATAGATGTCCAGTTGCCGGACTCGTCACCGTAGGTGTACGAGGTGCCAGTAGAGTAATCAGTGACAGCTACTGAAGAGACGTATGCTGTGTACGGCCCGTTACTGTAGTCTGTCTCTCCACCAGCCCAAGCAATGGTTCCGGCTGCGTTCGACGAGTCACCACCGCTCCAGATACCGATCTTTAGCCGACAAGGCGTTTGAGGGTATTGACCATTCGCGTCATCTGCGTTGAGCACACGGACTGTGGTGCCGTCGAGCTGCCACACGATCTGGGTATCCGTCCAGATAATGCTGTATGTATGCCATGTACCAGTTGGGTCTGACACAGCGTGGGCCGCGCCTCTGTTATAGGTAGTCGTCTGCCCTTTGCCAAAGTAGTTGCTCTGTGCTTGGTTGTCCTGATTCCCAACCCATTCCCAGTCAATCTCGTCCAAGTCATCTGACTGCAAGACCAGAGACGTGACAATGCCCTGTCCTGATGCAGCCTTTAACTTGACCGTATAGGTGCCGAACATAATGTACCAGTCTGAGATGATTGTTGGCGCTTGCCCAGATTCTGATATCGTAAGCACGGCGCCATTAGAGCCGTACGTGATGCCGCTCGAAGCCGTGAATTCGCTCGAGGCTGATGTGAAGGACACGTCTATCGACTTGCCGAGTGCTGTGTCTGCTGGGCAGGAGCCTTCTGTCGGATTGCAAGAAGTAGTCGTTTGTTGTAGGGAAGGCGTTGCGAAAAGCAGGGTGGATAAGGTAGCAATCGTCGCCAAGCGTAGAGGCGAGCTCATTGCCAGAATGTTCTTGAGAGATAGCATGCTGGACTGAGCACAAGATATTGTTTGCTTTGCGGGTTCTTCTGTCAGCAGGTATGGTCCGGTGCGGGAGTTACAATGGAAAGATGCTTTTGCTTGTGCGAGGAAATGCAGCAGTAAAGTGTACTTAGTCTTACAGACTGGCTAGACAGTCCAGCCACCTCATCTGTCGGTGACGATGCGTAGCAAAAATAGTCCATTGCTACGTGTCGACGCGCGAAGAAGCAGGCGAGGCTGGTAAGCTGATCGAGAGGTTGGAGATCGACAAAGCTACTGCGGCGCACGGACCATATATCAAGCTTTCTCGCAAATCATGAGTCGAATGCTGCAATTCCTGGCAAAACCACCAAAACAATCAGAAGCACATAGATAGAAAGATGTCCCTCACAAACGCCTCGCCAGAAGAAGCTGCACGAGCTGCAAAGATCTCGTCTCGAACGTTGGCAACTCTGCCAACCAGCGCGAGGAACGAAGCGCTTCACGCCATACACGATGCGCTCTCCAATGCACGAGACGACATCCTGGCTGCCAATGCTAAGGATATGGAGTTGGCGAAAACGTCGTCTGCCAATGGCGAGTTAAGCCCAAGCATCATGAAGCGCCTGGATCTGTCACGAAAAGGCAAATTCGACGACATGTTGCAAGGCATCAAGGACGTGCGAGGGCTTGACGATCCAGGTAGGAGGCTCCTTTGAAGCTGACCTTTGCCCCTAACACATTGTGTCCGTTCTGGTAGCCTACTGAACCTCCTGCTGACTCCAACAGTCGGCAGGGTGGACTTACGGACTGAAATGGATGATGGCTTGATCCTCCAACGACAAACATGCCCTATTGGAGTTCTACTAATCATCTTCGAGGCTCGTCCGGAAGTCATTGCTAACATTGCTTCGCTCGCAATCAAATCTGCCAATGCTGCCATCTTGAAAGGTGGCAAGGAATCGACAGAATCTTTCAAGGCGATATCAAGTGTTATTTCAAAGGCACTAGAACAGACAAAAGTGCCAAATGACTCGATACAGCTTGTTACCACAAGAGATGCTGTCGACCCGCTGCTCGAGCTCAGCCAGTATATCGATCTGGTTATCCCGAGAGGATCGAATGAGCTTGTACGGCACTGCCAACGGAAAGCCCACATGCCTGTGCTCGGCCATGCAGATGGCCTCTGCAGTCTTTACGTCCACTCCGATGCCGATAAAGACATTGCCGTCCCGGTGATTGTCGACTCCAAGACCGACTATCCAGCAGCTTGCAATGCACTGGAGACGTTGCTTGTACATGAAGACGTACTAGAGACGGTGTTACCTGCTGTGGCATCAGCATTGATTGCCAAGGGCGTGTCTCTACGCTGTGATCCACCATCAAGGGCAGCACTCTCCAAGATTATATCTCAAGCCCAGTCTTCGTCCATCTCGGACGCTTCCGAGGCAGACTACAACACCGAGTTCCTGGACCTCATCCTAGCCGTCCGCACAATCCCAGCCGGGGCTGATGCTGTCGATAAAGTCATCGATCACATCAACATCCATGGCTCCCACCATACCGACGTCGTTGTTACATCTTCAAAAGAAATCGCGGATCGCTTCTGCAATGCCGTGGACTCCGCCTGCAAGTTCTGGAACGCTAGCTCGCGCTTCAGTGATGGTATGAGATTCGGGTTCGGCACAGAAGTGGGCATCAGCACGAACAAGGTGCACGCGAGAGGACCAGTAGGCCTAGAAGGTCTCATGATCCATGAGTACCGGATAGCGGGCAGCGGACAGTTTGCCGCGATGTATGGCAGTGGTGGCAAGGCGTACAAGCACAAGAAGCTGCCTCTGGCTTAAGGTGCGGCTGAATGTGCTCGCAGACGGTATATACATTATGTATAGATCGAAAAAGTTCAGAGCGCCTCAGCTTGGTACGATGACCGAAAATGGCACCATGATGATTCAATGCACGACAATGTGTGCAAATGGCCGGGCGTGTCAAGAGACGACTGCGCGACAACCATTGCAGACGTGCAAAGAATACATAACGATTACATAGACATACAGTGCAACGTCCGCCAGCGAGTCCTCTTACGGTGTTGAAATGGTCATATCTCGAAAACTTGGATTGATGGAATGTTCTTTGTTGCTCAGATCGGATCCTTCACGTGACTGTTTCATGCGCGCCGATTTCTAAGCAGAAAGCCTGAGGCCGAAAGCCGGCTGATGCGAAATCAAAGCACAGAAGCTTGGCGTCCCTCACTTTCGTCACGGCGAACTTCTCCTTCAACACCACGACCACTAACCCACAGCAACACCGTCACAATGGCCCGTCGTCCTGCGCGTTGCTACCGCTACTGCAAGAACAAGGTACGGACACACGAAAAACACTGCGAGAATTGGGAGTTTGGAGGAAGTGGCGATATGGCGACAACGATGAAATACGCACTTTGCGCTTGGGATTGATGGATACACCCTGGGAATACAGGATTGCGAGCAGAGACTGACGATATGCGTTTAATAGCCCTACCCCAAGAGCAGGTTCAACCGTGGTGTGCCAGACCCAAAGATCCGTATCTTCGACCTCGGCCGTAAGCGTGCGAACGTCGACGAGTTCCCCTGCTGCATCCACTTGGTCTCCAACGAGTATGAGCAGCTGAGCTCCGAGGCCCTCGAGGCCGCCCGTATTTGCGCCAACAAGTACGTCCACGAATCGAGGAAGAGCAGTAGGAGGGTTGGGATAGAAGCGCTGACAAACGTCTGAAGGTACCTCGTCAAGATTGCCGGCAAGGAAGGTTTCCACATGCGCGTCCGCGCCCACCCATACCACGTCATCCGTATCAACAAGATGTTGTCGTGCGCTGGTGCCGATAGACTGCAGACCGGTATGCGTGGTGCCTACGGCAAGCCGAACGGCACTGTCGCCCGTGTCAACATCGGCCAGATCCTCCTCTCTGTCCGCACCCGTGACTCTCGTAAGTCCACCGCTTCCTTGGAAATAGCTCGATCTGGTACTGACAGTCATTTTCAGACCGCGCCACCGCCATCGAGGCTCTACGCCGCTCCCAGTACAAGTTCCCGGGTCGCCAAAAGATCATCGTCAGCAAGAACTGGGGCTTCACACCGCTGCGCCGCGAGGAGTACATTGAGAAGCGCAAGGCTGGCAAGGTCAGAGTGGATGGCGCGTACGTGCAGTTCCTGAGCAACAAGGGCCCGCTCGAGTACAACATGAGGCGGTTCCCAGACGCTTTCTCCACCGAGGCATAGATGCTTTACCGAGGAGGGAAAGGACAAGGTTGCTACTGCATGAGGGATGATGAGAGATAGCGTGTGGGCATCTCTTGCGGCGTTCTTAGGTATTGAACTGAATGCGAGATGCTTGTGCTATCAAAGAAGTGATCCAGATGCGAGTCTTGGTCGATTCGTTGCATCAAAATTCGCCGCGTCTCAAGCGATACTCCGTAGCATGTGCCATCGCCACGAAAGCTACGGCTAGGCGATCAAATAGGGCAAACCGAGCACCCCCAGGTGCACTACCGTAACGACCTGCCCGCTGAGTTGCTGACAGTAGCTGGCATCTCAACCTCATCCACAACACAAGGGAATTTGTACATGTAGTTCAGATGCCTACATCTTCAAGCCAGCGTCATCAAACATCAATCAAAGTGCTATAAACCAACCTCTCAGAGCTGGCTCTTCCGCTTTCTCGCCGGCGGCACAACCATCTCCAACTCATCCCTAATCTTCACCTCAAAATCGTTCGCACTCCACTTCCCTAAATCCTGCTGCTCCGTGGACCCACCATACAGCTGAGCAATCCTCGCCACATCGCCTTCAGAGATCGACGCTTTACTCGGATCCTGCTCGCCTCCCATCCTGCAGCACTTCTTATCAGCTTCCGTCAAGAAACACAAACCGGCAGGCATAGAGTAAATGATCTCACCACACAGCGGACCCGTCCGATTTCTTCGTCAAGACCCAGTCCTTGCTCGTCCCGACTTTGCCGCCGCCCGGGTAGGAGTTGTACATCATGATGCTGTCGAAGTCGAATTCGTTCGAATACTCGTAGCTTGCAAATCGCGGGTCGACCATGTTATCGCCTTTGATGTAAGGGAGCGCGTCGGGGAGGTATGCTTGAGCGTACTCCTGAATTTGGCAGACGAGCTCGAACCTGCATCATATTGCGTTAATGTCACGCAGGAGCCTTTTTTTTCTGGAGATGAAGATGGACATGGCCTCACCTCTGCTTCTCTGTAGCATCTTCTTCGAAGACCGCCTTCGGATCAATCATCAACGTATCCTTCTCCTTCAACTCCTTATACGCCTGTAATCTCCGACAATAAAACCACAAATACTGCCCCCGATCCGGTCGCTGATGCTCATGCGTCAAACCCATCTAAAACGTCCCCGTCAGACCTCACGCATATCTCAACCCAGAACTCCAGAGGATCAATATACTCACCGCATGCCCCAACTCATGCATCATACTCCTCACCGCGTGTCCCCTCGTCTCCCCCACCCTATCGGGCTTCAACTCGCAAAACACCAACGTATGCCTCCCCACCTCCTGACTCCCATACAGATACCCCGTCGTCGTCTCGCTCTCGCACTCCTCCCAGTTCCACTCCGTCTCCTCTTCCCCCCTCGTCGCATCCGAAATCATCAGCGTATCCGGACGGGTTTTACTCCAGTCGCAAACAGGACTCTCGTCGTTGTCTAGAGCGATTGTCATTTTAATGGCGGCGATGGCAGGGACCCAGCGGGCGGCGGCTTCGTTGACGATGGGTTGGAGGTTTTTGTGCGAGCGGGTGTTGGCGAAGCAGTAGCGGAGGGGGTGGGGTTGGGAGGCGCCGGGGCAGAGGGGCGGCCAGGGCCCCCAGCCGTTTGGAATGTTGTTGTTGGAGGGGGTGGGGACGGAGTACCAGCGGCGGGTGAGGCTGGAGTGTGAGGGGTGGATGAAGGGGAGGGTGATGTTTTGGTGGGAGGCGGAGGAGGGGGTGGGGAGTAGACAGGTGAGTAGGGTTAGGAGGGTGAGGAGGTTCATTGCTATTGTGGTGAGAGAGGATTGATTGTAAGGAGGGTGATGGACACGAGTACTGTTGGATGATGGGTATGTAGGCTGGTGTCGAGGATCAAAGAATGTAGCGAACGATGCAGGAGCAGCACACAATGGCAAAGTCTTGCTCAACCGCACAAGATCGCGCACATGATAGCGTCCAATCCCTTCAAGATTGTCACATGCCTTCCTCCCTCTCACATAGTGACTCGATCCAGAATCGGCTTTGGCCCCTGGTTACTCCCGGCCTCAGCCATGTCGTGCTCCCTTGGTCGAAAGTAGGACTACGTCGTACAGCTAAGCAACTGCACACAGCCTACGATTGCGGATGTTCCTGTCGTACCCTGCGAATCACACGCACATTTAGGCCGGCAGATTCCTGTCCATGGGATGCTCGGAGGCTCTGGGGTCTACCCCTCCACATGATCCAGTCGACCCACTGCACTCTGAGAGAGACCAGAAGACGGCCTGAAGCAACAAAGCCATCTACGCTTACACTCTATCCGTATCCTCTCGGGTTTTCTAAATAACAAGATACAAACACGTCAAAAAGCTGGGTCCCACAAACAACCCAATCCAGAAAATCACATTCCCCAACACTACCCTCCCCCTCATAACCTTACTCCGACTCATAACCACCAACGGCATCTGCAACAACTGGCTCCAAAACAAATAACCCCTGACTTTCTTAAACATAATCGCCATACACATCTCATGCACCAGCGCGCTCAGCAAGAACGTCACAAACGTCGCCGTCGTCTTGCTCAGATGAAACGTCGAAATACTAGAGTGGTAGACGTGTCGAAGGAGGAAATTATGCACCGGTCGATTCCAATCCCGTGCGTATTGGTCCCAGGTTACGGAGTTCCACCAGTCGCCGTAGAAGCCGCGGTCGGCGAAGAGGGTCAGCTCCGCGAGGACGTTGAGGATGCATTCCCAGATGAGGTACCAGGTGAGGAGTTGCTCGATGAGGAGCGGGAAGAGCATATCGGAGACGATGAAGGGGAACTCGCGCCAGCGTTCTTCGATCGGCATGCCGGCTTCTTTCATCTGCACGGTCTTGGCGACGGGCGGGTAGATGAAAGCTTGCGAGATGACCATCATGATGGCGAGGACGCCGAAGGTCGCGGCAATCTTCTCGGCGACGTACCACCAGTTGATCTTTTCTTGGCGTGGGTATTCGAGCTCGTAGACGAGGGTCGGGAGGCAGATGAACTCGGCGAAGTTGAGCATGCGGAGGTTGCGCGGGTAGGCGTTCTTGCCTTCAGGGCTTTTGCCTTGGAGTTCGCGTTCGAGGTCGGAGATTTCGAGGCGGATGACCTGGGCGAAGGTGTCCATTTGTTCGAAGGAGAGGGCGTTGCCGGATTGGATGGCGGAGGCGATGGTGGCGACGTCGGACTTTTCGAGGGCGAGGTTGGTGGATGTGCGGGGTCCCATGGAGGGGCGGCGTTTGACGGCGGGGGAGTCGGAGGAGGAAGTGCTGTGTTCGGTGGCTTTGCGGGAGAGCTGATCGAGGTCGATGCCGCTGGCGAGTTCGCTGGTGGTGTGGCGTGAGATGCCGGGGCTGGTGGGAGGTGAGCGGATGGGCTCGAGGGCTCGCAGCTCGCGCAGCTTCTCTTCGAGGAGTGCCTTCCTACGATACACGCCGGAGAGGTAGCCGTTGTAAAAGGCGTAGCTGTGCTGTTTCATCAAGAACACCAGGCCGTGCAAGGCAGCAAAGATGGTATGTGTCCATGGCCACTCTCTAAAGTATGCCCAGCCAATGACCCCGCCCAGGTATGCGCTCTGCCAGAGATTCTGTATGATCCAGCCTGCCTTGCCCCAGTTCACCCATCCCTTGTACACCATGAGCTGGAGGAAGTAGGTGACGAGTGTGGCCAGGCACATGACACCATCTGTAATGCCCAACACGAAGACGTCGTGGCTGAACATCATCTTGGCGATCTGATTTGTGCCCAGTATGCTGCCATAGTCTCTCCAGTTTCTCAGAGAGTACTGAAAGATGATCCAGGCCATACAGATCCAAAATAGCGTGAAGAAGCCGAAGAAGGGACTCTCGGAGCTCGCTGGGTTCTGGCGATCGAAAGTGGTGAACTGTCTCGTAAACAGCAGGTCTCTGAAGCGCATCCTCGCTTTCTTCGCCTTGGCATCATCGTCGTCTCGTTCTAAGCCTTTCTTCAATATTGATCGTATCTCTGGATCATCGGCCGTCAAGATGTATCTGCCCTTCTTGTCCGTCTTCTCCAGCCGGACCTGGATGCTGTTCCTCTTCTGATGTCTCACGCTCCTTCCTATCTCGGCCTGGCTCCTTCCATCATTGATACTGGCATCAGGGCCCGCGGCAGGTCTGAAGCTGTCATCCATACTCTTCCTGCTGTTGACGACCAGAGTGTCGGGATCGACTTGCAGGTCATCGTAGTCCTCTATATCATCATCCTCGGATTCGGAACCACCGGGCTTGGTAACCTTCTCACCCATGTCCTGTCGGACCGTGGATCGACCGCCATCCGCGTGGGCATGACCATGACGCTCGACTTGCTGCAAGGCTGCCACGCCGTCTCGACTCAAGGTGCCCGAGAGCTGTGTGGCGTCGAGTGTGGTGTCGTGAGTCTCCAGCAGAGGCCGTTTCGAGGCAGGTGCTTGGGCCATGCTGCAGGGAGACTCTCTATGTAGGGTGGGTACCCTAAGGCTGCAGCTTCGATATGCAGGCACGTCTGCAGCACCAGAGTAGGTCGATTAAATTGTGTATCGGGCGCAATCACGAAGATGGATCACGGCACCTCATGTTAACAATTGTCCGACAACGGCAAAGCAGCAGCATAGCTGGATGGAGCAAGGATTCTTGTCGCGAACGCGCGCCTCTGACCACTTTTGCAAGCGACGATTATGACGTCTGCTGCAGCTGGAAACGGGTGTGGCTTATATGCGACTCACGGTTGGTCATCTGTCTGGCGGTCCAGATTCCACGCTGCATGATGCGCCATGAGAAGACTCCAACATCTCTCAAGGCAAGAGCATCACCAACGAGCCAGACACGCCATAGCGACCATAAGAAGCCTTATTATTCTACTGCACCAGGATGACCAAAGCATGCAGGTGCACATGGAACGCGGAGGCGCCCGCGCCCGAGCCATGCGTTCGGCGCAAAGCTTAAAAGTTGCCGAGCAGAAGAAATTCGAGCTCGATCTTTCCAAAAGAGAAGTTGCAGTCTTCGTCGGTGCCTCTGAAGAAGAACGATAGTTCGAGATCAGCAGACGAGAGCCTTCACCATGACGTCCACAGAACAACAACCTCAAAACATCAACGGCGGCATCGACACCGACACGACCAACGACGAAATTCTGCTGGCTGCGACCAACCACGACCTTGACGCATTGAGAAAACTGCTCAAGGTCGGTAGCGCGAAGATCCAAGACCCCGACACGGGATACTCTCCTCTCCATGCTGCAATTGCATCGTGCGAGTCAGATCCCGAAGAGCTGAAGGATGCTGGTGTCAATGGCGAAGGCGATGCCGTGCACACCAACGCTCTGGACGAGGAGTCTGCCCTGGCAACTGTAAAACTGTTGTTTGAGAACGGTGCGATCTGGAACGAGCTGGACAACAATGACGAGACGCCAGGCTGTTTGGCCCTCAGACTTGGGCTGAAGAAGGTGTACGAGGCAATCGTGGATGCAGGCGTGAGAGCCGAGCTGCTGTTCAGCCGGCTTGACAATTATGCGCTGCTGGCAGACGACGATGATGAGGAGGAGGAGGAGGAGGAGGAGGAAGAGATTGTCGGCTTTGAGCCTGGTCCACCAGAGCACGCCGGATTGAGGCCAGCAGGCGCGTCGGTGGACGTTGCGGAGATTGAGCCGTCAGGTTTCGAGCCAACACCAAACCCGTCGCAAAAGGTCGAGGACGATGCAGCGACCGGTGCACAACAGAACGGTATTCCCGATTCAAGCGTGCCTGAGCTCATGCAGACTGACGAGGCTGGTGGCGGTGCCAGACCATCAGAGCCTGTGCTCAGCAACCCGAACGTCAACAACGAGGACTACCTAAAGTCCGAGCTCACGTATTCTGGCGACCGTCTCCTCGACTCCGACAAGAACGCAGTCATGATGGACTGGGAGACCGAGATCATGAAGGTGTCCGCCGACCAGCTCGCATACAAGCCAGGTCTCAGGACGATGAACGTCGGTCACGGAATGGGAATTGTCGATCGCATGTTTTTGGAGAACAACCCATCGATGCATCACATTGTCGAGGCGCACCCAGCTGTTATGAAGAAGCTCAGGGACGAGGGCTGGCACGACAAGCCAAATGTCACAGTGCACGAAGGCAGGTGGCAGGATGTCCTACCGAAGCTGATCGAGCAAGGGGTCGTTCTTGATGGCATTTACTACGACACCTATGCTGAGGACTACAAGGATCTGAAGGAGTTCTTCCAGGAGTACGTCATCGCTCTGCTTGACAAGGACGGCAAGTTCGGCTTCTACAACGGTCTCGGCGCAGATCGTCAGGTCTGCTACGACGTCTACACCAAGGTCTCTGAGCTCGACCTCTTTGATGCTGGCATGGATGTTGAGTGGACTATGATCAAGGTGCCAGACCTCAATAGCCGCGACGAGTGGAATGGCGTCAGGTATCCCTACTGGGGCTCAATCGACACTTACCGCCTGCCGACTTGCAAGTTCGTTGGTTGAAGCATAATAGCTCTGAGAACGAAACGAGTAACATGAGCTCAGCTCTGAGTCACCATCATTATACGTGCAGGCTTAAGTCTATCACTTGCCACCGTTTGCCGCCTCCTTCGGCCTCGCCGGCATCTGCGCGCCCGGGTCCCCCTTCGGACGATCTGCCCATCCCTGAACCAACCCATTCCACGGCTGACTCTCCTCATCCAACACCTTACTTGCCGCCTCTTTACCAAAACACGGCAACCTCTTCAAGCCCTGCCCCCTAAATCCCTCCGGTACGAGCCCTGGATCCAGCAACCCAACCTGCACAAGCACTGACGCCTGGTCCCAGTACACCCTCTCCGAACGCACCCGCCCACCCCTCATCGACACCACACTCACGATCGCCACGTGCACGACTTTCCCCGTCGGCTGCACGCCAGGAAGAATCCAAGGAACCTCATGAGTATGCTTGAATGAAACGACGAGCTCATCAACCACGCGATCGACGCCCAGCGTGCGGGACACGAGTTTCATTCGCAAACTCGGCGGCGATTTCGCAAAGACATAGTCGCGGTAGAAGATGAACAAATCTTTCTGCCCACTGCCCCCCGTCATCGTCGGCACATTTTCCACAAACACGTCCTCCGTGCACGTCGCCATCGTCGCCGCGGCATCCTTCCTCCCTACCTTCACCGCGACATGCCGCTCATACGCGCCCTCCAGATCCGGAGACAATTTAAACGCTTTCCGCAGCAAGCCTAGCGTGCGTGTCCACGCGAGCGACGCGGCGACTGCATCGTAGGTGTCTAAATCGTGTTCTGCGAAGCCGACCTTCACGCCTTGGTAGGTATAACTTGGGAATGCAGGCGCAAAGCCTTGAGTGCTAGCGAGGTGACATTGCACGTGCAGTTGAGTGGGGTAGGTCGCGGTGGGTTTGCGCAAGGTGGTTGGATAGTACGCTATTAGGGCCGCGAGGTGCGGTTGCGGTTTTATGTGGTGTTCTAGACAGATTGCTGCGGCGTCACCGTACGCCACGATTGCTGTAAGGCAAAGAGGGGCGGGAGGTTAGTATGCGTTGCAGTAAGACGTTTTCGTGGGATTCGCTGCTTTTTTGAGGGAGGGGGGGAGGGCTTACCGTAATCTTCACCTAGCTCTAAGTCGTCCGCGAGGTGGCTGAGCTGGGTTTTGTAGGCTTTGATGTCGCTTCCTAGCGGGAGGTAGGTGACGTCGAAGCCTTCGGCGCGGAAGTGGGAGAGGGTGGTTGTGTCGAAGTCGGGGTCGTCGGCGGTGATGTGGAGGCGGGGTGGCAGACTGTTGTTGGGAAGGGATTTTAGTGGGTGGATTTCTTCGCTGTCTCGAGTGCTATGTACCTGTTAAAAGAGAGGAAGCCCGGGCCGGCGGGCGGCTGCGCGTTGGCTGCCATATCTCTCTTACAGAATCAAGCGCACTTTTCTTTTTTCTTCCAATTCGCAGAGAGGTCCAAGCGTCGCATGTGAAAGAGGATCACCGTTGCGACCGTTGGGTTGGGCTGAAAGCATGGTTGTATAAGGTTGTCGTTCAGCAAAGTGACGTATGTGGTTGAGATCATCCCTCACGTTTCAGATTCAGATGTGTGGGACCATGCAGGACGGGATGGAAAAGCAGGACATGGGATCTATATCGGCATGCAAGCCGTATATGACTTGCAGCGAGGAGCACGAGGAAGTCCATAGCTAGTAAAGCTAGGTACTGTATACAATACTTTGAGTTTGCATAATAGGGAAAGAGTAGCTTAGGCGGCGCTAGTTCTAGTGTGAGTCGAAGCATCGTCAAGAAGCTTCACCTCGCTCGCAATCTATCTGTAAGGTACCTATGTACTTCCATCATACAACATCTGGTTCACCGATCCGTCCTCTAAACATCTATTGACTGTCTTGGACTAACTTAACCGCCATCGAAAAGGCATCTACAAGCCATTCTATTGCCACCCGGAATCCTACGCAATTAATTTCCTCAAATCAGTCGTCGCCAACATAGGTCGCAAACACAAGCCCCACCGCAACCAAAGGGGCGGGCAAGCACAACAGAAACCCAGAAACGCCTGGCGAGGGAGCGTCGGTCGCATATTCGGGATGGGCAACGAGGAGTCCTCGCCGATTGATGAGTCGACCCCGCCACAGACACTCCGCCTGCGAAACATCGATGGCCTGGCCGAATACATCAAAAGCGGAAAATGCTCTAAAATCGTCACCATGGTCGGTGCCGGCATCAGCACCAGCGCCGGCATCCCGGACTTCAGATCACCAGATACGGGTCTCTACGCCAACCTCGCACGGCTGAACCTGCCATATGCCGAAGCCGTCTTTGATATCTCGTACTTCAGGGAGAAGCCGGAGCCCTTCTACACATTAGCGCAGGAGATCTACCCAGGCAAGTACAGACCTACGATCACACATTCGTTCTTGAGACTGCTGCAGGATAAGGGTCTGCTGCTCAAGCACTTTACTCAGAATATCGACTGTTTAGAGCGAGAAGCCGGCGTTGATGATGACAAGATTGTCGAAGCGCATGGCTCGTTTGCGAGACAGAGCTGCATCGATTGTAAATCGCCGTACCCAGAGGATGACATCAAGGAGCATATCCAGCACCAAACCATCCCACGTTGCCACACTTGCAAAGGCCTTGTGAAACCGGAGATCGTATTCTTCGGCGAAGCACTGCCCGCAGAGTTCTTCGCCAACAGGACATTGCCTGGCCAAGCCGACCTCGCAATCGTGCTGGGCACAAGCTTGACTGTGCAGCCATTCGCCAGTCTTCCGCAGATGGTCCGAGACTCTACGCCCCGGGTCCTGATCAACAAGGAGAGAGTTGGCGGTATTGGCTCTGGCACGGATGATGTTCTGATCCTGGGAGACTGCGACGAGGGCGTAAGGAAACTCGCAGAGGCATGCGGGTGGCGGGAGGAGCTTGAGGCGCTGTGGGCGGCGACGGCGCCGAAGGCTGCAAGCGAGTTGGGGAAGGGCGAGAGCAAGGATAAGGATGAGAAATTGAACGAGGAGATTAATAAGTTGACGAAGGAGGTTGATGAGACGTTGAATCTGTCCAAGTGGCATGAGGAGAGGGTGAGGGGCGAGCAGATTGGAGCGAAGGGCGTGAGTGGTTTTGGGGGTGGGCGTTCAAAGCATGAGAATGAGAAGGGTGATTTAAGTCGCGTCTTTGGTGCGCAGGGCAAGAAGGAGGAGCAGAAGGACGAGGCGGGGAGTCAGGGTGGGAGGGATGAGTAACGGTAAATGTGATGCTGTAATGATACCCAAGACCAGAAGATGTTGCATACATTGAATAACATGATAGATTCTTGCTGCTGCAGTTGACTGGTTAGCAGGGTGTGACACTCTTGAGTGTTGTTTCTCCAGGCACCCGATCGTCTAATCTGGCGGTCTCATAGGCACGGAAACCTTTCAAGTCTACGAAGTGTATGCTTAGGCCACAAGGGCTCAGCTTGGTTCGTAGCCGTGCATGCGGCCGTGCGTCTGTGAGTTTGAGTGTATCCGACAAGGTTCACGACGATGCGAAAGACTTCGAAACTGCAAGCCCGTGAGTTCGGGGACGGTTGGTTTCAGTCAGTGTTCGAGGTATATATAATGCATGACCCACGCACCTCACCTCAACTTCGCTCCAGATTGCTAGAAAGGACGCCACCATGAGGATCATACGCTTCGCCCTTTTTCTGAGCTTTGCGTTCGAGATCTCAGCTAGGCAATGGTCCGACGGATCTGAACCGCACAACATTTCTTGCGCTTGCGTGACGGACGATGAAGCAACTTACCTCGTCAGCCAATTTTCGATCATCGCCTCGCAGGGCCCAAATTACACCGCCGTCGCCAACGCCACTTTGACCGAAGACTTCCACTCCATCTCTGATAGCATCAACTTCGTGGACGGCGCGCCTGTAACAGTCCCCCCAACTTCCATCTCAGGCAGAAAATCACTGATCAGAAAATCATACCAGCTCAATACAACCCTCACCCATAACCGCAGCCAACTACTCATGCAGGAAGCAGAACTCCCTCCCGTAGGCACAATCAAGGATCTCTTCATCTCTCATTCCTGCGATACGATTACCTGGTATTGGGAATTTGCTACCGTTCCTTTGCCGACGAGGGGGATAGCGATCTTGTTCGTGGATGCTGAGATGAAGATTTATAAGGCGTATAGGGAGGTGAATAGTGCGGTTGTGCTTTGGAATCTGGGGAAGCCGGAGTGTGAGGCGAATTTCACGGTGCCGGGGGTTGGGGATGAGGGGCCGGGGTTTGTGGTTGATGAGTGTCGGGGGTGTGGGGGGGAGTAGGATGGAGGAATCTTGGCATCCTGTCATGGGCGCGAGAGGGAAGGCGGTTCAGGAGGTAGGCCGGGTCGACGCTTGCTCCCCTGCCCTGAGAGTCAGCATCTGACACGATAAGATTCATCGAGCCAAGCCAGCGACTGAAGCTAAGATGGAGCCCAGTTGGTCTCGGAATGACGCTCTACTCACCTGAGTGCACGAACATTCGAGAGCGCACAAAGATATGACCTGGGGTAGCGCTGTCGGAGGATCAGTATCAAAGGCTTACGGTCATTCTAAGATGATTTAACGCAATCTGTTCAGATCCTCTGCTCCAGCTAAACCATCGTCTGTCTCGCGGGACCCTCGAGTGCTAGTGTCGTCCATGACTAGGTTTTCTGAAGGTCCAGTCGAACGAGCCTTCGACTCAAACGTTTGCTATGTCTGCTTTACTACCATCCAGCCACGTGCGCAAAAAGTGCTGTTCGACTTGTCTTTGTCAGTGTGAGGACACAATGCATTGTGGCTTGCAGAGTGTGTGTAGAGCGCATACATAAGCGAATCTACAGCTTCGGAAACCCTTTCTCAGAACGCTGTATTGACATCTCTTGGCTGCTAGTTGATCTAGCACATTAACAAGCTTACAGCTTTCATATATCACCTACTCGATCTTCCAAAGAAACAATGGCTGCAATGGAAGAAACACTCCGTGAAATCCTCATCGACGCAACCGCGAGTGTCCAGAAAATGTAACGCAAGTTCAACAACCTAACAGAAGCACGAGGTAAGTTGACAAACGAGAAGAAACACCGGATGAAATGTCAAAGGAAAGCCAATGGTAGCCTGGACGCAGCTCGCGAGGCTGGGAAGTATCTCGACGAAGTCATCGCCCAGCTCGACGCTACTAATCGTAAACTCGGCGAGGCGAGACAAGCATTGCGCGATGCTCAACATGAAGAGGAGATTGCGAAGCAGAACCTCGCTGCGTGTTTGGCCGGAGAGGAGCCTTGGAGAGACTGGTGTTCGTGGAAAAAATCGAAGAAAGCGAAGCCACAAAGGAGAGCAAAGCTACCTAGGAGAACGAAGCCTGGTCTTCATAGGAATCTTGAGGCAGAAAAACGTCGAAGGGACCGAAGAGATCGAATCGCAGCTTTCCATAGACAATGGCGGGACGTGTTCAGGAACATGGAAGAAATGAAGACATTCCCAGATCCTCCTGTTGTCTCCGATTGTCTGCAGCCTAGTTGTGCGATGGACGAGAGTGCGAGAGCGCTGGAAGCTTGTACCTGCGATATCGAGACTGCTTTTCAGGGCTACTCCACAGCTGACTTGAAGGATAGCCGTATAGCGTGGCATCCTGACAGATTTGCCAAGGCTAGGGCGGTACCTGATGCACAGGCAAAGGCGAGCGAGGTCTTCGTTGTCATTGACAGGCTCTATCAGGAAAGTCGGGCTGGAAATATAGATAGGCCGCTGATGAAGGAAGTCAGGCTGTTGATGACTTCGTCAGATGAGTCAGAAGGGCCTGATTCCGATGATTTAGGAGAATCCGGACGTCGGTCCTGGTGATTTGAAAGCGATCTGCTGGCGGCAAAATTGTCGTCAGTATATCGAGCTTGACGAGGTAAGTCGAGTCCAGGGGTTTCTGACCATATAAGCTTAATGATGAAGGCATATTGAATACCAAGGCGAACAGTTCATCCTCTGATCTTTCTTCTCTGCTCCATGTCCCACGTGATAAAAGATGAGCCAAAAGCTTGCAGACGATACTGCTTGCAGAATCGCTTTATTCTGCCCGCAGGTGCGCGTGTCGTCTTCCTCTTCACTTTGGCAGGGCCGGCGGTCACGTGAATCGTATACCTATGCGGTTGTTCTTGGTGTTTCACACAAAACAGATTGAGTGCTGATGCATGAGATCTTGCAGGCCCATCCGTGCAAAGTCAACAGTCGCCGGGAAGCAGTATTAGTGGCGTTCCGATTGCAGCTAGGATGTAGTCCAGACCTATGGTCTTCTCTGAGGTGAAAGAGCGTACCTTGGGGCGACCTTGTGCTAAATTGCTAAGCTGTATTCTCGGACTGTCCAACGCGAAACTCTACTTTCAGCATCCATCTTCTGTGGGTTGCGGCACACCAAGCGCATCTCTCAACTGCGCTGCCCATAGCCGTACAGGCTTTTCGTCACCTTTGAGTTCATCATAGAATGTTTGCAAGGGCTCTGGCAATTTGCATTGATTTAGATAGCCGTCGTCGTCGATATATTCCTCCACGTAACAGATCATTTGCATCGCAAAGCCACCGATTTTCTTGCCCGAATCCCTGGCGTATAGGCGCAGGAACGCTTCCAGCAAGACGATCGCTCGCGGAACCAGAACCGTGGACCTCTCTATGCTGAAAGCTCCTTTGCCCCGGCCCAGTCGTGTCGGAGGTAAGACTAGCTTGTCAGATGCAAATACGAAGTGAGGATGTATGTCCAGTGTTTGCGGGTACACAAGAGTTTGATCGAATCTAGGCAGGAACCAGAGAGTCTCTGATTGCACATAGATGCCCACAGTAAGTTCTGAGCCGTGGATGTCGAAGTGATGAGCTGGCCCAGGCGAGTACCGATCATGTGGGCCTGCAGGACAGGACCTGATGTCGTGGCATGGTTCAAGTCTGTCCAAAGTATGGAGGGCTTTGACAGCAGTTTGAAGCTGTATGTCTGGGACCACAAAATCGATTGACTGCCGAATATTAGTCATGCGTTGAAGTAAGGGGAGGAGTCATGGCCGACAGACGGCAACGATTGATGGTATGCCATGTGTGATCAAAAGACAGTGACCCCACAATACGCACGGCACATTTGCTGATTGCAATGTTGTCGAAATGGATTCAATGAAGGCTTCTGAGAGCGCCGACATGGTGTACTCCCCTCTTTCCAAAGATATCAAAAGGTCTACCAGACAGTAGTGTGCCTGTCATAAACACACAGGAAGATGGAGTAGCTCAGTGGGTAGACCTTCACATAGAACATGCGCTTATTAAGCAAATGGCCGATCTAGGCTGTCTCGGGTTAGTGCAATTTGTGTGGAAGGTAGAGCGCGCTTACAACGACAAACAAAGCAATAGTGTTAGGTTGCGAGTTGCGAGGCCATCACCTTTACCTCCAGTCGGTACTCAGATCCGTGGTCAAATGGGTACTGGCGCCAGCTTCTCCTTATTTGGCGCCTTGCCGACAGAGTTGCAACTCCTGATCTGGGAGCAAGCGCTTTCGTCAACTAGCGTATGGACTATTCGGGCCAGAAAAGTTGTCGCGTCCACTGGCGGCAACAGAGACAGTCCTCTCCATATCTATCCATTCAAGTCGGTCGGGCTCGCGCCGCAAATCGTCAGCCTCGTCTGCAGGAATGCTCGGTTCCAGCTGGAGCACTCCTTTGCGAGCGTGGCGAGACCCAGGCATCGTGGATTGTTTCATTTAGCAAGCTCTCGACAGTGGCTGGATCTCGGCCGAACTGTCTTCTATCTCGGTCATGGCAGCGAAGCAAGAAGCGTGCTCAACAAGCTGTGTGACGACGATCTTGCGCGACTCAGGATCGTTGCTTTCCGTTGGCCTCATTGGGCCATCCTGGCGCGAACATGCATGAGCATAGCTGAACGATGTCCCAATATCCATATGCTCATAGTCCAGCGATCTAGAGAGGATATTCAAAATATGCCGACTACAGGAGAACTCGAAACCATGTTAAACCAGGACCACTTGGGCGCCGGCCCTGCTGCATGCTTTGCCAGGCTGCCTTGCTTCACCGGTCCTGAGATGCAAGACACAACGCTGGACTCGAATCATCTTCGGCACACTCTGCAGCAGTACTTTGGCGATACGCCGCCAATTCTGCACATGCTTCAGCCAGACAGTGTCGACTCGCCAGCAAGTCAGCGTTTGAGCTGACCAAGCCGCCGTCTCGGCTTGAGACGTCGTGGGACCCTAAAGTTTCAAGTCGTCTTCGCCAGCGCTAAAAGAGGCACAGCATGAAAGATGCCTGGCAGAGATGCACCAGATTCGTTATGAATTTGGTATTTTAGGTCGTCTGGGACCATGACTATTCAGAGCACTTGATATCACTGCCCGCATAGTCTCTTTGTCAAGCTTCCTCCAGATCTTACCTGTTATGCCTACACTCCAAGAGCTCGAAGCCGCTGCTGTCGACATTATCGACATTTTGAAGAGCATTCCCGAATTCCAGGACGCTACCATACTTGTGATTGGTGGTCTGGCGCTTTGGAAATACATACCCACTGGGAGGACCACTGAGGTGCTTTGATTTACGAGGAGCTCACCCCGACTAGGCTAATGGCGTTTCTGGATAGGATGTGGACTTCTCTGTCAGCGTCCGTGGCGCACCGCAAAGCGTGAAGCAAAAGCTTTTGGCTCTTCCGGGAGCGCATTTCGTCCAACGGGCCCAATTATTCTTCTATGTGAACCCAAACGGGGCACAAATACAGGTAGACATGGTGCCATTCGATTATGTGAGGCCGCACTGCCCGTTAATTTACCATTGGAGCTCATCACTGATCTGGAAACCCTCATTCTAGTCTCCCTACGTCCCCTCGGCTGCGACCAAAATTAAGGATGTTCCCAGCAACAGCATCCCGTATATCTCGGTTGTCGATCTCATCTGCTTCAAGATGAACTCTTGTGGCTTGCGAGCGGAAGCGAAAAAGAGGAGGACAGATGCCGCAGATGCAGAAACTCTACTCATCCGTGCGGCCGCTGACTCACCATTGGAACTCGCGGCCTCTCAAAAGGAGATCATCGAGCATTGTATTGAGGACGTCGTCAAGTACGGAGAGAAGTCTGAGTCCTGGTGGCGACAACATCTAGGTTTACCTACACAATGAGCGTCAGGACATCGAACGTTGTCGAGACTCGATTCTAGCAATTATGCTGAGAGATGTCGCATTTCTTGCTGGACCTGGTATTGGATCTCCCAGCTTCTTGAATCCAAATATATGTCACCGCATATTTCATATCCTGGTCGTGAGTGCTCCTGCGCTCGATCGTGCGTGCGTGCGCTCCTGTAGAATGAAGGCCATGTGTATTTGCAAATGGAAATGCTCAACAATGAATGCCGAAAATGTGTTTGAAGCGCCGGAGCGGCCCGCGGCAGCATGTGATTGGAAGGGTTGGGACTCAGCCAAACGCTGTTGCTTCTAAGCGCCTGGTACACTTTGCAATCACCAGAATATTAGGGTGATGTATGCAGACTATATTACCCTCCGCCAATCCGCGCGATCGCACTGACAGTCAATCCACAGAAATGGCTCTCCAAATCCTCTCCGACTTACACCTTGAATCTCCAAAAGCCTTCGACATTTTCGACATCACGCCCAAAGCGCCTCACCTCGCACTGCTCGGCGACATTGGTACCTTCAGCGACTCGCACAAGGCCGACTTTCTTACCTTTTTAAAACGACAGCTCCAGCAGTTCCGCACCATCTTCTTCGTTCCTGGGAATCATGAAGCTTACGGTACCACTTGGCCCCAAACCCGGGCCATCCTCCACGAGTTCGAACAAGAAAGCTTGAGGAATGCCTCGCTAGGGCAATTTGTTCTTCTGGACCGAAGAGCGTACAAGCTTCCGGACACCGACATAACCTTACTAGGCTGTAGTCTCTTCTCCTCCATTCCCTCAGGGAGCGCAATGACCGTCGAGCTCCGCATGAACGATTTCTTCTCCACTCAAAACTGGGATGTTGCGCAACACAATGCAGCTCACAGCCGAGATCTGGAATGGCTGAACAATCAAATCACAGCAGGAGACACCGCCGACGACGAAATCATAGTCCTCACGCACTGGAGTCCCACTACAGACTTCCGCTCTCTCGATCCCAAATATCATGGGAAGGACAATGCGATAGGCTGCGCGTTTTCCACCGACTTGTCGGGACAAGAATGTTTCAATTGCCCCAGAGTACGGATTTGGGCTTTTGGACATACGCATTACAATTGCGATTTCCACGTTGAGCGAGGAGTGAGTCCGCCCTTGAGGCTGGTAACGAATCAAAGAGGATATTACTTCGCGCAGGCCGCTGGATTTGAGGGAGAGAAAGTTGTTAGCTTGGTGTAAGCAAGCCCTAGTGTTATAGTAAAGTAAGATCCCGGAGGCCAGAGGTCCGGTCTCAGCTTCAATAACTCGGTCTTCGCGCCATGCTTGTCGTTGCACTCAGCTGCGGCTTGATGGAGAGGTGCATCGCATGACTAGCGTCGGTTGATCGCGTACCCCGTGCCGCAAAGGCTCTGGTCGAGCTGCGATATACGTGGTACGAGCATGTGATAGGACATGCATTGCATTGGCGCCACGAGAAATATATGGGCCTATTGCAGATCACCCTGTAGACGCAGGTTTCAGCCTCTTTGAGGCGTAGCCTGATTGCAGCTTTGGCTGCCGAAAGCCAATGCTTCAACAAGGCTGCGCTATCTCGCAATGGCTGCTGTCGTACGCTTGAGGGAGTACGAGCTGCCGACAGTCTGCTGTGATTGACAAATCCTAATGCGCAGCCAGTTCTCTCAATGGAAGATCTCCCGGACACTGCCTCAAGTCTCGACCTCTTGTCCGCTTATCTCGTCGCATTTCATAAGACTCACACTCTTCCGCCTGCCTGACCACGGCTTCTCACGCGATGCTCAAAATTGCCCAGGTAATATGCTCACGTCGCGAGGACTGCCGCCCCCGAAGACGCACCATCTACCAACCAGCTCCGCAGACGACAAGGCTTGGGCAGAATGGTGTACGCGCCTACGGCCGACCGGTCTGGCCCCCAATGCGGTTCGTGATGTCGATCTGCCACTTCGCGTTGTGTCCTGCAAAGCGCTTGAGAGTGATTATCGCATCGAATTTGAAAAACCCAAAGACTGGAATTTTGCCGCAATCTCACATAAGTGGCTTGACAATGCCGCATGGCCAGCTGTGGAAGTCGGGCCATACCCAGCTGCTGGCCCGATGGTGGTACATGCCGTCAAGAGAAAGTCACTGCTCGCCTTGGCTAGGCTGTGTCGGGAGATGAAGCTTGAGTACTTCTGGCTTGACTGTCTCTGCATCGATCAGAAATCAGCACTTGAGCAGAGTCGTGAGGTCATGAACATGGGACAATACTACGGTCATGCTGTCAAAACACTCGTATTCCCGTACGGCGTGGACAGCATGGGTCCACCTCTTCTCCCGAACGGCGACGCTCCCATATAGCAATAACGCGCATGGACGTTGCAGGAGGAAGCGCTTCCTGGTGACAAAGCAGTGTTTGTCCTCCTTTTCTCCAAAGATAGCGGCATGAGCGAAAGCACCAAAATGGCCCTCACCATCTTAGACGATGATGCTCATATTCAGGCCTTGGAGCACTTCGCCCCCGATGACGGCGCAAGCAGAACACGTGAACCAAAACGGCATTTGCATCTCGTGCCCAGCCGCGACATGACGAGCTGTCGCACGGTATATGCGAACCAGCAGCTCGAGGATGAAGACGCTAGGGCGAATGCACTTCGCGTAATACAGTCCATGCAGTCGCAGAGGGACTGGCCGCTTTGGTCGGCCCTCCGAGAGATGTACTCGCGAGAGGCGTCGAAGGAAGAGGATCTGATCTATGGTATCCTTGGCCTGCTCGGCGTCACGCTCTCGCCGAATTCGATCCGATATGGCATTCGCTTTCGTGGCGCGCTGCAGCTCCTTGTAGACGCTCTCCACGTTGACCAGCGACTTCTTCTCACGGTCGTAGAGTCGTATCACGGTACCTTTATCGACGGCTTTTGTGCCCTGCCTGCCTTCAAAGACCCCACCGCCGTGCCGGCTGCTCGCCTGAATCACATCACCACTTTGGGCACAGCAGAATTCCATGGCCATTCGGGTATGCTTATAACGGCTCCGACAATGACTTGCAATCTGGATCCGAAAATGGACGAAAGCGACCGTATCAAGGCAAAGGCCGGAATCATGCAGCAAGAGCTTGTGGATGTCCTGGAAGAGCAGGGCGCGATGGACCGATGGGATTTCTTGCAGCAGCGAGTGACAGACATGCGCACAAGCCAAGGCCTTGCGAAGATAGCGCCTGGAAACCTCACTTTGGGAGTGACGTTGATTGCAGTCACGCAGGTAGATGCTCCGAGCTCAGATCTGTTTCGTAGATGGGGAGACCCACGGATGACCTTTTGCTGTCTTGTTTGCGTTCCTGGCGGGAGCGTCAAGCATAAAGTTGGCCTGGCGCTTGTAGTCGCTGCAAAACACGTGTGGAACACCGAACGACATTTGGTCGCTTGATGATATAGCGTACACAGGCAAGAAAATGTTCTGGTAATCGACTCTCAGTACGAGTTTCGTTTGACGGCTTGATTGGCTGGATGACTTGCGAGCGGAGGGTCCTTGACGTCCAGCGAGGGAGGGGAGCCGCCGCCGCGGTTGAAAGGAGAGGGAGCATGGTTCTGAGAAGTATTGCGAGCAGTGTACGATCGATGATAACACGTTGCCGAATGAACCTTGACGTATGAGGAGATCGTCAGAATTATGATGAGGACTTTTCTTGAAGCGTATCACTGCAAGCGTCGGAGGGATGGAAAGGCTGCTATATGGCCGTGTTGGTGTTTCGGGCCGAATTGAATATGTCGCATCGTCTCAGTGCCAGAGGATCGTTAGGTATCAGGCGAACTCGCATCTTCATGCGCTTGCGGCAGCATCGGTGAGAAATAGTAGTCACTGATTGTACAAAGAATTCTCATCGTGCCTGGGGATATCAGAACCAAAAACAGCTCACCAATAAAACACTGCCCAGTCAACCCTACACTTCAAATCGATACCCGTCGCCGCTGTCAAAGCCGGCAAACAGCCTAAGAATGATCATCATTCATTCGTCCCCTCCAAAAAAAAATCTCCTGAGCTGCCGTCTCGACTTGTCTCATTGACCTCGTTGCCCCTTCGGAAAGCTACCCCAACATCCCCTTTCCTGAAAATAATACCGTCCCTCACGCCTCCGCCTCCACCACCTGCGGCTGCAACTGCTCACCCTGCCCTGCGATCTCCCCTCCCGCGCCCTTCTCCGCCCAGTCACCCCATAGCCCGCGCTTGCCGCGGACGCGGATGGGGAGGCCTAGCTCTCTGCTGTCTTGCTCGACTTTGATGGCGTCTTTGGTGCCCAAGACAAGCATCTCGAAGAACATCTTTGTCGCATCGGCTCTTGTAGTTGTGGCTTCTGGGCATAGGTCTGTGAATAGCGCTTCTGTCTTGGTACGCTTTGATGGCGTCGGAGGCTCGGTGGCATTGGCTGGGTGGTCAGGAGCGAAGTGCTCGCGGAGGAGGTGGACTGCGTTCTTGGTGCCAAGAGAGACGGGACCGGTCTGTGAGGGGTGGAGGAGAGGAACTTCAGTCTGGTCGAAGGGTGCGCCTGGAGATGCAGCATAGTCATCCTCCATTTCGGGTTGTTGCTCATCTGTCGGTGGCTGCGCGCCATCTGATCCAAGTAATGGTCCAGCATCACCACCAAGCGTGGTGTCGCCACCAAAGTCGCCACCAGCACCAGCGTCAAGCTGGAAGCCTTCATCATCCTGCGGAATTTCCAGCTGAGGAGTCTCCTGCCTTTCACTACCCGTCTCCACGTCCGCGATGCCACTATCGCGCTTCCTCTTCTTCTCGCCAGCTTTCGTCACAAGCTCGATCGACAGAATGCCGCGCAGCTCAGGAGCCCAACCTTGCATTCTGCCCTCACCCATAATGCTCGACACAAAACCACCGTTCTTCTGCATCTCCATAAGCTGCATCAACAGAGGGTCGCGTGGCAAGAAAGATGGCGCCTTGAGGATACCACTGCGGTCTTCTTGCTGCTTCTTGATTTGGGCATTTTGCAACTCGGTCTCGGCATCCTGCTTCATCACTTTTCTCCGCTTGACACGCTGTGCTGCCTGTACCATTGTGGCGTCCTCTTCCTGCTCCTGGAAGTGCGCTTGAGACATGTGGAAGGTCTCCTCCAGATCACGGGCAACGCTAGACCGAGCAGAGGAGAGAGGAGAAGCACTTGCTCTCTGCCTCCTCTCCTCGGCGGTCTTTGCGGCCTTGCTGAGGGCAGCCGCGTTGCGCTCTGCAGTCTCGTCATCCATGCCAGCCATTGGGACGTCATCATCGCCACCGAGCATTGGCATATCATCGTCTGCAGGTGCGGGAGGGGCCATTGAAGTCTCGCGGCCAATCGTAGTGTCATTGCCGTAATCTAGTCCCAGGTCATCATCCAGGTCAAGCATTGTTGGCTGGTCTGGCTTGGGAGTATGCGCCCGACGTCCGATTTCAATGCTGCGGTCGTCGAGACCCGGGGTTGAGCGCAGACCTTCGTCACCAGGTTCAAGACCAAGATCCAGACCCAAGTCGTCATCTTCCAACAATGTTCGGCTCTGCTTCTCTCTCGATGGCGTCTGAGTTTCTGGTAGAAGTTGGCTGGTACCAAAGTCCAGCATCGTCGGGTCTCTGCCAGGTCCACGCGTCGTCTCAGGTTCCCGCAACAGGTCTTCCGGATCCGGCAGCGGCGCGAAGAGATCCAGGTCAGTGATGGTGTCCGGCAGTATCAACGCGTCACGCGCAGCCGTATGGGTCTGGTGACTGGGCAGGTCGACATTGCCTGGGCGGAAAGCAAGCTTGATCTTGACCAATGCTTCATTGCAGTCGTCGAGGAGGTAGCGTGCCTTTCTGCTGTAGATGCGGACGACACCGAGCAATAGCTGTCCACTCAGACGAAGCGCAATGGGTGCCTGACCAGTGCCAATGATGTCCTTGACCTTCGTCTCGATCTTCTCCGAGAGTACATTTTGCTTCGAGAGCTTGCGCTCCAGGTTGGACGCCAACCAGACGCGGGCGAGAGGCCCATTCTTGGTGAGGAGGTCCTCGGCGTAGAACATGATGGTTGACTATTGGTGCAGGGAGGTTGCGCGACTACCGCGATTACCCCGCCAGGCTGTTGTCGTCGGTTTAGTGAAGCCGGTGCAGTTTGCGACTTGGAGGCGCGTTGTTTTGATGACGCTGCGACGCGTCGGCCCAGGTTGTGTTTCCCGCAATGCGCGTGTCTTTTGTTGTGATTATCGAGATTTGCCTAGATATGTCTTCCAATTACAGTCGTTGTATCAAACGTGTTGCAGAGTGTTGTTGGTGGTGTGTGTATGTGGATGAATCTGGATCGGTGGTGGAGGAGGAGGAATGCTCTGGTGTGGTGGCTGGTATGAGTGCAGCCGTCTCCAGATTTTGGCGTGACTCGCATCCCTGGAATTGATTAATGGATCATCAAATTCCCCAAACTACGTCAATGCACCACAGAACGCGATCGCGTGGCTTCTAGACTACTAGGATCGGCGGTGCTGCTTTGGGAAGGAGACCATTATTGCAGGCTGGCTTGCATGCATGCATGCACACTTTCCCTTACTGCTTGTGCATTACTGACAATAGAACAAAGACAAGTCTCTTGGTTGTTTCCCTTTTTGTACTGTAATAGAGACAGACACTCGGCAGCACCGAACCAATGCGACCTCGATAGCCTCATAGCAAGCAAGCAACTTGGCCTTCGCTCAACTGAGGCCGGCGTTGATGGCCGTACGAGCATGTCCCGATCGAGCACCCCATCGCTGCCCCTCTACAATGCCCCGACCTCCAAGAACGCCTCACGCGAGGCCTCGTCTTCCCTCAAACCACCAGAGAATCGACCGACCAACAAACACCAGCGAGCCAAGTCACGAGTGCAGTTCCCGGGCCAGCAGTCGATAACATCCGAGCATTCACAGCTACGGGAGGACGAGGTGGCAGAGAGACACTCGACATCGTTGAGCCATGGCCTGCACCCGTCAGAGGCGAGTGCCCGATTGCACGTTCAGGGGCCGAACGAGCTGCCTCATGAAGAGCCAGAGCCCTTGTGGAAGCGTTTCCTGCAGCAGTTTCAGGAAACGCTGATCCTGCTGCTCTTGGCAAGTGCCGCCATCTCGGCCGTCATGGGCAACTACGAGGATGCAGTGTCGATAGCAATCGCAGTCACGATAGTGGTGTCGGTGGCCTTTGTGCAGGAGTACAGGAGTGAGAAGAGCTTAGAGGCATTGAACCAGTTGGTCCCGCATCACGCTCATGTGATCAGGAGTACTGCTGCCAATCCCAGAGACCCTCAACAGGCCAATGGGTCGATAAAAGGACCGGGAAACGAGGATTTGGCTTCGGCTGAGAAGGCAAGCACGACCATCTCCGCATCGCAGTTGGTCACGGGAGATTTGGTTCTGTTTCATACTGGCGATCGCATACCAGCGGACATACGAATCACACACGCTGCGGATCTAAGCATCGATGAGAGTAATTTGACGGGTGAAAACGAGCCAGTGCACAAATATGCCGATGTACTGCACCCGGAGTCGCAGAATGGAGGCCCGTCACCACTCCTCTCTGGACCAAGGTTCGGCGGTGCGCTGAGGCTCAACGAGCAGACCAACATCGCATTCATGGGCACATTGGTGCGTAGTGGGTACGGTCAAGGTATCGTCATCGGAACTGGTGGCGAGACGGAATTCGGAGCGATCAGTGCTTCGTTGCAGGAGATCGAGAGTCCAAGAACGCCATTACAGCTGTCGATGGATCGATTAGGGAAGGAGCTAAGCTACCTGTCATTTGGAGTCATTGGGTTGATCATGCTGGTGGGTCTGTGGCGCGGCATGAAGTTCTTGGAGCTTTTTCAGATCGGAGTCTCTCTAGCGGTGGCTGCCATTCCAGAAGGCCTTCCAATCATCGTCACTGTCACTCTGGCTCTTGGTGTGCTGCGAATGAGCAGGCGAAACGCAATTGTGCGGAGACTACCCTCAGTAGAAACGCTAGGGTCGGTCAACGTCATCTGCTCAGACAAGACCGGTACACTGACTGTCAACCACATGACGGCGACGAAGATGTGGAGCTTTGGCAACGACAAGCCCCAGGACGTTTTGAAGGTCCATAGCGACGCACCAAACGGCCCCACCACTCAGGCCATTCTGCGGACCTCCAACATCGTCAACAATGCTCGCCTGAACAATCACGCTTCAAGTCAGCTGTCTGCTGCAAGTGCGGCTATCTTAGCAAACACTGGGGGCGAGGAGCTGGCTGGATCGAAGAGCCGATGGGCAGGTCAGCCGACGGACGTTGCACTTCTGGACCTGCTTGATGCGTTCAGCGAAGAGGATGTACGAGACAGACTTGGCGAGCGCAAGCACGAGGTGCCTTTCTCTAGTGAACGGAAATGGATGGGCGTCACGATACCTGGCCAAGGAGGCGACGACACTGCTTACATCAAAGGAGCGCTTGAGCGTGTATTGAGCAGATGCGACACCTACCTGACTACTAACGGCGGCGAGATAGTACTCGACGAGAAGCGGAGACAAGAGGTCGAGCAGGCAGCAAAAGCCATGGCTGAAGAAGGTCTCCGTGTTCTCAGCTTCGCCTCTGGACCCGTCAAGCCCGAACGCATCCCCAAGCAAAGAAGCGGCGCATCAACACCCATGCTCAACGGCGACAAGCCGAAAACCACATCCAGTGAAGACGTCTACCAAGGCCTCTGCTTCGCCGGTCTAGTCGGCATGGCCGACCCACCCCGCAAAGGCGTCGACCGCTCCATCCGCCGTCTCATGGCCGGCGGCGTCAAAGTCATCATGATCACCGGCGACGCCGAAACCACCGCCGTCGCCATCGCCAAAAAGCTCGGCATGCCCATCAATATGTCCTCTGCCCTCGGCTCTCCCGTCCTCCGCGGCGACCAGCTGGACCACATGTCCGACGCCGAACTCGCGGAATGCATGTCCCGCATCTCCATCTTCGCTCGCACATCTCCAGATCACAAGCTCAAAATCATCCGTGCGCTGCAATCTCGTGGCGATGTCGTAGCGATGACGGGCGATGGCGTGAACGATGCGCCGGCGCTCAAGAAGGCGGATATTGGGATATCGATGGGGAAGATGGGCACGGATGTGGCGAAGGAGGCGGCGGATATGATTCTGACGGATGATGACTTCAGCACGATACTGAGTGCGATTGAGGAGGGCAAGGGGATCTTTTACAATATACAGAATTTTTTGACGTTTCAGTTGAGTACGAGTGTCGCGGCTTTGGGGCTGGTGATGATGAGTACGTTGGGCGGGTGGAGGAATCCGTTGAATGCTATGCAGATTCTTTGGATTAGTGAGTCCAGAATCCCCTTTCCCGGATGGGCTGCGGAAGGGAAGATCATACTGACGATGATACTCTAGACATCCTCATGGACGGCCCCCCCGCGCAATCTCTCGGCGTCGAGCCCGTCGACCCGGCCCTCCTCACCCAACCTCCTCGCTCCCGCACCGCTCGCGTCCTAACACCCCGTCTAATCCGGCGCGTCGCGCAATCTGGCCTCATCATCCTCCTCGGCACGCTCTTCACTTACGTCTCCAACCTCACCTCAGAAGACCTAAAAGCACATTCCGTTTCTGATCGCGACACCACTCTCACATTCACGCAGTTCGTGCTATTCGATATGTTCAACGCCCTTACCTGCCGTTCGGCAAGTAAGTCTGTGGTATTGGGGGAAGTACCGCTGTGGGGCAAGGGAGGGAATGCGATGTTCAATTATGCGGTTTTGGGGAGTTTGCTGGGGCAGGGGTTGGTGATTTATTTCCCGCCATTACAGGGGGTGTTTCAGACGGAGGCGCTGTCGCTTGTGGATTTGTTGGGGTTGGTGGCGATGGCTAGTCTGGTTATGTGGGTTGATGAAGGGCGGAAGTTTCTCGAAAGGAGAGGTGGTGGAGGGCCGAGGAGAGTTAGTGGTGGGTATAGTCGGGTTGTGTAGGAATAGATATTCATGTACATCTGTAGTGTAGTGTCGTCTCAGATGCCACAGCTCCGTGCAACAACGAGCGTGTGGCCTGTCATTGTCCATATCTACAACGTTATGTTGCAAAATAGTTCACGTATACTGCTTTGATCAAAGCCCGCACCTTCCCGATCAGGTCGTACAACCTCGGCACAACGCTCGCTAGCGCGGCATTCAGAACCGACGGGAGGCCGTGAACACACCGAAGAACACTACCACTTGGCTCGCGAGGTTGATGTGCGCCACAATCTGACCGACTTGCACACATAGCAGCAACGTCAGAAATCCATTTTCTATTCCCCTAACTCAACGTTCGCTGAAGAGTGCATTTATCCACGAATTCGGTCAAGGGAACGTGCAAACCTGGAACCTGGAGCTTGCTGGGACCAGTAGATCCCCGCTTCGAGAGATAGCATGGCTTTGAGTACGTACATATCGTTTCACATCCGCTTGACAGGGAGAGCACATGCTAAGATGAACTGTGCTCCGCAGCCGCGGCAGCAGCAGCAGGCGGTCTCGCCGCTGCCGCGTACCTCAATGGCAAATACCAGTTGACTCGGGATGCCAAGACCATCCTCAAGTTGAAGCGGACGGAGCGGATGTACGGCAAAGCACGTAGGTCCACACACAAACACACCAACCACATGCCAGAATGAGTGCGAGGTCTCAGCTAACGTAATCACTCATATACATGCACAGTCCAAGAAGACCGCCTCTCCCCCTGGTATGTGCTCGCGGAAACCTGCGCACGCCAGCCCCACGACCGCGCCATCTGGACGCGTGAACGCAGCTGGACGTTCGCGGACCTGCACGACCAAACGGCGCGGTACGCGCAATGGCTCCTCTCTCGCGGGGTGAAGCCCGGCGAGCTGGTCTCGCTGTATCTCACCAATTCCGCGGAGTTTGTGATGATCATGTTTGCGCTGCATGCGATTGGGGCGGGGCCGGCGTTGATCAATTATAATTTGGAGGGACAGGCGTTGATGCATTGTTTGCGCGTTGCGGGGGGGAGGTTGGTGATTGTGGATGAGGATGCGGGGTGTCGGGCGAGAATTGAGGGGGTCAGGGGCGAGATTGAGGGGACGGGAGCGGAGGTCGTGGTGTTGAGTGCGAATTTGAAGGCGGATGTGGAGGCGAGGGAGGTGGTGGTGCCCGGGGATGAGTTGAGGAAGGGGATGGGGCCCGAGTGGCCGCATGCGCTGATTTATACTAGCGGTACGTTTTCTTCTCTCACACTTGTTTCCCTTTAAGACGCCATGCTAAAGGATGAGATATCTAGGCACCACCGGCCTCCCCAAAGGCTGCCCCTTCACCATCGGCCGCCTCTGGCTCCTCGGCAGCTTCTACGAACCGCCCTTCGCGCAAAAACGCGGCGTCGACTGCTGGTACTCGCCCATGCCTCTCTACCACGGCACCGGCATCATCACCACGTCCGTCAACCTGCTCGCGGGAATCGGCTGCGCCATCGTGCCCCGCTTCTCCGTCAAGAACTTCTGGCCCGACATCCACGATTCCGGCAGCACGCTCTTCATCTACGTGGGCGAAACGGCGCGGTACCTCCTCGCGGCGCCGACGCACCCGCTTGAGCGGAAGCACAGGCTTAGAGTCGCGTATGGGAATGGACTGAGGCCGGACATCTGGACGAAATTCCAGCAGCGGTTTAACATCCCTGAAGTCGCGGAGTTTTTCAACTCGAGTGAGGGCATGTTCAGCCTGCTTGTCTGGTCCCGTAACGCGTACACCGCCGGCTGCGTCGGGCATCACGGTCTCCTCCTCCGGCGTCTGTTGAATAACGTCTACATCCCTGTCCGCATCGACCACGAAACAGGCGATATCTACCGCTCTCCGACCACGGGTTTCGCCGAACGCATGCCCTACGAAGAAGGCGGCGAGATTCTCGTCGCAGTAAAAGCGAAAAGCGATTTCGGAGGCTATTGGAAAAACGAAGAAGCGACGAACAAGCGCTTCGCTACAGATGTGTTCAAAAAGGGAGATCTCTACTACCGCTGTGGCGACGCGCTGCGCCGCAGCACCGACGGCCACTGGTACTTCATGGACCGCCTAGGCGACACTTTCCGCTGGAAATCCGAAAACGTCTCCACAGCCGAAGTCTCGGAAACGCTGGGCCGCTTCGCCGGCATCGCGGAAGCGAATGTCTACGGCGTTGAGGTCCCGGGGCACGAAGGACGAGCCGGGTGCGCGGCGCTGCAACTCTCGCCTGACTTGCCGGGGTCAGCGGTCGACGAGAAATACCTCACGGATCTGCTGAGGTATTGCCAGGAGCGGTTGCCGCGATACGCGGTGCCGGTTTTCTTGCGGGTGCAGAAGCGGAGCAGCCATATTCATAATCATAAGCAGAATAAGGTGCCGTTGAGGAATGAGGGCGTGGATCCGGGGAAGGTGGGGACGTTGGAGAAGGAGGGTGGGGAGGATGCGTTTTTTTGGTGGCGGCCGGGGATGGGGTCGTATGTGCCGTTTCGGAGGGAGGATTGGGAGACGCTGGAGAGGGGGAGTGCGAGGTTGTGATGGGGGCGATGTGGAGGATGGGAAGGGTGGTTGGTGGGCATCTGGTAGTCAGGCTAGACGGTTTTGTTTCAAGCGGCGATTGGCGTTTAGTCTGATGCATGTCGCGATGTCGTACTCATTGCGTGCCAGCTTCCGTGAAGTGGTGGGGGTCTGTGACCGACAGGGCTGTGGGAGAATTGTAATTGAGCTGTAGCGGATTGACACTGCCGCACAAGCTCGGATAGACTGCATTCCACTCTGCGGTACTGACTGGAATACCTCATGACCTATGCCGCTACTCATACACCACCCACATGCTGATTCTGAGACCAAAAAAGCACGCCCCAACTCCACGCTTGCAAAACGAACCCCACCCAAATGCACACTTTTAACCCGCCTCCTAAATCGCCCACCGATAACTCGCATACCTCCCCGCCGTCTCACTCTTCCTGATAATCTTCACCACCTGCCCCCTCTTCAACCCCAAATACCGCGCCATGGGATCATCAATGCGAATGCGCGGCAACTGCGTCTCCTTCAACCGATACCGCTCCAACAACCTCTTCTTATCCTCCGGGCTCAACAGCGTATGCTTCGGCACCAACTCATGCCGCGAAATATTCACCAGCAAGTCCTCCTCTTGGAACACCTCCATGTGGATGGGCAGGATGCTGGGCACGATCTTCATGGCGCTGCTGGTGGGTTTGGCGAGGGTGACGAAGATGCCGGTGCGGTAGTTTTTCTCACTGAGGAGCTGCGCGAAGGATTTGAGCTGCTTGATGCCGATGGAGGTCTCGCCGCTGAATTCGACGTGGATGGTGCCGATGTCGGGTTCGGGGTCCGGGTGGCCGGGGCGCGGGAGGGGGGTGTATTTTTTGAGCATTTCGGGGGTGGGGCGGGCGGTGAAGGCCATTTTGGCGCGTTGGGGGGCGCCGGAGTCGTCGGCGAATTGGTCGCGGAATTCGTTGAGGGTAAGGTTGCATTCTTCTTCGGTCAGTTCGTAGCCCTGACGATATGTTAGCGATGAGCATTTTGGGCGTATGAGGGTTATGTGCGTACCCTATCTGCGCACATCTGCTTGACGGTCTTCATGATGCGCCATAGTCGTGACAGCTCGCGCTGGATTGCATCCTCGTTCATCGTTGCGGTATATCGTATTCCTTTTGTGCAATCCGTGTGGTATGAGAGTGCAGTATCGAAAGTAGCGACAGCGCAATCCAGACGAAGCTGTGTTGTATAGTTGTCTCGTGCTCTTGCCTGTGATTCTTCCCAAGTCAACTGAAGCCTTCCACAATTTTCGGCTGCACCTGCCTAAACTCCGGCAAATCACCTTCGCGTCAAAGCGCGCTGCTCCCTCTTCGCCTCCACAATTCCACCACATGGCCTCCATACCAAATCTCAACACTCTTCGGACTGGCCGACGAGGACCTCGCTTGCGTGGTGGACGCGGTGGGAGAGCTGTACCAGAAAATGATGATGCTTCGGTCGAAGATATCGAATCGGGTAGAGACCGAATTGTCCAGCAGACGGACGGTGATGCCAGCAGCTCCCGGCTGAGTGCAGTGGCATTAGGTTATCTTGATGATTCATATGCTAGACTTTTCCTTGCCCAAGGTCAGCAGATACCTAGACGATACCCTATCATCAATCGAGGCACATATGTCAGAACGACCGCGATTGATCGGCTTGTCAAATGCTTTCTGCAGACGAATACAGACCAGAAGAAGCAGATCATATCCCTAGGCGCTGGCTCAGATACTCGATTCTGGAGGCTACATGATGCCAGATCAGGCCTGACTACGGAGCTAGAATACCACGAGTTGGACTTTGAGAGCAATGTAAACCAAAAACGATCTGTCGTCCGCCAAGGCACCATTGCTCAGAAAACAGCTCAAGCAGAGAAAGACGGCTGGCATTATCATCTGCACGCCATCGATCTGCGCGTACTGACGAACAAGTCGCCGCCCGCAATTCCAAGCCTGAACGCAGATCTCCCAACTCTGATTCTCAGCGAGTGCTGCCTTTGCTATCTACCTCCCGATGCAGCCACCAGCGTACTGCAATACTTCACCATGAACCTCGAGAGCTCTCTAGCCCTTATCCTCTACGAACCAATTCGCCCGTTCGATGCATTCGGCAAGACCATGGTCTCCAACCTAGCATCACGCGGCATCCATCTACAGACACTGAAGCGATACGGTTCGCTAGAAGCTCAACGACACAGGCTGAAACTGGCTGGTCTACAGGATGGGCAAGGTGCGCGAGACGTCCTGCAGCTGTACCAGATGGACGAGTGGGTGAGCGCTACCGAGCGGGAGAGGGTAGAGAAGCTCGAATGGTTGGATGAAGTGGAGGAGTGGAATTTGCTTGCGAGCCACTATTGCGTTGCTTGGGGATGGAGGGGGGAGGTTTTTGGGGACGCATGGCGGAGTCTGGACGGTGGGCGGACGAAAGAGGAGGATCGAGATGGTGGGATGGGATGATTGTTGGAGCCGACAGCGGTGTAGTGACACAGCCTGCAGTGAGCATTGTGAACGGCTTTTGCTGTGGCTGGGGGATGGTGGCGCTTTTCACATGCGTTTTGAGAGTTGGCCCGTATAGCGTACACGTAGTCAGGCAAAGCCACGTTGAGTAGTCTTGCGCACAATCAAGCCGTCAACCTCTTGAACATTTGATATCTACCACGTTCTCGAACACGCCATACACGGCTTAAGCGAATGCGTACCTTTGGCTCTCCGCCCTGCGCCTCGTTCGCATCCGCACATGCCGAGAGCTTGAGTCGTCATCACCCATTTCTCCCATTGTAGACACTTTATCTTCTTCCCTTCTCACTCCCTTCTGCTCGGTATTTCTCCAATCGATAGCCAGCCATCACATCACTCCAGTGCACATATCAGCGACAGCAAAAACACCATCAGTGAAGGCACCACACCTCCGGCGCAACCAAGAGCATCGCGATTCGGGCCCCGAAGAAGCCGCCACCCTTTCATTCTTGGTCGTCATAACTCTCAGCTTATACACACCACAACGACCACGAGCTTAAAAACCTACAGTCGCAGCACATAGCGAAAGAAAGCCAAGAGCCATGGCGACGAGCAAATACGTACGTTAACCGAACCCACCAAATCTCTCCACCCCAAATCGCATTGTCCTAACAACACCCATTCTCACAGGACGCCCCTCCCGGCCCTCCCCCCTCCTACCCCCAAGCCCCGGCCCAAACCTACGACGCAGGCCCCACGAACGAACGCGGCGCAGCCCAAAATTACTACGGCTCCTCCCCCTCCCCCGCACCCTACCAGAACGTCCAGGGCTACCCACCCCAAGCACAAGGGTATCCTCAGCAAGGCTACCCGCAACAAGGAGCACCGTATGGACAACCGCCTATGGGTTACTATCCGCAGCAAGGGTATGGACAGCAGCAGTATCCGCCTGGTGGGGCGTATGGGGGTAGCGGAAGGGGAGGAGGAGCGGGAGAGGGGATATGCGCGGGGATTTTGGGCGCGTTGGCTTGTTGTTGTTGTTTGGATTTTTGTATTTTTTAGTAGTTCGGGGGATTTGGTGTTGGGGGTTGGTGAGGGGTGGTTTTGGGTTGGTTTCTGGAAAGGGGGAGGGTGAAAGGAGAAGAGGAGAATGGAGGGGTGGGTGGGAAGAGTTGGGGGAGGGGAAATGGGTATTGGGTGTATATATGGGAGGGGTGTGGCGCGTTGGCAGGCAATGGCTGTGGCTGGGTTTTGTATGTATTATTGAGAATTGATAATCTTATTGTTTTTCTATGGACGGCATTGTACGCAGGGACTTGCTGGAGTGCTGCAATTATGTTCGGTTGAGTAACCGCAACATATGAGAATGTTCGCACTGATTTGTTGAATGCTGCATCATGTTCATATATCGTACAGATTACTGACATATACCTACTTTGCATTTTACTGACTCATGTTCCTCAGGTTACCCGCTATGCAGACATAACATATATCTCATTCAAAACAACGCCTCGATGCCTGGCAAAAGCGGCAAGCTTCATCAAAGCAGCACGCAAGCCCTCGATTCGCCTGCTCTGGTTCTGATACAATCATCACGTGTGCATCCATAAACTTTTCATAAACCACCGTCGCTGTTCGTCCGGTGTGCTGTTTAGCTCATGTTCTGCACATGAGTATCAAAAACCTAGAACATATCACTCTCGTCAGCAAATCACCACCACAGCAGACGTCAAACTCCTTCAGAGCACCGGTGATCGGGAACACATAACATACCTCATTACGCCATCCTTTCGAATCAAAGTCCTCGTCAATGTGCTCCTCCGCCCTCATGGCTTCCTCATGCCATACCTTGACGATAGAACCCGGCGCATAAACACCCGTAAACACATTCTTCTGATCTGGTCTTAGGCCACTCGACGGTGCAGTAACACCCACCCGCGTGTACAAGTCCGGATCCTCTGCCGGCGTGAGACGAGCCGCCACCGCTTTGAAGAACGTAAGTAGATCATCAGGGTTAGCGATCCTGGTCGCGCGAAGCCTTTCACGAGCGAAGAGCAATTCCCGGTTCGCTGCGTGGAAGAAATCCGCCAACGCATTGGCCAGCTGCTTCTCCATGACTTTCTTCACGATCGGTCGGAGGAGCGGCTTGAATAGCCATCCCACCCACGAAAACTTCGTCTTCCTGAGCTGGTAGTTGAGCTTGTGGATGTGGACTCTCACGTCTTTGAGAGTGAGGATCTGCTCGAGGCGGTCCTTGCCAATCTCAACGTCGATATGGATATCGATGCCCTTCTCGTCGAGAGCAAAGGAGGCAATGCCTTCGTCGCGTAGGAAGAACAGTGGGGATTTGTGCGCGCGAAGCCAGAAGCCAACTTCGTCTGCTCGAGCTGACAGTCCGTCGATCTTGATGGTGGCGAGTGAGGTGGCGTGGGAAGCGGTGCGGAAGCGATGTTTCTTCAGCTCAAAGTCGTTGTATGTCTCGACCTTTAGGCGGTACGGCAAGAAGGAAGTTTGATTGACCGTGCGACCCGGCTCGACAATGAGGTTCTCGAGCAGAAGATCGATCTCTGGTGTTGAGACCTCGAGGCGCGGGATTGGGATGTATTGGATCGCAGAGATGAGCAGTGGGACGAAGACGTTGATTGCATCTTGCACCAGATCTGGGTTTGTGGCGTGGTTCTTTGGCGGCGAGAGGACGGCGAGGAGGCGAGAAGAAGTTGTCAGAAGCTTGTGAATATCGTCGTCTCTGAGTACTGATTGGAAGGTAATCTGCACTTGCTGGAGTAGGGCGTTGATATCGTCGTTCAATTTGCTGCCCTTTCCAGTCTGCTGCGACTTGGCGCGAAGCTCTTGGAATTTCCCCTGTGCGTTGTCGAAGAACGACGGATCAGTCAGAAGCTTCTGCAGTGAGTTGCCGGCATCATTGGTCAGCGACTCAAATTGCGGATCAGAATCCTTGTGACTCAACACCTGCTGCCATAGCTTCTCGATCTTCTCCCATTCCTTCTTGTCGCCAAAAGAGGTCAAGAAGAGCCAAGCGTTGTGTACAGCCTTGTCCAACTCCTTGTTCTGGTGCGTGTCCTCTGTCGCGACAGCTTCAACCTCTTCAGCGGCTCGGCTGTAGACCATGGCATATCGCTTGATGAGAAGTGACAGGGTCGACACAGAATCCGAGTAGTCGTCCCGCTGCCTCAACTTCAAGACTGCCTGCTTGAGCCTGTTGAGCAGAGTCTTGCCTTCTTCGCCGGACAGCTTGTCCTCTGCGCTTTCTACGGCAGTCTTGGTGACCTCAGCTGTACCATTGGCTACTGCTTTGCTGACGTCTGCCACCTCGTGACTCAACTCTTCACTCGTTGGCGGCTTGACTGCATCGTCCGCACCAGGCTTGGCCACGGCCTTCTGCTCTTCTTCACCCGGCTCCAGCTTCTTGCCAACCTGCTGCGACACCTCAGACAGCTTGAAGGCAGAATCTTTGAACACTTCCCTGCCCACTACATTCAGATCGTTCAGGAATACCCTGAAGTCGGAATTTGTCAACAACAGACTCCCAACCGTCCTGATGCTCTCATATGCCGCCGCCGTGTCAGCTTTGGCTTTACTCCTTCTAGCCCTCGCCGCAATGTCACCCGTGTCTACGTCAATCCTGCTGTGGGCCGCATACCAAATCAAGTCTTGGATCTGATCCCGCTCGTTTTTGTGCTGCATCAGATCCATGAATTGCTGCAGCCATGTTCGTGTATGCTTGACTAATCGACGACCTGTTTCGCTGAGCTCTGAGTTGTCGTGATGGAGGAGGTCACTGGCCAGGAGGGTACGCAGGTTGATGATTATTTGCTCGGTGCTTGGCATATATCCTTTCGACAAAGCTCTGAACATCTGATATGTGTGCAGCTTCTGGTGGAGCTGGCGCTGAAGTTCAGTGTCATCGTGATATTGTGGGAGTAATGGTTCTCTGTCGTCGGTCTTCTTGCGGCCGAAGCCAAAGCAGGAAGACATGATGGATGATGTTCAGTATGTCTTGAGCCCTCCCAATGCGAGCTCCTGCGTTCTCCACAAGGTAGTTTCGAGGTAGTTTCAAGGTATTTTCAGTCCCCCAGGCTCAGTGTGTGAGGGAAGAATTGGTAGAGGCAGGAAGTGGAGAAGTTGGTATAGCAGCGTCAGTATGATGACGGAGCTTGACGCGTTACCTGCCAAACGCGCCTTGGTCCTGGTTGTAAGTCTTTTGCTCTTTCTAATGGACCTTGCTGCTCTGCACTGCTGTGCGAGCACTCCAAGCTCTGCGTTAGTCGACTCACTGATTTGCTGCCTGCTTAGATGGCCGTCTCTCATGTCGAGACCAGGCTTTCAGCTAGACGGTAGCTACAAGCAATGACGCAGCGTGTGGCAGCCATGCGGCTGAAAGTTCAATGTTCTCATGCATGATTGCCTCAGGCGACATCGTCACCTCGAACGGCTCGTGGGAGGCAGCGTCGAGACCATCCCGTGTGGCTACCTTCATGGACAATGCCGGTCAAGAGGAAGTGAACTGCTCGTGTGCCACCGGGACCTCGAGAGGGTCGCAGCCCAAAACTAAAGTAGGAACGACAAGGATCGAAAACCACAACTCGCTCTCAGTCCAGTTTGAGCCTAGCACATCTCACGATACCGAGCGCCGAGGGCTCGTGCGTCGCGCCTCGGGACGGACAGCAGCTCCGAGGCTCGCACAGACGCTGTTCTTCCGAAGTGTGTTGAGCTGCGAAGTTGTGGAAGCTGGACGAGCGTCAAGAGAAAGGTTGAGCGACGTCCTCAAGACGATGTAGAGTTCTGATATTGCGGAGCCGAAAGCGACGGTCTCATTCTGTGTCCGGGGTTGCGGGTCTCCGCCTTGAAGATTGACTCAATGGCATTGAACCTGAAGCTGTTAGTAAGGGTAAGCTTGAGCTCCAAAAAAAAAGTTCATGGCAGCTTCAGAGCTCTGTTCCGAATCACTTTCGTGAGATGAATCATACCCAATGCCTGCAACAGATATCTCGACAAGGAGATATAACAAAGATAGGCAAACTATTTCATAGTATCAAAGACCCAATCCTTCTTCGTGTTGTACGACCTGTATCGCCGTCTTACCCGACAGAATCGACATCGGAGTGGCCTTTGCTTACCACGAACCAGCCTCGTTGCTATTTACAAAAGTCAACCCGACTCCCTCCCACACCGATAGCTCCTAGGAGGTGTGCAGCTTCGAGATCCGTCACAGATTGAGTAGCGATCCACCCGAGTTGTCCCTTCCTCCTTTGGCAGCAGCTTTTCCACTCTTTAAGAGCTCAATGCCCACATGTCTTTAGCACGCACCTCTCTCCGGAACACCTCTGCTGGACTACTTCATAGACGCAGTCGTTCGCTAATCAAGAAGAGCTTCACACAATCAGCCTGGTAGGCATTGACACCATTGCTCGAGTTCCACGCATGACTGACAGCAACCAGGTCGGCTCCTTTACAGACACATACATCAAAGATGTCTGCACCATCAAACCCAACCCTAGCAAACGGGATCCACACCACCACCTCAGCCAAAGCCCAACATGCTCCAGCGGCCAACATTAAGTCCGCTCACCACCATGCCCCAGAGCGCCATGTTGTGCCTTCCCCAGCCGACTACGATACTTCCCATTCCTTCGAAGCCCGCAGATATCTGAAGACATACGGTTTGGTGCCGCCAAGCGTTGAGACATTTGAAATGCAGGAGAAGAGATGCATGGCAATTTTGAACAGCAGGAGGACGTCAATTGAGAAGTACCAGTATTTGAGCGTCTTGAGAAATACCAATGTGCATTTGTTTTATCGATTGCTTGCCGGCAATGTCAAGGTAAGGACAGACAGATCCGCAGGATGGGCGGTGAGCATTACCGTATAAGGCAGGCACGCTGACATAAGGCCCGGCAGGATCTGACGCCCTTGATCTACACTCCGACCGTGGGCGAAGCCTGTCAAAGGTGGAGCGAGCTGTACACACAGCCAGAAGGCCTCTATCTCTCCTTTGCAGACAAAGGACACCTGCACAACGTCATCCAAAACTGGCCTCACGACGTTGAGATTACCGTCGTTACTGACGGCTCTCGCATCCTCGGGCTTGGCGATCTAGGCATCGATGGAATGGGCATTCCTGTAGGCAAGCTGTCACTATACACTGCCTGTGCAGGTATTCATCCGATGAAGACTCTTCCGCTTTGCCTAGACCTTGGGACTTCGAACGAAGAGAAGCGGAATGACCCTCTTTACTTGGGCAGCAGGAGACCCAAGGTGACGGCAGAAGAAGAAAAGGAATTTCTGGACGAGATGATGGCGGCGTTGACCGAGCGGTGGCCTGGGATCGTGATTCAGTACGAGGACTTCAAGAACCCGTTTCCGAGCCTGGAAAGGTATCAGGAGACGTATACAATGTTCAACGATGACATCCAGGGCACAGGCGCAGTAATCTTGGGTGGCTTCATCAACGCGGTCAAGCAATCAGGTGTTGCTCCAGCAGACCAGCGAGCTGTGTTTCTCGGAGCTGGCTCGGCAGGTGTGGGTGTCGCCAAGCAATTGACAGAGTTCTTCATGAAAGAAGGCCTGTCAGAGGACGAGGCACGCAAGCGATTCTGGCTCGTCGATTCTCAAGGCCTGGTTACGAACGACCGTCCAGGCAAGCCGCTCGCAGAGCACAAGCTATACTTTGCCAGAGACGACAACAATGGCCAGCAGTTCGAGACCCTCGAGGAGGTCGTGGAATACGTCAAGCCGACGATTCTGATGGGTCTGTCGACCATCGGCGGTGCATTCACACCAAAGATCCTGGAACGTATGGCAGAGTTGAATGACCGTCCGGTCATCTTCCCACTCTCGAACCCGTCGAGCAAGAGCGAGTGTACGTTCGAGGAGGCGATCAAGTACACGAAAGGCAAATGTCTGTTCGCTTCTGGCAGCCCATTTCCGACACTGAAGTGGGAGGGCAAGGAATTGGTCCCGGGACAAGGCAATAACATGTACGTCTTCCCTGGTATCGGTCTTGGCGCAATCCTCAGCAAGGCTGTGTCGGTGACGCAGAACATGATTTATGCGTCCGCCGAGGCACTCTCGACTTCACTCATGCCGGAAGAGGTAGATCAGAACTGGCTTTACCCAGACGTCGCGCGAATCAGGGATGTCTCTGTTGTTGTCACGCGAGGCGTTATCAGAGCGGCACAAAAAGATGGCGTCGATCGCGAGCTTGCGTTGAGGAATATCAGCGATCAGGAGTTGGATGAGTATGTGAGGAACCGAATGTATGATCCATTCCGTGAGCACGAGAAGACGGATGAGGAGATCAAGGAGTTGGCGGAATCGGTGATGGGTGCGCAAAAGGGTGCCAATGGGCGGACGAATGGGAAGCTCTAGCTGAGTTTAGGATCGCCGGCATTTTTGATCACAGCAGTGATGCCGTCTACTTGGTGAATCGTCGGGAGCTTAGGCGTTTGTCAGTTCGGATACCATGGGAGCGTTTGAGGAGTTTTGGTATGGGATGCACTGCGAGCTCGTGGCCACAAAATTGGGTTGAAGGGTACTGAGTGAATAATTCGAGCCAGGCGTAAGGGCGTTGAGGCGACAGAGATCACAGGATGTGGTGATGTAGCACACACGAGGACTGGTTCTAGTATGCTGCTGTACCTGCGAGATACTTGACCAAGAGATTTTATGGACCAAGTCAAGCTATCCATTTCTTATACTCGCGGTCGATAGTCCTCACAATCATCGGCCAAGCCACGACACATCAGCTTTAGCAATCCATCAATTCGCCTAATCGAATGCTATCAATCGCGACTGCTTGCTTGTGCTACCCGACTCCACCTTCGATCGACGGGCCGGGGCCTCCTGGCAGTAGCGCTACTCAAACTCTCTCGCACCTCCCTCATTTGTCTAGAACCTCCATTATTCCTCCTTGCTTGCCGCAGAACCACGATGCTGATCTCGGCGATGGCACCAATCGCAATGTCGATGGCTCATAGCACGAGCGCCAATAACGCAAGGCGACCTCATCGGCCAGCGCCTCCCACGAGGCACAATGCCGACCGTCGCGCAAGAAACCTAGCAAACAACGCCCGTCGGCCGAAGGCGTCGTCTTATCGCGAAGGATTGGCGTGGACGGCACACTGAGTATGTGGCCTAGCCAGATTGCGTGTGCGGTATTCATGCGCAGCCCGCGTGGAAGGTTGCACTGTCGTTCCTTGCAGTTTTGATATCCAGGTTTGTGGAACCTCGTGGCTCTTTGTCCTGACATGTGTGTGTTGTAGGGCTGTGTGTGTGTGGTTGCGGCTGCTAATGACAGGTTGGCTGATGCTGCAGTACCTCACCTTGTGTTACGAACGAAGGCTTCTGGACTTGTTCGGTCGGAGTGGTACATGATTTGAAGTGGAGGATTGGGCTTGTTTGCTTCTATCTGGATCTGGATGGTAGTGGAGCTGGGCTTGTAGAAAGAGGCATCTCCCTCTCTGTGCGAGCTTGATCTGCGAGACTATACCATGGCCTCATCGTCCCTCCGCCGCCGCTCGGTAGAGCCAGACCACTACCAGGAATCCTACGAAATGAAATCCTCCTTCAAAGTCTCCGAAAACTCCTCAGACGACAAACCCTACGAAGCCATCGTCTCCGGCGCCCCAGCAGAATGGGGCGACACCACCCAAGACCTCCGCGACATGGCCCGCCTCGGCAAAAAACAAGAATTCCAGCGCACCTTCTCCTTCCTCTCCACCCTCGGCTTCGTCTCCATCTACATGGCAACCTGGGAATTCGTCCTCGTCAGCCTCTCCGTCGGCCTGTCCAACGGCGGCTTCGCCGGCCTCTTCTGGTGCTTCACCACCACCATCCTCGCCTACGCCACCATCGTCGCCAGTCTCGCCGAAATGGAGTCCATGGCCCCGACGTCAGGCGGGCAGTATCACTGGGTTAGCGAGTTCGCGCCGCCGAGGTACCAGAGGGTGCTGTCGTATGCGAGTGGGTGGATGTCGACGTTGGGGTGGCTGGCGGCGGTCGCGAGTAGTTGTTATGTGTGTACGACGCAGATACAGAGTATGGTGCAGGTTACGAGGGCGGAGTATGCGTTCACCGCTTGGGAGTATACGTTGATTATGATTGCGACGATTGTTGTCACGATTGCGTTCAATACTGCTGGGGCGAAGGTGCTGCCGATGCTGGAGACGATCAGTTTGTTTGGGCATGTGGCGGGATTTGTGTTTGTGTTTGTTGCGTTGTTGGTGTTGTGTCCCAAGAACTCGGCGTATGAGGTTTTTGTGGATTTTCAAGCGAATGGGGGATGGAGTCCGGCGCCTGCGTATTTGATCTCGCAGGTCACGATCCTGTATTGCAATTTTGGGTCGGATAGTGTGGTGCATATATCTGAGGAGGTGCCAGACGCATCGATCATTGTGCCGAAGGCGATGTGGTGGTCGTATGTTGGAAATGTGGCTCTGGGTATTGTGATGTTGATCACTATGCTGTTCTGCATTGGGCCGCTTGAGCCTGTGGTAAGACAAAATTCAGAACGCGAGCATCACTGCTACCACATCGCAACTAACGAAACCACAGCTCAATTCCGACGCACCATATCTGATCCTGTTCAACAACACCGGCAGCCCGGCGCTTTCGATCGTCCTCAACGTCGTCCTCTTCCTGCTGATCTTCCTCGGCAACATTACTGCCCTGGCAACGTGTGCGCGCGAGATGTGGGCGTTCGCCAGAGACAAAGGTCTACCGTTTTACGACTGGCTAGGCAAAATGGACAGCAAGTGGAACGTGCCAGTAAGTCTTAGAGGTCATGACATCGTCCATGCTCCGTGTTGACAAAAATCACTCAAGTTCAACACCGTCTACGCCACCTCACTAGCCTGCGTCATCCTGGCACTCATCCAAATCGGATCAACAGTCGCCTTTAATATCGTCGTCTCGCTCTCGACACTTGGTCTTCTATCCACCTACATGATCTCGATCGGCTGCGTCTTTCTCAAGCGCCTACGAAACGAGCCTCTGCCGCCTGCACGTTGGAGTCTGGGACGATTTGGGATCTACATCAACGGATTTGCATTCTTCTACTCGGCTTTTGTGCTTGTGTTCTGCTGCTTCCCGAGTTATCTGCCCGTAACGACGGGCAATGCCAATTGGGCTCCAGCTGTGTGGGCGGCGGTGATAGTGATATCAGTAGTATACTATATGGTGTTGGGGACGAGACAGTACACGGCTCCTGTGGAGTTTGTGGAAGGGAGGAAGGTGGATGGGGTTGGGTTGCAGAGTACCTAGGATGTAGATAGCGGACAAGCTGAAAGACTTCTTCTCACCTGATTCATGACCGCACTTCGAAACATATGATGAAGCCAAGTGCAAACGACTCAATGAACCTGCTGTTCTCCAGACTTAACACCTTAGTTTGTCTGACGCTCAATTCGGCCGACTTGATTGAGGTGGTGTGCTCAATAGTTAGTGTATGCTGCCGGATATTGGTCAACAGTTAACGGACTTCATGACAACTCCAACTGATATATGTATTACATGTACCCAGCTTCACTCAGCTACAAGGCCAAAAGCATATTGAAAATGTCTTTACCATCAGCAATGCCTCTCCGAAACGTGCTACGCGCCCCAGCGGCTTTGCGCCCTCTCCTCATTCAAGCACAGGCGCAACGAGCATTCTACTACTCCTACGAAGAGACTCAACCACCGCCCTACCGCGAAGCTGAATCCGCCATATTATCATCCGCCTTATCTCACGTCCTGACCTCAGGCTTTACTCAGCAGTCTCTCACGCTGGGAGCGAAAGACGCAGGGTACCTCGACATTTCTACCAATCTTTTCCCGAAAGGCGCTTTTGAGATCGTCAAATATCACCTTGTCACCCAGAGACTAGGCTTGAAAGACCGAATCCAATTCCCCGACGATCCAAAATGGGGCGTAGGCAGGAAAGTCAGAAGTCTAGTCCTCGAACGCCTGCGTGCGAACGCCGATGCAGGCGTTGTGGGGCGGTGGCAGGAAGCTCTTGCCCTGATGTCGCTGGCTGAGAACATCCCAACATCCCTCAAAGAACTCGCAGCATTGTCGGACGAGATGTGGTTTCTAGCGGGAGATCTCTCGGTGGACAGCTCGTGGTATACGAAAAGGGCGTCGCTGTCTGCCATTTATGCCGCGACGGAGACGTTTCAGACGACGGATCAGAGTACGGAGTTTAGGGATACGGAGCAGTTTTTGGACAGGAGGTTGGAGGAGTTGAGGACAGTCGGAGGTGCAGTGAGCGGGACACTGCAGTGGGCAGGGTTCCAGGCTGGTGGCTTGGTGAACTTGATGAGGAGCAAGGGTGTGAGGATTTGAGGTGTTGGGGTGTGAGGGCAAAATAGTATACTAAATTGTACAGTAAGACCATCGGAGCATCGCTGAGCTGTGGCTATAGCAGAAGCTGGAAAAGCCTCGTCGAAAGGGCTAATCCTGGAACGTTTAATCCGGCCAATATTACAACCACGATTGCACATATCAATATGTGAGGCTTTGGCATCCCACCTGAATACTGTGTCTCGAATCCAGCTGGGACATTCTGCCATCAGAGACATCCTTGTCTCCAAAACAAAGCAGACAAAGCCAATAAAGCACGAGGCCGCGAGACAATGCCCAGCCCTCCGAGGAATCAAATATGTAGAACCCGTACCATGGGCAGTACTCGAGCATACATCCCAATCAACCAACTCAGCGACGACCCGCAGACTGAAAACATGAATATAAGCACACCTTCCGCCGTCACAACCACGCGTACCTGGCAACCCATCAACGGTGTGACTCTCCACCTCAAGACGCGACTAATCCAGCTACTAGCATGGGCAAGTTGTATCTGCCGCGAAGCCCAAGCAGACCACCATGCACAAACGGTCATGGCTTTCCTGCTTCAGGCAGTAGAGTACAAGCAAGCATTCTTCGATCGTGTGGTAAGACAGGCGAGGTATGATAACCCTGTTGTAATTGATGCGTTGAAGAAGTGTCGTCGGGCTGAGAGGGAGAATGGAGCTTGGAGAGAAGCTGTTGTTGAGCTTTTGAGCAGGGGTTTGGTGATTGTTGAGCCTTTTGGGGCTTGTAAGTTTGGGAGGACGGAGGGGTTGGAGAAGGTGGTGGAAAATTTGAGGGCTGGGTAGTGCATGTGCTGAGCCCGGAAGTGTTTGAGGGACATGTATCACTATATGTGAAGTAAGTCTCTTCAATCTCCATTAGCCCACCACCAACCCCTCGTATTTCGACCTGTCTGTTCGCACACATGTTCGATCGACAAGACGGTATCATTCCACCGCAAGGCCACTGACTGACACGATCGCAAATAGAGTCTTTCGTCTCGATTGTGCTGTGCATGCTTCATCTCCCATAACGACAGTGCTCGATAATCATCACTTGTCTTTTCAACTACTCGATTAATCTTGATTCTTTCAATCGACCAAAGCCGGAGCTGGCCGACCGATGTCGTTGATGGTCAGGCCGATACTGCACACGTCAGTCCAACACATAGTAAAGGAAATTGACATTTGAAACAATGGCAAGCCAGTACGATGTCTCAATTATCGAGCGCTCAGACCTGTCAAAGTCTCCAGTGATAACACCCGTTCCCATTGTCAGGATGATAGTGCTTGTCAGACACAACAATATCGTCCCTGAGAAGACCTATCTTCTGCTGCACACCCTCCCAACTTTCTGCTCTGCCGTGATATTTGTGCGGGCATGATGCCCCTGCGAAGTCGTCCGGCGTACACACGGGTTCCGCTCTGACTCTGATACAGGCTCCATGAGATCTGGCCCTCCAACCTCAATATTCCCGAGGTTGGCAAAGAAGAGACGTCGGCGGTTCTGTGCGATTTGGAAGCAGTCAAAGCAAAGCAATTGGTTGTGTGTTGTGGACAAAACACCAAGGATGTCTGCGAGAGCGATAGAGCCATGGATGTCGAGGCTTGCGAGTCGCAGATATTGCAACGAAGGATGAGCTTGGAGGAAGTCCATGAGATCTTCGCCTGCACATCGAATGTAGTCCTAAATGGCCAAGGTTAGAAGTCCGCTGCGTGTCAGTCCACATCGAGTACATACTGACATGTATCCGTCATGGGGAGAACTAAAGGGTAGGGAATATGTTTAGATCGGAGACAATCGCAAATACTCGCTCACCAATTTGAGCGTCTCCAACCTTGGAAAATGTACTTCCTTTGCGACTGCCTGAAATACCTTAGGGGTGTGTTCCCAGGCGTTGCGAAAGCCAAGATCCAGATACTGCAGCTGCTTGCAATCTGCAAGGAAATCGGCCAGATAAGTGTGCCAGAGCGGAGGGTCTAAGTGACTTAGACAATCAGCGTTAAGTTCCCGTGGCGAGGTCAATGCATTGGGCCAGTAACAGTGTGCTTCAAACAGTGGCGAGATGCGCGTAGAGCTTGGTACGATTGAGATGTCGGCTTTCTTGCATAAAAGGCACTTACTCTTATACGACTCGTCTTTTGTCTGCACATAGAGCTCGAGATATAGTAGCTCGCTAAGACCCTCAGTAAATCCGACGGCGTCCAAAGAGCCGTGAGAGATACGCCCTCCGAACGTCCACTACGGAAATCATAGTCGGCCGATATTGTGAGAAGCTCGCGCGGTTTTAAACCAGCTAGACCCATGGCTGCCACAGCGAGAGAGAAGTAGTGCGTGGTCGAGGCATTCGCTGCTAACTCACTCTCGCGTCTCCGGGTTGGCATGTAGTGAATCTGTGTGTTGAAAGTGCACATTGAGACACGACGAATGTTGCGCATCAGCCGGAAGGCAGTTGCAAGCAGCATGCCATCCATGGAAGAGTTCTGAACAAATGTCATGTCCTCTTGTTCCTTTCTGGCGCGGTCAATGCGGGCTTCAGCTTGCTGCCGCTCTTCTTGATAATCGCCTTGTTTGATGACCTGGTGGTCATGTTCGTAAATTTGCCATGTGATCTTGTCTGATGTTTCAAGTATGATTTCCTCAACGTAAGCCGCAAAGCTCGACTGAGAAATTTCGACTATATTCTGGAGATACCGATAAACCAAGGCAAAACGCAGCTTCTTGAACGCAGCCTTGCCAAAGAAATCATACGTCTTGTCGTGGAGTTCTTTGCAAGTCAAGCGGAGATTGCTGATCATGCACGCCTTGTATGGCCACCTGGGTTCCAGTACGACAAGATACTCGCAGATCAGCTCAACCAATTCCACAGGCAGCTGCGCAAGCTGGCTGAGCTGAGGTGCAATTTGGCTCTATTTGCTGGTCTTCGCTGTACGTCCGGGCAGCATGGTGCAGACGACTGGCAAGACCTGGCGTGACACGTTCCTTTCGACTTTGTTCAATAGGAATGCCAGGACTCTGATATTGATAGTTGTATCGTGGCACGTTATGTTACGAAAGTGATAATTAATGTCAAGAGGGCGTTCCACGCGAATCTCGGTCTAGACAGGATTTCACCGCATTAATGCCAACCGATGAGACCGGACAGGACGCAACGGAGCCGGAGTCTCACAGAGGGAAGGATAAATTCCGGAGCCAAATGCAGGTTGTCACCCGCCGGCTACATCGACGCCTTCTACCGAATGCCTAAAACGTCACATCAGCCTTGGTGTCTCCTTCAACCGCCATCGAAACTTCGGAAGTCTTATCGGGCGACTGATGATCCAAAGCAGGGACTGGGCACCAGAAGCCATCAAAACACTGCTTGTAGTGACCGACGAGGTGTCACAGCAACAAGATCACGCCGAAATCGTGTGGTTTGGGACAATGGTCTCGTTGATGCTGCCGCTCATGCAGCGACAGCGCAGGTTTCCATGATCAGTGCTTGGCAGGCCGTTGCAGTGTCTAATTTATGACGAGTGTCGTGTTCACTTTCAATAAATCAACAAGTAGGAATTCAATTTGACGTATATTCATCCACCTCCAGCCATCCACCGATCCCACCTCCTCTTCTTCCCAAAATGCCTCGGCAGTCCCCAATCCTCATAACACATTTCATACTCACTCAGCTCCCTTCTGGCCCTGATCACACCTTTTGGCACGTCCACACCCAAGTCGAAAAGGGCCTCCTCAATATCGTGCTCTAGCTCACCCTCATGCTTGTAGAGCAACACGACGTCGGCCAGCCAGCTGACTTTCTCCGTGCCAAGATGGTTCAACCAATCTATGAAAGTGGACTGACTCCAGTCATTGAGCCAGAATAAAGGACGCCAGCACTCGAAAGTATTTTGAATGTAATATAAGTGGAGAGACTCATTTCGAGTAAGGCGTGAAACACGGGTTATGGCTGGTGGCGGAGGGCGATTGAGTCTGTCCATGCGGATTGGATTGGGTTGGAGGATGATCTGGCCTTGGAGTGGGACAGGTAAAGGAGACCATTCTGTTACTGTATGGATCCATATGAGCTCTCGGATTTCTGGTGGCAAGTCCAGGAGCAATGATCCGGTTGTATCGAATGCTGCAGCCGGTGAATGAGCCTTTACCAGTGCCATCACGAACGCTGAGTATCTGGAAGGCCTTCAGGATATGGTGAGCATGCTTTTCTCGAGGTACTGGTGAATGCATGTAGTTCAGAAGTGGAAGGCACGCAAGACGCTCGGCGTTAGTGCAGAAACTCCGACGCAGTCCCAAAGCGGCAAAGCCCCACCGAGCGAATCGATTGGCCGAGGCGGTCGCAGCTTGTTGCTTGAGGTCATAATTGCTGGAGAAGGGTCCCAAAGAAACATCTTCATCGAAACCACCTTCCTCGACACATACAACACTACACTATCCCGACCAAATCATTTAGATATCATCAGAAAGACAAACAACCAACCAGAAAGACTGCAAATATGTTCAAAAGAGTTCTATCGACCGCTCCAGCGCAGGCTTCTCGCGCACTTCAATCCGCCGCCCGCCCGACGACCACCACACCCTTCATTCGCAGCACTGCCGCCGCTCAACCCGCTATCGCGCGTCGCTCCTACCATGAGAAGGTTTTGGACCATTACAACAACCCGCGCAATGTCGGCAGCATGGGCAAGAACGAGCAAGACGTCGGTACTGGACTCGTCGGTGCGCCCGCATGTGGAGACGTCATGAAGATTCAGATCAAGGTCGACCCGAATGACGAGCGGATCACCGACGTTAAGTTCAAGACCTTTGGATGCGGTAGTGCGATTGCAAGTAGCAGTTACTTGACCGAGTTGGTGAAGGGCATGACGTTGGAGCAGGCCGGCCGGATAAGGAATACGGAGATTGCTAAGGAATTGTGTTTGCCGCCGGTCAAGCGTAAGTCGCCACCGAGAACGAATGTTACGTACTGAATGATGATGCTGATGATTTGATTACAGTGCACTGCAGTATGTTGGCAGAGGATGGCATCAAGTCTGCCATTCAGAACTACTACAAGAAGAACCCGAAGGCCAAGGCCACCGACCTTGGTGGCACTGGCGCCGAGATGCCCAAGATTGAGATCGAGAAGTTGCCTTCTGATGCTCCGGCTACTGCTACTGCGTAAGCAGGTTGGCATGGGAATGGCAGATCACTTTCATTCTTGTATTTGAGGTTTAGCGAGGTTCATGGGCACATCTATGGCGTTCAGGAAGTATTGCCACGGTTGTTCGGTTGAGGAGATGGTTCCAGACTGTATTGTAGATACCACCTTATGAGATGAAAGGCAGACAAGAATACCGATATCTACCTAGCATGAACGTGATGCTGTCGATGAGGGAAAATACCATCAGTCTAGCAGCCAATGCCAGGCAGTGCCCGTATACGACCATGCACTTTCCCTCGACCCAGCTTACGTCCACGCATGGTTGCTCGCCCCAGTTACATTGAAGCCCGCCGCGAGCGAGATAGTCTTTTTGCCTCCCACGTCCGAAATCGGCAGGAGCGCGTCGTTACGCGAGTCGCAGCTCCGAAGAATGTCCGCGACCTGACTCTCCGAGATATCGAACTTCGGCTTGAGCGCTTTCTGTACGGTCGCATCTTGCTAATAGCGATCGTGCTGTAGTGTGCTGTAGGCATGTCGTCCAAGGAGCTGGAGACATATGTCTCCGACAATTTGGTCAAGTTGGTGGGCGGCAGCGACAAGATGATGGTAGACTTCGTGGTGCAGACAGCGAAGACCACTAAAAGTGCATCGGATCTGGCAAACAAACTTGGTGGGATGCTGGATGGGGATGAGAGCGACTTGAGGAGATTCAGCGAGCATTTACACGGTCGCGTGTCTGCGAAAAGTTCGAGTGGACATGAGATCCGAAGTAATGGAGCGCCGAAAAAAGAAAGCAAGAAGAGGTATGCGCTGGTCGATATGGCCGTGGAGGTGGAAGAGGCAGCTGCGCCAGTGAAGAAGGAGAAGAAAGAGAAGGATCGACATCAATCGGACAGAGAGAGGAGGCGATCACGAAGTCGCGACAGGCATAGCAAGAAGATCCGGCGAAGAGACAGCGGCGACTTCGACGATCGCTGGGGAGACGAGGAGATGGAGGAGGCTGAGGAGGAAGAGGATTTCGCTTCACCACCGGCCAAGCGCACGCGACTGGACAACGGAAGGCATTCGCGGAGTCCGAGCAAGGAGCCGGAGGCTGAAGAGGAGGAGGATCCGGAAGAGAGAGATCGCAGGGAGCGCAAAGAGTTCGAGAAGCGGTTACAGAAGCGAAACGAGGATTCAACCAAGAAGTTGGTGGAGGACAAGTCGGGACGCAGAGACGAAGAAGACGCGAAAAGACGAGCCCAGGCGGGAAAGTTGTCTGCGAAAGAGATGGCGGACCTGAGATTGAGGAGCAGGCAGGACTATCTCAAGAAGAGGTCAGCGCAGGAGCTAGTTCTGCTTCGGAAACAAGTCGCAGACGAAGAGGAAGAGGAGCGGAACAATCCTATGCTCACGCAGGCGGAGAAGGATGAGTTCGCGCGGAACCGAGAAGCGCTGAGATTAGCAGAGGAGCGTGAGAATATTGACGACTACGTGGACGGATATGCCATGCCGGAGGACTACATAACGGAAAAAGGCAAGATGGATATGAAAAAGAAAGAGTCTGCTCTGTATCAACGATATGTTGACCGAGATGATCGGGGCAGAGAACGGTATGTGACAGAGCATGAGGAGTGGGAACGGGAACAGCTGGCGAAGACGAAAGCGCAGATCGTTGTTGCGGAGCGGGCCAATGAGGGCGATTACGAGTATGTGTTTGACGAGGAGCAGCAGATTAAGTGGATGACGGACAAGGTGCAGCAAGGTGGATTGAGCTCTATGAAAAGCCAGGAGGAGAGGGCGATGGCGCAGCAGTTGCTTGCAGCAGAGCGGAAGGCCAAGACGATTGAAGAGAAGAGGAAGAGTCTCCCAGTATATCAATACCGTGATACGTTCTTGCAGGCGGTCAACGATTACCAGGTCCTGATCATTGTGGGTGAGACCGGTTCTGGAAAGACTACCCAGCTGCCGCAGTACCTGTACGAAGGAGGGTATTGCAAAGACGGCAAGAAGGTGGGATGTACTCAACCACGTCGTGTGGCTGCTATGTCAGTTGCTGCGCGTGTGGCGGAAGAAGTGGGAGTCAAGCTCGGAAATGAAGTCGGGTACGCGATTCGTTTTGAGGATGCCACGACCGACAAGACGGTGCTGAAGTATATGACTGATGGTATGCTCTTGCGAGAGTTCTTGACCGAGCCAGATCTCGGAGGGTACTCTTGTCTTATGATCGATGAGGCGCATGAAAGGACGTTGCATACGGATATCCTTTTTGGCTTGGTGAAGGACATTGCGAGAGGGAGACCAGATCTGAAGCTATTGATCTCGTCTGCGACGTTGGATGCACAGAAGTTTTCTGAGTTCTTCGACGATGCTCCGATCTTGAACATCCCCGGAAGGACGTTTGATGTGGAGATGAATTACTCCATGCAGCCTGAGGCGAATTATCTCTCAGCAGCCATTACGACCGTATTTCAGATACATCTCAGTCAGCCGATGCCTGGCGACATCTTGGTGTTTTTGACTGGTCAAGATGAGATCGAGCAGGCCGAGCAGAGTTTGCAGGAGACGGCGAAGAAGCTGGGAAGTGCAGCGCCAGAGTTGATGATTTGTCCAATCTATGCCAACTTGCCTACAGATCTGCAGCAGAGAATCTTCGATCCGACGCCGCCGAAATGCAGAAAGGTCGTGCTGGCCACGAACATTGCGGAGACGTCTCTGACTATCGACAACATCGTCTATGTCATCGATCCGGGATACGTCAAAGAGAACAGATATACACCCGCTACGAACATGGAGTCTCTTGTCGCCGTGCCCATCTCTCGCGCCTCTGCCAATCAGCGAGCTGGTCGCGCTGGCCGCACGCAACCCGGAAAATGCTTCCGCCTCTACACCAAATGGGCCTACTACAATGACCTCCCCGAATCAACAACACCAGAAATCCAACGCACAAACTTAAACTCTATTGTCCTCCTTCTAAAGTCCCTCGGCATCAACGACCTCATCACCTTCGATTTCATGGACCCTCCCTCTCCCGACATGCTCATCCGCAGTCTCGAACAACTCTACGCCCTTGGCGCCCTCAACGACAAAGGAGAGCTCACGAAAGTTGGACGCCAGATGGCGGAGTTCCCTACCGACCCTATGCTCGCGAAGGCCGTCCTGGCTGCCGACAAGGAAGGGTGTGTGGAGGAGGTGCTGAGTATCATCGCTATGCTCGGCGAAGCCTCCGCACTTTTTTACCGCCCAAAGGACAAGAAGTTACAGGCCGATGCAGCGAGAGCAAGGTTCACCGTCAAGGAGTGCGGCGACCACGGGACGTACCTAAATATCTGGAACCAATGGGTCGACTCCGACTTCTCCTTCGTGTGGGCCAAAGAAAACTTCCTGCAACAGCGCTCTCTCACCCGCGCCCGTGACGTCCGAGATCAACTCGTCAAACTCTGCGATCGCGTGGAAGTCACCCTATCCTCAGCCGGGCAGGCGAATTACCCGCCCATCCAACGCGCTCTGGCAGCCGGTTTCTTCCCCAACGCGGCAAGGCTGCAGCGCAATGGCGACTCCTACCGCACGGTTAAGAATAATCAGACGGTGTATCTGCATCCCAGCTCAGTGCTGGTGGAGAGCAAGCCGAAGTGGGTGATCTATTATGAGTTAGTGCTGACGAGTAAGGAGTTTATGAGGAGTGTGATGCCGGTCAAGAGCGAGTGGTTGATGGAAGTTGCGCCGCATTACTATAAGGGGAAGGAAATTGAGGGCCTAGGTGGGACCGATAAGAAGGAATGGAAGGGGAAGGGGGCGTGAGCAGTGGTGGGATTGAGGTCTCGTTAAAGCGATGGGACGCGTAGTGAGATCGCGATATTACGGTACCATTCTCTTTTCGCGACATCAATCGCAGGCTGTTGACGGCGCAAGCGAAACGCCGGGCTCTCGCATGACGATCTCTTGACAACATACCCAAGGCTGACGTTGTGATGAGGTTGTTGCAAGATTTTGGCGGCCGTTCAAGTAGGGGCTTCGGAGTTCCAATCACCGTTTGCTGACCGTGTCTTTATGATCCACAATCATAGGTCTTGGTGTAACGTGGCAGCCGCAGAGAAGTGGGGTTGCCAGTCGTCTGGCTGTGAGCGCCAGCGACGAATCAGTCAGGCCAGCGATTGGAGCAGCGACACGGTTGTCTCAGCAATGGATCTTTGGTGGTCGATTGATAGCAGCCACGCTCATTCGAGTATGATATCTCTTTCTGATACCTGAGGACAGGCGCTTCGAAGCAATGTGATACATTACGCGCTAAGATGTCCACCTGCATGCAGATGGTTCGTGCTCAGGCTGGACCTCCACTCCTTCCAACTTCCACTTTCCATCTGCACTCGATCCTTCCACAACCAGCAACAGCTCACCAGCAGTCAGCCAGCGATGTCTCTTGCGAAAGCCAAGCGTCCGCGGCTGATGGCACCACCCTCAGTCACCGGCGAGATCTCTACTTTGGCGTCTTTGCCCACTGAGATCTTGAACTTGGTGTGCGAGGCCTTAGTCTACGACGAGCAAGACCGAAGAATCATCAATCGCGTTCAGTATGGCACCAATTGCTCTGTGCCGAACGAGAGCTGACCTTGATGCTCGACAGGTGGATGTTCGCATTGAGGCTTACGTGTCAGATCATCAAGGAAAAGATCGATGACTTCTTCGCCAAGCTCGCCTTCCGACGCATCATAGTCCCTGATACGAGCCTTGACTTAGCAAGACTCATGACCTTGTCGAGATCGCGCTTTGCCAACTACGTTGTGTGGATCATGCTCGTCCGGTACGATGAGACAAGCACATATACAGATTCATATATCCGGTCTTTGCGGGCCGAGCACATCCTTTGGATCCCTCTGGCCGAGCGCCTTGCCAAGCTTAGCACTGGAGCCGCAAGCCGTGCACTGCCTGGCCTCAACGAACAGAACGACGGGGCGATGGTGCCTATCGGCGCGGATGGCATCTCGCACGGCATCGCCCTGACATCAGCATTGAGGAGAATGCGCAATGTCAGTTCTGTTTACGTCGAATGCAGTGAGCGTGGTGGCCACGAAAGCACTGCCGAATGCTTCCATTCAAGGTCTGCATTTGGTCTCTCGTCCGCGTAGGGTTTTTAGACACTGCTGATGATTTGCTCAATTAGGGCGCTTCTCTTTCCGATGGCCGTGCAAAGCATGGCACTTGCGAATCTTAAACCACGACATCTGACGTTCTCATCTGGTCTCGGACGTCGTTCTGGTCTTCAAGCGCAGACGCTGGCCGCGTCGGGACACGTCCTTGACTGCTTGACCGACCTGACAGAATTGGACATCCTTCTTACAGCAGATGCTGAGGAATGGAAAGGTACGTTCCCTAACAGGAAGCGAGTAGGCATTTCTGGCGGCCCGTGACTTGGTTGGCCAGCTCGATTGACGTGCCGTGTGATTCTTGATCTAGACTCTGCGGCTGTCAGTCAGTCGTATAAATTGGTCAATTCCAGTCGATCACTGCGATCTGGTGCGGTCAACGAGCCAATTGACAGGGGCACTCACTACGACGATCACATCATTGCACGAATACTGACGACACAACCAGATCCCGTCCAAGCATACTCGCAAATTGGACCTTTCTTCTCGAGCTGCTGCACGCTCCGTGTGTTGAGGCTGGGTGCAGCAAACCTCATATGGTTTGAAAACGAGGAGATCAATCCCACCACCCAATTATTCAGCGGTTTTGCTCGAGCCTTCCACAATTCTACGCACAGCCTTAAGCACCTCGATTTGTCGAACTTCAGAGTGGAGGGCACCGAGCTTGCTAGCTTTCTCCAAGCGCATGCCAATCTTCAGCACCTGTGTTTGCGCGATCTTGACATTATTGGCGGAACATCTTTTGACAGCATTCTCGAACTTGTGCAGGGCACGCACAGCAAGCTGGAGTCCTTCCAGTGTCTGAACATTAGCCAAAACGGCGCAGCCATCTGCTTCCCAAGCCTTGGCGCAATCATACTTCTTGTGTATGAGCACGACTACATGAGTTATACTGGGGATGACCTGGTGAAGGTGTGCAAGCCCAATGACCGCTTTGCTACAGCTGAAGCTTGGGAAGGAGTACAGAACAAAATCGGACTGTTGCGCGATGACTTGAGAGTTCGTGCTGATCATGACTTGGAGTGAAGGCAGTCAAAAAGGTCAATAATACATGATATTTACAACCCTGTTCACAATATTATCATTCTTGTCTCGATATCAGATCGAACACGCCAAGTTCTGAGGCTCAGAGCAGCCGGCTGCCCTTACACATGCCGTGGACACCGCCATGACCTTCACGCAGGCCTGAAATTACTCTAGCCTGGAATGGTCCGCGCTAGATCATTTCCGTCTTTATGGCACTGATCTGGCCAACTTCCTCCAAGCACATCCCATCTTGCAGCGTCCGATCCTCACCGGCCTCAACATCATTGGCGAAACACCGCATTGCATACTCTTGAGATCCTGAGCCGCACCGCTGGCAAGCTGAAATATTTCGAAAGCTTCAATATTAGTCAAGGCTGTCTTATGTTCAGGTTTGAAAGTCTGGGCCTTGTTGACTTGATCGAAGACGACGAAGCCGATCTCGCCAACGGGGGTTTCGTGGACATGGTAAATTTCAATCACAGGGCCACCGCAGAAGCCTGGGAAGGCACACAACACAAGACTCGCCTTCTGATGGAGGATATGAGAATTTCGCACTCATTCCTGCGTTTTACCTTCGAGGATCGTGACGCGGTCTCAGCTGGTCATACTACGTACATGATGCTACTGAATGCATGATGTGTATACTGCTTTTGACTTTGGTAGTGTACGAATTTTACGCTTCTCCCACTGTCGATATGCCAGACCGACCACTCGGACAATCAATGAAGAATTAGAAACGTGTTAGTGAGCTCACTTGTCGGCGGAAGGGAAGCTACGGAAGGGGAGCTACATGATGCGAGGTATGGATGCTTTCATCTTGCCAGGTCGCTCCTTCCATTTTCGGCTGCCAAGCCTGGAGCCCGACACCCGCTTTCCGTTTCCACCACCTCATACATCAATTTGTGAATTGACATCACCGACCAAAACAGAAATACACCTCCTCAAACATCACATACCAACCTCGAACCCACGCCAACCAGGAATTCCCCATCAAACCAGCAAAAACGAAGCTAAGAACCAGTTTTACCTGGCGCCAAGGAAACATTTATTGGACCTATCCCGACCTTAACCGCTAAGCCATATGGCCGCTCGAGCTGGATTCTATTCACAGGATGATCGCCTTTTCGCTTGATGGAAGCACTGCTGTCAATTATCATATATGTACTCGCATTCCACAAGCCGAAGTGGGTCCGAAGGAACCCCTTTGTCATGGCTGGCAGAAGCCAGGGATCTACCTCCTCTTCGACCCCTTCCCACCCCGTCCACCACCTTTCCCACCTCTCCCACCGCCACCCTTCCCCTTCTCGGCCCCGGCGGCACCACCAGCCATCATAACCCTCATACTCTTCACCGGCACAACACCAATAACTTCCGCCTCTTTCAACCCCTTGATCAACTCCGCCTCCCTCGGCCAAATCCTCTCACTATCCTGGCCCTGCGCATCAATCTTCTTCGCATCACTCGAGTCCTTCGTCCACTTCCCCAGAATCTCCCGCACCGCTTTGCCCTTCTTCTGCTGCCCCGGCTGCATCTTGGCTTTGTACTTGTATTTACCTAGAGCCTGCCAAGGAGCGCAGACAGGGATGGCTTCGAGGATCTCGTCGCCGGGGAGTGGTGTGCCGACTAGGGAGTCGAGGGCTGTGAGTTCGGTCTTTTCATCCTCGTCGAGATCGGCGACGCCTTCTTCGAGGTTGAGACGACGGATCTCTTCTGCTTCCAGTCCTTCTTTCTGTGCTTTCTCGTGCTGAGCCCTTCTTCGTGCTCTTGCTTCCTCTTGAGTCTCGGTCTTGGCGGCAGCAGCAGCTTCCTCGGCTTCACGCTTCTCTTGTGCTGCGCGAGAGCCAAGCAGCTGCATGGCGAGTTCACGATCCTCTTCATCTTGGTCCGCGTACTTGGCTGCTTTCTTTGCCTTGCCCTTCTTGCCACGAGGCTGACCGCCGCCCCCGCCAGGCTTCTTGCCCTTGGCTTTCGCCTGGGCTTGGGCTCGGCGGTGCGCCTTGCGCTCCTTCGCCGAAGTCTCTCGAGAAGGCTGTCCTGCGCCTGGAGCACCAGCATCCGCGGCCGACTTCTCTTCATCATTTATATCTGCTGCAGTTGAAGGCGCGTCATCTGTCTTCTCATGCTCGTCGTCATGGCCACCGACGTCAGCTTCATCCTCTTCGTCACTGTCGGTTTCGTCGTCATCGTCGTCGTCCTCCTCCTCCTCCGTGGCTGAAAGTCCGGCAACACCATTGCTTTGTAGAGGGTTTCTACCCTGTGCTCTGACATGGTCATCATCCTGTTCAACCTCATGCGCGTCCGGATAGTCGTCGTCGTCATCGTCAGTCGCACCATTCGCTTTGGCATCAGGAAACTCGTCGTCCTCATCAGTCTGGCCAGCAGGTCCTGCATGTGCATCAGGAAACTCATCGTCATCGTCATCATCTTGACCAGCCTCAGGCACAGCCTCAGTACCTGTTAGATCTGATGCAACGGCGCTGGGAGTGTCGGCATCCCTGAGCCTATGCTTCACATGTCTGGCTTTGGATTCCTCACTGATGCGGAAAAGCACTGCAAAGCCAAGGAGTAGTTGGGCCGGCGGTAGGTAATTTTTCTTGCCACGGATCATGAACCCTCCCGTGGAAAGGTACTCACCGGTCGGCGCAGTCTTCGAGACTTGATCCGAGTTGACCCACCAGGCGCTCATCACCGCTTTGCTTTCCCACGCAGAACTTGTGCAGATGGCCAGGTTGCCGGCTTGTGCGAGCGTAGAAGGCGGAATTGGTGCCTCTGGCGTTGTCGGGTTATTCTTGATGAGAACTGACGCTGCACCATGGAGATCGGCATGAATGTAGACATCACCCTTGCGCAAGTATCGCCGGTAGAGAGTCTCGTTCTGCTGTGCATCCCGACCCGCCAACACCAGGTAGCCGTCTGACGAGATGAAGTAGATGAACTTCTCAAACCACATCTGCTTCCTCACAGGTCTCAGGACGTCCTTTTCCTGCTTGAGACCTTTCTTCAGATCTGCCATGACGCGCTTCTCGGTGCTCTTCAGCGCCTGCTCAGATGCTTGCGCTGTCCTCACCTGCTTCTCGGCTGCTGTGCGACGTTGACCATAATAATGTTTAGCATTCGACCATGGCGACTCTGCGAGGTCAATGTCGATTGTCAGTCGTTTGTCCTCCGGCTTAGTCTGCTTGGTCGATGATCGAGTATCGTCTTCGCTGTCAGATGCCTCTGAATCCGTCTCGTCCACGAATGCCTCCTCTGCTGGCTCATCGTACTCGGACAGCAACAGCGTGATAGTATTCTCCTTGAGCTTCAGCGGCAGCTTGATCATCTCAGCCACAGCATTTCGTCGACCCTGCTCCTGTTCGATCAGGCGGTCAATAGTGAGCCAGTCCATACCCTGCGCAATCAGGCCATTGACAGCATCGATAGCCTCTTGCACGCGCTCAACATTGGCCTCAATGGCTTGCGCTTTACGAACATTAGTCTCCTGCACTTGTTGCAGGCCGTCAATGCGTTTAGCCTGTTCTTGCCGAGCGGCATCAATTCGCTTTTTGGCTTGATCTTCTCGCTCCTGCAATCGGCTCTCCAGCTTTTGACCTTCCAGTGACGAGAAGAACTCATCAACGGTCTTGTTGAAACCTTCATGCTCGAGAAACACAATTGACGGGTCTTCTGCAAGGTGTGCGGGTTTGAATGGATGGAAATCGTCATACATCAAGCCCGCATTGGGATCAGCTTCACCATCCTCCGGAGATTGTGGCGCCTTGCCGCGGTTGGCAAGAGTGAAGCCTTTGGCCTGCTCGGCACTCGTGATCTCTTGCACGGTCTTCTGCGCCTCTTGCAAAGTGACCATCAACTTGTCCAGCAGATCTTCGCTTTCAATGACCTCCTTTGGGTCAATGCTACGCTCATAGCCCGTGGCGTGTAGAGCATGATCTAGCAGTACAGGTGGAAACTCATGCGTAGTCACTGCTAATGCCTTACGCAAAGCATCGCCACTCTTTTTCTTGATCTTCTTGCCCGGCTTGGCTGCCTCTGCCTCCTGCTTCTCGATCGCCTTCCGTAATCCATCCCGCACCCGCTCCTTCGTCAATTCGGGCACACCATCGACATTTTGCCGTAATGATAGGTCATATTTCAGACCTAGCCGGTACTGCTCGTTCTCTGCTCCTTCGCTCACATTCCGCAAAAGGCCAAGAATGGTCAAGTCCGCGTCGGTGAGCACGATGTTGCCCCCAGCATAGAATTCAAGGAACAACCGATACTGCCCGTCACTAAACTGTATCTCGATGATCCTGTCTGTGCCTATCTGCTGCACCTTGGTGCATCTTCTCGTCCTGATGAACTTCCGTAATCGTGCCACGAAAGAGGAAGGTGCGGCAGCTGTTGCTCTAGCAAAGGACGTCAAGTGACATCTGAAGCCTGAGTCTATGAGCAGCTGTTCGCGGTGGTCTGGCTTTGCGAACTTCAGCAAGAAGATGCGCGAGCTAAGGTCGTATACGTTCGCGAGGCGGAGGGAAACGAGATAGTTGGAGAGCTCGTGGGCAATGACTCGGACATCGAGCGAAGAGAAGCGCTGCTTCATCTCGTCTGTCTATGCTTCGGTGATGTGTGTAAAGCAACAGTGACAAGGTGCAAGCAAAGTACACCACAAACATGCGACTCAATGTGTCAATCTCCAAAAGTGCGTCATTGATCGACCGCGGTTCACTTTCTGCCGCCGCCTTTGCTTCCATTGTGACATCTCGGCCTAAGAGGCAACACGCTTCGACCCGCATCATCACACCAGCATCATCTGCTTCCATCAACGTGGGACGACACGGAGCAGGTGTGTTAGAGTTCACGGTCAAGGTAGGGACGTGCAAGATGGAGTTGCTTCGTAATATTCGATGCTGGCGCTTTCACAAGTTTCATGACTTTCTTCGACACTGTACCGCACTCCCTTCCACCAGATACTGCTGACGGGCCAGAAAACGGTACAGGAGGCCTGTGAAGAGTGTGAAGAGTACCATCATCTTAAGCGCACCATGGCTCCTGATATTGCGCCGTCCTGCGACGAGCGCGAGATGCTGGACCCGACCAGCCTCCGCGCATCCACCGGATACATGCCCATTGAGAACTATGGTCTCATTGGTAATATGAGAACGGCAGCGTTGGTGGCGAAAGATGGTGCGATGGACTTTTTATGCTGGCCCAATTTCGACTCACCATCTGTCTTCGCTCGGATGCTGGACAAGGATAAAGGCGGCTACTTCACAATCTCGCCTATAGCGCGGGACCACCTCACCACAAAACAGCAGTATCTTCCCTCCAGCAACGTCCTGCAGACAATGCACTACCAGGAGCAGGGTGTGATGAAGCTAGAGGACTTCTTTCCTCGTCCGCGCGACGTGAAACCTTTGGCTGCACAGGAGGACAACGAGCGGCATGACAGACTCCGGAAATGGATTGTGAGACGCGTCGAATGTCTCAGAGGCGAGATCGATGTCTGCGTACGATGTGCGCCGGCATTCAACTATGCCCAGGATAATCATACCATGAAAATCATCACCCAGGAGAACATCGTGGACGGTGAGCAGAGCCAATATGTTGTCTTCAGGTCGCAAAGCTTGCCGCTGGAGCTCAGAGCGACCAGCGATAGAGGCGACTGCGATAAGGAGAAGCCGCTGGTCAAGTTCGAACCATCGGATGAAGGGCATGATGGACTTGGTCCAGCTTGTGTCGCAAACGTAAAGCTCAAGGAGGGCCAGCGTGTGTCTTTCGTCCTCCGCGATCATGTGTTCGATGATGAGATACCAGAACGCATCACGCCAGGTCTGCTCGACCGCATCGAGGAAGAGACTCGGAAGTACTGGTTCTCCTGGATTCAGAAGTGTCACTACACCGGCCGCTTCCAAGAGGTCGTCCAGCGCTCCCTTTTCACACTCAAATTGCTGACTTTCGAGCCAACTGGTGCAATCGTGGCTGCTCCAACCTTTGCATTACCTGAACTCTTCGGAGGCAGCAGGAACTGGGACTACCGCTTTTCCTGGGTTCGAGACAGCAGTTTCACGATCTACATCCTCCTCCGTATGGGCTTCCGCGAAGAAGCCGAAGCGTACATGAACTTCATCGAACAACGCATACAGCACGACAAGACACCTGATGGTGCTCTGCCGATCATGTTCTCCATCCACGGCAAGACCGACATACCTGAACTCGAACTTACCCACCTATCCGGCTACCGCGATAGTGCGCCAGTGCGGATCGGCAATGGTGCTGCCACGCATAAGCAGCTAGACATCTATGGTGAACTCATGGACGGCATATATTTGTACAACAAGTACGGCAAGCCGATTGGCTACGATACTTGGCTGTCTGTGAGGAGTATGACAGACTACGTGTGTAGCATTTGGCATCAAAAGGACATGAGTATCTGGGAGGTGAGGGGTGAAGTGCAGAACTTTGTGTATTCGAAGGTCATGCTTTGGGTTGCTGTGGATCGAGCGGTGAGGTTGGCGGAGAAGAGGTGTTTTCCGTGTCCAAATCGAGGGCGTTGGCTGGAGACGAGGGATGCGATTATGGAGGAGGTGATGGAGAAGGGATATAACAAGCAGATGAAGTACGTCCAAATTCTAGGGCCGAGATCGCATGCCACCTCATTGAAACTGACAAACAGCACACAGATCCTTCATCCAATCCTATGAGCGCCCCGACGTCCTTGACTCCGCCCTCCTGATCGCGCCCCTCGTCTTCTTCGTCGCTCCCAACGACCCCCGCTTTCTCTCCACCCTCTCCCGCATCCTGCTACCCCTTGAGAAAGGCGGCCTCACCTCCGCCGGCATGGTGCACCGCTACAACACCAGCCTCTCCAACGACGGCGTCGGTGGCGAGGAAGGAGCTTTCAGCATGTGCACTTTCTGGCTTGTTGAAGCGCTCACGCGTGCCGGACAGTATGACGACAAGTACCTGGAAAGGGCGATTACATTGTTTGAGAATACGTTGGGGTTTGCGAATCATGTGGGTTTGTTTAGTGAGGAGATCAATGGGTTTGGAGAGCAGTTGGGAAATACGCCGCAGGCATTTAGCCATTTGGCGTTGATTTCTGCGGCGTTCAACCTGGATAGGGTTAGTAAGGCGAGGAGGATGTAGGGGCGAGTGTCGTAGCACAGCCGGCATCTACCACCGACAATGTACTGGGATCCCCATCGGCCCGTTTGCGGCCCGCATGTTAACATCATGGATGCCCTCCTCGCACTTAACCTCCTCTCCATTCTTCAATGTGTCGAACGTCTACTTGATGACAAACGCGTGTTACCCACGTAAGCCTGTTCGGGCCAAGAACGATACACAGGCTGTAGCAATTGACAGCTTGCATTGATAAAGCTCTACTCGGAGACCGATTCACGGGTCTCCGACGGATCTGAGGATGACTAAACGTATATAATGCATATCTCAACGGCTGCACAGCAGGAATCACAATTCGAGCACTGGGTTTCACAGGAAGTACCAGGTACTCGAGCAGAAGAGGTTTGTCATTTCGAGCTTTTGCAGCACATACACCTTGCCAGCCTGCCTGTAAGACGTGAACGATGTCGTCATCATCGAAATACTCAGGCGCTGCGCTCAACAGCGTCTCCGGCCTCGTGGCAGTCGTCACCGGCGGTGGCACTGGTCTCGGCCTAGTCATCGCGCAGACGCTCGCTGAAAATGGTGCCGCCAAGGTCTACATCACCGGCCGACGAATGGAGTGCCTAGAAGCAGCAGCCAAGACCGCAAAGAACATCATCCCGATCCAAGGCTCCACAACCTCGCTCGAAGACCTCAAAAAAGCCGTCGACCAAGTCACGAAGGAGGTCGGGCACATCGACCTCCTCGTCAACAACGCCGGTATCTCGGCCTTCGAACGCAGCGAAAACCCTCGTCCCCCGCCCACTGTCGAGTCCTCGCTTTCAGAGTACCGGGACTACTTCCTCAACTACCGGGACCCGCAGGCCTGGACCGATGTGCTGGAGACGAATGTCGCTGCTGTATTATTGACTTCTATGGCGTTCTTGGAGTTGCTGGATGCAGGGAACAAGCGGCGAGCGAAAGAGGCGCCTACGAGCCAGATTATTGCCGTGGGAAGTGTAGGTGGTTTGACCAGGGCGACGCCGGCATTCATTTACAATGCGAGTAAGGCGGGGGTGCATCACTTGATGAAGAATATGGGGAGTGCGTTCGTGCCGTTTGATATTAGGACGAACATTATTGCGCCCGGCTGTAGGTTTTTCTTACATTTGGTGGTGGGGTGAGTGGCGATGTGCTGACAATGATTGTGTAGGGTTCCCGACGGATATGACTACGACCGTCGCGAAGAAATTTGAGGAGACTGGAGGTGTGATGCCGAAGGAGTTGGTGCCGAGGCAGCGTATGGGAAATCATGAGGAACTGGCGGGCACGGTTTTGTACCTGGCTTCCAAGGCTGGAGGCTACTGTAATGGGACTGTCATGGCGATTGATGGTGGTTTCCTCGCCAACCATGCTGGTGTGTACTAGGTAACTGTGGTACAGAACGTGCTTTGTAGGACTTAGGTATCATGGCCCGACAGGCAGCCATCAATACAAGGGCATGCTATACCAACGCACGAAAAATCCATGGCTGGTCATGGCCTAGGCAAGCCGCCGCAAGCTCTGCAAGATTGACAGGACCTTGCCAAAAGTGCTTCTAGCATTGACTTATTGACAGTCGTGACTAATGGACAAAATTGAATGCCTCGAGTGACTGATAGAGCCTCATCGTATTGATACAGCAATTACTAGCGTCAACCAGTCAACCGAATGATTGGCTCATGGCATCACTGGATCACTTGGCGTAGTGTCACTGTTCGTCAGCACGCTTGTGATTCCGCAATGACCTGCAGTATTATAGTACATTATGGACGGTGTAAGCTTCAATCTTTCCTTCAATCCCCCATGGAATAGCAGAAGTGAAGGCCTGAATGTTCAAGCCAAAGGAAGTGAGGTTGAAATGTCTCACACCATCGGCGACGGCCCGTGGCCGCCAAGAACATCCTTCATCTCGAGAATTCGGGTCGGCTTGGCAGCATACATAGGGGGCGCTTTGTATGTCTTGACGCTGACGGGTTTTGGAGATGCTGCACAAACATTTGTCATAGAGGGCTTCCCGTTGAATCAGGTTGCGGTGCCGGTATGGCTTCGTTCATTGCTTTGCGCGTCTTATGCACTACATTCGATCCAAGTGTAGCAGCATGGTCCAAAGCATCCGCGGTAGGTGTGAAGGTGCATGCTTTTCGAGATCCTCAAGGAAGGATTAGGTCGGTCCTAAACTCCGACATGTGAAGATCGGGACTCGGCAGCCGTTTCAGGTTTCTCCAAACTAACTCTTCTTGGCAAGGCGGGGTACCGTCAAGGCACAGCTGAAACCAGCCTCCTGGACTCGTGCATGCGAGGCGCAGCTGTCATGTCGATCATCGAACGCGCAATCTTGGAGGCAAGACAAGAACTCTTGGTCGCCGCATGTTCTGTTTCCAAGCTGAACTTCAGCGCTTCCAGGATCAACGTAGTGGTTTGCGCGATTACATGAGTTGGACAAAGGAAGCATTGTTGGCTGTCTTGAAGCAAAAGATTGAGCAATCTGCGCGTTAGTCGCGTGCATTGGATAGGTTGCAGTGAATAGCACCAGGCTATACGCTGCCATTGACGGTCCGATATTTGATCGCAACAGGAGTAAAGAGCTGTTGTGTCGTCTAATCAGCAGAAGAAAACCACTATATTGCCACCACCATGGCGACACTCTTATGGCAACGAGACATTGGGTCGGACATTAGCGGAGTGAAGAATACCTACAGCTCCTGGGACGCATGTATGACCAAAGCATACTGCAAGTGGCCAGCGATTATTGGGATATTCATCGGCTGCCTGGTCATACTGTCAGTGGTCTGGTGTTGTGCACGATGCCTGTGCTGTGGAGCAGAATGTTGTTGCGGATGCCTTTCATGCTTTAATGCTTGTTGCCCATCTCCGAGGAGAAAGAGGATTGATGGATATCAGCAACAACCCCCGCCACCTCCGCCGTCGTATCCGCAATACTATAGTCCGGCACCGCCGGCATACGCAAGCGGAGGTGCGGGCTACAGAGGTGCAGCACCGGTCGCTCAGACGGCGACATTCGATACGCCCAGCAAGACGTACGGCGGAGGAGCAGCGAAGTACAATGAGGACGCATTGCCTGCGATGCCGAGTTGGGATAATGCCACAAGCAGGCGCGTGGAAGAAGAGGACGTAGAAATGGAGAAGCCAGACCAAACACAGGCTCAGCAGCAGACGCTCATGCCAAAGAGCAACGACAGATTCTATTCCTCACAAACTCAGCAATACGCCAATCCACCAACAAGCGCTGCTGCGCCAGAGTACTCCGCAGGCGGAGACATGGGCGCTATGCACGCGAGCCCGTACCAGGACTACGACCAGCACAGGCAGAACGCCACTTCACCAGTCTCTGCGAGCGTTTACAGCCAACCAGGGTACCCACCGACGTACCATGCGCAAAGCCCGACGAGTACTGTGTATGAGCCGTACGGAACGCAGCAGCAATGGGGCAGTAGTGGTGGTGGAGGTTATGCGGCAAGCGTGGCGCCAAGTTATCACACATATGCTCCGGCGCAGAGCCCACCGGGGCAGGCTCCCACGATGGGTAGAAGGCCGGTTCCTGGAAGCACGAGGGATATCTGATGAGACACGACTATATGAGCGCATAGCGATGGCGTTGTTTGGCACTTTGTCATTCCGAATGTGGGATTTTCGCGCGGATGACGCGCCAATTAGAGATATCTGGCTGCGAATTTGGCAGGCGTGAAAGCAGATATTGTCACACTGGCCGAATTGCCGTCATTCTTCGTCTGCCTTTCCTCCCTGTGGTATCCAATGAGTGAACGTGGGTGTTGCTGATCTCGCTGTTGGTCGCAACTCTCGCACTGTCATCATCCAGCTTCTCCGCGCCCTGATCGTCCCACAAGGTCAATTTCGCAGTGTCAGGTACGCGCAAGCATCAAACAAAAATATCGCAGACCCAAATGCCTCAAATACCTTATAGAGTCATAGATACATCAGACCATTGTAGGTGAGAAGACATGAGACAATTCGAAGTGACACCTAATCCCTGCTCTCGATAAGGCAGCGATAGCGGAGTTGGAGCTCATACGACGTGAGCAAGCTTTCGAGAATTTCTGAACTGCAGACACAGTAGTCACGCTCACTTGCAGTCGTCTCCTCTCACTCATTTCGGTTGATCAGAAGCTGCCGCATGAACCGTTGAGAGCAACACGACAACAATGCAGTCAGTCGGTCGGCCGCTCGTGCGGCACTTGGCCCGCCAGTCACGCAGCCAGCTTCAGAGACGAGCAGCAAGCACGGCCATTGCACGGCCATACGGGCAGACACAGACGAATGCCGTTTCACCAACACAGCGACGACGGACATTCGCGAGCTCACGGTACGACGACGGCTCGGCGAGGTCGGCGGTGATCAACGTGTTGAACAACATTGCGTCCAAGCGAGAAGTGCAGCAGTACTTGGCGCAGTTCACGTCAGTCTCCTCGCAGCAGTTCGCCGTCATCAAGGTTGGCGGTGCCATCATCACCGACTATGTCGACCAGCTGTGCGCCAGTCTGCGCAACCTCAACCAAATGGGCCTCTTCCCGGTCATTATCCATGGAGCGGGACCGCAGCTGAACAAGCTGCTGGAGCAGGCCGGCATTGAGCCAAAGTACAACGAGGGCATTCGGATTACCGATGGCAAGACGTTGGGCGTAGCGCGGAAGCTGTTCTTGGAGGAGAATCTTAAGCTGACGGAGGCTTTGGAGTCATGGGGCGTGCGGGCTCGCCCGATCACTTCGGGTGTGCTTATGGCAGACTACAAGGACAGGGACACGTACCAGTTCGTCGGCGAGGTCAACAAGGTCAATGTCGAGAGCATCAAGGCGGCTATCGCGGACGGCTACATCCCGGTCTTGACCTGCATGGCTGAGAGCGAGGACGGGCAGGTGCTGAATGTCAATGCAGACAAGGCCGCGGCCGAGCTTGCCAAGGCTCTCGTGCCATTGAAGATTGTGTACTTGTCAGAGAAGGGCGGTATCCATGACAAGGAGACCGGCAAGCTGATCGAGGCCATCAACCTGGACGAGGAGTACGATGAGTACATGAAGAAGCCGTGGGTCATTCACGGCACGAGGAGCAAGATCCGGGATATCAAGACTCTGTTGGACGATCTGCCGCGCAGCTCGAGTGTTGCCATTATCCACCCGGAGAGCTTGGAGAGGGAGCTGTTTACACATTCTGGTGCTGGTACTCTCATTCGCAAGGGCACTAAGCTTCAGCAGGCTGCCTCGCTGGCAGAATTTGAGGACCTGGAGAAGTTGAAGCAGACTCTGGTGCGCGATCGTGAAGGTCTCGATGCTGCAAATGTTGTGGACCGATATCTGGAGACGCTCAAGAACAGGTCTTTCCGCGCCTATTTTGACGAGAACATGGAGGCTCTAGCAATCGTACTGCCGCCGAAGCCCGACTCCTCCAACGCCCTGGCACATCTCGCTACCCTCACCATGACCCGATCCGCATGGCTCTCGAACATTGCAGACAACGTATTTCAAAACTTGAAGCGCGACTTTCCGAAGTTGGCATGGACCGTGAAGCAGGATGACGAGAACTTGACCTGGTTCTCCGAAAAGGCTGACGGCTCCATTGCACGACGAGGTGAAGTGCTGTTCTGGTACGGCATCGACAGCCCAGAGGAGGTTAGGGACCTGATGTCCGAGTTCGTGCAGTCAGGTAGGCAGATGTTCGGAGACATCAACCTCGAGTCTCAGCTACACCGCGCTGCGGCTGCTGCGGAGCGGATACGCGCCAATGCCGCCAACATGATTGGAAACAGGTCTGGCCAACAGGCGAGAGGATTCTCTACATCTGCGCGGCCGACAGTGCAGAGTGTGTACCGTGCAGGTGACCGTAGAGGATATGCCACTTCTACCACTAACCCGAACCCACCGCTTGGCATCAAGAACAGCGAGAAGGACTACCCATCTAAGGTTGCGCTGATCGGTGCACGCGGATACACGGGCCAGGCGCTCATTGACTTGCTCAACCGCCACCCGAATATGGACCTTTGCCATGTCTCTTCTCGTGAGCTTGAAGGCAAGAAGCTGAAAGGCTATGAGAAGAAGGAAATCATCTACGAGAATCTCTCGCCGGATGATGTGCGCAAGATGGCGGAGAAGAGAGAGATTGACTGCTGGGTTATGGCTCTGCCAAATGGTGTTTGCAAGCCATTCGTGGACGCCATCGACGAGTCTGGACACAAAGAAGCTCTCGTCGTGGATCTGTCAGCCGACTACCGCTTTAGCTCAGACTGGACCTACGGCTTGCCAGAACTCGTCCAACGCTCCAAGATCGCTTCCGCGACCCGCATCAGCAACCCAGGCTGCTACGCGACCGCCGCCCAGCTCGGCATCGCGCCCCTCCTCGACCACCTCGCTCCAGCCCCAGCCAGTCCAACCGTCTTCGGTGTCTCGGGCTACTCAGGCGCCGGCACCAAGCCCTCGCCCAAGAACGACGTCGAGAACCTTACCAACAACCTGATCCCGTACAGCTTGACGGACCACATCCACGAACGCGAGATCAGCTCCCAACTCGGCCGTGACATTGCTTTCATCCCGCACGTGGCCGTCTGGTTCGCGGGTATCCATCAGACTATTTCGCTACCTTTGGCGAATAAGATGGCGAGCCGCGATGTGAGGCAATTGTACCAGGATCGGTACCATAAGGAGAAGCTCATCTCCATCAAGGGCGAGTCGCCGCTCGTGAAGCAGATTGCTGGTAAGCATGGTGTGGAGATCGGCGGGTTTGCGGTGCACAGCGGCGGCAAGCGAGCTGTGATTAATGTTACCATTGACAATTTGCTCAAGGGTGCAGCGACACAGTGTTTGCAGAATATGAACTTGGCGCTTGGGTATGCGGAATATGAGGGTATTCCGTTGGATTGATGGTAAAAGCGAATGACTTTCTGGTGGGATGCCCTTCATTTTCTGGGGTGCGCAGGTGCGATGAGTGTGTCATGTTGAGCGGGTCGTGGAGATTGGATTGACGTGACATATGGCCGGGCCCACTTTCTCGTCCACACGCTATTCGATAGGCTCTTCATGGCGCCTTCTTGCAAGCTCGGAAAGTCCACAGCGCTCTGGGAGGTAGCTGGTCTGCTTACGCCATCTGCAGCATTTCGAACTGGTGGCTGAGTCCGCAGTTTGGGCAGCTGCTGTCATGATATCTGCTTGATCTGAACTGCTGTACATAGCTTAGCGGACTTGTAACAATTTCAATGCACCTTGCACCCGAGACATGGAGAGCAGCCGTACGAAAGCATGACACTGATTGTCGCAATAGATTCCCATGCTGCTCGCATGACGACTTTGGATCGATCTCAGCTGAAGATACTTTTCATCAGGCAGGGCTGAACGTCGCAACCTCCACTCCTGATTCTATGACGTTCGACCGTCCCAATACTTCCTCAAGACTGTCCTTTGACGCAACGCTTCCATCCAGCAGCCACACCAGCGTATCCTCCAGCACTTTCTGCCCCACAGGCTCCAAGCAAGACCAATGCCCACACTCACGAAGCCTTACAACATGACTCTCCCTCCTCTCACCATCGCGAACATCTTCCGCCGTCGCGAAATACTTCTCCATCCCATCCAGAAAGATCTCCGGTGATAATGCCAGGTCTTCGAGCCCGAATAGGACGGTCACCGGGCACGTGAACCTGTAACCTCGCTTGCTCCAGTCTACGGGCTTGATGCCGTAGTTCTTGAGATGTGGGCTTTGCGTCCAAGGATGCGTCGACGCGCCTTCACGGTAGAGGCGGATACGCTCGTCCCAGTCACCCGGTGGATTTGTCGTGGCTCGCTTTGCTACGTCCGGGCCATATCCGGGCTGAGCGGCGCACTCTGCGAGGCCGGGCCCGAATGTCAGCGCTCTGCTCCGCGCCAAGAGTGTTGCCGAGGGTGTTAGTGGAGGATTCTTCTCAGCGCCCTTGTGGGTCGTCGGACCAGCGAGTTTTGCCGCCGTGGTGGGGCGATTGTGTCCTTCTCGGTGGATGTGGCGGAGGAAGAGCTTGACGAGCCAGGGGGTGTATCTGAAGAGTTTGCGGGTGGGGAGATTGAAGAGGAAAATGTAGCTTGAGAGGCCGATTTGGTGCAGGAGGGGGGAGATGTCGCGCCAGGCGTGTTTGAGCTGGGAGGTGTCGAGGAGGTTGCTGGTGAGGTAGCTGACGAGGGTGTGCTGGCAGTCGTGGAGGCAGAGGGTGGCGTTGTGTTTTAGTAGGGGGCCCTGTTAGGGTGATGTCAGTAGAAGTGAAGAGGGTGGTTGAGCAGGGGGCACTGACGTGGACGCTGTTCACCATCACGTATCTATCCATCAGGCCTACGGTCTCGGCAGCAAGACGAGAGGCGATTACGCCTCCCCAGTCGTGGCCAACGACGATGCAATGGCCCGTGCCCTGCTCACGTAGATATCGCTGTTTCAGTATCGTGATTGCTTCAGCCATGACGTTGAGCACTTCGTTGGGGCCATAATGCTCGAGGCCGTCACTGCCTCCGTAGCCTGGCAGGTCCAAGGAGACGAGCTTGGCGCCGGTGCCTTGAACAGTCGGCGAGGTAACGAAGTTGGAGTATACATGGCAGGAGTCCGGGAAGCCATGTAAGAAGATCACAAGTGCGCTGTGAGACGACGCTTTGTCCTCGCTAGAGAGGTAGTGTAGTTGCTGGCCTGATGATAGCTTCAGGAATCGGTGGTGTAGACCGCTTGGCGGTGGCTTGGTGTTCAAAGACCATAGTTCGTGGGACGCTGTGAGAATGGTCAACAATGGTCAAATGTCAAACGTGATTAGGCTCCTAGCTTTCACTTCAAAACAGCCTTTCGTTGACGTTCATGGCTGTGCCAAACCGATGTGAGAAGAGGCTTTGTTTGCCTGCCATACCTTTCTTGAGTTCCCCGTTCTCTTCGCGACTCCGACGACGCCATGTTTCAGGGTCGGATAGGGCGACGAGCGAGTAGGTAAACAGTGTGAGGCTTCCGTAGAGCACTATTGCCAGCTCTACGATGATGTCCATTTTGCTCGCTATCAATCTTTTCGAACCATGACTGGCCTGTAAAGGATCGCGCATGCGAGAAGGCGAGTTTTTGTAAGGGAGCCAAAGATGAGCTCAGAGAGGAACAATACATATACTTGATTGTCAAAGTTCAGACTCATGTGAAACCGCGGTAACTCGGAATACGCTTTCGACTGAACTCTGGCGACCAGCTCGTAGGTGCAAGAGGCCGCTTGCTCGATTATGGTGAATATGAGTCTACCTCAGTGGGAACATGATTCCGAAAAGCTCACACGCATCGTGTTGTCGCCTCAGTGGCGTTTGGCGGACCAGGAGGTAGGAGACGTGGCGGGCGATAGATGCATTGATGTTCGCACGCTGCCAATCATTCAATCAACCATCAATAATTCGTCCCATTAGTTAATCAGCCCATTCTGCGTGGGGAAATTGTTCAACGAACACCGTTTTCGCTGCTGCGACATCATCTTCATCAGGTAGGTGCACATCTTTTCCACTTCCTCACGCATTCAGCGTTGAAGGAGGAGTCCGTCAGCTTGGTCGACTTGACAGGCTCTGGGAACACGGCGGCAGGATATCTGGCCCTCGCTGTGTCATTTTGGCTGGCAGCACGAAGCATATCAAAATTGTGGTTTCTGTCACCTCTCTGCTGCAGCGACCACAGACATCGCCTTCAACAGGCTTTTGCTCAGCAATGCTGCGATAGATAGGGTATACTGGACCGTCGGACACGTATACCAGGAGGGCAGGGCAGCCAGACGTGTTCAGCATGACTTCCAAAGAATGCGCCGGTTTCTGCCCTTCGACTTTGGAATTACCTTCCTGGAAGTATCTACACTCCTCCATTAGCTCATTGCACATCTTCTCTGAACTTCCCTTCCCGGAGATTGTTATGTCTGCAGGCCGGGAACAAATCGCCAGCTCACAGGCAGGCTTGCACATCACAACCAGACACGTCATGCCTGGTAATTTGTGTAGGATATAACTCTGCGCCGGTGCAAATGTTCAGATCAAGACTAAATACCGCAGAACAATATGTACTGTGAACAGCAGGGCCATCATTTTAGGGCTCGCCCTCGTGGCTGGCGTGGCTATAGCACAGAACAATTCAACGAACTCTGTGGTTCAAATACCATCAGAATATCTATATTTACTGCCGCAGCCCTTCAACAGCAGTATCGAGTTCGGGTGGCTTAACACCACAAATACTGGATCGCAGAGCATCAACAATCTGCTTGCGCAAGCCAATCAATCTCGATTTGTTTCCTACAGTGAAGAATTCACGCAAATGGTTGGTGATAGCTCGGAGATCCAGAACATCCAGTGTCCGTTGGGAGCGCCAGAGTGCGCGTATGAAGCAGACGTTTGGTTGCCCGAAAGCAACGAGGTCTGGTTTACATATCTTGATCTCGTCTATCCATGCAACCAGACCATTACGTCGTTCAACCTCAATAATGGGACTGCGAATCAAGTCAACGCCACTTCGAACATTCGCTATCTTCTGGGAGGCTAATACTACGCCTACGATGGATTAGTATTCAATGATGAAGAATGCTTGTGTCTGGGACAGTCATTGACATTCAAACAGCCAAGTGTACTTCACGGAATACAATGTCACCACTGATACAGCCACCATCATTTTTATTGATCCGAAAACACTAGACGTCACACCCATCGTCAATTCCTACCAAGGCATCCCCCTTGCGCCTGCCGACGACGTGGTAGTCACTCGTATCAACAACAAGGATTATATCTTCTTCAGCACTTTCTCGATCCAAGACGTCCTCGGCCCACAGTTTGGCCGTCAACGATTCGACACCGCTGTCTGGCGTTTCGATCTGCAAGAGAAGGCCCTGCTACCAGTGATCGACTCCAACCAGATCGCTTCACCGAATGGTGTGCGTGTCTCGCCTGACGGCAGGAAGCTCTACGTGACCAACACAGCTATCACGAACCAGGCAAATCTGGGGCAGCGGGCTTCGAACACAACGGCGCAGAACTCAATCTATGACTTTGACCTGAACAATCAAGGCAAGCCAGTCAATGGTCGTCTCTTCGGCCTTGTCAGGACTGGAATTGCCAATGGTAGGACGCTGAATCGCCTAGTGTTGAGCGGTGCTAATGAGGACTGCAGGTTTCCATATCGACAACGCTGGGACACTATGGACTTGAGAGGATGACGGCATCGTTGTTCGCTTGCCAGCCGGAAGGACGCTAGGTGTCTTCAACTACATCCATTTCCATCCGGTGGACCAGCCACGGATCGGCAACTTTGCTCTGGCTGGCAACAAGCTGGTCATTGGTGCTGATACCTATGCCGTGATTTATACGTTGAACGAGACGCCTGTCACGCCAGGTAATATCAAGACCAATTGAGCTGCATAGTATGCAAAAGATCCAATAAGCATATAGCCAGATGGTGTGTGCTGACAACATACATCATCTTATACAGTTTCTGGCGACACACAGCGTCGTAGCTGCAGAACCGACACAAGAGATCATCTTGCCAAGACACCATTGCAGTTGGCTGCCGGGGTTGTCGACTTAGTGTCGAGGCCACTCGGCGTTCCTTGTCTGCCGGTATGGACCGAAATAAGTTCCAGCACTCTCACCTGCAGATGTCTTGCACTTCAGCGTCTCGAACGTCGTTCAACTCCACAATAAGATCTATGAAACTGTCTTCGTATCGTTCTTGCGCTGCGGAATGGTTTATTCGCACATTGGCCACATAGTGATACCGAGACAGCAAGAACTTGCTGGTTGCAATCGTCTTGTGACACATACCATTCCTCCCAAGATGTGCATTGTAGCGCGCAGATCGGACTCACAGCCATGAGACATCCGACATGGGATGTTATATAGAGATGCATGGCATCTTCCAAATGCTGACCGCAGTTGTAGTAGGCTTCTGCCCATCACTAGCAGCATGACGATCCTTACCACCACATTCCTTCTCACAGCAGCTTCACTTTTCAGCAGACACTCTTTGGCAGATACATTTTCGGACGCTACGCTCGCAGCTTGTTCAGAACTTCATTCAGCATACCCGGACAAGACTGTCTTCGATCTTCTCGGACCTGATTCTTTGGAGACTCTCAGCAATGTATCTTACTACACTCAGGCAATAAGTGGATACTGGAACACGAAGAACTCGGAAAGCCGACCCGCTTGCACCTTCCTACCTAGCAACGCGGACGAGACGTCGTTTGCAGTCAAGACTTTGCTCAAGTACCCATCCGTCAGGTTCGCATTGAAGGGAGGTGGACACAATCCCAACGTCGGCTGGTCAAGCGTCGCTGAAGGCGTCTTGATCGCTTTCAGGATCAATTCGAAATACGTCTATCCGTCATTGGATGGTAGCACGGTTGATGTCGGAGCTGGTTGCAAGTTTGAAAATGTTTATGAGGCCCTGACGCCGCTGAAGAAGACTGTCGTTGGCGCTCGTCTGGGTGACATTGGCGTCAATGGCTTCATTTTGGGAGGTGGGCTGTCTTATCTATCAGCCCAATATGTACGATCAATTGCGTTGCGTCAATCATCCAGATTACTGACATGTGAACTAGGGCTTCGCTGCAGACAACTTAGTCAATGCCGAGGTCGTTCTAGCCAACGGCACCATTACGAACGCCAATGCAACTTCAAACTCCGAACTCTTCTTCGCCCTGAAAGGAGGCGGGAACCAATACGCTATCGTCACTAAGTGGACGCTGAAGACACACGACTCCGGAACCAATGGCCTGGTCTGGGGAGGCGTCCGCACCTATACTGGGGATCAACACGAAGCGATCCTCGCTGCCGTCTCCAACTTCACAGCAAACAACAAAGACCCAAAGGCTGCCATGATCCCCACTTTCAACTTTGCTGGATTGCTGGTCCTCGATGTGCCTGTCGCGATTGTCTTCCTTTTCTACGATGCTTCCAGCCCGGCTGAAGGCGTGTTCGATGCCATCGACACCATTCCTTACCTGACAGATAGTACTCAGGCGCGAACTATGTACGACATTACACAAGAGATTTTCGGTGGGGAATACCATGGTCTGCGTTTCCAGATCCGAGAGACTACATTCCCGAACATGGAGTTGGACAAGGTGAGCAAATACTCTCTGAGACTAAAGAGACCGCTGTTACGCTTCAAAAAGCCCTCGGCTGATCTTCCTGCCTTAGATGACTTCCTTCCTGACCCAATCTTACGACATCCTCAGCGAGGGCACGCAACCTACCAACCTCGCCAACCTGGTAGATTTTCACTTCCTCTCCTACGTACCGCAGCCAATCACTACCTTGATCGCCGAGGCCTCACAGAAGGCTGGTGGTAATGCCTTGGGACTTGACCCAATTAATGGGGACCGCATGTTCATCGAAAGCAGTCTCGCGTGGGCCAGCCCTCTTTGCGATGAGGATTGTCCGGCGCATCTTAGGACGCTGGTGGATTCTACTCATGATTTGCATGTGCAGAACTACTCCGGGAATCATCCGACGAATTACGAGAGTGGGGATTTGGAGTACATCAGGTGAGCAATAGCCATCGATCGATTAATTGATCGAATATAGCTGGATCATCCTTGCTGATTGCTGTAATAGCTACAACCCGGTCTTCATGAACGACGCCATGTACGACCAGCGACCGCTCCAAAGCTACGGCGATGCCACTTACCAGCGATTGAAGTCCGTACACGAAGCCTACGATCCGACGAATTTCTTTGGCTCAAGACAAGGCGGCTGGAACTTCACCGCCTCATAGCAAAAACTTGCTCTGCACGGCCACTTCACAATGACAATCTATCTGATACCTTTGGTCAACAAATTCAGCTTTTAACCCAACCTTCTCGTCATGCTCCCTAGCCATCCTAAACTTGCTAAAGACATCTTCGACTTTCTCTTGGTTTGCCATCAGGGTCGACATAGACATAGGCTCGCGTGACGTGGAGCAGCGTGACGATCTCGTCGACTTCCTCGGGTACCTGGAGTGTATGTGTCTCACCAGGTGGCTCCATACTGTAGCCGCCCTCAGTGGCCCACCCTGTATCAAGTATAATCAGCTCGAGTTGATGGATCGATAGGAAGAAATTAGCTTAAGTCATGCTCTAAATAATGCTACTTCCCCTTTAAGTGTAATCGCACCTGACACTAGTCCTATATGTTGATGACATATTTTGGATTCCAGACATTCCAACACGAAGAATATTGACTAAGTAGCCTTACGATGTACTGAACAGGAGAGGTCAGAATGTCACGTCAGGCGCTTGTGGCACCCACAAGCATTCGTCAGTGTCGTCGATGTTCATGATTCCTGGGATGACTAGGTCTATTGGCATGCTATGGGGCTGCTGTCTTTAGTGCGGAAGCTTCGATACATATTTCTTGTTGATTGAATCATCGTCGCTATTGCCGTTAGTCGTCGTCGCTGACGGTAACATCTTGATACCGGTTATTGTCGATTTTCAATATCGCAATCGATGACATGAATGAGCTTAGCACAAGACGCCACTCGTAACAGGCCCAAAGCCGAGGCCTGATAACAATTGACGTTGGTGAAAAAACAACTTGGGTTGATCGTTTCCGTCGCGTTTGCTAACATCTTCTCGAAGTGCTTACTTCTGGTCTGCCCAGGACTCATGCTATAAGCTAACATAATGTTACTCCCCCCTCTACATACGAGAGACAGACGATGAGTGACGATCGATTGTGCTAGCGGTCTCAATGTTGCCTGCCCAAGTCCGACAACAAAAAGACCACCCATCCAACCATTCGTCGAGCACTTCTGGGATCCATCAGGTCCCTCTCAGGTCAAAAATGCAAAAAGGATGGTACAGTAACTGTGACATTACGTAATGGACAATCAGGGAATCGAACCCTGGACCACTCCCATGCAGGTTACGAGGACTGAGCCTTGATTGATGCTAAGGGAGTATTATACCACTAAACCAATTGCCCGAGAGGAGGACCTTCGTTGGTAGCCAACGTGATTGGCTGATAACAGATGTACAAAACACCATGTATATTCCTCTACATTTCTCCAGTCTAGGCATCGTCCTGGCTGTGACACAATATGTCGAATACTGTGCAAGGCATGTCAGAGTGTAGATATGCGTGCAAGTTGCTGGAGCATGTAGTCAGCCGTCGCGGCTTGTTCCGTGTTCACAGCGCATTGACCATCGGCTGCTCCCCCAGCCATGTGACGATTTGGACAGGATGACCACACAGTCGTGAATATGCAAGACGAGTCGAGATGTTGATGTAGGTCATTTGGATCATGCCGCCGTACCTATGATACACGTTCAAGCATGTACAGAACAGAGCTAAGACTGATGCCCGCGCTCACACAAGTACCCATTTTCTTGGCCGTGAATGCATACACTCCAGACGCCATGTGGGCAAGCTCATGTACACAAATCGAGCTAGGGACCGCCGCCGTCGTCTCCCAGCGTCCAATGTCACGGGGCTCGCAGCACCCCTGCCTTCCTGATGCCGCACGATGAGCCCTCAAGATCGTGGTTGGGAGTAGAATCTACTCCACGTCCTCCTTGCTCTCAAAGTTCTCGCCCTCGACCAGATCCGGGATCTCGTCCTCATCGTCTCCACCCTCCTTCTTCTCCTCGCCCTCCGCGCCCTTCTGCAGGCTCTGGTAGCTCTCGGCCAGCTTCCTGAGACTAGCAAGAGAGTCTGGGCCTAATTGGTTGAGGATGCCGGGGACGAGCTCGGTCAGCTCCTTGTCCTCGCCGTTGCCGTACAGCGCGAAGGTGTTGGACGGGACGGATGCGTGGACTGTACTACTTATCAGCCTTTCCCGGAACGCTCAAGTCTTCCTTGCTTGATTGTAACTCACCCTTCGGCGCGCTGAAGTGGATGACGTTGCCGTCCGACTTGAACATGTTGACCTCCTCAATGGCAGTGATGGGCTGGACGTTCATCTTCTTGAGGGTCGTCTGCAGCTTCTTGTCGTCGGTGCCGGAGCTCTTGTGGACCTTCTTGACCTTTCTCCGGGGAGTACCCTTGCCACTACACAGTCACGCACAGTCAGTTACATGTTCCTGCTGTTGCCGCGATATCATCCTCCATTGCTTTTGATTGACTCGGCGACTCGCGTGACTCGCAATCTTTCGACTCGATCTCGGGGATTTGGATGCGCTGTTTTCGGGTCTGGATCACTCACCCTGTGGCGGAATTAGCATCTCATTTTCGCATATGTTTCATGGCCTCGTTTTCGCCAATCGAGGAAACGCAGCAATCGCACATACCAATGCGCACCGCATTTTGCATGCGAGCCAACTTCTCGTGGTCCATTTCTGCGGTCGGGCCTGGGACAGCTCAAATTAGAGCTGTTTCCGGGGTCAGAAAGATCAACAGCGAGGTGATGTGAGTCTCAATTGCTGTGAAGGGATGGTGGCAGCAAGGTCATCAACTTGGAGACCTCGTCGGAAGTCTTGGCAGTCATAAACTCAGGAAGCAGCGTCCGGTTGGGTCACGTGCATTCGCGCGGCACATCGTTAGTCCGAGGAAGCTGGAGTCCGCCGGGACTAGAGCCACCAGAATTGAGTGACCATTGCCTAAATTGATTCAGCAGTAGTTAATGGGCATCCAGCAAAACCAATCAAGTGTCGGTTTCGGTCTCCAAATGACTCGCCGTCAGAGCGAAACACTTCGATCCCCGCCATGTCTCACGCGATTCCAGGCTCGAGCCGCAGCAGCCGCATCAGTTGCATGTTGAGGTACAAGTATAATCGCTTTCGTCTAGTCGTCTCCTCGCATTCCTAGCATGGCGTCCCTCAAGAGCACATCCCGAGCATTAGGCTCACTCACCTGCCATGGGTGCAAACGACCATTCCTTCAGGCAAAGCAGCCATTCAACTCAATCCGAAGTTTGAGCGTTGACAGCCAGCAGAAGGTCAGAATGATATATGTTGTCCCGGAAACTTACCATGGCTGATGCAATATACAGCTGCTCGTGTCTCACCTCGACGAGGCTGACCCGACCGTCTTCGAAATTATCCGCAAGGTTCGCCTCCGCAAGAGCAAGAGTTATAGCGCAAGACCTGACGGCGATGTAGGAGAAACGAAGACAGAAGCACTTCATCAACCTCATTCCTTCCGAAAACTTCACCAGCCAAGCAGTCCTGGATGCACTGGGGAGTGTTATGCAAAATAAATATTCTGAAGGATATCCTGGCGCAAGATACTACGGAGGCAACGAGCACATCGATGAGGCAGAGCGATTATGTCAACAACGAGCATTGCAGACCTTTGGTCTGAAGGAGTCAGAATGGGGCGTCAACGTCCAGCCACTGTCTGGGTCACCGGCGAACCTCTATGCCTACTCTGCACTTCTGAATGCCCACGACCGGATAATGGGCCTTGACCTGCCACATGGCGGTCACCTTTCACACGGATACCAAATTCCCAACAAGAAGATCTCGGCTATCAGCAAGTACTTCGAGACCTTCCCATACCGGTTAGATGAGAAGACCGGCCTGATAGACTACGACAAGCTGGAGGAGATGGCCATGCTCTACCGACCAAAGATCATCATCGCTGGTACCAGTGCATACAGCAGGCTAATCGACTACGACCGCTTCCGCAAGATCGCGACGAAGGTTGGCGCATACCTCCTGTCAGACATGGCGCACATCTCCGGACTAGTAGCTGGTGGTGTGATCCCAAGTCCATTTGAATACAGCGACGTCGTCACCACTACCACTCACAAGAGCTTGCGAGGTCCGAGAGGTGCGATGATCTTCTTCCGGAGGGGCACTCGCAGTGTAGACAAGAAGACTGGGTTGGAGGTAAAGTATGATCTGGAAGGACCAATCAACGCATCGGTGTTTCCCGGTCATCAAGGAGGTCCGCACAATCACACCATCACCGCCCTGGCAGTCGCACTACACCAAGCACAGCAACCGGAGTTCAAGGAGTACCAAAGGCAGGTGCTCGAGAATGCCAAGGCCCTCGCAGCCCGCCTTGGTGGCGAGAAGGGCGCTGGCGGCTTGGGCTACAACATCGTGTCAGGCGGCACCGACAACCACCTTGTCCTGGTCGATTTGAAGGACAAGGGCATCGACGGTGCGCGTGTCGAGCGCATTCTCGAGCTCGTCGGCGTAGCAGCAAACAAGAACACCGTCCCTGGCGACAAGTCAGCAATGAAGCCTGGTGGTCTCCGAATGGGTACGCCCGCCATGACTACGCGCCAATTCCAGGCAGCAGACTTTAAGCGCGTCGCGGACATTGTGCACAGGGCTGTCAACATCACCAAGACGCTTGACGGTAAGGCTGTCGAAGCTGCCGAGAAGGCAGGGCGGAAGAACCCGAAGAGCGTCAATGCGTTCAGGGAGTATGTCAAGGAGGGTGAGGAGGTTGTGGAGATTGTGGAGTTGAGGAGGGAGGTGGAGGATTGGGTGGGGACGTTTGCGCTGCCGTGGGACAAGGCTGCTTAGGTGGCGGAGTATGAGAGGGAGCAGAGTTTGGATGCGTTGAGGGATGAGAAGCATGAGTGGTGGTCGTAAGAACTTAGAAGCATTGCTTTGCTGAGACCCTAAGATCTGGAATCCTATGATGACCAGCTCCGACGAGCAACAATAGGCACGATTTGAGTCTGCATTACTGATTGCGCTCTCCGCCTTCTATCTCGAGGAAGGGAACGGCTTGTTCCTCGCACATCCACGACTTGCCCTCAGCGAACCAAGCTGCCAGATGGGAGTTATGCAAAGACGCCTTATCTCAGCTAGCACTCAAAACATACCAAATCGCAGTATCAATTCCATGACGAGAGCTCTGACACGGCTGTGTGCATAAGGAGCCCTGCAGAGTCCACCACACCGCCAAGAGGCTCCATTCACCTGCCAAACACACACAACACGGCTTCACGTCGGGCCCACGCACCTTCCCATAGAAGCAACCTGTTTGCACACTGCCTTCAACCAACAAGCTACCAGAGGTCTTCTTGCACCGCCAGCTTCTCTGGCCTAACCGCTAACAGTTCGAACTAGCAATTTGGATAAACGGAGTACCCTCACTTTCTCTCAAAAAGAAACGTGAGACCGACACCTTCACCAACCCAACAAATTGAGATCCACTGACGAGCTCGCATTGGATCTACCTGCAACCCATCACCACCACACCGGCATGATGTATTCCCTCCAAACGGCATGATGATACCGCTCCTACTACCACTATCACCCTTACTATCCTCAACGTGGCCACACGATGAAGATATCGCTCTTACCACCAAACCAGGCACTATCCATCACCCTTCCCCCTTATCCACGAACCGGCGCCACTTGACACCGCTGAGGCCGGCCAGGTCAGGTCAACGGCAGCGCACTCCTGGCAAAAATTTCAATTTCGAATTTTCTCCCTGAGGTGATGGAGGAGAAGGCGCTGCCAATGTCTTGGCCAGGACTGGGCTTCGATCTCGCTGCGCCGTTCGGAGCGCACTGGGGAGGAGTCATGACCAAAATCCGATGTTTGAGTCTGCTTGCTGGGCTGGATGAAGGGTTAAGGAGCGGGCTTGGACAGTCGCGGCGTGGACGACGATGTCGAAATACCGAGGGCATTCGGCTGGAAGATTTTCTTCTAGCTTCGAGGATGTTGACGAGACTGTTTATAGCAGGTATGTTTCACCCTGACCCACATGGCGGAAGGCCTGTGGTAGCTTTTTATTCTTTCTTTTTCTCTTTTCTTTTGCTCCATAACTCTCACTGTAGTGCAGCGGGCCTGTGTCTAGCTAGCAACAGGTACATACCTCTCACTTCTGCTATGCAACCCATGCAGCTACTTTGCGCGACCTCAAGTCGCCGCTGCCGCTTCTATAAACGTAAACCAGGCTGGATCATTTCAAACTCGTGTAGCCGACTACAAGACATCAGATCCGTATTCGAAGAAGCTCTTACGTAGCAAAGTTTGAAGCGCTACCTTGCTTACCTCCCAGCCGCCACGAGACTAGCATGCTTACCATTCATGAAGCCAAACACGAACGCAGACCTAATTCAATCAAATCAAATGACCTAGAAGCATGTCAGACGATCTTGTACCTGGCAGTCATCTCTTCTGACGTGAGAAGGAAGCGTCAGAATCAATGGGCCTGGTCCACCACTCCATGCTCCTCCCTGTACGTATAGCGCATCGCTTGTTTCACACAAGCATCATCACCCCGTGCTTAATCACCACGCTAAGACAGCCTAATGGACAGAAGCCCTCGTACGCTCCCTCTTGGCTAGTGGATGAACTGCGGATGTCTCTGATGAGGATGCTGATCCTTGACACCTCATGCTGACTTCAGCCGTCAGCGTTTGTCATTCTCTCATTTCTCTTGCGTCCACAATTTGTCGAAACACGCTGGAACGCAATGATCGTACACAACTGTTGCTGGATTTTCAAGGTGTATCAACTACTCGGCCGCTTCAAAACAAAATCACTCGCAGCCTTCACAACCCCCAACCCCGCCGCCTCCGTCTCCACCGTCCTCCCCCTCCCCTCATCATTCACATCCCTCCTCCCCACCTTCCCAACTCCCCTCTTCACCCTCATGACCTCCGCCATCCTCTTCCCAATCCCACCATAAGACGGCGAACCCCGCCCCTTCCCATTCCTATCACAATGCCAGCCATTACACGCCCACGGCTCCTGCCCTAGTAACTCAGGATTATTCCAGATATCTCCCGATCCCTCCGGCTTAAGCACATTATACTCCGGCGCTGGACTCTGCGTCTTATTCACGTACGGCGCGCCCCACCAGCCACCGATGATGCCGGACTCGTTGCGGGTGGAGAGAGCGGCGTAGGCATTGTGCTCAATCCAGGATGTGTAGCTGGCGCAGGTGTTTGCGTGCTTTGTGGCGAGCGCGGAGGAAGCGGTGTATGTCAAGCCGGAGATCAGGGGTGTGGCAGTTGGAAGGGGCTCACAGAAGAGATCGAGGTGATGGAAGTAGATGCCTTTGAAGACTTGGTTGTCTTGGGAGCAGTTGGCGGGAGCATCGCAGTAGTCTTCCATGATACCGTTGCGGCCGAGGCCAGCCCATTGCCCGGCTTGATCATGCGAGTGAGCGTTGAAGCCAGTGGCGTTGATGACGGTTGCGACGTAAGCGTAACCATCTGTCAGGTAGCTGCTATCGCCTGTAGCTTCCCACAAGCCGCGCAGGCCTGAGAGAAGGACTCCCTGATTGTAGGTGTACACCATTGGATCTGGCTCGTCGCAGGTCGTTTGGTTGTCCGAGATGTGGAAGCCATCGATGATCAGGCCTTGAGAATCCGCGAACGGTTGCGACTTGAACCATGCGTATTCTTCTTTTGCATTCTGCAGTAAGAGCGGATCATGAACGGCTAGACTAGGCAGCGGTGGCAGTGTGCTGTTCGTGGCGTTGACATAGTTTGGACTGGGATACGGATCCGTGTTGTTGCCATCCCCAGGCCAGTAAAGGTACATCGCGATCGAGCTGTCAATGAACAGTTCGTTGGTGATGGAATTCTTGTACACAGCTAAGGCCGGATTCCAGGTCAGGCCACCACCGCACAGCGAAGTATTGAACTTATCCTGCACGATGTTATAGAAAACATGGGCTCTGTGCGCAAAACGAGCAATGTCTGCTTGGCCTAGAGAGCTCGATGCATACGCATCGTACTCATTGATGAATTTGATAGCTTCAAGCCATTCCAGGACGACCCACTGAGCGTCGTCGTAAGCCGCACCAAAGATTTGGATTGTGTCTTCGCCTCCATAGTACGCCTCGATCTGTTCGTAATACTTCTGGATCATCGATGAGATGGCAGACTCCGAAGTCTGCGCTCCAGGCACATTGCCATTGTACTCGATCAATGCGTTTGTGAATGAGATATCAGAAGCCGCGAGAAGCGTGTTGAGGAAGGCTCCGATCCATTGGATGGTGGTGGGCCAGTACGTTCCATTCCAGTATGTATTCTGCATGGTAGACAGGACACCTTCGAATTCATCAAACCAGTAGCCGCCTTCGCCTTGCCAAGGACCTCCCCATTGCCACGCTGAGCCGTCGCTGCTGTTGTACTCGCTCCATTGGTACAGCGAGGCGGTGTCGGTGTCCTGGGAGCTGGATTGTTGTGCGGTCACAGAAGCTCCAATGCCTAGCAGCAAAGGAAGGCTGTTACGTAGCGAAAGCATGTTCAAGCCAACCACTGCAAGGATCAAACACACTGCAATTGCAGTCCAAGAAGTCCTCCATCTTGGCCGACGGGAACGATAGGTTATGTAGCCTGCTTCGCGTTTCCATTTCGCACTGTCCATTAACATTTGCGTTCAGACGGCCAGCCGTTCCTCGGGTGTGAGATGCGGTGTTTGAATACGAACAAGGATAAAGATATGCAGGTACGAGAGGGCAATTGGGAGAGTTGGGAGGGATGAGGAGTGCGGAGTGTCGATCCGAGAAGTAAAGTGTGGGGATATGCATGCTAGATGTATATGCTCCTGCCAAGTATAGCAAGGTCAGCAGTACAAGACGCATGACATACGGAAGTCTGTTCATGTGGTGAGGTGCAGCGGTTGGGATGAGGAAAGTCAAGAGGTGATCATAGAGGCATGTCAAGAGACTGCAGGTGACCTAGAAGGAATCAGCATGCATAGATGGCTTGCTACAATCCCTACGGTGAGCGCTACGGGATCGCGTTGCTGTGCTTTGCGGCTTCTGTACTACTTACGATGCCCGAGTACCCTGTAACACGGACCAAAACGAAGAGACGCTCAGTCTAATAGACCAAATCCAAGGGCAAAACATACAGCAGTGGGGATTCCCACGTTGTCACCCACCATAGTACTAATCCACCGGTTCACAGCTTAAGTACAGGAGCGATAGCCTTGTTACTTCTTCCATCTTTGATTAAGTAAAAGGTAGGAGCTAGAGCGGCAGAAACTAAGGGCCGTGCTGGTTACTAATGGAAAGAGGTGTGCCATACAAATTCTCCCATCAACCTCAGGGAATGTAGATTTAGTGCGGATCCTCTGTTCTCTGTGACCTATGGCCGTATGTAGAGGACAATGGAGCAAATTTTAATTATTACGTTTGAACACATGAAAATCACGAATAGGCGAGAGCAGAAGGGCGGTGTTCCGACTTCCGTGACTCTTCGTATTCGCTCTATCACCCGGTAAGCCCGAGAGTGGGGCCGAGCAAACAACATCTGCATTTGCAAGTTGCGACTGGTCGACGCTTTGCGCGACAAGATCGAGAGTCTTCGCTTGGCTGGGGTCGAGAGCCGAGTCAGATAGGGCAGCCGCATAGAGCTCTAGGCGTTGATCGTACTGGAGCTTGGAGCCATATCGTACTGGAGATTGAATCCAATAAATTCCGCAAGCAGCAGGACAGCGATGGTGGTGAGCCGTCCACCTAGTATGGCTGAGGAAGTGAGGAGCACGGTGGCGCATGTGCGGCAGGCAAGGCAAAGATGACGGTCGTAGCCTTTCATGAGGAGTGTTCTAGCTGGTAAGCTTAAGAGACACAACATCATGTGAAGCCCAAGTCGAGGTTCAACCGAGCGTAACGGTAGCGTCAAGGCGGAAACGAGTGCCCAGCCGCACCAACTTCTAAGACACACTGGTACTTCTTGCTAGACCGCTGGAGTCTGAGAGTCTGGGCCGCAGTTGAGAGACAAAGATGCAGCAGTGTCCGCCCCAATTGCCCACCGTCAAGGTGATTGATCAGCCAGTACATGATGGATCCGAGAGACATGGAACTCCGCCACGGCTAATCTCGAGCGACAGCCAGGTCGAAAAAAATAGAGCAGGCCAATAAGTACAGAGTATCAAGCAATTGTCTTTCTTTTCTTGCCTCCCTCACTCGACCACACCCCTCCACTTTCACCCACCAACCAAACAAGACGCAACCTTCACCATGAAAACCTTCAGCATCCTGCTCACTGGGCTCCTCTCTCTTATCGGCTCAGCGTCCGCCGAGTGTCTCCAACTAGGCTCGCAATACTGTGGTGATGCTAGAGCTAAGCAGCGTGTCCCATGGACCGTAAGTCTCCCCTTACCGTGTCCTTTGGCATTTCTCCTTGTCGACGCACACACTTACCAAGTCGTGGCTATGGCACTAGTGTTACGCGGATGGCAAGGACCCGACTCTCAAGTATGGGCCAGCAGCAAACAACTGCAGATGGATAAGCAGCTCTGGTGACGTTGCGAACGCAATCAGCCAAAAGTCCTACTGCGTATGTGTTCTCTCAACGCTTGCCAGGATCATGACGCAGTTTGCTGACGTCAAGGTGAATAGTGCGAGCATTAATGACCACTTCCCTCCTGACTACCTATGTACGCGACGCTTGTTCCTGTGGCGATTCCGAGGATGGAGCCACAGCCAGAATCGCGCATCAGATGGGGCAAACAGAGGCAGCCGAATAGGCGCCTGGCCTGTACTGATTACCTTACGCGGCGACGCTTCTTCCTACACCTGTAGTGCTTAGATAGATGCTCAATCACGCTGCTTGATTAACGTCACTTATGCACTGTAGCATCGTAAAGGCAAATGCCCGACCGCATGCTTACCTGACTGGACTGCTCGGCGACCTGACATGCGGCCTGTCCATGAGCATTGCGAGCCATGATATCAGCACCACTGTGCAGCAACATGCTTCAAGTATGCCAACACCGAGCAGCCTCATGCAACACCTCCCCCAACAGCCAACACGTGCAGTGTAAATCTAGATGAAATTCTGCAATCTTCATTTCACCACCTCCGCGCTCAAGACGGATCCATAGTTGATACGAGCAACCAAGAGGTTCTCCTCGACGATGGTGTCCTTTAATTCGGCGACACGTTCCATGTTCCAGTTCGAGTACACGAACCGGCCATCGAGGAAACTGGCTTCAGGTGTCGTGAGGTACAGGGCGGTGCCGGCTGCCAGATCGACGGTGTCAATGAGGTTGGCGCGATACTGCTCTGGTGCTGTTTGTCCCATGCCGGTGGAGGCTATTCCTCCTGGATGGAAGGCCAGCGCACGCACCCCTTGTTTGCCGTGCTCGAGCTGGATCGCTTCAGTCAAGCGATTCACGGCAAGCTTGGTGGTACCGTAGGAGCTCATATTGGGAGCGACAAGATCACTAACAGACGAGGAAGTATTGACGACGGTGCCAGGCTTACCAGCAAGCGCTTTGAGCCATTGCCGAGTAACGAGGTACAAGCCGTGAACGTTGACCTCCCAATCAGCCCACCATTTTCCCGTGTCGCTGTCGGTAATATGAGCTTGCGACAGAGATACACCAGCGTTGTTGAGAAGAATGTCTGGGACCTGTCCGTCGAGACTCTGGAATAGCTTGACCACGTCCGATGGGGACGTCAGGTCTGCCGTCAGTAGGGAGATCTTGCACTTCGGAGCGACCTCGTGAACAGCTGTCTGAGTTTCGTGCAGCGCATCTGCGGCACGGCCAACGATCCAAATATGGCGCGCGCCAGCCAAGGCGAACTGCTTGGTCATAGCCTAAAGACGATAAGATATGGCGCGGACACGAATAGAGATCAGCGTCCAGCACGTACCCTGCCAATGCCCTTCCCTCCGCCTGTGATCAAGACTACCTTATCCTGCGCAGCACCTGCAAGGCGCCCAGTAGCAGAGATGTACGGGTATATATCAAGTTCGGTTCGCTTAATTGTCTGCATGATGGCGCCTCGAAGCCTTGCCGGCGCGGGAGTCACGAACGTGCGGATCGGGATGCGACGTGATTGGCAGTGTGGAGGTCGAAGATGGCTGATCAATGTCTCAAGCCAGGCACGGTCGAGCAGGCAGGATTCAGAGCCTGTTGACTAGAGGTGATTTCCTACATCTTGACAGATTATCTTCATGATATCGTAGGAAATCCTGCCGCGATGAGGATACGGCTCGGCTTTAACGGAGATTCGCCTAGGCGATTTGTTACAGTATAGCTAAACCCTTTTGTTAAGCGAGACCGTTTAGTTCCTATAAGCGCTATAGTAATAAGTAATTGATTGAATAAAGCTATCTACTAGACTAGGTCGGTCATCGCTGTAGACCAGATGGTGGTTCGTTCCGGGACACTGCGGACGAATATACAATGGGATAAACATAACGTCTAGCTACTCGCACGGACCAGCGGATGTGCCCGAGTACCCCCCGCGGACAATCAGATCGTAAGCTCACACCATGGTACCTGAGATTCCGGCAACAGAGCCGCCCACAACATTCCCATAACAGAGGACCGAAGAAAGTACCGGAAGCACCACAGCCACATTCTCCGAACTGCAGGAAGTCACATCATTTCGAAGACCCGCCTTCGAAACGCGCGAAATCGTGCTCCGATCCCTGCAAGAGGGTGTGCGGAAATGGCAGCATAGCTCAAAGAAACGAGGACAAATTGGGCGTGGATTCCAAGATCCAAAGAGCTGGTACAATCGTGAACCCCGGTCGAGGACACAACAACATTCGCGCAGCGGGTGGCATACTTGTTCAAAGACCATGAGATATGCTTGCTCCTCCTAATAATATCATTTCTTGGCAATGTTGGTGTCTATGTTAAGGATGTCGCGCGTAGTAACTCGGTTAACTAGCCGCTTGAACTGCCCACCAGCCGAACAGGGGAGCAAGCACACTTGGAAGAAGCTGTAGAAACTCCACGGAATTTCGCAGCCTGATATCTGTCGTGATGTAGCCATCGGCGGATGGAAATGAGCCGCTCTTAGCGAAGGCGACCAGGAGCTGCTCCTTCTCAACCCAACGCTTGATCAACCATTGCTCGAACGCCTCCAGATCTTGCCATGGGATAGCAGCCACCTCGAAACGACGCCAATGCACATGAGTCGCCGGAGCTTTCACTCCATCGATGTAAAGAGTCTTCAGATTGTAGATATCTTGACTGTCAATTCCAGATCTGATTAATAGTCAGTTTTTCGTTTCACTAATCATTAGACGAGAGGCCTACGGAAGATTCTCGTACGCAATGGTGCAATCGTAGAGCCACTTTACATCACTAGCAAGCCCTGCTAGGCATGCTTGCAACCCGCGAGCTCGCGGGAGTAGGCTTAGTTCCAATGGTTTGATGTCTTTCTGACCTGCATACTTCGTACTAATCGCTAGCGATCTCTTGGTCAGATTCGTGCCTTCTGGAAAAATGACGAGCCACATCGGAGTGCGCTGTGTAGGGTCAGACAAAGCACAAATGCTCTTCTCTAAGCGCAGTCGGTCTCTCTCCCATTGTCGGCTCAAGAAAATCCAAGAGAAAAAGACCAAGCCCTGGCCGATTATGGGTATTCTCCAAAGGTCATCCTTGAGCACGACGTAAAAGTAGTTCTGATAATTTGACGTGTATGCCGACCACCACAATGTGAGCCAGTCCGTATATATCTTTGACCATGACCATTTAGCTGGGAACTCTGCTCAACACCTATAATGATACGTACCTGGTGGTTTGCGGTGAGGATGATGCGGCTAGGGAAGTTATACGTCACAGTACCATCCCTGCCTCTCCTTATCTGGCCCTTCACGCTAGTGTCGGTACTGATGTGAGCTGTGACTGGAGCCTGCCACTGATTAAGTCCAACCATCATCATGGTCGTCAATGCTTTCACGTGACCTTGCCAGGCATCTGCCCAAGAGCGGTTGATCCAGTACAGATGGAGGCCGAGCCATTGCTGCATGTGGAGGCTGCGTGCAAGTCGGTCATTGGCGTAGCAACTTCGCTAACAAAGCCGCACACCAGAAGGAGATGCCCAGGAAACATAGTACTGTCAGTATAGACTGGAGATAGCCACGTAGCGTAGTCATTCTTGGGCGATACTGTGGCTCTGAGCCAGTCCATACGGCAGGATGATGACACTCTGCAATGGATGGCCAGAATGCTTGCCAGAGATCTATGCTCTTGCGTTCGACCTCCTCAGATTTGGGAGGATCAAAAGCGATAGTAGCGGCACAAAGGATGCGGCTGAAGATATGTAGCATCGAGCCACAGTCAGGTGCCGTTACGCATGACGAATGAAGGTCATCTACCGATAAGATTTGGGCTCTACATGGCACTATTGCAGGTTGGAGCAAGGCTTAGCTTCAAATTGAGCACCTTGGAACGGATCTGCGGAGTCAAAGTGGTTGCATGGGGCTGCAGGAGGTGATGTTCGCGAGAAAGTCGCGTTTTGAGTTGCCCCGCGCCACGCGCTTTGATGGCGTCAACATTCATTGTTAGGTAGTTTCAGTATCATCAAATAATACCCAACAACTCCAGCTTCTCAGGCTGGCAGTAGGCAGCGTGCAGATCAACAGCAATGCCGACCAATGCGCCACCAGCAGCCAAGCCATCAAAGTCCATCTTCGACCCGTTCAACAGCAGTGCGACAGGACACCAACGAGCCGACAACAGATTAAGCGGCAGCACATCATGGCGGGACTCGCGCTCGCTGAAGCTGAGAGAGCAGTTCAATGCAGGCGCTGGTGGCGGCAAGAGAGTCAGCGACACAGTCGGCGCTGGTAGTCTGGACTTCGGCCAGGACGGCAGAACAGAGAATGGCGGGTGGGTGAAGGGTGCGAGAGGATTGAGGACGGGTGGGCAGAAGAGCATTTGGGAGAGCATGGGTGGGGTGAAGAAGCAGGAGGAAACAGAAGAGAGGCCGGCGAAGCGACTCAAGACGGAGGAAGCAGGAGACACTAAGCCGACCAGCGTCGTGAATCCATGGACACCATTCAAAAGAGAAGACGGCGCCATCCGCTCCTCAAGCTGGACCTCCCACGAATCCTCGCCCTCCCGCCTCCTCCTCTCCCCCATCGCACCCTTCACCAGCACCCCCTCGCCACCACCCTCAACCGCTCCACATGCGCCAGACCTTACCAACCCTCCACCTCAAAACCCACCCCAAATCTTCAAAAACTGCACCATCTACATCAACGGCTCCACCCACCCCACCATCTCCGACCACAAACTCAAACACCTAATCAGCACGCACGGCGGCCGCCTCTCCATCGCCCTAGGCCGGCGCACAGTCACGCACGTCATCCTGGGCAAACATGCCTCCTTGGCCGGTGGCGCTGGCGGAGGACTGGCGGGGAGTAAGATCCAGAAAGAAGTGCTGAGGAAAGGGCGGGTGTGTGCGGTCAGGTTTGTGACGGTCGAGTGGGTGGTGGAGAGTGTGAGGGCTGGGAAGAGGTTGAGTGAGGCGGGGTTTGAGGGCGTGAGGACCGCGCCGAGGGGGGTGGGGAGTATTGCGAGTTTGTTTGGGGGGAAGGGGGGTGATTGAGGGGGTGGGGTGTTGTGGTTTGAAAATGATGTGATGCTGGTGGTTGGGACATGATGTTATGCGTTTTATGAAATTGATACCCAGGCAAAACAGGACAGCGCAGTCGCTGGGTAAAGATCACAGTACTATAGATCCTCTGGAATCCATCATGCTGGACTACATGTACATGTGCTTCTATTCTTGCACCTTCCCCTCTCACAAACCTTCCAACACAACTCAGTCATCATCCTCCGTATAAGCTCCCGAAAACTTCACCAACGAGCTAAAGTCCTCCCAACCCAGCACTCGACTCTTCCCCTTCACTTTGGCAGTCCCGTCTCCAGCCTTCTCATCACTCACGAGCCAACTCTGTGGCCTCAGACTGAACCTGCCATGCTCTCGCACCAGCTGCGTTCTCTCAGCCTTAGGCTCCTCCTTGCCAGCCTTCTTCAGGGCTGTCGGCGGCTTGACCTTTGGCGCACCTCGCTCGACCAAAGCATCGGTTCGCTTTTCGCGATGCTCCAGAATGTCAACATCGATCGTGTCAAGTGCGACGAAGCGGTAAACAAAGATTTGCTTCTTCTGGCCATGGCGACGAACACGGCCAATTGCTTGCGCCATGGTCGCTTCGTACGAGTACTGTGTATCGCGCAGCAGTGGCGACAGGAAGAGGACGTGATTCGCATTTTGCAAGTTCGACCCTGCGGCGGTCTCGTCTGAGGCGTTGAGAACGATGACGGTGCTCTCGGTCGACGTGCGGAACTTGGCAATCTGCGAGCCCGCATATTTGGTGTCTTTGACAACAGTGGCCGGAATATTGCGATCCTCAAGCGCTTGCTCTACCTCTTCCAGCTGGTTGGCGTACTGAACAAAGAGGATAGCCTGGTCGCCCTTTCTCTGAATCTCCTCCAGCAAGTCCATAGCGGCCTCGATCTTGGCGCCATAGGGAGCGACATCAGTCTTGTGGAAATCTCCCATCTTACTCGCCCAAAGCAGATGATGAGGATGCATTTCTGCTTGACAGCCAGGGACCGGACAGCTGTTGTTGTGCTGCGCCTCGAGACGGTGATGGCATGTCTTGCAAATGCTGTGCCCGCAGAAAGCAGAGACCGCGACTTCTGCATTGCCTTTGTTGCATTCTGCATGCTGGCAAATGCTCGCATTGCGAGAAGCCTTCGCAGCTTCCTGCACTTCTTGCACTTGACGAATGTAGCGGAGAGACCTTGTTACCCTGAGCAGTCCTTTGGCTGTCGTATTGAGCTTGGTAACGACTGTATTCTTGCTGGCAGACTCTTCTTTGGAGCTGCTGGCCTTAGCAGCTTTCAATTTTGCAGCAGCGGTCACTATGCTGGCCAGTCCGTGCTTCGGCAGGAGCGAGATCAGCGAGCGTACAGCTTGGACGGCTTCGGCGTCGCCCAGTGTTGCAGAGTCAAGCCGTGTACCGATCCAGCTCGCCAGGGCGTCTGGCTCTTTGCCTGCAGCTTCAAGCAGCAGGCCCGACAACTTCTGCGTCAGCTTGCTATGCTCCGTCGAGCATTCCGTACTGAGGGCAGTTATGGGATCATGGTCCTTGGTATCGTGTTCGTAAAACGCAGCTGTCTGTGTGAGTACCTCCTCGGCACTCTCAGCAAAAGCTGTCGCCTTGTAGATGCGGTTGTCCAAGTCAGTGGCTTCCTTCTTGCGACCCTTTTTCAGTCTCATGTCAAGAGAATTCAGCTGTTGGGACAGCTGAGAGTACTTTACCCTGTGGGCTAGGTCCAGGTTGACGGGCATTATGTGGTCATGGTATACCATCTCGCCATAGTTCATGACGTTACGACGCACGAATGTGTCCAGGAATGCCTGGTCGAGTTCCCATATGCGGTCGTGCAAAGCCTGGGAAGGCACTTGACGCATCGAGTCGAACAGCTCAAACGAGGTCATGTCCGACTGGAGCGTCTGTCTGTTCTTCGCCTTCATGATGCCCTTGGCATCGCAACCATATCGGAGGGTAACTCCGATCAAGGCGGCAGTCCGAGAGATATCATAGAAGTCGTCCATTGCCGGGGTCGCAGACAGTCCCCAGCGCTTGTCTGACTTCAACGCCAGTATCGCCGCATACTCTCGAGGCTCGTAGTTATGAAACTCGTCCACAATGATCCGGTTGAAGTAGAACATCTCGAAGAGCGGCTTTTCAATACCCGTCGTGTCCAGGACAGTAGATGCCGGCTTAGTGTATGTACTGTCAGAAGATTTCTGCTTGGCCAAATTCTGCCCTCGCAGGCGCCTGGACGGCACAGCTGCCTTGTATTCGTCGCTTTGCATGCGAGCTCGGTATTTGCAACTAACATGGTCTTTTAAGTCCCGCAAGGACTTGTGCTGCATGATCTCCACATGCTCAGGCACTTGCGCGTGGGCGTGTTCTAGCCAGTGGGCAAACGCTCTGCCAGATTTCGTCGCAGGACCTGGCATGCCTGCAAATGCAGCCAGACGCTCGGCATAGTCGTCCTTCGCAAATATGGATCGGTTGACAACGATGATCTTAGCCGTCTCGACCTGATTCACTGTGAACTTGGCGAGATCGCTCACACGATCTATGGCTATCACTCCTTCGCGATACCGCGCTTTGTCCTCGATCTCCTCCAACCATTGCTTGAGCAGAGTGGCTGGACAGATGATTAACGTGGCAGACGACGCAAGCAGGCCCATCGACCTTGTCTGGAGTTCCTTACGCACAGCGGCTGGGCTCGACGATAAAAATTGAGCCTGAACTAGGGCAAGCGACGTAATTGTCTTTCCGAAACCTGGATGATCAGCGCAGATGCCGCCACGGATGGTGATGGGCACCGACGCTTGAGCCTCTGCGCGCCATCCATGCACAGGGAGCCTGGCTTCCTCTGACTCCTCAAGGTTGAACTTAACACCTTTTTCTTGGGAACGCATCCACGCCAGTGATAGTCGCTGTTTCGTGAACAGCTCCACTGACATCTCTAGCGGTCCGCTGTATGGCGTCAAATCTCTCGTATCCCGCAGTTGAAACTTGGGATATTGAGTCAAGGAGCCACTTGCGTCCGCAGTATCCAAGCGCCATTTCACTGCAGCTTTGGGTCTCAGAGCAGGAGGCAGACGAGCCATCGCAAGGTGTGCTAACGTGGCCGTGTTGACTCCAAACTCAATGAGACTCTTACCCTCAGTTGCCTCATTCACTCGGAGTACAAATGGAGCTGGCCGTGACTTGACGGCTTTCTCGTAGACCGCAGCACTTGCAGGATCCTCGTAAGGCTGAAGTGCATTTTTCACGAGCCTCCACCGCAACTGAGGCCGGGGTGGAGCACAAGAAACGCACTCCTCTCGATTGGCCAGGTCTAGGACTTGCCAGTCCCGAGCCTGCAGATGCCGGCGGAAGACTTCAATGATCCACGCGTTGTCAGACAGAAATCGGGCATCAAAGGCTCTATTGAGCTTTTTGTTCGGCTTGAGCAACAGATCATTTGTCTCAACTTCGCACTTGATCATTAGTGGAGTAGTCGTGCATTTAACACCGGTCGGCGCCAATCGCGAGACTGCAAGCTCGAGTCGCTTCATCCTGGCCTCCAATCTCATTCTCGGGAAAGCTGGCTTCCATTCTGCATCAACGAGCAAAGCAGGCTTTACTGACGGACCATGGTGCTTTGATTTCAACCATGGCCTCCACGGAGCCTTGACCTTTGCGATTATTGGGCGGACCTCATCATATTCGAGGAGCTCGTTGCTGTGAGAGAAGACGAACTCGTCCTCGTCCGGATCGCCAGTCCTTGATGGGTCAAGGAAAAGCCAGATCGGTTTCTCGTGTCGATCTTGCGCGACTTTTTTGTACAGGCTATCGCACGCCTTGCCGCACTTGGGCAGCGAATGATATGTACCATTGAGCTGCAGCATCTCAGCAGCGGAGACCATAATTTCCAGCTTTTCTGATTGTTGATCATTACGGTAGTCTGGCATGCCGTTGCGTGCCCACCAAGTTGGTACCTTTGCGCCTCTACCCTCGCATGTCATTGGTAGTTGCATCTCGGTTGGGCGGCGCCAATGCCATTCAACATCGAACAACGAACTCTGGATGATAGCTTTTGCTATTGGCTGTTGTAGCTGCATTCGAAGCCAGTCGTCGCTGGCCAGGTGAGTCGGAGCAATGCCGTAGAGCCGCCACTCGAGAGACTTTTTCTCGATCACAAGATCGAGGCGTGCATGCTTGGACACGTATGAAGCGGTCCAGCAATGGGTCCGGCGAATGTTGGATATGGAAAAATCGTGGGCAAGCGCATGCTCCACTGCTATTGTATAGTCCTTTCTCCTGTGGGCTGAATCTCCAGCATTCGCGACAAGCGCTTGTATATCGCTGCGATCGGCATCGCCTTCGAAGGACAAGTGGAGGGGCAGCATGGCTTTTAGTTCTTGTTCGAATTCGATCGGTCGTTGACGGTCCTGCACCAACGGAATGTAGCTATGCCGTGGATTGCCACCACAGGACACATGCGTAGTGTGGCCGCAATCGACGCATATCTGAAGTGGTTTACTGACCAGCCCAGCGCTCCCTTCGCAATAGCACATGCGCATTGCCTTCCTAGCAGGCTCAGAAATTGCGCTTCTCTTGCAACCGCCGTGAGAGGACTCATACACTATCCTCTGCAGCAAGCCAGGGGTCAAGCGTTCTGCACTTGGCTGGCTGAAGTGTCTAGGCTTACTGGTAACACCGCTGGTAGAATTCCTTGTGTTTACGAGGCGATGTCCAGTGATGAGCGCCGCAATCAACGCACTGCCCACTACAGTGCTGGTCATAGCATTTCCTGCAAGGTCCTGCTGATCATTTGAAGTCTCGGTTGTGAAAGATATGCGATCTAGTGGTATGCCTTGCAGCTTCAGTGTCTCCTCTGCAGACATCACTCGGCCAACGTCCGAGATGAAAACAATGCCGTCGGGCGTGATGCATCCCGCGATACCGAAAGGTTGATGGTCTGTTGAGCGGTATATGTTTTGAGACAGATCCCAGATACGGGTCTTGTACCTCGCATCATAGCCCACCAAGGCTTTGCGCAGTACACTGCAGTCGATCGTGTCAAGGACACGCTCGACCTGGCGACGGTACCAGGCCGGGCTGCTGTTGTCCGGTACAGACATTGTTCCACTTTCAGCCCATTGCGTGAAGGGCCGAGCGCTGCCTAGCCTCTTTTTCGAGCGATATTCCATCTGGGTAATCTCGCACTTCGACCAATCCACCTCGCGTACCGCATCGTCATCGCGGGTTTGTAGACGTCTCACGACTTGGTCGTTCGGTACTAAGAACGAGGAGACAGGGCTGCTGCTCAGTCGGCGAAAATTCTCCATCAGACTTTGCCACTGCGAGCCTAATATGCTGCTGCCCTTCGTGTGCGCTGATTCCTTGGAGGTGTCAAAGCAGACCATATACCCACGTTGTCTCGTCTGTGGGATGTAGTAGTCTTTGGTGTCGACAATGACACCTTTGCAGTCATAGCCAATGTCCCGATAATGTTTGAGCATGCTGGCCCAGTCCGCCGACACGACGTTCTCGAAGATGATTATGGCTGGACGGGCCTCTTTACAGTACGCCAACGCACCATGCCATGTCAGGCCTGACTCCCCTTGATCCGACATTCCCTTCTTCTTATTATTGAGGGGTGAGTAGTCGACACACGATGTTCCTGCGATGACGACGTCGACATCCATTGGTATCGGGACTTTGGCACCGTATGCTGTCGTAGCCAGAGGCTTGTCACTATCAAAAGCCGTCTTGAACTCCACAATGTTGCGGAACGTCACAGGCGGTGCAAAATTCCTCTCAATATACGCCTGCTTGAAAGGCACTATTTCTGCAGAGAAGACATGCTCAACCTCAAAAGATTCCTGGCCCGTCAGTTTCAGGCAGTCTGAAACCATTTGCATGGCCAAGATCGGGCTCTCTGTGCCAGAGCACATCGTGGCGACGCGCAAAGGCCGTGCCTTGAGATGTGCGATCGCATCTTGCAACCCCATCTTCAGAGCGCGTGCAGTGATATCTTCGAAAATGTCGCCAATCTCATGTAAAGGAGGCAGCGTATGATCCAGTCCCTTAACAACACCAGTGGGTCTTTTGAGCAGCCTCTTCATATCGTCGGCACTAGCTTTCTGCGCCTTCAACTTGGTCTTCGGGATGAGTGACTGGATTGCGGAGTCCTTCAATTTCCTTGACTTGACGGGCTCGTCGTCAGAAAGCGCTGGCTTGCTGGCTACCTCCGAGGACTCGTCTGATGCACCATCATCGAAATCTTCGTCCTCGCTTGCAGGGCTGACATGGGTGTCCTCCTCAAAATTGGAGTCGTCCTGCCTGCACTTTGCCGGAACTCTTGGTTTTCGCGAAATCGTCTCATGGCCTCTGGCAAGGTCGTCCTCGGATCCATCTGATGCTTCGGCGATTGCGTAGGACTGTCGATGCTTGGCTTTCCGGGGGCGGCTTGTGCCTGTAGCGACTTCATCGCGTAGACTATACCCTGTCGCTGAGGCGAAAGCAGACCATGATGATGGCCTCTCCTTTGCAGATATCTCGGTGCCACGCTGAGAGCTCGAACCGCTCTCAATAAGGACCTTACCCTTATCGCTGGCAAGTAACGCCAAAGGGCCTTCATCGCTGTCGTACGCAAGATCTGATTGAGGCTGTCTTGCGCTGGGGATCATTGCCTGCCGTGGCGACCTGTGAGATCCAGTCACTTTGCTTGCAAATCTTGCAGGCCGCGCCGGAATTTCAACATGGCTGACAAGTCTCCTGCGCTTATTTTGAACTTGTGCAATGTTCCGTTCGGCCAGAGGAGCTCTTGGTCGTTTGCGACTCGCAGGCTTGACGGAGGATCGTTCCTCGGGAGCCTTCCTTGATGCAACGACTATGCACTCATGATCCGACTCATCAGGTTGCTCCGGCAGTGGCTCCTTAGCCGTGAGTCGAGAGAAGAAGCTCGTTATTGTCTTCATGTTTCCAGACAGAGCCAGATGCGCGAAGGCGTATCAATGCTTTGTGTGGAGCTGTAGGTTGACTGCTAGTATTTCTGCTCCTGTGCCATATTGGATAGCGCTGTCTTGGTTCGCTGCAATGTCTGGTCCTGAATATGCGCCCAATGGCGTGAAGCAGGTGGTCGGACACGCGACACGCGCCTGCAGACGCGACTTGGACCGAGCTTAGCGGCTTGGCGCACAGCTCCGTGGCCCTAGAAAATCTTTAGCTTCCGCACCGGATCTCCGCTGTCCACTTGCATAGCGACCCTTGCGTCGATCGGACAGTACGTACCGAGATCTACCTAGCCATCATCCATGGCGTCCGCCCCCGTCGACGACCAGTAAGCTCCGGCCGGATTTCCCGTCCGAACCACTGCGCTCAGCACATCAAATATCCGAAGACAAATTCATGAGCGAAGAAGACCACAGGAAGATCAGAAGCTTGACCGCGTTACTTGCTAGACTCGGTGTGGTTCTGAAGACGCGCAAGGGTCGGGTCTCGAGCGCTGACGAGCGTGGCTCATGGCGTACGATTTATGAGCACGTCTCGGATCTTGCCCATCTGTTGGTGCGCGAGCATGAAGTTCTCGGCGTCACGGTTTCTGGCGAGCCTGTAGTCCCAGAGAAGCATGGGCAGGTCAACATCATCAATAACGCCAAGGTGTTGCTAGCCATCAATCCAAGGCAGGAGGAACATCTGGTCGAGAGGACGGATGTGCAGCATCCACACAAGATCTATCTCCAGGCAAACGCAGTCACTGAGGATGTTGACCCTCTGCTCTTCCTAAATCCAGTCAAATTTTGGCTGGACAAATGTATCGAGGCAAGAGAAGAAGAACAGCAACGTGTCGACATCTACTTTTCGCAGCACGTAACTTACGCTCGGGCTCTGGTGGTTCGGCTTCTTGACGCAGAATCTTCCAGCCAGCGCAGGACGTGTGAGGTCCACCTGCGTTTTTATATCTTCGCGACTTGTCACAAGAAGATGCTCAGACGTCTGCGAGCCGGACAGGACCGTGTGCATTCCCGCTACGATTTCTACACCGTCTTGACCGAAGCGCCTTCGAATGCGCCGCACTGGCTGGCTAACGACATACCATCCGAAAAGGACTTTCTATCCGCTCCACCGACTACATATCAACAGCACCACTTGAGAAAGTTCAAGAACCGGACAGCATACTTTCCTGCGGACGTTGAGACTCGGCCAGTATACGATGTAGATGGACGGAGGAGGCTACAATTCATGCTCTCCACCTACATCAAAGATGTTGAGGCCACTCTTGAGACGCTTGCGAAAGCCACGGATTTCCAGCGAGTCAAGAGCAAGACAGCATTCTTCAAGCTTGTTGGGGACGACGCCAGCATTCTGTCAAAGACCATTGAGGCTACCTTTGCAGTTCGTGCTCTGAATCAGTTCGTCAGGGCATTTGACAAGCCAGATGAGGGCAGCAATATACTTCTAGAGCATCTCTCATGGCTTTTCAATGTACGAGGCATGAGACCTCCCATTCAGGAAGACAGCTCAAGCGACATACCGAGCAGCGAAGCTGCACCGCCTCGTTCGGATTCCACTGATCCTGGTCATGCTGAGAGCAAGCAGCAGGAGCCATCAAGTCCCGCGGCCAATGTCGAGTTCTCTGGTGCACCGGGTATGGAGAAGGGCGGTGAAGATCAGTCCAGCGCCATGAACCCGGAAGAGCTGAAGGGAGAAGGCAACGATGATGGTAAGGATGAGAAGCACGAGTTGGAGCAAATGGTCACCAAGTCAGTCAACATGACGAAAACTCCATCGGGATACTCAGCCGCATCTCGCAAGTGGTTGCAACTGATTCTTACCCACGACAACACTTTGATGAACTTGGTCGGTCAATTGGACGACCACGCAGCGCGTCAACAGCGCGAGAAGAGTCTTGTGAAGGACTCCAAATTCACTGTCGTTGACATTCAGCGTGGGCAGCGCAAGGGTCGGACGCGTGACTCTTTCAGGAAATGTCTGGATCTATTTGTAGACGGCGACGACAAGCTCAACAAGGAAGACTTGCTCGAAGCCTTGAGCACGCACGAAGGCAAGAATGGCTCGTTGGTCACGAATCCGTCCATCAATGATTGGGAAAGCTTTGGTGGCGACGTGCATACTGAAGCTGTCCTGCTTGGCTTATCTGCGCTTGCTAACATGCCTGGCTTTGCAACAGAAACAAACAACACATGGTTATGCAATCATGGCGTTTTTGCTACCACGGTTGAACTCGTCAGCATGTTCAAGGGGCAACTGCCGCTTGTTCCTGTCTCGAAGCGTTGCTGTCCGGCATGTACGGAGGTCTGTAGGCTGATGGCAAAACTCGGGTTCATCAAAGGCTCTGAATCGCTTCACACTAGCGGTACCCACACTGTTTGGTCTGCCGTAGAGCTGCCGCCATTTCTGCCTAAGGAGGTGTCGAAAGGTGTTTTGGCTCATGTTGAGGCTGAGGTTACGAACAATCTTCACAAGCTGCAAAAGAGGATCAATGCGCAGAAGAGCAACAAAAGCAACAGCGACAAGGTGTCCGAGAACTCGCAGCCTAACTCATCGTCATTTATCAGCGAGAGTGACGATTTGATGCTCGAGGCCGAGGATCCAGAGGAGTGGTACGCGGCCCTGGTCCCCATCTCCAGCGCCCGCGAAACATCTTCGCCGGCGATGCCTTCCAGCCCACCGGTGCTACCATTCGCGGGAGGATCGTCGCGTGGAATTACACCAGACCCGTCACGCAGCTCTCCTCTTATTGGGCAGCAGCTACCACTCCGTCCAATCCACCCAGCTCCATCCCCGCACCCATCTCCATCGCTCGCTCGCAGATACGCGGACAGGGAGACCGAAGGAGAAAGCCAGCCGTCGTCCAAGAAGCCCAAGGAGAGCGCCATAGAGGGCAGCGACTCCGAGGAACTCGTTGGAGCGGTCGACATTGCAGGCGAGACAGAGAGTCCTGAGACCACATGCCCGATCTGTGAGTTCAGGGGCGGCGTCGATGACGTTTTGAAGCACTATGCGAAAGAGCATGAACACTGAGCTGACGTTTGCGCTGATCGGAGAAGGAGGCGGTAGCGCTGACGATTGTTGACGACTGGTTGGAGCGTTCACACAATTGTACATGATATGATTGACGACCGAGCATGAGCATGATATCGCGGTAGCGGGAACTGGAGCAAGTCCAGCAGTGTAAACTAGATTATTGACAGCTGAGCATGAACATGATATTCTACAGCTTTGTACATCTGTACTACCACGCGCGCTCTCCACCACTTGCTTTGCCAGCAGATCGGGAATACGACCTCCGAAAGGTCAAATCCTTTCCCAGCGATGTACTGGATGAATATGACGGACGCTCGGAACCCATACGAAACAGCGTGAACGCGACGCTGTCTGAGATCATCAAATTGCTTCAGACAGCCAGCCATTGAGTTGAAAGGTATGCATGTCGGCGCTGGGAAGACGATCATGAGCCTGCGAATGTTTCTCGTGATCCCAATGCGATTGGTGGAAGTATCAAAGCATCCTGAGCTGTTGCCGAAGACAGCCGTTGATCCTGTAGAATCACGAGTCTCGTCTCGATCTTCTGCGCAGCCGGCCGCCATCGTAGCGTTGCCTTTGCAGAAGAGCTGGCCCCCATGGTATGGCCCCAGGAGTTTGAGGTCAGGCTCACTCACAGAGATGTCGGCGAGCCAATACATCAGCGAGGTGCAGGGTCGAAGAAGTGGCGAAAGACTGCTAGATGGCGGAAAGGGGTGGAGTCAGAGAATCTGGAACAGTCGAGTTGAGAGAGAGGCTGGCTTCGAGTCATCTCTGAATAGTCAGACATCATAGTGACTGTAGCATCACGCCCTGACGCAGCCATCACAGATTGACAGCAGCTTACGGTGCTGCAACGGTCAATCAAGTAGTGCAGTGGTGGTTCGTGACGTTGCGTCAATCAGTCAATCGTGCCCGACCAGAAACATCCGTGTTGATCGACAATCCGGTCATCCCGTCGTTCAATGAACTTGATCGAGTGTTGGGATTTACTGCCTCCACGTATATGTACGTCCATCGCGATCAGGTGTTCTGCCAGTCAGTCTACTTTTTGACGGAGCAGTCAAAGACATCAACCATCAGTCCCGTTCAACACCACTACACGGCTATCAACCCCGTCAACTTGATGTCAACCGCAAATCGGAGCGGTCAACGCATCATCAAGACATCAGACCAGTCAACCTTGTCGATCTCTCAGTCACATATTGACCATCAACACCATCGATCGCGCGTGCCACACATGTTGTCTCACGGCGATATCGTGACACCCACATTCAGTCGAGCAATTGACATCACTAATTACTATCCCCATTAGACGTAGGACCAAAGCGATCCTAGCTGGCCGGCATGGCGGTCCAGAGCAGCTTCTTAGAGTAGAATGCTCCTACCCAAACACTAACCCTAAGCCGTGGACTTAAAGGCTTCCATCATTTTGCCCCCTCAACAGTTCACTGCCAGCAACGATCATCAAGTCCTACGTGATCAAACATCGATGTGTTTGGTCCATGTATCCTTCTGACTCGAGATTCGCCTGCACCTTGTCCATTGGCAAACGACCATCTTAGAAATTTCTTGTGATGCCGGTCAAGGACACCGTCCAACAGCATTCTCATATCAGCTGTTGTATCTATGTCATGCTATTGTTACACATCGTCTACGTCGCAATATCTTCGCGACGTCGGCACGAACTCATCCACACTGCTTACTCCAGCAAGCTCGCCTGGTTAGTGTACAGCACATCCACCACATTATTTAGCTTGTCGATCGTATCGAGCGCCGCATCGTATCCCTTGTCCCTTTCACTCTCCTCGTATACAATCAGCACACCGGCACCCTGGTCCAGCACACCAATGATGACGCGGTCCAGGATCATCTGGCTTAACTTGCGCTCCACTTGCTGCACGTCCAGCCCAACCATCTGCGCGATGTGTGAGATCTCGACTCGGCTGAAGGGCTCAATAACCTTGATCAGGTTCTGCTCCAGCATGCTGTCATAGAGGCGGCGGAGGTGTGACGCGATGAAGCGATCTGAGCCAAGCTCGTAGCGGTAGTTGTGTAGGGCTTGCTCATACTCTTCCAGACTCCTGTTGCTGTGGGCGCGTGCTACCGCCTTCATCGCGTCTAGGTTCTTGCCGGCGTATTTAAGGGCGTGCTTAGAGGTCATGAGCTGGTCTACATCGTCCTTGAGGTTGAGCATGATCTTGCAGAGCAGCATGTATTGGAGCGCCGAGGTGGCGCGGGCTGTCTCGTCTTGACCATGGTAGCCTTCCATGGCTTCGATGAAGTAGGAGAAGGCGGTATTGAAGTCGTTGTCCTCGGCGTGCAGCTGCCCTGACTGCATGTCAAGACCGGCCTGCAGAAGCGGAGGACAGTAGACTGATGCAGCGCTTGTCCTCGCACTTGTCAAAGCAGCTCTTCCCTTTGGCACATTTCCCAGTGCATGATAGACTCTGCTTTCCAGCAATTGCACCTCCACCAACACCAACTTGTCGTCCAATCGCTTCAGCTCTTTCAGCAGGCTGTTGATGAGTGTGAGCGCATCATAATACTGCTGCTTTTGCATGTACAGGCCCACTAATCGCACTTCGAGGTTCTGGCGCAGGAAGCCTTGCCGTTGAGAGACGGCCCAGTCGATGCATGACTTTGTGACTGAGATCTGGGTGTCGACTGTGTTGGGGATGGCGGTGAAGAGGTCGAGGAGTTGTCGGACTAAGACAAGTCAATGCCAGCAACAAACATGGTTGATAATTAATCACATACCAAGCTTAGCTGTCTTTGCTCTTGCGAAGCTGGTCAAAGCATCTCTCGTCTGTTGGATGAGGTTTGCCAGGTCTTGTGTCCGCTTGCCATCTCTGTAGAGCTCGCCCAGGCCCATCAACGCATTTTCGAAGTCGCGCACTGCTCTGTCGTTCGATCCCAGCGGCTTCGATAGTATGTCCTGGTAGATCTTCTCTGCTTGAGCTGGTTGGTCTTTGGCCAGCTTCTTCGCCTCTTCTATCCGCTTTGAGTCGTCTTCTTGCGCCATGTTGATGTATCTGTCGATGATGTTCCAATCGGTTCGATTTGTGCGGGTGGCTGAACGTGGTCGACTGGGCGGTGTTGATGTTTGTTTGATGCGGCCCAGAAACATGAAGACATGCACACGACAGCCACAGCTCGCCTGCGCGATCAGTCGCGGACCGATCCGCTTGCACATGCCGAGCAGCCAGATTATTTTCCAGTTTCGAGATCAACCTGCGCAAAGATGTGTTCGCCATGGTATGTCAGTCTCTTCTAATGGTCTCAGACATAGCTAATGTCAGTCGCAGAAAATCAAAGCGCTCACCCGCTCGACGAGCTCCCACCAGGCGCCCGGCAGCGATGTCGCCCGCCAACCGCGCAACCTCGATCCCGCCCTCCATCCGTTCGAGAGGGCGAGAGAATACACTCGTGCCTTGAACGCCACCAAGCTCGAGCGGATGTTCGCTGCACCCTTTGTCGCGCAACTAGGGCGAGGCCACGTAGACGGTGTATACAAGCTCGCAAAAGACCCAAAAGCGCTAGATCGGTTTGCAAGTGGCAGTGGTGATGGAGTGCTCAAGGTTTGGGATTTGCCTAGCCGAGAGGAGAAGTGGCAGACACAGGCGCATGAGAATCTCGTGAAGGGCATGTGCTGGACGCAAGACCAGAAGCTGCTGTCATGCGCCGCTGATCGGACGGTCAAGCTGTACGATCCATATAACACACCTTCCAACAGTGCGCCAGAAGCAACATGGCTTGGAAACAATGCTTTTACCGGCATAACGAGACACAGGACCGAGCCCGCATTTGCTGCATCATCTTCAGCAGGCATACACATCTACGACCTCTCTCGACCATCCTCAACACCAACCCAAACTTTAGCCTGGCCAACGAGCATCGATACAATCAACGACGTCTCTTTCAATCAAACCGAAACCTCCATCCTCGCCTCCTGCGCCACCGACCGCTCCCTCGTCCTCTACGATCTCCGAACCTCCTCACCCCTCCACCGCTCCGTCCTCACCCTCGCCTCAAACTCCATAGCCTGGAATCCAATGGAAGCCTTCAACCTCGCCCTCGCCAACGAAGACCACAACATCTACATGTTCGACATGCGCAATCTCTCGCGCGCCCTCAATATCTTCAAAGACCACGTCGCAGCCGTCATGGACGTGGAATTCTCCCCGACCGGCGAAGAACTCGTCTCCGCCTCCTACGATCGCAGCATCCGCCTCTGGAAACGCAACGAAGGCCACAGCCGTGACATCTACCACACGAAACGCATGCAGCGCGTCTTCTCCGCCTGCTGGACGCCAGATAACCAGTACATCCTCTCCGGCTCCGACGACGGCAATATCAGACTATGGCGCAGCAACGCCTCTGCGAGATCCGGGATCAAGAGCGCGAGGGAGAGGCAGAAGCTGGAGTATGATGAGGCATTGAAGCAGAGGTATAAGCACATGCCTGAGATCAAGCGGATCGCGAGACATAGGCATGTGCCGAAGCAGGTGAAGAAGGCGGGAGAGATCAAGGGCGAGGAGTTGAAGGCGATTAAGCGGAGGGAGGAGAATGAGAGGAAGCATTCGAAGTTGAAGGATCGGAAGAGGAGGAGTGAGAGGGAGAAGATGGTGTTGGCTGCTGAGAAGTAGGAGCTCCCATCTGTGAAGGGCAATTTTTGAGCATTATGATACCAATGTGCATAGCCACGGCGTTTGGTGGGTTGGGAAGCATTCATGAGCGTTCTGTGGGCTACTGAGAGGTGGACATGCAGGCATGCAGATGCAATGAGAGGTCCTTTCTTCAATCGTTGAAAAGGAGTGCATGCTGACCACATCGCCGCGAAATAGAGATACACGCAAGAAGAAAAAGGAACTGATCAAGCCACCTGAATCATTCTCATTCCATTCTATGCGGGCATCGTAAGGCGTATTCGTAGTCATTGGTACATAGGGTATTGTTCCATCAAAGCAACAGAAGCAATGCACAACGAAAAAGTCTCGCTCATAACCTCATCCCAGGGAACAAACATTACAGCATGATCCCCTCCCGTCCTCTAGTTCGTTTTCTTGTTCCACGTAAGATCCGGAGCCTTCCACTTCCAATCGATAGGCTTAGCATGCGGCCACCTGAATTCGATGAGTTTCGTCTTGGGCCACTCGAATGCCTTTGCCTTAGTAGATGAAGCAAATGTATTCTTCCCCGTCGCACCAGACTCTTTCTCCTCATCGACATCCGGCTCAGACTGATGCTTCGCCTTGACCCCAATGAACTTTACCATACCCACAAACATATCGAACGCACTCTTGATCTGCACACTAAGTATCCACGCGATGCCAATCGGACGAGGTCCGAGCAGCTCCACCAGCACCCACGCGAGCACCGGCCGAGCCACCTCAACCATCATCAGCATGGCAATCACCGCATGATCCCATGCCCAGGCCTTGACCTCATGCCAGAGCCAAGCCCGCCAGGCCTTATTGAAGGCCCAGTGGAACTTCTACTTCTGACCCGCCTTCTTCGCCGCGTCGTCCTTGGCGTTTTGAGCGGTATCCTTGGCCTCCTCTTTCTTCGCGTTGGCGACGTCTTTGGCTTCTTGGCCCTTCTGCTGGCCAAGCTTGCTGTAATCGTCGACCTTCTGTTGGCCTGTGGAAGTGATGTCGTTGAGCTTGTCCTGGCCGACTTGCTTGTACTGGTCGGCTTGGTCTTGAGCCTGGCGGACGTAATCGGCGCTCTTCTTCTTTCCTTGCTCGTACTTGGGGCCTACGAAGTCGGCTACGGCGTGGAAGAAGTCGGAGGCGATGCGGAGTTCGGTCGAGATGATTGCCATGACAGCCGTCACGTAGCCAGGGCCACGGTTGTTGTGGTTGACGGTCTTGTGGTACTCGTCTGTGCAGTCCGGTGTTAGATGCAGTCATGCCTGTAAACGGACGTATGAAGCTTACCGTTCCATGTGTTCATGGCATAGCTGTATGGCCAGAATGCGTAGGACTTGGCCGTGTCGATCACGGTATGGGTGTCCTCCTTCACGATCGGGACCTTGCTGTCGACGTAGCCAAGACCGGCGTCGGCCATTTCGTCCGCCTTCTCGACGTACGGCTTGACATAGCTGTATGGAGTCTCTAGATAGCCTTGAACTGGCTTACCAAACTTCTGGTAAGCACCGTCGGCGAGCTCGAGCGACTTCTTGCCGTACGGGTTCTGCTTGAAGGTCTCGATACCATCGCTGACCACAGGGTAGCTGGTAGCGTGGGAGATGAACTTGGACGAGGGCTTGTCGCCGTTGACTTGGGCGGGCATGCTGTCGGTTGCGTGGGGCATTGGCTGTGTATGGTTGTGTTAGACGTGATTGAGTTAAAGGCAGCAAGCGAGCTCAATGCGATGCACAAGGGTGGGTAGTGTGAAGAGTGCAGTGCGGCTCGCCGAAGCCTGCTATGCTGCTCGAGTGGGATTGCGTACGGGTGGTGGGTGAATGGGTGGTGGTGTCACGTCGAGGTATGGGTATGCTCTGACAAGTCGGTCGGTCAGTCGTGCCGAATACTGGAAGGTGCCGATACGTGTGGGAAAGGTGCTTGCTCAACCTGGAAGCGCGATTGATGTAGCACAGCAATTAATCGCTTTGCCAGGTGTAGGTGGACGCGGATGACGGATAGCTATCTGTGGGAGACAAATCAAGGAGGAAAGCTCAACAGGAAGCGATAGCTATTTTGACAAGTGTGGAAGGGGCACAGGACGGGTTGAGCTGTTTTCCAGCTTCCGTGCGTGCAAGGTTGTCAGCTGCAGCGACCCTCGTCATTTGACATGTGAAAGTCACCCAACGCCAAACGCGTGGCTCAATCAACCTGGCTTTGTGGCGTCGCCGGAATCATCTACCTAGCCTGCCCTACTATCACTACTTGACCCTGAAGCTGTCAGACTAGGTGTGGGCTTACGGCACGTTGCCAGAACGTTGTGGCTTGTCGTCTAGATACGAAACTGTGATAAGTATTTCGCGAAGGTTGGTGATGCGTTGGTTGGCAGCGCACGTGAAAAGTCCCTAGTCAAGCCACAATCATGGTTCGCTCTCTCTAGCGCCGGCTACCGATACCGAGCGCAAAGTCAATCTAGGAAAAACATCGCGACTCACGAACCTTCCACCATCGTGCTGTTGAGGCCGCGATGCAGCGTGTGTACCATTGTACCATCACGATCTCAACCGCAGTGCTGATGCGAATCTCGTCGCGCCGCTCAGCTTATGCTCGCTTGCGGAGCCCTGAGGCTGAACCTGGCATTTTGCTCTATGAAGGCCCGATAGGACGTTTGCATCATAGGCATGTGAAACGCACGCCAACCAGCGGGCCAGTCGAGCGCTAAAAAGCACCAAGCATGTGAAAGTGACCTCCGGCGTCTGCGGATGCACTTCAGATGAGGTGCCTGCTACTTTGTTACACGAACCGCGTTACCGATATCTCTCTCCACTGCCAATGAGTGGGACTTGAGCCCTCTTGTTTTGACGCCATATGCACGTCAGATGCAGTCGACCATACATGGCCTCGTACGGCAAGATGCACGGAGTTGGAGGGCTCGGGCAACACACTACTACTTCGTATGCAGGAGAAGATACTCTTATGTCTGAGAGGTGAGAGACGGCTCGTTCCTCGTACAACACGAATGAAGACAATGGAACTATCCGGATGGCATCAATGCTATGTCATGCATGCGGAGTGCTGTCAATACACGCGATGGAGGAACCACAACTCTCGCGAACGCAGGCAGCATGAAAGCGGCTCAGAGGCTCCCACTGCAGCCACATGGTTGTTGAACGGCTAAACAGCATGGCATCCGGCTTCGGTTCAGCGTGTCGCGGCAGGTCTCGTAGGAGGACGTCCCAATAGAGCTCAATGCACCTGAAGCCAGGAACTCGGCATTGGAGCCAGTACGGCACCCACACCGGCAGTTGCTGATGGGGGCCTCTGTAGTACCCGAGCAGGTTCAAGCGCGCCTTTGGACATGATGGTGTAGCGGTGACAAGCTATTGGGGTCATGGCAGCGCTTCACCTGGGCCCCTCAGGCACACATCGCAGAAGTGGCGGCGATTATTCTCCCCGCTCTTATGATGCTTGAGGTCAGAGTCGTCTGATACTGTTGCTATGCAAGAGCTTGCGTCAAGTGCGAGGAGCTGCGACAGACAAGCTGCCGTTGTTAGTCGTATTCGTTGCTCGGCGCTAGACCTTCATGTCGGCAGTGTGGCCGATGTCGCGGTGACTGAGCATGGAGAACATGCCATAGTGCTATCTGGAATAGGACATACAACCTGTTCGCTAAAGAGCATTCCATTATGCCTTCACCCCTCACACCAACTCGCCCTCAGCATCAAGTCCCTCGTCGTCATCATCGAACTCTTCAATCTCCTTCTCCATTTCCTCGGCCCTTCGCTGCACCTCCGCCAGCCCGCTAATCTCCTCAACATACCCCTTCTCATTCACCGCCCGTTTCACAAACTCCCAATCATCCTTCTGATAGGCATCAACCACCTTCTGCGAGCAAGCGGCACAACAGTCGTACGCTTTACCCTTCACTTGGATGGTCTGCCACGTGCTCATATAGCCCCGGAGCTGATGTGGTATTGTACCCAGCGGATGGCTATTGGGAAGCGACGGGTCAGTCGGCGGAGCAGGCTGTATCTGATTCGCCGAGCCTGAGGTTGGTCGTTGTGGTGCTGGTGCGCGAGCCTTGAGGCGATGTTGAAGTATGCTGATCAAGAGCTCTACGGCGAGTGACGATGCTAGAGGTGCAGCACCAGGTCTGGTGACGGTACATTGCTGGTCCAGCGTTGCTGATTTGAGGCTGTCGGCTGGCGCCACCACGTCTGAACAGAAGTAGCATCCCAACTCCTCTTCGTCTGCTTTTTTCACGCCATTTGGTGCTGGCTCAAGAGGGTCAGACGCAGCGGCCTTCAACGGATCCTTCTCGTGTTCTGGATGCACCATCACTTTGCCTTCTGGCGAATTACCCAGGGTGCTGGTCGCTGGCGCCGGACTTGGTTGCAAGCCGTGTCTCATCACCACGTACGTGTCGAAGCCAAGCGCAGCATTGATGACGATCTTGCCCGCAGCCTTGCCCATGACTGTGGGCAGCCATCGGCTTTCTCGCGTGTCCATCAACAAGAAAATGGCATCGTGGTGATCAATCAAATATTTCAGCTTCTGATATTCCTTCTTCACTCTTTCTTCATCAATTATGGGATGACCAGCCATAGGAACGGACAGGTTGTAGCCATTCGCGTCCATGCCAGGATATATCTCGCTCAGCATATCAGCTGCTCTCTCGGCCTTGCGTACACCGCCATTCTCGCAGTCTTTAAAGTCGTAGAGAGGCTGACGGACCGGATTGCTGAAGCTGACTTTGGCATTGTCTACAAATGTGATCTTGCGTACACCCCATCCCATCAGACCACGGGCAACGTACGAGCCCAGTGTGCCGGCACCAAGCAGTAAGCATGACGTCCTCTTGATCGTTTCGAGGTCGATGGATGGCGATATGCGCCACTTGATCAGCTTGAGGTTGAGGTCTACCGCCTGATCGGCCAATTTGCTTGGATCCATGTATGCTGCCAGATCGACAATCCGTGACACAAGCTTGTTCTGTTCATTGCGCTCCCAGCCAGTGATTTTCGGCAGCTCGGGTATTCGCGGTGGGTGTTCATGTGATGGCTCCGGCGCAGGTGCCGGAGGCACGTCCTTGTGCTCGATTAGCTCACCGGCGGCATCCACATCACTTGGACGTAAGGCAGACGAGGAGGACATCGTCGGCATGTCTCTGCTGAGTTGCTGTGCCTTGTCATTGCCATGCACTGGCTCAGCCGATTGCAACTGCATGATCAGACTTGTTGGATGCTCTCGCCTAGCATGTGTATCCCGGTAGCACAAGATCTGCACTTTGTCAAGATGCCATCGTTGTCTCACAAGCACAAGTAAATTACGAAGCATCCAACCTGGATTGCCTGGATATGTTGACGGATCCGCAAAGCATATAAATCGATCCTCGGCGTCGGCATTGAGGAAGAAGTCATTCTCGTAGCTTGCCAATGAACCAACAGACCACAGAAAGCCGAGCTCACCAAGACTCTTCGTCCTAGACTTCCTTCTCTTCTGCGCAGCCATATTCATGTTGCCGTCGTCGTCTTTCTCCTCCTCGATCTCGCCTGTGCCAGGACTACTCCGCCACTGCGCCTCTAGTACATCCTTGCGTACTCTCTTTGCGAGGAAGAAGCCGTGCTGTCTCGAATCGACACTGTACCGCCATGTCTGCACCTGCCCCACAAGCTCTTCCGTCTCTCTTGCGCCAAGCTTTTTGATGCCTTCTCCCAGCTTGCCTTCGGGTGCCAGCAGCTTCCACTGCGGGTCTGAGTGTATGCACGGGTACGCAAAGTGGTATGTGAACTTGTACTTCTTCAAGTCGGCATAGCAGATTGCAGAGAAGGACGAGAGCAGGCTTGGGCAGGAGTAGATGGTGCCGTCGTGGATGGCGTCCCAGATCGTTCGACCTGCGCGCTCAACATGTGCCGCTTTATCGACCTGGCGGAACTCCTCGATTGTGTTGAAGTTGCGTATCAGGCCTTCAGCGCGGTAGTAGCCTTGCGGCGTCCTTCCCACAGGATAATTGTCAGGACCGGTCGAGCGTCTCGTAGTCCTTTTACTTACGTACTCATCACTTGTCAGTGCCGACGCATGGATCTGCATGCGGGTGCTTCGCTCAGGAGCGTCTTTGTGGTTGATCTCGTACAGCCCGAGCACTTTACGCGCAGAGCTGTCGAGCTTGTCATGGTTAATCTTGAGCGTTGCGAGCGCCGAGTAGAATGCGAGCTCAATGTCCGAGGTCCATGGCGCGTATTGCAGAGGATGCATGGAGGCTGCCATGGCGTGTCGAGTCAGCTATGTCGAGAGTCGCGTGCCCAGAGAGATAGTGTGTAAAGGTAAAGAATGCGAAGCCCGTCAGTACATTCTGCTATTTAGCATATACAGCAGTAGTCGCAAGCGCAGTAGACGGCTCCAGGAAGTTAGCAGTATATCAAATCTATAGCAGTCATGAAGAAGGAGTGATATAGACAGGTGATATACAAGACGGTCACGCTGTCGAGGTCGTTCACGAGCCCCGCCAGGCCAGCTCCTCACTAGCGCCAGGAACAGCCGATATCAAAACCTTATCTCATCGCGCATATGATCCTCTGCACCCATCTGATCCTTCACGCGTTTCAAATCTACAACACGAAAGAGAGCCCATCCTTCTGTCGAGCCACACGGGCAGTGATACCCAACACTCCTCTTGATACTACACACAGCACCGTCTTGACCATGCTCATCGGAATTTGCGGCGGTAAGTCCGTTTCCACTTTACGCGTCTGCACGCGACTGACCGCGACGATTTTCGAACAGGTATATGCGCCGGCAAGCGCTCAGTCAGAGACTACTTGATCAGCAAACACAACTTCTCTGAGCTCAATCTCATTCGATCAGGAGCCACACCAAGCATCGAAAAATCTGCATCAGAAGCTCATGTCCCTGACGTCCAGCCATCTGAGACTGCAGTGGAGTTCACAACGACTGCCGACCTTCTGGACTACGCCACCAAGAACTGGCGATCCAACTTCGTAACAACTTCTGTCTTCGACGAAGCAACGGCAGAAGCTCTCTCCCACCGCCCCTTCTTCATCCTGCTGCACATTGACGCCCCGATCTCGATCCGCTGGACACGCTTCAAAGACCGCTGTGCTCACGCTGCTCTCACGCCACCAACGCTCGAGCAATTTGTCCTTCGAAACGATCAGCACCAATATGATCCGAGCACGAATCTCGCATCTCTCTCCTCACGAGCGCAGATCAAGCTCCTGAATTCTAGTATCTCGATCAAGACGCTTTGGGCCGCCCTCGATGCCCTCAATCTAACAGACCCCAGCCGCATGCGCCCGACCTGGGACCATTACTTCATGACACTAGCCTCCCTTGCCGCGCGACGATCAAATTGCATGCGGCGGCAAGTCGGGTGCGTACTGACACGGGAGCGTCGCGTAGTCTCCACAGGCTACAACGGCACTCCGCGCAACATCGCCAATTGCAACGAGGGCGGATGTCCTCGGTGTAACGGTGGCGGAGGAGGCGGCGCGGCGCTGAGCACGTGTCTCTGCATTCATGCGGAGGAGAACGCCTTGCTGGAGGCGGGACGCGAGAGAGTGGGCGGAGGCGCGGTGCTGTACTGCAACACATGTCCGTGTCTGACGTGCTCGATTAAGATTGTGCAGGTTGGCATTACGGAGGTCGTGTACAATCTGGGCTACTACATGGATGCTGAAGCTGCCGAGATTTTCAGGGAAGCTGGAATCAAGCTTCGGCAATTCTCGCCACCGAAGGAAGGCCTGGTGAACCTTTGCGACGATCTGCCGGCCATGGTCGAGCTGGAGCCCGAGTCGAAGCCCAATGGGATCGATCGTTGAAGCTCTTTCGAGCAGCTGAGATCTTCCATGAGCTGAGAAAAGGCAAGCTTGATATTACTCAGAATGGGTCTAAAGTGTCGACTACAGCATCTCCTAGAGCTGCAGTGCACCCGAGTTTCCACCACTGGTCTGCCTCACATGAGCCTGGCTGCCCGCAAACAAGCTCTTCCAGATGAACGCCTCAGATAACAAGAGCTCAATGTCCTTCTCCGTCCAGTCTTTGGTCGGTAGAGACTGCAGGAACATCATGATCTCCTGGAAATCCATCCGCTGCAGCTTTTCGGACCACTTGACCAGGAATGCTGCGCAGACGTAGAGGTGGAAGGCAGAGAAGCCTTGATCTTCGGCCTGTTGCTGGCGTTAGCATATCTATGATACCAGGACAAGAAGACGGATGCTTACGAGGTATGTGTCCCACATCCTGATCGTATTTTTGACGCTGATTTCTCGCATCAGAAGACAGTTCATCCATCGGAAGCTGAACTGAATGAACTCTACGCCCTCCTGCTCCATATGCCTCGCTAGTGCACCGTCGATCCGAGCAGTAAGATCTCGCAATGCAGAGACTTGCCTTGTGATACCCGGCTGTGCATGGATGTAATTATCTTGTATGCCGTCCAGCAGCTTCGTCAGGCACCAGAAGCTATCCGCTTCCACTGCGTCTAGGACCGGCTTGGGTAGCTGTCCAGGATCCATACCAAACTCGACGTCCGGATCTGTGATATACTGGCCAAGAAAGACCTGCCAGAATGGTGTTACTAAATCATTGATGCCTTGCACATACCCTGATGCTGGATGTCGAATGGCCCAGACATATAGTATCCGTTCTAAAGATCGCTGCGTCGCTTCGTAGCCATACAGCTCCAGATGTGGATTCGTTCGTGGGACGTCAATGCTGATCTGATGCCATACAGCCTCGTCTAGACCTCGTGGTCGACTGGATTTGGCGTATGGTGAGGAAGCTGGTGTGCCCACAGTGCCGCCTCGCTCGAAGGCCTGCCGTACACCGTCCAGGTACTCTTTCCGCTTCCGCTCCAGTGTAGCTACCCGTCTCTCACTACTGCTTGGGAGGTAGCCGAGTAACAGCTGCCATGTCATCGCACGGACTTCTGATGGTAGACCAGACCAGGCAGAATTGCGCAGCTCCGGCAGGCTGATGGAGCTCGACTGCAACATCTTCTTGAACTTGTTGATCCTCGTAATGCGAGCCGAATGTGCTTCCAGTTCTTTGCCAGTCGCGCCGGGCGGTACAGGAGGATGACTGATCAGATGTAGCGAGTTTGCAGGATCTCGCAGGATATCTTTGTATTGAGGTCGTAAAATCTTGCCTTCACTCTTCTTCGTTGACGGATAGGTCGGTATAGCTCGCTCTTCTGCGACATCTCCATTGTCCAACGCCCATAGCGCTGATGCATTCGAAGTTGCATAGCCGTTGCGTAAGCCTGAAGACCCCCCCGGCGTCACGGCCTCTTTGCCTTTCTTGCTAGCCAACTTCTTGTCCTTTCGTCGCATAGACGCTATGCTGGGCAAGCCGAACTCATCCTCATCATCGTCAAAGCCAATCTCATCCTCCATCTCTGCATCCTCGTTCACCACGCCCCAAGCATTGTCCGTCGAGGAGAGAAAGTTCGTATACGTTCGCCGAGGTGGAGGGGATGTAGTGCTTGATTTCGTTGGAGGAGGAGTGCTCCTGTTGCGTGTAAGGGCCGGCGGGGTTTGGGGGCGTGTGCCAGCATTGATGGAGCTGTTCGATATTAGTTTGCGTCCAATATCAAGAGCCTTGAGGCGCATACAGATTGTTGAAGTTCAGGATATCCGTATGACTGTAGCTTGCACCGAAGACCTTGCGCTCAGTTGCAGGAGGTGGTGTTTCCTGTGGCTTCTTCTCTTTCTGGCTGTTAGACGATGCCGCCCGCAGGAACGGAGATCTGTTGCCTTTGTAAGCTTGCGCTCCTTCCTCTTGCGGCTAAAGCAATGTGTAATACTCAGATCGGTCTACGAATGCCCATATGTCCATGATCAGCTTGGCGTCTCGTGGGTCTCGTCGTTGCTGCGCGTACCGGAACTGACCTGGACCATTTCCTGCTGCTCCAGTTAGCTTGCGCAGAGTGAATAGTGGTGCGAATGCAGTACCTGTCGGGCGGGCTTTTTGAAGTTCATGTCGTCGCCCTCGGCATGTGCAAGAGACTTTGAATGCGCAGAAACGCTCCTTCCCTCTCAATGCGCCCTCCGCCGCGGTATTGGCAGCAACTCAGCGTCATCGTCGCGGGGTCGGATAAACTGATCGGAAGCTGCACGTGCCGATTCCGTCGCTTTGAACATCTCCGCTCCTTCTCAACGTCAACAACAACAACAACAACAATACACACGTCTAAGAAGTGTGTTTGCGATTGAAGTCCGCGCGAGAGCGTATCACGAGACACCGGACATCTCAGCTACTAACACGCAGACATCATGGCGGAGCCTGAGGTTGACGGCGAGGACCTCTTCGAGAACCTGTAAGTCACAGCCTTGCACGCCGTTTCCGGACATGCGCAATACAAGACTTTATCTGACCGACATCAGGTACGATGACGACGAGGAGACTACAGCACCTGTCAAGACCGAGGCCGCGGCAGCAAGTGCCGAGCCAGCACAACAAGCGCCTGCGGCGCCAGAGCCTGCGCAGCCGACGCTGGAGAGTGCGGTCAACGACCACCAGATCAATGTAGAGCCTGAGCAGGCGGTCAAGCAAGAGGACGCGCACATGGGTGATGGTGGGTACAATGGTGGATATCAGGCGCCTCAAGCAGAAGAGCGGCCAATCTACCACAAGGATGATGGGTAAGTATAGCGCTTTTTTTCTTCGTCAGCAATCGTGAGCAGGCGCGTTGCGCTCAGTGAGTGCAAATTAGCAGGCCATACAGCCTGTACTATATTGTTAGGCAGAAAACAAGACCTGCACAAGCCTCCCAACAGTGCAGGAGAGCAAACCAACAGCGCTCAGTGATGGGAACATCCCTATACTGGGCACATACGTGCCGCCACTGGATCCTCTTCGGCATTCGAATGCTTCACTGTTCTTAGCTGGCTCCTCATGAGCGGAAGCCTGGTGGAATAGTACCTGGCTTGCGTCTCAGGCTTTGAGCGTACGGAACGGTGGCCGAGGCAGTCTCGCCAGATCGGCATTGTCTGCAGCATTGGACTTGAGACTGGCGGACAGTACATGAGTTGGCAGCGGCAGAGCGTAGCAGATGGGAAAAAGAAGGGGCAAGGTTCGACCTGATCATATACCATCAGAGGCCATCAATGCCTCGGCCTGACTACATACTCCAGAGAGGCTTTCAGATCGCCCTAGCTTAAGCTTGTTGTCGATAACCTCCGAGACATTAGCGCCGTAGCAGAGCAGAGCAGGAGATAGATGATGCTGCAAAACGTGTTGTCAGTTCAGAGTGAACGAACACTTTTGTCATAGCACAGAGGATATCATCAAACACACGAAGCATGCAGAAGTCCAAGCACCTGGCCATCTCTCTGATCCCGCATGCATTTGCGAAGCCAACCTGTGAGGCCTGCGTGCCTCGTGACCCCACTTTGGCATCTAGTGCCAGATTCCGGGTGTCAAGCACGTATCCGTCGACTCCTTTAGCCCTCATGGCGAACAACGCTCTGCTGCAAGGTCTTTGCCTCACCTTGCTGCTCGTAATGCGTGCGTCAATCTCGGATGCCTTTCGTCGTCACCTGGAATTTCCTGGACCGCGGCCAAGTACAAGCGAGACGGGACGCACTTCACACACGACGTGGTCCGAGCGCTGAGAACTGGATCACTCAGGCTGGCAACGACTCCGACCACGATTACTGACCGAACAGCGGCGCTCGCTCACGGTTGCTGTCGTGGATTATAGACATGTATAAGATCATGCTAATGTGTGGGTTGCAGCAAGATGTTCATCGGCGGCCTCAACTGGGAGACTACAGACGGTGCGAGCACTTCCCACCGCCACTTTGTGTATATCTTACTGACGTGGTGTCACAGAGTCTCTCAAAAACTACTTCTCACAATTCGGCGAGGTCGTAGAGTGCACAGTCATGAGAGATGGCCAGACTGGTCGGTCTCGTGGCTTCGGCTTCCTCACATTCAAAGATCCCAAGAATGTCAACACTGTCATGGTCAAGGAGCACACTCTCGATGGCAAGCTCGTAAGTGATCAGGATACAACTACAGCCAGGGCTTGACTGACTCGCAGTCAGATCGATCCCAAGCGTGCCATCCCGCGTGACGAGCAGGAGCGCACCGCCAAGATCTTTGTCGGCGGCGTCAGCCAAGACGCAGACCAGGACACTTTCAAGTCATTCTTCAAGCAGTTTGGAAATGTGCTGGATGCTACCCTGATGATGGATAAGGAGACCAACCGGCCACGTGGATTCGGTTTCGTCACGTTTGACTCCGAGGCAGCCGTTGACCGGACCTTGGAGCAACCCCTTGCGATTTGCAACAAGCCGATCGAGATCAAGCGTGCCCAACCACGTGGTGATATGCGCGAGCAAGAGAGCAACGCTCGTGGCGGCAAGTTTGGCCGCAAAGGTCAAGACAACTTTGGCGGCGGCGGCTTTGGTGGCCAGCAGCAGAACCAAGTCGCAGGCGAAGGACAGGCGGCTATGAGCCCCGCGATGCTTGCAGCTTACTGGCAACGGATGCAGCAATTCTTCATGATGAAGCAGCAGCAGATGAACAACATGGGCGGCATGAACCCAATGGCGGCAATGCAGGCCAACCCGCAGATGATGCAGCAGTTCATGGCGCAGCAAGGTGGGATGGGTAACATGAACCCGCAGATGATGCAGCAGCAGATGGCAGCCATGCAGGGCGGCGGAGGCTACAACAACGGCGGCGGTAGTCCCATGGGCGGCGCTGGCCGAGGCTTCAGTGCGCAAGAGCAGATGGCCTTCGAGCAGCGCAAGTATGAGCAGCAGAGCCAAATGTCTGGCATGGGCCGCGGCGGCAATGGAGGCTGGGATGGCGGTATGGGGTACGATGGCGGTTTCGGTGGTGGTCGTGGAGGTCGCGGCGGCGCGCGCAATTCAGGGACCCCTCAGCCGCCGCCACAGGCTCCTGCTGGCGCTCCGACTGGTCCGAAGAACGCTGGTAGGCCCGGCGCAAACTACAGAGGCGGCGGACGTGGAGGGCACCGTGGCGGTTTTCATCCGTATGCTCGTGGCGGTGGCTAGGTGCCTGGTGGTTCGAGCAAGCCCAGGCAGGGGCAGAATTATTCGGGTGGGTCGCTGCCATATTAGGGTCAGGACTGGCAAATCCACATCATACTACGACGGAAAGAAGACGGACACGAAAGCATATTCTACGGAGGGTTTGACGCCCTGAGCTTGCTTAGCTCGAGGTCACGATGGCTTCATTTCAGTATGGCGTTGGGGCTGGGGCGTTTGAAGCAAAATAAGCATACAAATGTTCGAGGGCTGCTCTGCTTCTGGATCAATTGTTGCTGCCTGCGTGCATGATGTAAAATAGCTTTGAGGATCTGAACAATCAAAACACTCTCTTGACCCGATTCGGGAATGCTTGCGCTGAGCCGTGCGTGCTCCACAAAATGATGGCACTGCCTCAGTGCTCGCACGGACTTTCTTTCTACTTCTTCTGGCAGTCTTCGCGCTGTAGCATAGTTGCGCTCCAATCATCTTTCATCGACATTTTCACTGCACCAGGCCCTCGTTTTCTGGGTCTCAGTACTCGTTGGAGAGACCATGCCGATGGCGGTACGATAGTGATCCCACGGCATCGCCGGATTTCCCAAGCAGGGTCAACCACCGCCAAGGTCCTCTCAATCCTCAAATGATGATACTGCACATTGGACTTGCGGGTGCTGCGCATGGCTCATGGCTCGCTAGGAAATCTTGACGGTTCATTTTATATGTAGGAGGGATTTGGATGGTATGTAAGTTGCTCGTGTCCTCTCGTCATCTTTTCAAGCACCAAGAAACTGCGAAATCTGTTCGATACAGCCAATACTATACCAGCGTTGTAATACGCCCATTTACAACGCCATTGAGGGCCTCAGGACCGTCGACCAAGTCAATCCTGTCAGCCGACTTCAGACTGTCATCAATCCGGGCGACTGTCAATAACCTCGCTGACCACACATTAAAAACATGCTTAACCCGAAAGGCGACTTGGCAGCAGCCGAAATCGCATTCTTCGCCCCAGCTTTGCTCATCAGTCTCGTCGTCGTCACTCGCCACGGCTTTAACAGAAGACTCGGCTGGTTCTACCTTTTGATCCTCAGTATCCTCCGACTGATCGGCGCATCATGCACATTGTATATGGAGATCAACAACGACTATACAGCTTCCCTCTATGAGACTGCAGCAATCACGAGCGCTGTGGGCATGGCGCCGCTTCTCCTGGCGCTCATGGGGTTCCTGAAACGCATTGACATGAGCATGGGCCAGAGGAACATCCCGGTCCGAGTCTTCAGTCTGCTACATCTGCTGCCCATTGCTGCGTTGGCCATTGCTATCGCTGGCGGGACTGAAATATTCTCGGACGATGCTGGCAAGGTGAAGACGGGAAGGCAGCTTCAGGAGGCCGCATCCATTTTGTTTCTTGCCATCTACCTGGCGCTTGCTGGCATCGTGCTGCATCTTCTGATGCACTTGCGATGGGTTCTGGCTACCGAGCGCAAGCTATTGTACGCTGGCGCAATCTCTCTGCCATTTCTTCTGGTCAGGATGATATACACCATCGCATCAGCGTTCTCAAATCCAGGTGATATCTTCTATTTTGGCGACGTCAACGTCTGGGCCCAGGCGCTCATGCAATTCTTGATGGAGGCCATCGTTGTGGTTGTATACATCATTGCCGGCTTGTTGACGCCTAAAGCGCCGAAGCGAGAGACAGCCAAGGGTAGCCAGGAGAGCGTTGAGGACGGGTATACAAGCAAGTCCGAGCATCCAAGTCCACTGCGACAGCAGCAGCGTCCGCAGAAAAGCATCGGGGACTACAGGCCTGGCAGACTGATCATGAGTGCCATTCGTGATAGGCAAGAGCAGAACAATGTGTAGACCATTAGCGAATCCATCGATCAAGCAGCCGAGTGGGTAGAGGATGGCTGAGATCCATTGCTGATTTGTTTTTGGCTGGTGTCTGGTTTAGCTACCTCTGCACATCGTGTCAAACACTTATGCAATAAAAGTCGTGAGTGATGTAAGAGGTGTTCCGAACGAGTCCGGCGATAGAATACGAAGTACAGCTTGTGGTCACGGCTCGATACAGCGCAAGAGGCAGCAGCAGAACCATTTCAGATGGCATCAGACTGCAACATAGAGGCAAGTCCGCAGCATCTCTCATGATCTGGACGTCCAACGATCTCATTACGCAGCCGCCTTATGTAAGCGAACATGTACTTGATCAGCCGGAAACATGACCACGACCAGCTTCTTTCTTATCTTCGCCATATCCTCCCTGTCGACTGGCTCAATGCGATCGAATTCTTGCAACATCCTCACAATCACGAAAGCCATCTCTGTTATAGCAAACAGCTGGCCAGGACAGATGCGAGGACCTATAGGATACCATTGAAGTTAGCGGCCCATACATGTTGGGACGACCGGGTCATACTCACCGCCATTGAAAGGAAGGTACGAAAAAGCTCGTGGGATTCTCTCGCCCCATCTCTCTGGCCTGAATTCGTCGGCGTCATCGCCCCAGACTGCAATTTGGTTAGCATACAACAGGATCAAGCGGTCATAGCTGTGCTTACGGTCTTTTCTTCGCTGGATCATATATACAGAGTAAGCTAGCAGCTCACCCTTTCTCACCGCAATAGGGCTCTTTCGCTCCGGTCCGCCTCCAACGGGAAGTACAGTGTCGTTACGCGCAATGCGCACATTCACTGGACCGATGGGATGGAGCCGCGACACTTCGTTCATGAAGTACTGAAGCTCACGACACTCCTTCAATTTGGTAAAGGTTATCGGTTCGCCCGGCGGGAAATCCTGAAGAACCTTGTTCCTCAGCTTCCGGAACACATCTGGATGCAGCGCCAGACGAGTAAAGCACCATCCTAATACAGTACCGGTCGTATCACCACCGGCGAACAATAACGAAAGTGTCTGGTCTCGGAGCTCCTCGATATCGCGTGAGTAATCGGCCAGCCGCCGTATGAGGCCAGTCCTGGACTTGCCCGTCTTCTTGGCTTCTAGGGCAAGCTTCACAAAGTGCTCGATGGTGAGCCTCACTCTTTCGATGGCCAGGCGATGCCTCGGCGAATCACCAAGCCAGTATAGTGGTCCCAACGAGCCCCTGAGCATGATCATGCTTGTTATGACTCCAACGTCTTCACGAAAAAGTACTGCTTCTGGTGTATGTCTTTGGAAATCGAGCGTCTCACCAAACAGGAATTCGGCATTCGTATCCATCGAGTAGTTTATGAAGAGCGGCAGTAGCTTCACAGGAGCCGTCCAGCCTGAGGCATCTGGTTCTCCCAGTGTTCCGATGAAGGTCGTCGTGGTCCGATCTGTGGCTTCTAGGTCATTGATGTTCTCCCTAGAGAATTGAGGTCTGAAGGTGGCTCGAGCATGAGCCCAATCCTTGCCCTCGATCGTGAAAATGCTTTTGCGTCCCATGGCAGCACTAAAGGCTTGCTTTTTGACCGTAGCCCATTCGTCGAAGTTGGTGGCAAGGACTGTCTGCACATTTTGCGGCTCAAGCGTGAAGTGCAGCCAACTATTGCTAAATCCTTCAATGAACGAGATGGTCTTGATGCCGTCTCGAAAGTCATCGATCTCGAAATTGACGTCGTCATCATCGTCGCCGCCAAACAGTTCACCTTTGAGAAGTTGTTTGATGAGGTCGCGCCAAAATCCGTACCGGGGCTCCGTGGTATCTTTGGCAGGCTCGCAGCCGTTGACCTTGGCAAATGCCTGGAATCGGCGCTCTCGTTCGCGCTTGGCCAGCCACCTGGAGGTTAGGTAGGTCGGGATGAGGATAAGTAGAGCGGTGAGCCAAATAGAATATGCCATGGTGCGCTGAGCAGCAACCGCTCCGCTCGACAAGGCACAGGCATTGCGCTGGTCATATTGCGCGAATATAACAATACGAAGGCGAAGGTATTGTTCTCCCCACCTCCACCAGGTAAAGTCGACTTGCGCAGTCCTTTGTACTGCTTTCTGGAACGCATCGTGTGCCGTCGTAAAGGTTGGCTTTGAACGAAGCGAGCACTGGGGACACCGGTCTTCTCAGCATTTCTGGACTGGCTCACGACTATGACGAAACGTCAATCGCTTGTGCAACCTCCGGAGGCATTTCGATCGTTCTCTGGAAACATTTTGGGTGTGGATGAATTGCATTCGAACGAGTCTCATCACCGTCTTCTGATCGATGTGGACCATAGCCGGCTTTCACAGACTAATCATTGCTGCATCGGGAAGCAACAAAGCTGCCGTCCTCACTTTATTAGATCGAAATTCTTGATTTGTTCTCTGCTACTCAAAATCGGACGGAATGTTGATCGATGCTGCCACGTCTGAAACAAGGTTACCCGTTTCAAGGTTTGAAGCACGTCCCGCGCCAATCACTTGGTAGCTTGGCACCGACGATTGCCTGCTTAAGCCTTTTAATCCCAGTCGATAGCATCACATGCAGCCATGCTTGATTGCGCATAGATAGCCAATAGCACCAACCTCTTGAACATCCTCAACAAGACCACCTGCGCGTTCCTCACATCTATCCATCGTTAAGCGCACGACTGAGGTTCTACTCCAGCCATGGCGAGCATCATACCGGTATTCATCCTGCTAGTGATCGTTGGCGTTGCAGGCTACATCGGGTACCAGATGTATCTGTGGTCGAACGAGCTGGCCGATCGAGGGAAAAAGAAGATGGAGAAGAAGAACATCAGCTTCTCGAAAGATGGTGGTGTCAAAGTGGGTGTCAGGACGACCGATGAGAGTGCTGCGGACAGGACACAGAAGTACACTGCATCGATACTTGACCTGAAGTCTGAGAATTGGATACTGATGCTTTGCGTAGTGTACTCGTCAATGTGTGGAACAATGCATCCTTGCCAAATTATAAATCGAGACTAGGCTGGAACTCCACACAGGCAGATCCAAAGGCTGGCTCGAGCAGTGGCACGTCACCCAGGCCCGATGCCGCCAGATCAGCTTCAGGTCAGCCAAGATAAGGAAGACGGCTTGCCTTCCTCTTTTGCGTTTCCTTTGCGATTTCCAAGATACGTCGCCGGTAGAGATCGGACATGAATCAGCTGCCCACGGCTGGTATCGAGGTTTGCATGACCGCTTCAAAAGATTTAGGCTAGAGACGGAGTGCTTTCGGCGAGGACTTGGATGGCAGAGCTCAGCAGCGTGGTCAGTTGCGCCTTGCACCCATGCAGAGATGGCGCCCACTGAGAGCACCTTGAAAGGTCTCTTGGTACTGCACAGAACGCGACACTCACCGCCTAGACTTCTTCAGAAATTGGCGCACTGAAATGACAGTTTATGGGATCAGGATATCAATGCACCTTTTGATGATGCTTTGCATTGTACAAAGGCCATAGACGGCTATCTGTTTACACGCACAGCGCTTCGAGGTCCCTCCCCAGCTGCCAAAAGTTCATATGCTCCAGCGCCTCGCTAAAACCGCATCAAGGGAGGCGTCAAGTGCCAATGTAATACTATAGAAATAACGATGATTGACGATGGTCCGACTGGCTATTACTGCTTTCAAGTATAACACTGAAAGGCAAGTGGTCAACCCGCTACCTCGAAAGTTCTCCTAGTAGCCCTTGAAAGTCGACTTGTCTAGGTTCCGTAGTGCCTGTACATCACGAGTGGCCTCGAAGCCAAGCTTGTGACTCGGAATGTCTTGTAACGGTCTTGGAGGCGTGCTGCCTGAATTGTGTCGACTGCCTGGTGGCGACGGTGGCTTGTCGCTGCCACCATTGAGCATTGCCGAAATGCTCGGTATCGTCTGACCTGAGTTCACGGGTGCGGGTGCGGAAGCGCCAGCCTGAGACTGAGGTTCGCTGCCCGAGATATGCGGCTGAGATTGTTGGTAGGAGCCTGTGCGCTCCAGCTTTGGCGCTACGTTGACCTCTGGCAACGTTTGTGGGTATGGTAGAGATGGCTGAGGAGGCGGTGGTGGGTAATGATGCTGTTGAGGAGGCGGTGGATACGAGTAACCACTGTGCGTGCTATAGCCGCTGGGATATGGGCTTGGACCTGATGGCGCGTGGCTATATGGTGGTGGAGGAGGTAGCGCAGTGCCACTCAACGGAGGAGGTGGTCGGTCGTACGCGGTCATCGGTGGTGGTGGAGGACCATAACCATGCTGATGCGGCGGTGGAGGGTACTGCATGTTTTGCATTGGCGAATGCCCAGGATATTGGTGTGGAGGGTAGTACCCGTACTGATGATGAGGCGGGGGAGTATGCATTGGACTGGGAGGCGCCCAGCCTGGATGCGGCTGATAGCCGTATGGTGGACCACGAGCATACGGCGCCGGCTGATGAGGCGAATGCGCGTAGCCTGGAGAAGTCATCGGTCCTCGGGTGACAGCTGGTATGGTGCTCTGCTCATGGACCGTCGACTCAGGGTACATGCCTTTTTCGGGTCTAATGTGACGAAGCTGCGGGTCTTGCGATGGCTGCATGAGGTTTTGCGCATTGGCAGATGACCTGGAAAAGTAGCTGATCAAGTGAAGGTGTTGACCGCCATTGGTGGTGATCGAGAAGGACTGCTTCATGAGTCCGTCAGGCTTATATCTGTAGCCGTCTGGACCGCCATCCGAGTCGCCCTCGGTGCTGCCTTGCACGCCATCACGATTTGCATTCTTGTCGAAACTGCTGCCGCCACGCTTTCCCTCCATCTCACGGTAGGTCAGAAAACTGCCGGAGACACGACTTGCACTCCAAGATTTGCCGTCAGTCCATCTCCGCATGCCAGCTTCGCGCTCGTCCCACACAAAGACCGAGCCAGATGTGATGGACTGCCGCTCCTTCTCTGACAGACGTCTCTGCACACGAGGTAGCAAGCCTATGCGGCACGCTTCAAACAAGATGATTGCATCATTGGGCGTGCGAACATGCCCGCGATAAGTCTCCATGCCGTTCATGGCACCGCTCTGTCTGCTGGTGTGCGAAACCAAGCTCTAAGGATGATGTATTGAGTTTCTCACTTCTGCCAGGTTTCGTCAGTTGTGTTGAATGCGAAGAATCGTGAAGTATCGAGCGAACCTCTATTGTTAATGTCAATACTTTATCTACATCAGCTATAATGCAGTTCGAACTGGATTGAAGCTGCTAGATCAATGTCGTGCAGACTATAGTGGTATGTGTGGAAGCGGTTCGACTTGCGAAGAACTCTCGCACGCGGTGAGTGGACTAGCGGAGCCTTATACACATATGTAGGCAAAGGGATTAGTTGGAAGGAGGAACGATGCACTGACTTTGCAGACCGAAGGTAATAATGCAGCCGATCCACACTATTAAAGTTAGCGCCGCTTGGGTCTTTTCCTTCGGGTTGCTTGGCATCTGTCGCTGTCACGTTTCGGATCCACTCCAATTCAGCCAGAGTTTGCGTCTAGAGCAGCATGGCTTGTACTCGCAACCAGAACCACGCGGCCAGCACCTAGCTGATCTGCAAGTCGGTGGATGGCATCAGCTTTCCTTGTAGGCTTGCCTTGCAGATCGCCAGCCCGAGAGCGGTTCGAACAGACAGAGTTCCAAGCCTGTGCGCCATGCATTTCGGGTTTCTTGTGCCATCATGCTTGGCTCTCAGCCAAGCACCCAAGCCTCAAACAGTGCCAATCAGGCGGGTCTTTATACGTTGCTTCGTTCCGCCAGGCTGCCGGACAGACATTGCCAATGGCGAGCGCCCAGGATTGTCAGGCTCGCGCGACATGGAAAGACTCATCTCTTGCGGAACAGCAGGATCATCGCAGCATGGAGAACGTTGTGAAACACTGGCGATTAGTGGTGAGGATGCTGCGCATCCGTGTTTCCCGGCGAGCACACGACAAAAGTGGCTCGAAGTTGTGCATGTCAGCTGGCCGGACAGGGTACGGATAAGCTTAATGTTTTAAAAGATAGGTTATTGGCGCCAAGGCCATTGGCGCCAGCCTTGGCTCCTTGGGTGCTCGGGCTCGTGAAATCTGTAACCGCAAACGTCGGTGACGCGATCCCTCATCATCCGCAACACGGCACACCTGATCTAAGATCCTTCTGATGACTTGGTGAGAACGGCTTGTCGAGAAGCGAGGACTCCCCGCCGCGTCAGCACAGCTTTGCGTCCCGTCATGCGCATCGTTGTGCTGGATGGGCTTCCGAATGGCACAGCAAGCTACATGCCGTGCCAGTCTTGCAGATGCCGCCTTGGCCAGCCGTCAACCGTTCTCGTGGTCGAGATGCACCTTGAGGCGTCAAAGTTCACTCAGCTATCTACATGTGGTGCAGCGGTCACGTCTGTTGCATAAGCACGGGACAGGTTTGCCGACCATGTACATGTGGCGCTTCGGAGTACACGAGGTTTGGTAAGGCGCGCTACTACATGCGGCCTAGATTCAAGTTTTCTCACGTGGTGGGTCCTACTTAAAGTGCTTTATCCTCGAAGCTTATCGAAGCCGCAAAACAGCGTCGGCCGAGCTGAGCTTGTCTAGACGTCCGTCAAACGCCATGGCCAAGTTGACTTTGTGTCATATAGCAGGTGTGTCATTAGTGCAGGAAGTACGAGGTGCAACCGCAGATATCTCTACATCACTGCAAGGCAGATTCTCGTCGTACACTCATCGAAAGTCTTGTCTGCAAGGTGGTGAGATGAGTGTAACACTCACACGAGCCGTACTCGTTTGATTGCAACTGACGAAGGAACGGGTCCATGAGGAGTCATGCTACCAAGCAGTTGCCAAGCGTATGCATGAGTGATCTGCGTCTCTTATTATGCTAAATAATGTGCGGGCCCCATCGTGAGCAAGTTCGTACTAAAAGGTGGTAGTGATCGACACGTCGCGGGCCATTCTGCCGTAAGACTACAAGTATCAACATCCTACGGAATACCGACAGCCTAGGCAGCAATATCCGCCAAGTGTTATCTTGCCCTGCTGACGGCTCCGAGTCACATGGCCAGTCTGGCTCACACGCCGAGCATGCTGATCGGGAGCTTTACTATCGATCATATCTCATCTCCTAAACATCATACTTCGCTTTAGAAGGCCAGCCCAGAGATCTTGATCTCACAGGTGGATAAGGGCCTTAGAAGAATAGACGGTGGTTCCAGCGGATTGATGGGCACCTCATTAGACTAATGCTGGTCTCAGTGCTTGATAGAGACTTCATTCGACTGACGGTAGCCTCAGTAGGTGAAGGTGGTTTCAGTAATATAATTAAGACCCGAGCAAACTGATGGTGGCCTTAGGAGGGTGATATAGGCCTCAATAGGTTGATGGTAACCTCAATATGCGATTACGGCATAATTGCTTCATAACTTCCAGTTCAAAGTATGATATCCAAAAGCTTGCGATGTGATAGATAGTAAAGCCCGTTGATCGGTAGGGACGCCGAAGCCTCGACAGTTGGCCACCCGGGCTCCTACAGAGAAGGCGGTGATATAGTCACGCGATATGGTATTGTCGTGGCACTTGACCCTTCGAGCGTTGGTTATAGTGGAAGACCCGCTCTGCTTCCTGTAAGCAAAGAGCTCTATCACTTATGAGTTGTGACCCATCCATGTATCCTGTTATATGCTGGCAAGGGCAAGATCAAGCTCCCTTCCACCACATGTCCCGGTCTCAAATGGGAAGACTGGTGCGCTGATGTAACAATGGACAAGGCTTCTTGCGACGTCCAATATAAGCCAGTCCTAAATCACTGCGTAGATTGTCTACTATTGAGTCTCATGCTAGTCGACAGTCTCGTTGCGGTAGTCTCACCATGAACGGTCGGTTCCACATTCACGAGATTCTCTTGCCGCAGATATAGTCAATGTGTCTACGATGATGAATCGAGCGTTGTTTCGTGACACGGGCTGTGGACAGACGGGTGGCAAACGGGTCGCAGCTCTGGCAGCCTTGAATGCCCATCCATGGAGGAATAGGCACGGTCCAAAGACCATGTTGCGCGTAGACATCAACATCGCAAGTGCATAGTCTTGCAATCCATGCGATGCTACAATGCACCAACGTATTCGCCGGCCATTGTGAGTAGTGATTATGTACGAGAGACCGGCGGCCAGGTCGGTCTGGCATGGTGGCAATTGGGGAAGAGTGAGAGCCAAGCCAGAGGCATCGATAGGTCTTCAAATGAGTTCATAAAGCATAAATTCGAGCGGTTTACAGCTTCGCCGATTCCTTGAGCTCGCCGATCTTGAGCTTTGGCTGGTACTTCTTGAGGACTGACTCGTTGTGGTACTGTCACACGCGCATATCAGCAAGAAATCTGATGTCCCGTTATTGCACATCCAACATACCTTCCAGAACTGCTTGCTGGCATCCTTGCCGCCTACTCTTTTCAGAATCTTGGCGCCACCGGGGTGCTCATCAACAAAGCCGCCCATCTCGTAAACATTGCCGTCAATGATGATGTAGAGACCCTATAACCCATGCAGTCAGGTCATGCTGACGGTCTGCTCATCATTGCTATTCCCGTACCTTGTCCACAGTGCTATGCTCTTGCACGTCCTTGGTGGTGAATTGCTTAGACATGATTGCTATTTCGTGGACCGAGGTCGGGCTTTGATCGAGGGGTGGAGAATACAAGGAGGCGCTCTATTGTGGTTCAGCAGTGCTGCGAGCGAGTGTATGGTGCTAGGGGCCGATTCGTTTGCTTTCGCTGTGTTCCTGTGAAGAGAAAGGTAGATAGTCGTATCGTCGAGGAGAATAATCAGAAGGCGATGAATGGTTGACATATTACCGAGCTCCGAACCGAGGCATTCATTTCGCCTTAATTCCGCCTTCGTCTTTTACCTCCATCACACTTTTCTGAATTCAAGTAACGTTCCTTCCTCTCCTGGAAGCCCGTCATGCGTTTTGTCGTCAGGTGTTGAGTATGCTACACAAAAATTCGATTGACGACGGCTGGGCTGGCGCAAATTTCATCGCTCCAGAGAGTTATGTGTATAAGTGTCACAATCTAATTGCGTTCAGCTTTAGCTCGTGCCTACATTCAAGTTTCGGAAGGTTACCTTACAACGACTTTACCAGCCAAACTTTGCCTGTTCGAGCGTAGCGCTACAGCTAATTTAGAATTATCGCATCAATGCGTTTTATAGTATCTAAGGTCATTATTACTAGTAGAGAGTGTCATGATGCGTGAGGCGCATGAGGCAATGTCTGTGGTAACGAGTGATTGATTGAGTGAAGCTATCTACTGGACCAGCCTCTGGTCCTCTCTGTGGACCAGACGGTGGACCGTTCCGTGACAACCTCCCCCCACGTTGCCGTCCACGTCGTCGTGAAGTAAGTTACTGATTTGTACCATCATTGTCACAATAACGCCGACCACTGCCATCTCTCTGATCGACCGACCCTGTCCCTCCATCTTGGTGCAACTTTGGTGGTGTGACCAGACTCCGGCTTGCAGCCACTTTGCGCAAGGTACCTGATGTTATGATGCTGTTTGTTGTATGCTGGTTATTGAAAGTACTTCTCAATGGACTCCACCGCCGCTGCAGTTGAAGAGGCGCGTGAGCGGGTCCTTGACGAAGTCATCGACCGTTCCCTCGTTGACGTTGACGTTGCCGTTGCCTTCTTGGTCTTGTGCCTTGAACCTGTAACTGGGTCCAGCATCATGTCCTCCACTGCTGCACCGGCAGCGTCTGCTTCGCTTGCTGTCTCAAAGGCCTCCAGTGGGTACTCGTTGGCAAGCGAAACCTTAGAGTTATCCCGAGCTTTGTGACCAAAGTTCTTGTCCAGCTCTTGGGCCAAGGCCTTGTCATTGTCCGCGTCCAGCAGCAAGTCCTTAATGGTTTCTGTCTTCAGGCGTTGCGGCTGAGTCAACGGTCGCGAGTCCCACACCGATGTCACGCGTGCCACTGCTCGAGCTGCTTGAACGTTGAGGTCCTTGATCGCGTACGCTGCTGTCAGCTCTTTCTGTGCCTGGGTACCAAGGAGCTCTGCCTCGGTTCGCTTGCGCTCTGATCTCTTCTCAAGTTCCTGTGCTTGTTGCTTCAGCGCTGCTGCCGTCGCGCGGTCCTGTTCAGCTTCGTCCAACAGCTTCTTGGCTAATGCAAGTCGTCCCTTGGCGCTGCGGTACTGGTTGAGCTGTGCTATCTGGCCGCTTGTCGCAAACAGTTGCGTCGCTGAACTCAGCTGGGTGTTCATCATGGCCGTAGTTGCCGTAATTTCGTTCTCGGAGTCTGCGTCGTTTCTATCGTCAGGGTCCCCGGACGACTCACTGCGGTCCGTCGACTTGGCTTCAGACGGTGGTGAGTCTCCGTGTCCTTGCTCTTGTACGTCCTTGTCCTCCTCCGCAGGTACCTCCTTCTTCGGCTTCTTTACTGGTGGCCTCTCGGGTGTCTTCACGGGCTCCTCGGACTCTGAGTCTGACGCGGTTGACTCCGGCGGTTGAGTGGGTGGCTGTCGGGCCTGGCGGGTTCTCCTCGGGGTTGGGCCTGGTGGTGGCATAGCTCGCTGCGAAGAAGTGGAACGGGCACGCTTGCGGTGCCTTGATGGCTTCGATGGCGTTGTAGGGTCCTTCGTTTTATTTGCTGCCCGAGTGTTCCGGTTCGTATTGGTGTTGGCGTTGATAGGCGTGAAACCTGATGGTCCGGCTGACGGTGAAGAGCCCGTCGCCGGTGAGCCCGTCGCCTCTGATTCCTGCCTCGCTGGTGAGTTCGGTTCTGGAGGCAGTGCCAGGTGTCTCTCGAAGATGCCCAAGCTCTCGCGGATCTCCTTCGCACGGTTCTCGTCCATGACAAAGTCCGGGCCCGGTATCTGGTAGCAGCCCATGGGGTCGAGGCATTTGGCCAGGTCATATTCCTCTGGTTCCTCCTTCATCTTGACATATTCCTCTGTACCAACCAGCTCTGGAATTGGTTCCCTTCGCATGTACTTGAGGCCTTCCGCTTTCATCATGTCATCCCAGGCGCTCTGTACCACCTCAACCATCACACCCTTCTCTGCGTGTTGAGCGAACTTCTTCGTGCACCTGTCTACATCAACAAAGGTCGGCCATTCGGTCACAGAAAGGTCCACCGGGTAGTCCAGCTCAACCCAGAAGATGTCTTTGCTGTTCGTGCCGTACCCCAACTTTGCAGCCTTGTCATATGAGACCTTCGGCTTTGACAGCAGCAGCCTCTGCCAGGCGAAGTTGTTGCCGGTGACTGGTGCATTCTCCCACTTACTGCCGAGGAGCTTCTTTGCCATGCCCGAGCCTGGCAGTCCCTGAACTCCCCTGACCTTCACTGTGTACCACTCACCCTTCCATGGCACCAGGAACGGTCTGCCTTGTGGGCGTCTTTGGGTGAACGGAAAGCCGTCCTTGTTGAACACGCCGGGGTACAAGGTGTTCAGGTGCTTCGGATTGAAGATGCCTTTGACGTGCGTGTCCCTGAGGTAGCATCCAACCGTGTTGTCCTCGAGCTGACTGTTCGGTGGTGCCATACGGCTCGCGCCCGGCAGTGCGCTGATCACCTTGTGTAGCAGCTGCTGCTTGGTCAGGTTCATGTCCTGTGACGCGCCGGTGGACTGGACCTTGCATGGTTCACTCTTGGGTCTTTCTGCATTCTCCTCGTAGTCGTACTCATATTCCGTATGCTCGAAGTCAGCGGCCAGTGCCACCATACCCTTCGTCATCTGGGGCTGTGTGAGTCCGTCGTCGTGGACCTCAGCGATTCTCCGTTTGTCGAACTGTCTGTCGAACTGTTCGCGGGTCGCCTTCGGCCAATCTCTACCGTCGAACAGCGTTGCCCGGACTGCTGCGCCAAATATCCAAGCCTTTTCGTGAGGGCGCCTTACGCTGACGTTCTCGTCTACGTACCTGTCCTCGAAGCCGAGGCCGATTATCCACAGGACGCCGTAGATGGCTTCGAACTTTGGGTCTTTCGCTACCAAGTTCGGTATCGATAGTGGCTTGCCGTCAGGAGCTAGCGCCCAGTTCTCTGCTCTTGCGATCTCGCCTTTGTATACTTTGGCGTGGTCAGGATCGAGGCGTTCGCGGAGCAGGTGTGGTCGCGGTTGGAAGATCGACAATGAGACCGCTGTCTCAGTTGGGGAGCGTTCTGTCAGCCTGTGGTTGTGGCTTCTGTAGGTCCTCCAGTAGCAGATCTCAATTGGGTACTCGCCCAGTGGAATCTCTCGGACGGCAGGTGATTCCTTCCAACCTGACCTTGTCTCTGACAGGACCGCGTTGATCAAGGCCTTGTCCTGTCTGCCCTCTGTGTTCTCGGGTAGCCGGGCGAACTCGGCTTGGTACGAGGCAGGGGCCTTTTTGACGTCACCAGCGATCAGGTCGACTTGTTTCTCTGCCAAGTGCGTCTGGAGTGCCCAGCGGTCGCACGCCTGCAGGAACGTTTCGTGATCCTCAACTATGCGCAGGACCCGCAGCTCTCTGAGTGGGCGGAGCGTCTCAGGCGGCGCGTAGGGCTCTGCCTGGCCCGCTGCCGCTGCGTCGAAGTTGGACAGGTCAGAGAAGAAGTCCTCCCGAGCCGCGTCCTCTGCACCTGACGCCAGCTTGTTGTCGGCTTCTGAGGTACTGTCGGACCACGCGATATCGATATCCCTCTTCTTTCCAGGCTTGTACTCCGCAGTCGATGGCTCTGGTGAACTGAATCCGTCTGAGTCCGGACCACTCTTGTACTTGTGCTCGCGGATCTTGGGGTTGAGCTTCAATTTGCCGTCGTTGAAGAATGAGTTGTAGTGGAAGTATTCGGTGAGGTACTCTTCGTTGGGAATATCCTCTCCTTCGTCCTCTGCGAGGTCCCGAGGGTCCGTGATCAGTGGCCACTTCTTCAGGTCAATGGTGAACCCGAACTGCGCCTCTCCTCGCTCTTGCGCTTTAACTTGGTCGTGAAATATCCGCAGCAGGTCTGTGCCTGACTTCCTGATGTACCGTGTCTTGCCGTCGACCACAACCGCTTCGTCCGGGCCCCAGACAGCGCCGGCGAACCTTTGCGAGTGGTTCTTGGAGCCAGTGAGCGTCCTCAGTACCTTGACGCAGTCCTTGTACTTAAGGTACTTGTCCCAATTTGCCGCAAAGATCTGCGCCGGACCGCACCCGTTCACCCACTTGTATTTTGCGGAGAGTGTTGTTGTACGCGATCCTGGAAGGCGCAGGCCCGCGTTCGTCACGACCTTTCTCTGGCGGTCCGTGAAAGGGTAAATCGCGGGTGGTGCGCTACTCATCTGTAGGGGTTCGTCGCATGCCGTATTGGTTTGCAATATGATTGTGTCGTATAATGGCGTGTAAAGTGGAGTTGTTGATTGCAAAATTAGGTGGCTGGGGTTGGGCAAACTCTTCACTGTTGCCTGATTTGCACGTGCTGCACTCGCACGCAGCCTGTGACGTATCGTCTCGTTGCCATAGTGATGTCGCTCAATGATGAAGGTAGTCCGTCTGGTGGTTGGTGTACGCTCTCCAATCCGGAGGCGCCACCACCTCGCTCAAAAAAAGAGCGGCGGTTCTGGTTGCGGGTGTGCCGGCGGGCTTGGGCTGTGAGGTCCCCGCCGAGGTCAGCGTACGTGTCATCGTATTCTCGAAAAAGGTCTTCGGCGTCCTAAAGGTCCTCTAGGTCGTACCACTGATTGTGATTATTGCCGTACCCTAACCATTTGACTAGGTATTAGGTCACTAATACTCCTATCCTCCAGATCGTCTTCCTGCCTATCAACCGCTCGACCTCGTATTGTGGTACATGGTCATTAGCTGCTGCTAGCGGCACTGGTTCGTGCCGCCCTTAGCAGTGATATGGGTCTGCGCCTTCGGCTGGAGCCGGTTCGAGTTGTGTGACTGAGACTACTAAGTAGGTGCGACTACCTTCTGGCAGGTTTAGTTCGTATGCCAAGCGTCCAACCCTCTTGTTCACCACCAGCTAAGACGGTTCTTGAAGTCTTCGTCCATCTCGACCAGTATAGTGTGAAAGGCGAGTAGCTCGCTGACCTCTGCCTGTCCGTGGTGGCTCGGGACCTCCAGCAGTACGTCTAGTGCTGCCTGCCGGTTCGGTTCCGTGATATCTTCTTAGTTGTGGTATGACATCGGGTCCAGGTTGTCGCGCTGTGGATCCTTGCGTGCTTCTGTATCGTCGCCTTTCAATCGACTGAGACTGTCCACAAAGCTGAGCAGAACGCCGGCCATGAGCTCAGTCGGATGAACAGACCACTATCCTGGGGATTCGTGACCTTCCAAGCGTCTACTAGACGATAAATTGGCTGAGCTTTGAATGTGTATAGAGAGGAAGGCCGATTGTTGTTGGTGAAGTCCGGAGAGCCCTGCGCTGCTGTTTTTATCCTGTCTTGGCCTAGCGCGCTTTGAACCCGAAGGTGTAGGTGAACGTCAGTCCGGAAGGCAGGCACATGCAAGCACGAGACTTGTTCGATGCGCATGTGCATGAGAGACACCAAAGGGTACCCGCTCTCAAGCTTTGTTTCGGCTGATCGATCGCATTGAGTTCCATCGAATTCACGAATCCAGCGTCACCTTTTGTATATTCTGGTATACCGCATTGCACAGTCATGCAACATGTAGATATTTTATTGTACAGCTATTAGCAGCAGAGCATATCGTGACTGCTAGGTAGACTATGGTGATGCTCGTGTTGAATAGCCCTCACTGTGCACACCTCGCATGCCATTGAATCGTCCTCAAGCACGCCCCGTGAAAGCAGACATCCGTCGCAAGCTCGAGCCTGGTGAATGCAGACATCCGTCGCAAGCTCGGACCTTGTGAATGCACATGTTTGAGCCACAAGGCAACAGCTCTTTCTCTTTTCTATTCAAATCGATAGATCACCCTCTTTTCCCTTTCGACAACCACCATCAGCTTCGCCCACACTCAAGCCATACCCACAACCACGATTACTGCACTCTCCACTGCTTCTTAGACCCATATCAGGCGTTGTATCAGATCACAAAAACTCATACATTAAACCGCCAGTATGCCAAAGTACGAGCTGCAGATGGACACGCCTGCCTGGCGGTGGGTGGTGCAGCAAAGCTTTCCTCCGCCTGCTCACAATGCCATGGGGGACTACCTGCTAGGTCTCCAGAGTGATACGCCCACTGTCAAAGTGCGCTTCATTTGCAGCGATTCGAACGAGGGAAATGCCAAGAGTCTGAGAATGGAGGACATGAACGTCTTATTCCAGATCGTTCCATCGCCAATTGCTCCGCTCTTCAGGGTGGAGCTTCCACTCTATCAGCTCCCTCAGAAACCAAACCAAGCCGACATCTCCAAGTACAAGCACCAGCGGCTCACTGTCGAATTCGCGGCGAACATCGTCAACCAGAACACGGGCAAATACAAGATCCGCGTTGTGGGCACATACAAAGGCAAGGACAACAATGACCCGATGACAGGGCCTACTTCCTTCTCGGACCAGCTGCGCTACGTGCGATACTCTTCCGGTGATTCTCCTGACCTCCCATTATTTCTGAAGCACCCGAATCCACAGTCGGCTAGCAAGGAGCATGTTTTCCAGTGGCAGGCCAAGTCCTGTACCAAGTACGGCTTCGGATTGCCTGTCCCTCCCGCTATGTCAACGCAAACCGCTCTCTTCAAAAAGATGATCGATGCAGTAACGAACAAGGACATGTACCTTACCGTCGCATTCGCAGCCCAGAATGCGGTTGCGAAGGTCTACTGGCCATTCTTCTCTGCCATGCCAACATCGATGCCGACGTACTTCCCATGGGTTGGATTAATCGCCGGCGACGACTTTGAAGAGGTCATGGATCCCGAACCAGGCCGCAATTTTGAGCTGCACCCGGAGTACATCAAGATAGCTCTCGCATCGAGGAGCCGCAATTGGTTCAAGGGTCAAGAAGTGGCCTCAAGCATCATACCACAATCTCCCGATATTGCTAAGCTTGACGAGTTCGTCAAGTTCCAGTCGGGTCGTCACTATCTTGCGGTTGTTCTGGGTAGCTTTCTTTACGAAGCGCAGCACGCACGTGCTGAGCTTGGGAGTTTCTACAATGGCGAACACAAATGTCATATCTTCACTGCAGATGGTCCTACCGAAGGTAGTCGCTTGTATGTAGTGCTTTTGAGCATTCGTCCAGCGCGCACTGATTCGGGTGCTAGCGCGACGATGCCAGTGGCTGGCGAGAGAGTCGACGTACATCTCACTTACAACAAAGTTGCCCAGAACTGGCAGGGTAGGGTCATCGAGATACCACCGGAGCACCGCAATCTTGGATTCAACGTCGCCCTGCACGTTCTTTCACCTCCGACCATCCCCGCGGCAGGTCGCATCATGGTGCGGTCTAGTCCCGGTCAAGCAGAGTTCTTCTTTGGACACCACGGTCAGAATACATCGTTGACTAAGAAGCGAGTACTGGCACTTATGACCAACCATATCAAGAGCAAGCAGTCAGATCTCTCGCATTCGTTCTTAAGGGAGCTTCTCTTAGCGCAAGACCTGTCGAGCACTCTGTCTGAAGACCGTAATGAGAACGGCGACTGGAACTATGGAGGACTTCCGTCGAGATTCAACAACAAGAAGCTCAGGCTGGACCACATTGACTTCGTCTGTCAGAATTTGCGTCTGTCTCCAGAGCAGACCAGAATTGTACACCACTTCTTCACCCACCGCGTAACCCTTGTTCGGGGGCCTGGAGGTACTGGTAAATCGACACTTATCAATGCCATCATTCGCATCGAGGAAGAATTCCAGCAGAAGCACTGGGTGGCTACCGACAGTAACGAGGCATGTGATGTGCTCGTGAGGAAGACCTGCGCCCGTCGCGGGAACATGCAGCCCGCAGAGTCTCTCCGTGTTCGCTCGATGTTTGAGGAGAGGCTCGACTACTCTGTATCGCAGAAAGAGGTATTCAATACTGTTGGCGCCCTTCCCGAATCCCCTCAACGCAATCAGGGAGAGGATGCGATCCAAGCTATTCACCGCTACCTCGCTAGCGAAGAGAACATAGCCAAGGCTATGAGTCTCGAGAACCTCATCAAGCTGCGATTGGCAGTATGGATAGCAGGCAAAGGCAAGATCGCGGGGCCACTCTGGGCCAAGGAGGCTGAGGATCTCAGAGCTCTTGTTGACGCCGCGAAGCAGTTTGAACTTTTGCGCCTCGAGCAAAAATCTCAAAAGCAATTTGACGAATTGAGGTCGAAGTTGGAGCGTGACTACTTTAAGAAGCTCCATCACGTTCAAAAGAAGTGTGTTTCTCTCACCCGTGGCATCTTCTCCACCACTGCGGCGGCCTCTGGACCTCTTCTGCGCCATTTCGCGCCACGTAGCATCATTATGGATGAGGCTTCCCAGGCTATCGAGGCATCTGCAGTTGGTGCTATCATCCATGCTATGGAAAATGGCTCGCTTTTCCGGGTCTTGTTGATTGGTGACGACCAACAATTGCCACCTACTATCATGAACGACAAGAACCCATTTCGTTCAACAGCTGAGACGTCGTTATTTGAGCGTCTGATAACAGCCGGTGCGCCAGTGTTTAACCTCTCGACGCAGTATCGCTCTGAAGCTACCATCAGTAGCGTAGTTGCTCATCAGATCTATCAGCCTGTAGGCCTGACATTGCAAGATGGACAACGGAGCACAGACCAGGCAGCACAGGATGCTCGTTTCCGCACCTTCGTCCAGAACTTTGCAAAGAAGAACGGCGGCCAGGCTGCAGGTCAGACTAACGCTATTGTCATATCTCCCGTAGAGGACAAGTCCATGAATTGGAAGGCCCAACGCCTTGCGGGAAGCACATCGAAGTTCAACCTTGCTACCGCTCGCGTCGTCATCCGAACAGTGACGGACCTTCTGCGCGACGGCCATTACGAAGGTAGGGACATTTTGGTAATCGCATTCTACAAGGACCAGGTACAGCTACTGGACTCGATTTTCTGTCGTATCACCCAGTTCAAGGGCATCAAGGTCACGACTGTGGACGGCTCGCAGGGCCAGGAGCGTCCTGTAGTCGTCGTAGATTGCGTCGTTCTCGGTAATGCGAATGGGGATGGCATGGGATTTTTGAACGCTGACAAGCGGAGGTTTTGCGTGGCTATGATGCGTGCGCAGCATGGCCGCATTGTGGTCGCGCATAAAGACATGGGCCGCTCGAGCACTGCGCGCGATCCCACGCCTTGGGATGGATTGCTACACGAGGCCAAGAAAAACCAGGCTGTCCTGGACGGCGGCGCATTCAACGGTCCCACAAGTTCGGAGGCCATCAACAACATTGCGAAGGAGGCGTTCCTCAAATTCTCGGCAGGTGTGACGGGCAGGTTCGGGAAGACCACCAAAAGCGCTACCCGGACACCCGTAGCAGACTACGCACGCTCGGCTTTCGTCCAGGCCACCGGTGCCACGACAGACGAGGCCTCTCAATACTTGAAGTCCAGTGATGATGACATGTATATTGCCATCGACAAGTACTTCCATGATCACGGCGACGACTCGCCAGCGCAGGACATTTGAGGTGCGTCACAAGGTCCCTGATCGCACCTTCCCTCACTGATCGTGGAGGTGACGCACCAACGAACCACTACGACGACACGACCCAATGCGATGGAGCAAGGAGATGGGACGGCGAACATGTGCATCGGCTTCGAGAACCTTGCAATGCATGATGGTGGAAGCATGCATTGATTGGGGAGGCCGTTTGACATTACTAGGTAGGTATGCATATGATGTTTCTCGGCCAGAGCAAATAGTCCTCAGTATCATTCCTTTATCAAGGCACAACGTAGTCACGGTTCCATCTGGGCGAGGTGTTGAGCTGCAATGTGGGGTTCGGTGTCTTCTTCCCATGAGGTTGGCAAGAGCATTGGGAGCCCCTTCCTGACATTAGGCCTTGGCATGTTAAAGCTCCCAACGTCCTAATTCCGCCCCATCATGCAACGTCCGCTTCTTCGCTCCTCTTCTCTTTGGACAGGCGTTGAGGGACTCTCGCGGGCTTTGCTTTTCGGCTTGTGAGTGCTGGTGATCGTTTGTGCGTGGAGCGTTGGGCTCTACAGGGACCGGTCCTTTGGCCGGTGCCCTTCAAACATCATCATCTCCTCCATCCTTCTCTCGTTCGTTCCGTTTAGTAGAGCATCAGGCTTTACAGGGACCGGCCCTTTGGCCGGTGCCCTTCGTTCGAACGTCGCCGTCTTCCTCCCTTCTCTCGTTCATCTCGTTTAGTAGAGCATCAAGCTTTACAGGGACCGGTCCTTTGGCCGGTGCCCTTCGACCGGACGACACCGCCTCTCTGGTTGATATACCGTTCACGAACGTATACGACCTCCCGGCTTGCCATCAAGACAATCGACTATGGCACCAAACACCAGAACCAAGCGCGCTACAGCGACCCCAGCTGGGCAAACCGTTGCACAGGGCAGCTCAGCACCACGCAACGCCAAGCGCAAGGCCGTACCCCTTGGCAACATCATCGCGGACTCGGACGATGATGACGACAACGAGATCGCCGTTCCAGATACGGTGACGAAACCGAAGAAGTCTGGCAGGTCACAGCCAGCAAAGTCCTCTACTCGTAGAGGCAACGCCCACGGCAACCGGACCCAACCGGGCAAGAAGAAGACTGTTGCGCTCACGAGCGATGAAGACTCGGACGCACCGCCAGCAGCCAAGAAGCGCAAGGGCAAGTCAATGCCCGAGCAGACTGATCAGAGCGCTGAGTACGTCGGCTGCGAAGGTGAAGATGATGAGTGGGATGTGTCCGAGGACGAGAGCGATTTTGACTGCGACCAAGAAGCTCCATCAGCAAAGCAAGATGTGGCTGATGCTGCATTCAAGCGTGCTGCAGACTGTCCAGCGTCCGAAAGGCCTAAGGTGGACAGCAGTCTTGGGAGAGAGGCCTTCAAGATCATCGACCTTGGTGATGTTGTGTCTGAGCAGCCAGACCAGGACAACATTGCCAGGTTCAGGCAAAGACTGCGTCGGGTAGTCACGCGCCGCATCGCTCAGGCGCAGAGTGACGATCAGAGGTTCGTCGACGTGTTCGACGAGAAGGTGCGGGTGTATCTGGCTACTAAGACGGCATACACTCTCACTGCTTCTCTTCTGACCCACATCCCAGAGCTGGCCCAGTCAATCATGGGTGAAGGCCCATTGACACCAAGCAGGGTCCGTCGACTTCCTGGGGTCACGAACCGGAACCTACTGGAGAACTGGTTGGTGTACTTCTCTGCCATGGAAGTAGCAGAAAGTGGAAAAGTCGTGCGCCGATATACCGGCTCCGCAACTTCTGATCAAGCGTGCTCGTAGGGTCGGCTCGCCACATATGAGAAGATTGCGCAGTACTGGAAGAAGGGTCAATTTGTGTCTTCCGATGCGGCCAACCACCACTGTCGAGGTTTTCTGGTGGACGATGAGGTGGACTGGATCATTCGGCCACTTGCGATCTACGACAGTTCTGTCCAGAGGATGGAAGTGCTTGTCGCCGAGGCCCTTTTGATGGACGTCCAGCAAACCATCGATCCCGACTACGTCCACCGGCCTCAGGACGGCCTTAGAGTCATCCATTCCGAGGCAGCAAGAGCAGCGTACAAAGATGCTGCCCTCGGTGACTCGTCGTACAAGTTGGAAGAGGATGATCGAATAGTTTGTGGCAATCACGCCAGTCCATTCCGCCAAAGTGAGCGCTCAGCTTCTAAAAAGCACCAGATTGTAGTGCAGCAGAAGAAACGATGTCCCGTCTGCACAGTCGTCTATGAGGACTGGAAAAAGTCGAGATGGGGCCGATGCCAGTGGTTACCACAATCTGTCCAAGATGTTGTGGCCACAACTCCTGGATCGCTGGAAAAGACGTACTGCTGCAATGCATGCCAACGCTGGGCCAATCGGCATCAAGACAAGCCTACTGAGGAACTTGAGGAGCTTCTGGCCGAGCGCATCAAAGTCCAGGCAGCCGGTGGACTCCAAGTTGGAGCATGGAAGGATTTGGTGTGCACTATTTGCAAGGAAAAATTGGAAGACGCCTTTGCTGCGAACCTTCGATATGGCTACCGCAATGAGGGAAAGAAGTTTGGCTTTGAGGCTATTGTGGATCCGATTTTCTGCAGAAATTGCGATCAGTCTATCGCCCAGTACTTCCCGAGCAGTGGCTTGGACGCAGCCACCGTGACGGCGGAAGAGCTTCGAGCTTTGCGGGCGAAACACGTCCGCAATTCAGTTGACAAGACCGCCCCTTGCGCAGTGCCCGAGTGCGACAGGGCGCCCGAAAGGTGGTGGGGGAAATTTCTTATTTGTGGGGGGCACCGAAACATACTCTACAGATTCAGTACCGGTGCCAATTTGCGCATGCCCGAGGATTTGAAGCCTGTACCGAAGGAGGAGACGATGAAAATTGAGTTTATGGAGACATGGGCTACTGGGAAAGCGGATGTAAATACTATCCGAGCGTGGTGGGCAGAACATAGCTAGTATAGGGGTACCATCTCATGGCACAATCATTTGGGCCTCGCTACTTCAGCCTGTTCCTCCTCGTCTTCATCTTCGCCATGAACGGAACGATATATTCTTGGATTGCAAACGCGATACCCCGACCGCCTGCCAAGCGGGCCGCTGCGCTTGCCTTTATCAACTCGGTCGGTAACGCAGCCTCAATTTGGACACCTTTCACATACACCAGCAAGCAAGCACCTTATTACCGCGAGGCCATGGGCATCAACATGGGGCTGGTGGCTCTTGCCGGCGTTTGCGCTGTAATTCTGAGATTCTACTTGCAACACCAGAACAAGCAGCTGGCGCGTATGGAGAACGTGGATGTGCAACTGACGGATAAAGAGCTCAGACGTCTGCAGAAAACGGCAGATCTGGAGGGCATTGATATTGCAGCGGCCAGGCAGCTGCAGAAAGGTTACAGGTATGTCCAGCAATCCTCAAGGTGTCTTTTTGATTGGAATTTGGCTGACCAGGAGAGCGCAGGTACATGATTTGATGTTGACTGAACCAATTCTGCGGTATCGCGTTTTTACGGCACAATGTTGGGCATGCAAAGAAGGGACATCATCAGAGATCCATCGGTCAATCAACCGGCTGACGGGTTGATATGATTGACAGCTTGTTGACACGGGTGATGCCTTGTTGATACTGTTGACAGCACGTGATTGAGTGAATAGCCAGCCGAATGGCCGATCGGTTGGTTGACTGATGAAATCAGACATCACCCCCCACCAGCCAAACCAGTACGGACGGACTGATTTTGTGCTTATATATCACCCGATCTTCGCTGCCGGCGAGGCAGAAACTTGTCCAGCGCTTTGACGTCTCTGCTCAGATCAATGTTCTCATGTCTCCCAGCAGTATCGTGGAGGCCAAGCGGCGGCTCCGGATATGGAACTCCAGTCGCAGCAGTCAATATCCTGTCGGCCCATCGAATGTGTTTTCGACAGACTTCGGGTATCTCTAGGTTATTCAGTCCGCCAGCCATCCTCAACATCCTTGCGTAGGCAGGACGATGAACATTCTGTCCGACTTCTTTGTCGCCAACCACAATTTCTCTGAATGCTATTCGACCGACAGCATGCATCACGCCTTGAGCCAATGCAGTCTTTGGGTCTTTGAGAGCAGTATTGATGGCTTCCACCAGTCTAGCCACCAGCCAACTCTGCACACTGGCATCTAATTGTCCCTTTTGCACCAAGTCATCCGCGCAGGAAAGCACGTTGGCGTAGAAGTAGCAGGGATCGTTCATGACAAGGCGTTGAACCCATAGAACTCCGGCGACTCGTTCTTCTGCGGAATGCTCGATTACACGCCAGCCCCGAATGGCCTGAGCAGGCACTATTGTTGGAATCAGTCTGAAGTCTAATGCATACTGCCAAGATACTGACATTCGTGCAAGACCTGTGGGAAGAAATGCTCTGCAGGTACCGGATACGTCTCGAAAGGGTCCGCGCTTACTGCTTTGTCCACGAGGCTGCGAGGTCCTTTGGCGATATGGCTTTTGTCGAGCGACCTTGAGATCTGCTGTCGGAAATCTTCGATTTCGGTCTCTGTGTCTGAGCCGTCCGTTTGGTTTAATGCAATCCGGTCCGCAGAGCTCGAAGCCTGGGGCGCTGGTGACCCCGAAGGAACTGGCGTGCTGGCCAAGGCTTCCTGCTCGTTGCCTGACTTCTTCAGTCGACGTCTTGACAATCCCCTTCCTCTGGGTGCTTTTGGCAGACGCGACCCACTCCTGTGGCTATGTTGAGCTGCTCTGGAGCGTACCTGCCTTCGATATTCATCCTCGTCGTCGATTCCCTGGTTGAGGAAGACGAGTTCGCTAGGAGTTGGCATTGGTGACTTCAGCTGCTGCTCTCATCTCGACGATGTTTTAATTTCGTGCCCGGAGGTAGACAGAACCCCGACAGGCGTCCCTCATACATACACGAGGGTTAAACATTTCGAAGTGGGGGTGAGGCGCATCAAAAGACCTTAAGTTCTGTCATGATATCAGCTGCATAAGATCTCTGCATAACCTTGAGCGAGAGCTTGTGCAGACGGTGACAAGGCGTTACGATGGTCTAGTCGCATGCCAAATTAGAATATCTCGGAATGATCAGGTGTTGTAGATATTGCGCAAGTGGTCCTTGATCGCTGTCAACAACAGCCTGCTCGTGCGGAGTCATGGCGGCATTTGACCTGGAGCGAAGACAACTGAGGCGAGAACCACAAGCTTTGAAGATAGAGTGTATTAGTCGGCCCTTCTCTACTCTGTGGGATGAGGAGGTGGTCTCGCCGCGCCATGACATACCGTGGCTGCCCTAAGTCCTGAGAGGCTGGCGAAAGGATTTCAACAGCGCGATCATCGAGGAGCGTGAGGCCACGGCCGGCCGTCGTCGTCGTTCAAACTACGCAAGCAGCTGGTTAAGCTCCCGGGCCAAACTCAATTTGAATTTGCCCGATAGGGCAGGCGTGATTATTCTTACCCCATAGCAGAAATTAGCGTCCAGAAACGCGGTGATAAAAGTCTGCGTCTCGACGAGCCCTCAGATTACGCTCGCCGCTTCTCATAAGTAGCTAGAAGGCATCCACATCGTGCGTGCGTCTAGCAGCGCAAAGGCTTCCCTCTGTCTTTGGCTGCCTCGGCTCATGCCGATCACAGTGTCCGCAGCAGGAACGAATGCGACCAGTCGGCGCCGCAGGAGAGGGCATTGATCACATTGTACCCGATAATCTTGGACGGTTGCGGTGATCCGGAACGCATATCGTATCAATTGGCTTGAAAATCGCTCCATAAGCCCGAACGGCGCATCTCGAAGCGCTGTAGGGCTGAAACTCAACCGATCGGCCGTAGAACTGCCTGTAAATACTGCGTCCATAGAATATTAGTATGGCGATTTGCTATGCTTGAGCTGTCAGCCACGGACGAAATAGACAGCCCGATGCCACCATCGGTCGTCCGTGACCGACGCAAGCTCCCGCCGTCGGATTTTACCATGACTGCTATGCCGGCTATATGATATGCAGGATCATCAAGAACTTCAAATCACTGCTGGCTCTAGGGCCCGCTATCGTTCTAGCTGTGCCTTCCTCAGCCCCACAAATGCCACTCGCCCGCCAGCTAGAGGTCTCATCCGTCAATCGACCGGTTGACTAGTTGATATGGTTGACAGCTTGTTGACTTGGGTAATAGCTTGTTGATACGGCTGACGGCTTGTGAACACGGTTGACGGCTTGTTAATAAGTTAGCATTTTGTTAACACGGTCAATAGCTTGTTGTTACTACTGACACTACTCTTGATTGAGTGACTGGCCAGTGAGATGGTTGATTGGCTGGCTGACTGACGAAATCACTGCCGGCGCCAGCATCTCGCGGTGCCACACACCATGTACTTGTGGAGGCAGACCAGTGCACGTTCAAGCTGCGAGGAAAGCAATGTAGAGCATCTCAGTACCACATCTCCAATTTAAATCATGCCAAATGCCCTCATTGCCGCGATCTGCGAGATCAGTAGTATAAGACACGCCAAAGCTTCTTCGAGCTCAAAGTGAAAAGACCACATTTTTCGAGGTACAGCACCGTATTTTCTGCTCGGTGCGATCTCGACTCATGCTGATCTTAACCCGCATGCTCATACGATCACACTGCAAACTGCTTCTCCAAGCTCTTGACTGAGCAACCGATCACGCTTCATCATCATCATTGCTCCCCCCAGATTCGCGACCCAGAAGATACCCGCCTGTCGATCCTGGAGTGACCACACGCGGTCCTAAGAGCAAATGGCCATGGAAGGCATGTACGCGCTTGTGAAGGCGACGCAGTTCATCATCAGTCCAGAACACTGCCCAGTGATTTCGTTAGCGTCTTTACTGTACGTCTTGTTACGGGACGTTGGCAACTCACCGAATTCGGAATTGTGCACGGCACTCTGATCCACGTCGGACTGTCGCAAGGCCTGAAGCTGCATTTCTGCAGGCTGATGGACCAAGCGTTCGAGCAAAACTGGAAGTGAAAGCGTCAGTATAGCCTTATGTGCATGCAGGTGGCTGGCGGGTTGTAGAGTGTGCTTACGCCAGTGAAGCGATTGAAGCCATTATCAATCTTGCCTCGCTCGGTAATGGTAGAGTTGGCGGTGGTGCTCAGACCTTCGATCTTGGTTGCGTTCACCACTTCGAAGTCGCCATATATGGTCGCCGAACCAATGTCGACGCATTGGCCCCATTGGTCGTCGAGGTCCGCGGTAGCCATGCCGGCGAGGAGGACCAGCAAGGCCGCGAGGAAGGCGAGGAAGTGCTTGCCCATCATTGTTGTGACGATTTCGGTGTGTAAGTACGGTAGTCGGCTGATCGCCAGCGGGAGACACTGGTCGGTGCCGCTCAAGGTACAGGTTGAAGAATACCACTAAGTTGTGAAGAGTTTTGCATTAAACCATGGTCAGTGCATCCGTGTCTATCGAGAGATTGAGCATGACGTGTCAATCGCATCAGGATTGCGAGCAACAGGAGCGGTGAAGCACTCGAGGAGCTCGCATGTGGCTCAGATCGTCTGTGCTGGAGCAGTGGCACTCAAGTATGAGATGACGATAACCACGACACTAGTCGAGTACAAACTGGAGCAGCTATATCATGAGCAGCCATGACATACAGAAATCGTGTATTGCTCAATGAGGTCCTGGAACAAATCCTTGGCCCTCATATGGATGCCACAACGAGTTCGGGTTGTACATATCCACACCTGCGATTCTGTCAGCTGCTTGAGCCGGCCTCATGATAGATCAACTATAGACTCACCAGCGCTGACGTAAGTCTCTCTTTGCACCATCATCCACACGAAGCCTATGAAAGCCAGAATCTCTGCCGCAAGCAAACCCCGTTCCCTGCCGTCTACAGTCCCACAGGCGATCCTTTCGAACAGAAAATGTACGAGCTGGATCGCAAAGGACCAGAGCGCGACATTATAGGCGCCACTGTGGTAGATGTTAATGCCAGCATTGATTTGCACAATCATAGTCAGGAGATGCCAGGATCCAAATTGTCGTGCGGCTAGGGCTGAAGTCTCGTTGAAAGGAGCTTTGCTGTATAGAATGCGCATGAGACGGTGTTGGAGAGATGGCACGTAGGCCTGGAAGGCTCGAAGGGCTGAAAGGATGGCGGCCTGGAGTCTATCAGTGAATATGCACGGTGGCAGGCAACAGATCTTTTAGCATATGTTTACCAGATAGAGTGCGTAGGGCAAAACTTCCCAAGTCTCGAACATGGCTGCTGAGTTCCAAAGCCTGTATGTTTTCGAGCGAGTAAGTATGATGATGTCTACCGCGAAGTAAAGACCTGAGACTATAAGTGCGTTTGACTATGATAAGGGGAGCGATGCGGCGGAGACGAAGCCAACATAGGACTAAAGTTCTAGGAGAAAGCGAAGGATTCAAAAGTGGATCGGCCAGCCCAGACCTCGTAATTCGCGTACACAAAGAGCGCAGCAGTCATTGTCTCGACGTGATGAACGCTTGGCAGCGCTTTTAACATACGCCAGTACAGATGGATACGTGGGCGACTGGAAAACCAGACACATTTCTGAAGTCTTTGGTGGGCGCTGACTACGCGCCAAATCGAGCATAGCGCATTGTGGCGCAAAGCAGCAGACGCGACGGGTTAAGATGACACCTCTCTCAAAAATATCAGCTACTGCCAGTCTTGGACACAGTATGCAGGCAGATTTCGAGACTTGCTGCTTACGTCATGAGGGTAAGGATGCCAATGAAGACTATGTTCCTTCCGAATCCTCGAGCTCCTCCCACCCTTCAGGCGACGGCAATGACTGATTCCTCCACTTGACTCAACACATGATTCAAACATTTCGCATCTCTACCTGGCTAAGAGACCACTGCCACCAGACACCGACCACCGTACCGCATGCATATCACCCGCTATGCACCCAATCCTTAGCCCATCCTCTCCTGCTTCTTCCGCTCCGCCCCAGTCCCATCTAAGACAATACCTTCTCCCTCAACATCCCCACAAACTGCGCCCCACTTACTCCCTGGTCTGCGCGATCCTCTACCAGCAACGTCTGCGCCCAAAGCCTTAGACTCGGCTCTCCATCCTCCCTGATCAGATAAAGTGGCGGCACAACGATACTGCCCACACCATTACCCTTGTGATCCCTCGACTTTTCCACCACTGCGCGCACGCGCTCGTTCATGTCGGAGTCCAGGACCGGGATCGAAGTCTTGCCCTGCTTCAACTGGTTCTTGTCTTCCGTGCCGAAGACATCCGAGATGAGCGCGGGTACGGCATCGCGACCGAGCCAGAGGAATTGCGTTTGGCCGTCGTCGATGAGGTAGAGGCCGTAGGGGACGAGGTTGGCGGAGGTAAGGTTGAGGGGTGGTGGCATGACAATGGAGCCGGTTTCCGGGTGCGGCAGGCCGGCGTCGTCAGGCATGTCGTGCAGGCTGTAGAGGCGTGGGTAGATGTATTGCATTAGGAGTGGTAGAGGAAGGGTGGATAGGAGACAGAGCGCGGCAGACCGCAAGTCAGTCGGGATCTGTGCTGATTTTCGGAGGCCAAGCTAGAAGTTCCGTTAGCATGTACCTCCATATACCTTCATATACCTCCATATGAGCATGCAGGAGCGACAACTTACATTCTTCATCAGACCCAAGAAAAGCATCGGCATTGCCCGCAAGTTTGCCGGGAATTGCAGTCCGCCACCGCCCATATTGCCACCACCAAGCTCCTTCTTGTACGTCTGCAATAGCTCCACAATCTTAGCCTGCACAGCATCTCTCGCAGCGTCCAGCCCAGACGACAATGCCCTCTCGACAGCCTTGTGCGAGAAGTATGCCGTGATCGCCTGCTGGTCAGCGCTAGCATAAACCTCGGCCAGGTTCTGCGTAGTCGGAATGCTCAAGGTGAGGACACGGATGCGACGTTCACCGTTGCAGGTAGTGTGGAGTACACCAACTTGCAAGCAGGCGAAGGCCTTAGTGATGCTCTCGTCGATGGCGATCTCGACAACATACGCCTGGTCGCGTGGCATAGCCGGGAAAGCACACAAGTCACTAGATCGGTTGAAGAAGTTGCCGTAGAAAGCGGAAGGACGCAGACCAGTGGTAGTACGCACACGCAAGACAGCTTCCAGACCAATCTCCGAGCTAAGGTAATCAGAGAACTCTGTCGCGAATTTGATCGCGTCTTCCGTCCTCGCCGCATTCCAGGCTGGGTAGAAATAAGTTTGACCGCCAGTGTAGCGTGGCAGGTTCGACAAAGACGCCACATCTTGATATTGCGAGCTGAACAAGAACATGTCGATCGAGACCTGTGTCTTGGAGCACTCCACAGCAAAGGACTTGTAGAAGGCATTCTGTGTTTGCAGAAGACTGTTCTCCTTCGAAGTACCAAGCAATTTTTTGTCCTCACGCATGTCTAGCTTTCCAAATCCAACATTGGGAAGAGTTGCCGAGAGCACCACAATCTTGCCACCAACATGGCTGATCAGCTTGTGACCAGCGCGCAATGCGCTGCCCATAGCTGAGCTTCCATTCTGCGTGCTTGCAAACATGTTCTGCAGCTTGCCCAAGAACGCTTCAATGTTCTGCCGACACTCGGTCAAGTTCACCAGTAGATCCTCGGGAGTAGGCAAGAAAGGCTCATCCAGATCGCTAACCACGAGCATCTTGGCGTCTCCGTTATTACTGCCATCGCGAGGTATACTGAAGTAGTGCAGGGAACTGTCCACAGCCATGAAACCGAGCCGCGTCCTTCGGTCTGTGTTTGGTATCCGGTCCAGACTTTCCAAGATGCATCGTGCGGCGGTCGCAAGCAGGCCACTTGTGACGCCTGCAAAACTGACATCGAACAGAAACAAGTATATCAAGGGCTGCGGTGCCCGAACCATGTACTCCTGCGGCGCCACAAACTCGCTCACAGCATAGTTGAGCTCTGGTCTCTGCCACCTGTCCACTGACTGCTGCTTCACGCTGTCCCAGTCAAAGCTCTGCGGCACGTCGTTTGTCAAATTACACATATTGCATCGCCATCGGTGGGAATGGTCCAAAAAGCTCGCGAAGGGGTTTATATATGTCCGGCATCTTCTGCAGCGCGCAATGACCTGGTCGTATTGCACGGGCACGGTATCCTCGGCATCGTGCAAAGCCGCGTATGGCTGGATGATGAGAGCGAATGGCAGCTTGGATTTCTTGAGGAGGGAGGCGGTAGTCGGCATGGCGTTCAGCGTCGAGCGCACATACTTCGGCGGGCAGTTCGCGTGCGGTGAGGGCGTAACGGAGGAATTCGGCGGGAGTATGATGGGCGGCGGTGGCTGGTCCAGGTCGCTGACATGGAATGGCTGGCCTTGCATGCTGATATCGACGGGCAGCAATGGGTTTAAGCGCATCGCTGTTGGGGCAGGCTGCGCTGGGGGTTGCTGAGGCTGTGGTGTGCCAGCCAGACCCATCTGCTGAAAGCCCTGGGTGACGCCCTGCATGCCCTGCTGGAGTATGCCCGTCGCGCCCTGAGCTGCGTAGCTAGGCTGGGACGGCTCATATCCGCCAGCCTGAGCGCCATACGCAGGCTGGCCATACGCCGACGTGTTTGCGTCGCCATACTGCGGTTGCTGTGGGATGCCATAGGCTGGTTGCTGCGGTTGAGCTTGACCCGAGTATCCATAGGCTGGCTGTGTTGAGGCAGGCGAGGCGCCATATGCGCCACCTTGTGGTGTTTGCTGTCCCATCAGACCTGCATTCGCGCCGGCACCAAATTCGTATGCCTGGCCAGCGTACGCTCGTTTCTTCTTCGCTGCAGCCGGTGCTCCAGCCTGTTGTGGTGTCTGTCCATTCTGCTCGTACGCGCCGCCCTCTGCGCCATCTTGATATGGTGCAGCCATATCAAAGGGTGGAAAGATGCGTCTCCTCCAGCCTGCTCAGCCCTGTTCCGTCCTCCTTTGGTCGTCGTGTCTCGCAAGGCAAGAGCAGTGGTCCGTTTGTGTGAGATTGGAAGTCGTGTCTCGCAACGGTCGTTTAATTGAAACTGTGAAAGTTCGTTGTTCCGCGCGAAGGCGCAGTATAGGTCTGTTGTATTATTCAAGAGGTGAGATGCGGCTACCCTGAAGCTCTAGAATCCGCTAATTCCACGAGGACAGCAACACCAACTTTCATGTGCGCAGTTGCCTTCAGGCTAGGTCAGGCTATTGTGCGAGTGCTAGTCGTCCTGCGGAAATGGTCGTGAAATACATAAGGTATAAAGATACTTCTATTCAAGATGCAGGCATTGCTGTGCCAAGTTCATCATGCCACCTTGCCCAATTAGCTTCGAGTGGGGCGGGGTGAACGCTTGAGGCATTGAGACAAAAGCATGTGAAAGGAGACAATCAATGTCTGGCATGCCAATATATGCTCTTGCTCGCTATGCTCCTCACTAATGACAGAGTCGGTACAGACGCCCTCGCTCGCTATACACCTTACAAACGACAGACTTTTGCTGTTCCTGGGTATCATCGTATGCTCATGTCTCGTCTTTTTGTCAAGTTGAATCTCTTTTCCAACGCCGGCACAACACACTTTCTTCATCAACCCATCCCTCGTCCCCAGTATCAATCTAAGTCGTTCACACAAAGTCCTCCTCGTCCTCGCCCCATGCGCCTTCCCTCTCCCTCCATGGGCCCCTCCCGTCCCGTCCAGGCATCAACACGAAATCCAAAACCTCACTTCTCGGTTCCAGGAACTGCCTCAGACACCACCCTACCGGTGCCGCATATACCTTCTCGCCTCCGACCGCCGTCTTCGCAGTCGACTTGAGGTAGAGTATCTGATTCTTGCTATCCTCGCGTTCGTAAATCTTCTCTGAGACGCCGAAGGCGATGAGGTTGAGCCTGCCGTGCACCCTGGTACAGGAGCGCGAGTTCATATCGTCAGGAGAGGGCGTGCCATCGGTCGTAGCATGCCCATTGCTCGCACCCTCAAACATTCTCTCCACCAGTGCCTGCAACAACGTTTCGTAGACCGCTCTCGGCAACAATTGCGTGCTTGGCTTGTTGCTTGGGAATGTGGTGATGTGCAGCGTGACCAACTTCCTCAAGTTCTCAAAAACGGTGTTCTCAAATGCCTGCCACTCCGCCTCGGGACTCCTGATTAGACTCGTAGCCGGCCATGCGCAGCTCAGCTGCTCGAGCTTGGTACATGCCTGAGCGATCTTTGCGAAGTCATCGACGTCGTAGACGTGCTCGTCAGACTCACCGTCAGAACTGGACGAGTGCCCACAAGACTCGCTGGCGTGGATGTTGAGGCTTTCTAACGTCTTGCCGTGCCGAGCAATGCCAGCAACGCCTGGGAGCTGCTTGACCTGCACCATGTCGATGACCAATTCGCAGATGCCAGAGACGAGACATAGGAAGCCGTCTAGTGCGATCAGCGCCTCATCCTCAGTGTTGTCTTTGTGTTGAAATTCCAGAAGCTTGAGTTGCTTCGGCAAGTGCGCAGCTTTGCTCATCTGACCGAAAAGCGAGTCCACGCCCTGACACTGATAGAGTCGCAGGCTCTCCAACTTCTGGAAGTCGACGACCTTACACCATGTGTCAGCGCAGTGACGGAGGTTGATCCTGTGCAATCTGAGCGACTTTAGGTTGCGCAAAGGAGTCGCCTGCTCGAATGGATGAAGATGGCCGAAAATCGTCCGGGTGAGGAGACCTGGGCCAGTGGCGGAGTCATTGAGTTCGCGGCCGCCGACGCCATTGGAAGAGCTCTGGTCGAGTGGATCGTAAGGTTCGAAGTTAGCGTGGATTATGAGGTCCTCGAGGATGTTTGCAGTCTTTTCGACGAAGTACTGACATGTATCTAAAGTCCCTCGGTTCTCCGGGTAGAGCGCCAGCTTCCTCGCATTGGCAAACAGATCCGCTTGGAGCTTCGTATCCTTCTTGAGATCCGGTAGTATTGACCGATCCAAGTCCATCACCTCCAACCACTTTAGCCTTCTCTGCCTTTTATAGAGCAGCATCAGATTATCAGCCGAGAAGGGCTCCCAAGGACACCAACTAAACTCCTCAATCGTGTTCTCTGGCAGGAACTCCAGCAGCATTCTCGTGGCGAATGCAGCTTGCTGCTTCTGATTGCAAGTATCCCTGACCTTAGCCAGGTATAGTCGTATCTGGCGGATATGTTGCAGGCCTATATTTCGCGGATTGCAGAAGGTGGTGAGGCGGCTGTCGTTGGGACTGCCTAGGTCGAGGCTTACGTTGCGGTAGAGCGGCTTGACAGCAAGTTCGTGGAGTTGTTTGTTCACAAGACAGACGCTCTTGAGGTCGCTTGGGCGTGGCAGCTGAAGAGACGTGAGTCAGTTTCACATTGGAAGATGGTTAATATGTGGTCTGGGGAGATCGTAAGCACAAAAATTGGCGACCCGCCATAGCCTTCGCTTTCGCAGCACAAGCTGCCGCAGATTGTCCATTGCATCGAAACCCAAATGTCGTTGCCTACCTGATCCAGGATCAACGCCTTGATCGCAACGTCCAGGTCGTCAAATTGCATTTTTTTTGCCATTGTCGCTCGAGATATGTTGTAGCTTGCAGAATTATCCAGGTTGTCCGTAGCTCTTATGCCTCTCATTGCGTATCCGCGACAAGGCTGGTGGGAAGGACTTGATCGACAAGTCCTTGAGGTGGTTTGAAGGGAAGATGGATGGCATCGGCCACAAAATCACTTCTGGCTGGCCGATGTTAGTAATACCTGATGAGCGATTGTTGTGGGATATAATACCAGGGGAGAGAAGCATAAGGTATTGCAAGAAACATGTCAGACAAAGTACGAAAGTGAGGCAGCAGCTGCCCGTGGTCGCCTTGCATTAGCGCGTCGCAAGCTCAGCCTCAGATGCTTTGCATGTGATGGTGTGGGGCTGATGGGTGGTCTGTGCTGGCAGCAATATCACGGCGGCTCATGCCCGATTGTTCGTTGCATGAATGCTCATCTCTCGCCCGCATGGGGTGCAAGAATGGGGAGCTGTCGAGCTTTGCATTGCACTGGTCGCAGCTCGGGATATGCCAAGCTGCGCGCTCAAAGCATGTGTGTACATCTTGACCTCCACCCTGGTGTGTGGGGCTGTACACTTCCTCCAGGCTCCATGGCTAGAGCACCGCCTCTGGCGGCGTGCAAGTGCGTGACGCGTTGAGACGCTTCTGAAGATATTAGGCAAGACCTCTTCCGCTCGCATGGATCCTCGAATAGTATCACCTGGATTAGGTGTCACTACCCCATACGCCAGCGGCTGACGGCTTGTTCGTTCGGCACGACTGTGCCCTGTCAGCTCGAAAAACGTGTCAGGGAAGGACTGTGGCGAGCAGTGACTCCAGCTATCACTTCTTGGCGCATCAATCACTCGACGTCCTGTCTGACACCTACCGCATATATTGTTCAGCCAATGTGAAGACCGAGTATCATGGTCATTGGTGGCAGGGTCAAGAAGATGTGACTGACTGAGCGTGAAGTGCAGTCACATTCGGTCAGTCAGTCACACCTTGACGCAACTGGGCCAGCCATGTTGTCGTATGGGCGACTGTGCACGGCGACTTGGGTGTGGTCAACATGAACTTGTCGGCTCCGGGACTGGTTGCACATACCCTTGAGGTAAGTCCTTCACGTTATTTGACTAAAGAATCTCAACCTGAGCTATAGAGCACATACGTAGCTTGTATGGTAACGGCGAGCTTTTCATATCACGACGACTCACAGAGACTTGTCAACGCGAAAGCAACGAGAGCTACCAACCTTGTTAGGCTGAAGGCAAATGCAGCTGTTGCAGAAACCCAGATCAAGGATTCCCAAGAATGATACCAGGAGCAGGCACTGTGCAGGCGCAAGTATGGCCGGGTCCATAGCCAGCGTCAAGGGAGGAAGAAGTGCAGCTTATCAGGGATAGCAGCAACCTGAAGCAGATCATGTGCCTGTCAGAGAAGTTGATCATGGCGAAGCCGATTTCGAAGCTGCTGATGAAGAGGAGGAAGACGAAAATGAAGAGAATGCTAATGGGCGAATATGCCCTTCGTCACTAGCTGGTCAGGTCCATCGCGAGGCTGCGGACCCCGACCCGGCTCATACCAGTGATATTCCGCTAGGCAGCATCGACCAAGTTCAGGCCAACGCTCCACTGCTGGAGCCGAGCCGCAGTTGGACAGCGGGATGGCCCAATGCTAGGCCACTTCGCAACACCTGCAGGCGGCCATTTCAACCCGACGCAGGTTCTGCCGCCACGACGAGGTGCGGCTCCCCCTGTGTCTGGGCCGAATGCCTCAAGCACGCCTGCGAGCTGGCCGCCATCTCCAGGGCAAGCCCGCCTGGGTTAGGCCCCACCGCCTACGGAATGGCCACCCCAGCCGGCAAGAGCTGCCATGGCCTCTGCTCTTTCGCCATTGGCTCGACTAGGTCGTGCACCGTACCAACCTCAAAGACCTGGTGATGCAGCGCATGCACAGCCTGTACGGCCCACACTGAGACAACCAATACAATTTCCGGGTCAAGATAAGGCAGCGCAACAGACAATACTGCCACCGTCTGCAACGCCAGAGCAGATCAGGCAACCCATAGATTAAAGTGGTCGTGATCATTCTCTGATGGCTCCATCCATCGCGCCCACAGCAGTCTCATATGCATCACAAGAAAATGACCCAGATCCTGCCCGCGACGCGCGACGGCAAGCACGTCGACAGCAACGTGAAGCCGCTAGACGCGAAGCACAAGCCTACGTCCCGCAAGAAGAAGAAAGGCAATTGCAAGAAGTCCTGAAATTGTCCATGCATGATGCCCCCTTCATCGACAACGAGCCTGTCTTGGCGCTGCACACCGGACCCCAAAGAGGTAGCGAAGTAGAAAGACAGCGCTTACCAGGATGCATTCGTGGCGTCGCTGGCAGAGCATATGGAGCTGCTTAGCCGACAGAACGCTGCGCGAGAAGCTGCTGGTGAGGATTGACGATCGTAGTCAATATTGTCATCTAAGGGTGCTCATTTGATCAGTGACATTGGTGACCGCTCGAGCGACGGCCTGCAAATCACAACCAACCAGCCAATCACTCAATTAGCCAATCAGTCAACGGGTCAGTCATCTAACCAACACTAGACTGCCTGGTTGACTGATGACATATCGGTGGATCAGGTGACATCGCGCTATCATGCGAAAGGCGTTCTGGGCTCAAGAATCATGTAACCAGTATCTTGCTGTTCTATCTGCTCAAAAGAAGGGTCTTCACATCGTCGAATTGCTCTCAGCACTAATCCCTCCGCCTGATCGGCCGATTCATCTTCATAGACGTCGTCATATGATCAAAGCCCGAGAGACTCCTCGCATGTTTTCTCAGACTCGACGAAAACGAGTTCGTTGGTGACATCGCAGGCGCTGAAACAGCAGGCGCGTGCGAAACTGTAGCAGGGGTAGGTGAAGTAGATGACCTTTATCGGTGCAGATTAAACATTAGCCTCTATCACATGATTCATGCCTGCGCATTGTCTATACATCCACGCGAAGAAATGCAACAAAAATGAACAAGCGACCATGTCGTGCTGGGTATCGTTTTATGCAACCATGACAGTGAAACACGAAAACATCAAACTCACGTTCCCATGCCCGCAAACCGCTTCATCGCCAATTGCGGCTTCAAGCTGACCACATAGACCAGCCGATCCGTGAAAATATGGCTGAGCACAGCCTGCACCGCCGGTATCGCGCCAAAGATGAATCCTCCAACCGGGAAGAGTCCAGCCTCCATGAAGCCAGCCACTTGAAAGACGCGATGGCTGAAACCGTCATGCTCTTCCATCTGCTCCAGCATACCGGCTCTGCGCATCTCCTCCTGCCGTAAGCTGACGCACAGACGGTGGTAGGTCTCGTATCGCCAGAAGTATGCGAGCATGAGGAGCCAGCCGGCCAGCCGGCACCAGCCGGAGAAGTCGAGAGCCATTTTCAGGACTTCTGGGATCAGAAAGCTGGGATAGAAGAGTGTGAAGATGCTCGAGGTCGTGAGGATGACTGCCAGGTGTATGGGCAAGAAGTGCGCCTCGAACATGCGCATAGACAAGGTGCAGACATTACTCCAGTGGATCGGCTTGACGGAGGCCAGCTCCGGCTCGGGAAACTTGGACGTGCTGAGAGTCTTGTGCAGGCCTGTACTCGTGTAGAAAGCCGTCCAATTAGAGCTACAGGCTGTCAGTAGCTCTTTGCGGTATCTCTTGATCAGATCGCAAACGTACTTGGGAGCGCTCAGCGGGAGATCGACTCTGGCCATGGTGTTCTGGCGGTGACGATCCATCATGGCACAAGACTGTCGGATCGCATATCCAGTGTCCAAGGAGCCCCACATGTGTCGCAAGGCCTGCTTATAGCGCGCGTTGAGGCCGTCTATGTATCCTCGGATGCCTGGCACGTCGCTGCTGACGTTGCATTGACTAGCCGCCGCGTAGATGATCTGGACATCGATGTTGCCAGAGAGTGCGAAGAAGCACTTCAGGTACATGTGCATGTCCTCACCAATCGCGCCTGGGTCTGTATCCCACCCACCGACTTGCTCCACCAGTGTCATGGGTAGCGAGTAGACTGATGTAGGTATGCATACGTTCGAGCCAGTGTATAGACTGGAGATGCCAGCGCCTGCCCACATCATGTCTGCCGTCCGCACCGGGAGAGGCACATGTTGCAGATTTCGGTCGAAGACAACCGGAGGGACGTAGATGCGCGTCTGGTTCGTGTCCGGGCGCTCGAGGTGGGAGCGTGCTATCTGGGCGAAGTAGCGAGGCGAGAGATGTGTGTCAGCTGAGTGAATGTTAGTTTTTGTTTGAGCAGGTGCGAGATTCGTGCCTGCCGTACCATCCATCGTCGTGAAGATCACGTTGTGCTTGAGCGCCTGCTCGCTGTAGTCTCTGCAGGCCTGCTTGGCCGCCCAACTCTCGTTACTGCTCTTGCCCTGCGCCTCGCCGTCAAGACCCTGAGGATGGATTGTGTAGCTCATGCGGTAGAAGGACTTTTCGAAGCTGTTGATCAGGACGGTAGCCTTGGTGTCCGATTTCTCCTCCTTCTCCTCCATGGCCAGGTAGATCTGTGTCTCGTCAGCTTCCAAACATGTGCCGCCTCTGTCACGAACTCCACAGAAGCGCGGCCAATCGCATAGCCGGACCCTTGGGCTGGTGTAGACATACGTGGTAGCTGTGTTTCGCCTGCGGATGAGAGGCGAGTACGCGCAATGTCTCCTCAAGCGTGGCCATTTCCTCCTTGTATGCCGGCAGTAGAATGACAAACAGCGGCACAGGATATGTCGTCGTGCCATTGGCCGTCGTGATGGTCTGCGTGCGCCGCTTCCGTGGAGTATCCTTGATCGCTGCCGCCTCTTTCATTCTCCTCGTCACGTCCCCAATCGCGAAGCACACTCTCGCCGGAAACATGACCGAGCATATGTGCAGGAAGACGGTGTACGCGCTGAGCACGAGCTGCCATGGCGTCGCCGAGCCATCTCTGTGTCCTGGTTCGCCCTTGCCATATGGCTGCACCAGGAATGAAAAGATGAGGATGCAGACGGTCAAGAGCACACTGCAGGCGGGCACCGTTCGTGTAACATATCTCCAGGAGGTTTTGCGGCTGAACATGGTGAGCGCAGCGTAGATGAGCCGTGGTGAAGCATGCGGCGCCTAGAGAGCAGGAACAAGACCTCGTCGTGAATGGCCAGGTGAGAAGAAAATAACGAGTGACAGTAGAGGACAACCTCAACAGGTTGCACCACCACGAGCTACCGCCAAATGGGTTGCTCGACAGCTTCAGGGATTCGACTGTGGAATGCGCCAGAGGCTAAAGCACGTGTTGTACTCAATTGGCTGACCTGAAAAGCTTAAAGCTTGCTGTCGATGTCCAGGGGGGTGTTGATTGTGCTCGATGTCGCTGTATCTCGTGGGCGCCGTGTCCTGTGGACATGTCGTGCAATATTGCTATCAAGCCGCGATGGCACTTCCGCTTGTCACAGCCCGATTGCTATTGGATCCCGTCTAGATGTAATGCCAGAATAAATAGCGCGGAGTGCTTGCGGAGCGAGGTGTGGGGTTGCGCAGTCGCAGTCGTCTTGAAGGTTGCAGGTACGAGATGTTAATGACGATCCTCGCTATCCAACTATCCCATTTCTGCACTGAGCTTCGGCTTTCTTCCTTCTGGCTCCTGTGTATTCAGTAGTAAGTTTGCTCCCGAGGCATCTGTAACGTTTGACCGGAGAAACACAGCCGCCTCCTACCTGTTTCAGGATGACATGCTCGATGTCAAGGTCAAGGAAGCAGCAAATGCTTCAACACTGCCACCCTCGATGCGCGTCTCAGCTGTGATCCTCCTGCTCAACTCAACTCTGGTCTCCAGACTTTGTCCTTCGCGAGATTAGATTGGTTATCGACACGCGAGCGCTCAGCTTTTGCGCGTGGCAAAGAGCTGCCAGGCAGCGGTTTCAGAGGTCTTGGTATGCGCCGCCAGGCGAACTTATTGTCGTTGCACTGCTGCATGAAGATCACTCCACGTCGACATTCCATACCTACCGGATGCCTGTGCCTTCCATATAAGGCCTCCGGCGCCCGTGGAGTGACGCACGCCATGGTCAGTAAAGCCCCACACTGCAATGAGTTTAAATTCCAGGCCTCGTAATCAGGGACAACAGTTGACTTGAGGCACAGATTCAGTCTGCTAAAGCAGAACGCATCAGGACAGGAAGCAAAGATGGAGAACGTGCAAAGATGAGCTGGAAAGTGCGCACGCGACAGCTAGGTATACATGCGTGACCAACGCAACCGGGTCGATCGGAGGGGCTGACGTGCCAAGACGAAAACGGGTCTTCCGATAAGCTGTGATCCAACGCAGAAACCGCCACGAACAGCATTACGGCGATAAGGATTCCACCGAAATGGTCGTACGAGCGCTTAAGGATTTATACAATATCGCCGGAAGCTTGCGCAATCTCTCATCCTTCCTGTCCATGCCAAGCAGCGCCAGGTCGGCATTAGAAGTTATGCAAGTCTTAGTTGCAGTAACCCAAATTATGTACGCTGGACATGGCCCATCTGACCTTCGCCCGGGCGAGTGTAGGCCTCAGGATGCCCGCCGAGATGCATATCCCCAAGTCAGGTGATTGTTCAACCATTCAGGCGCCGTATTACTAGCCAACTGTCAGTCCCGTCGTCCGGCATCAATTAGCCACCGCGCTTCAGATGCCCATCAGCAAGTCAAAGGCCCATCAATAAGTCAACTGTCCGCCAGTAAGTCAGTCGCCCAGCAAGTTGAGTTGACTGCCTGTCAGAGACATTTAGTCATCTCCTCACATCATTTCATCGTCAACAAGTGACCTGGGTCATCGACAAGGCAAAAGTCCATCATGAGAAGTCAATTACACCGTCAACGAGTCAATTGCACGTCAACAGATGACCTGGCATCAACGGCATGACTGGATGTCAATGGATCAATGTACATCGTCGGATTAATCGCCTATTAGCAAGACTCGCTTTTCCTCCACTGGAGATCCTGAAGAACCATCGTGGCTGGCCGTGTGAGTGCGTGTTCTGCTTGCATGCCACAAACCCCGGGAAGCATTTGATACGCCGTTAGCTAGGTCGCAGAGCTGCTGGCTACAGACACATTCATGGCCATCGGTATGTAGATCGCTCTCCCATGAGTATTATCCTTAGAACTATACTGGTAAGTATCAGAAGTTGCACGTCTAGCGAGTCAAGTAAGTATTGACTCAAGAAATGTCCACGGTCTTATCCAACTATTGAGCCAACGTACGTGACGAAGTCATCGTCCGACCAGGATGCTCCTCCTTCCAGTTTATCACTTCATTGTTTGTACTAACAGGCAAGACGATAGATCATTGAGAAGGAGGCCAAGTCTAAAGTGACTTCCGGAAGGATCGAGAGCTTTGACTAGCGTGACTGCCCCAGGATGGGAAGGCACGACTCAAGCGTGGGGACTTTGGTCTTCTGACAAAATGTGAGACAGTTCTGCACAGCATCGCGACCTTCGCGTGACCACACTCGGCCGTCGCCAGCAAGACCAAAGCAGCTATCATGGCTACCAATGGCCCGCGCACCTCAACGCCCGCGCCTGCCACTCCCGTACCTCCCTTCGGTGGTGGTTCCTTCTCGTCATCAGCGCCCGCCTCAAAACTCGGTGCCGCCCTTGGCAGCGCGGACCAATTGAAGGTACGTTCTAGACCTAGCGCCGAAGATGACGGTCTGTTCGGAGCACCATGGACACCTGGACGCACCATTGTCATCAGGCTGCCGGGTCACAAGTCGTTGACGTCTATCAAGCGCAGAGCCGAAGACGAGATTGCGCGAGACGCTACAAAACCGCGTTTATCACCTGCAGCATCGTTCGGCAGCGCCACATTTGGCTGCGCGAATGGCGTAAGTCACAAACTGTCCATACCGAGTGTTGTTGAAACAGCCGGCTAATTCTTCCTTAGTCCAATCCTCCAACACCAAATGGCACGTCATTTGCCGCATTGGCAGACCAGGCGAAGCAGAAGGAAGAGCTGTACGATTTCCGCAAGAGGCTGATGCATGCTCTCATTGACATCGACGAATCAATTCTCTTCGATGCGAAGGAGATTTTTGACAAGTGAGCCAGCAGCTACACGCGCACTCGTGTAAATACTGACGATGAATTCAATTCAGGCTCGTCACGTACCGTGAATTCTGCGAGAAGGTCATCATGGTCAACCGAGAGATGACCAAGGCGCTTTTCAACAACAAGGAGGCCTTCTTGGCCACTCTGAATGCACCTGGGCTTGTTGAGGTGTATACCAGGACGATGGGAAAGCCGTGATGCCCTCTGCTGCAGGTTTGGCATGGAATTTGGTTAAGACGGTTGTCCCTTTGGCTGCTTGCATGTTCGCGTCGCGCACAGCTCGCACCCAGGGCCGCATGTATCTGGCTCTCATCGTCATAAATGGGCTTGGCATCAGACGCCGTCGGAACGTGGCACGGAGACATGACCGCATGAGTCTGGAATGTTAATGATAGCTGAGAGAGTGTATTGAAACGAGCTGCAGGTCTGTCGTCGGGACTACATCAAAAGACCATATCAGTCTGGTGACGGCCTTTGAGCACGCAAATCTTATTGCCGTGATGCCTATGATTTCACTGTCAGCATCGGGCTTGATGAGGAGACACGTAGAGTACTTAGTCGAGGCTCGGGCGATCAGGCGCAGCATTGCTGAAATAGGTAGCACCGCACCATTCTGGTACTTGACAATCCTATCGAGCCTCCGCAAATGAGTACTCAAGTACACGCGCCTCCCCAAGTAGAGGATGAGGCGATGGATTGGAGAAGGTAGTCGACTCTACTGGGCCAAACTTCGGATGGGCGGCGGCTCAGTTGGCGCAGGACCAAAGCTCAGCAGTGCTGACTGTGCTGGCGAAGCTGGTAGAGCCTGGGCAGACGCAAGGACAGGCGCAGGCTTCGACAGTGCCGGCGGTGCTGAAGATGTTGGTTGAGCTTGGGTCGACGTAGAATCAGGAACTGGCGGTAACTTCAAAACACCAGTCATCTGATCACTGTTTCATGTTCCATCAATCGAACTCGACGTGGTGCCCTCGGCGTCAGTCAGGATTGATGCGGTGACTTGACTGACGATCAACTCAGCTCGAGACATTAACGAGACTGTACCGGCCCATGGAGACCTCAATTAAATATGATGAGATAATACCACCGACAGCGAGAGTGCTGGTCCTACCACCTTGTGATGCCTGACCTGTTCTCACAGTTTGCCCTTGATCGGTGCTTCCTCATTCTGCCCAACGATTGCTTCAACCTCGAAATATGGAAGATACCGCTCGAGCGACTTGACTTCCTCAGCCGTGAACTTGCGTCTTGTAAACGCCTTCTTGCCCTCTGACAACACAGCACGCAATGGTATCTCCAGCTTCTTCCCATTCACGTTATATGGGATCTCATCAACCGCAAAGAAGAAATGCGGAGTATGCCTTCGACTGAGATCCTTCTGGATAGCACCTTTGATTCTGCCCTCCAAATTCTTGCTCAGCTTACTATCGCGAAGCTGCAAGAAGAGGAAAACACGCTCTGCTGTGTCTTGCTGTCGCTGCTGGCCAACACAGATGGCATCTATGACCTCGCCTGCAGCGTACCGCTCGAGAACTGTGTAGATCTCACCACTGCCGAATCGGACGCCGGAAGGGTTCAATACGCCATCACTGCGGCCCAGGATGATCAGGCCTTTCGTCTCGGGATTGATCTTAATGAAGTCGCCATGTGTCCAGACACCTGGGAAGCCTTCGAAATAGGCTGCTCGATACTTCTTGTTGTCTGAATCATTCCAGAACATTGCAGGCATATTCGGAAAGGGCTTTTTGCAGACCAACTCGCCCGCTTCGCCAGGCGGTGTTGATTTGCCCTCAGGTGTGAAGACGTCGACGTCCATACCTAAGCACTTGACCGCATTCTCACCGGCGTACACCGGAAGTATTTGGGTGCCGTGGACGAAGTTGCCACATAGCTCGGTACCGCCTGATGTGGAGATCTGGCAGATATGGGAGCCGAAGTTCTCATATATCCACATGGACGTCTGTTCCGTCAATAGAGCGCCAGCGGATGGGATCTTGTCGACCTTTTTGGTGTACGGCCGAGCATTGACTCCAGCCTTCTGCAGCTCGGTGAAATATCTAGGTCCCGCGCCAAAGGATGTGACTCCCGTAGCCAAGACTGCCTTCAACAGCTTCTTTGGTGTAGGATAGAAAGGGGACCCATCGTAGAGCACGATCTGAGAGCCTACGAAGAGCGCACCGACCATGATGATCCATAGTGTCCAGCCTATGCCAGCATAGTGATAGTGCACGGCATGTTCATCATGATTGTAATGGAGTCTGTGCTCTTTCATACCATTGACGATCAAGCCGCCTTGCGAAGCTACAATACCCTTCGGAGTGCCTGTAGTACCAGATGAAAAGAGGACCAGGAATGGGGTGTGAAAGGACACCTGCTTGAACTCCAGCGGCCGCCCTTCAGCTCTTGCAAGGAACCGCTCGAAAGCCGTCCAGCCCGTAGGAGTGTTTGCTCCCGTCGAAATGAGCTCTGCGCCTTGTGGCCGCTCTACGGAGTCCCAAACATGCCGCACGCGATCAGCGATATCATGGCGCCAGCCATTATACTCGTAAAACGGCTCTGCCAACAACAGCTTTGGTTTCAGTTGCCCAACACGGTCAAGCAATACCCTCTCCCCAGCATCTGTCGCGAAGCACGCTACAATACCTGCGACAGATGCCGCTGCTAGGACCAGAGCTAAAGAAGTGATCGTGCTGCCGCCGATAATGCACATCACATCACCTTGCCCATAGCCTGATGATTTCAGCGCATCAGCGAACAACTTGACCTTCTCACGTAGTTGGTCCCAGGTCGCTAGCTCCGGAGCCTCTAGGTTTCTTTCGTTCAGAGCCTTCACCGCAATCGCGCCACCCGTTCTCGAAAGGATGTTTTCAGCATAATTCAACCTCGAGCCGTCGTAGAAGTGTGGGAGTTCATCGATCCGCTTGCTCTCGTCTACTGCTTGGGTGGGCTGTACTGAGGCCTTGACTGGCAGATATTCCCATAATGACATCCAGAAGTCGTTCGGTCTGTGTTGAGCAGGCATTAGCGTCAGTCAACGTCTCATTTGTGTCAGGATGCTTAACGATATTAGCAGTGAAATGGTGAGCTGCTGCTTGACTGGTGACTTGGACTCTTACCGATCTCCATTGAGTGACAGCTGTGAGGGTGCATTGAGCCGTCAACGACGGTAAGCAGTCAAATCACCATCAAGCAGTCAATCAGCCAGGAAACGGTCAGTTTCAACGCCAGACGTCAACGTCGACTCCGAGAGTCAACCTCCATATCAGCAGTCATTGAACGCCATAGGTCAATCTCGCACGCCACAAGCATCGGTCAAGCATGTCAGCCGCCTCAAGCTGTTGACCACCTCCAACATCGAGCATCAAGCATTCGAGTACACTCATGAAACAAGCGCCTCCAATTCTGCTCATTGTTTTGCTTACCTGTTGACAGAAAAGTCGTGAAGGTCATCGTAAGTCTGCAGTGAGAGACCGAGTTGGCTATTCAATTTCCGACGGTAGTCTGTGAGGTAGGACGTTTCGATGAATCCAGCTGAAGGTGTGAAGACCTTTGGCGGCATCTCGTTCTCTGAATTTGCCAATCATAGGCTGCTGATCAGGACGTTGAGCTTCTCACATGTCTGAGCTCATTGGCACCATGTTGGCATGTGGCATTAGATGGTCAGGATCTGCTCTTGAGTACAAGGACTTGACATTGGCAGCCCCGCCCCTCGCCCTGACCTTGCCCGAGCTGCTCCAATATCGAAGTTTGTTGCTTGTAGTCGGGAGACATGAAAGAGGTTCCGTTGTGACGTTGACTGGTACTAGAGCCCTGCATCTGTCAATGCACACTCTCAATGCTAGCAATGGGATGGTCAGGAGCCTCCTGATGTGCGGCTGCGCGCATCGGTTGATACTGGTCATTGCTCGAGTGATTCACAGTTGACACGTTTGACTGCTTGACACGCTGTCAATGTCCCGCTTCAGAGGCGAGAGAAGGTCAAGATACCGGCTTGTCATATAGCTGCTGAGACTTGAATTTCAAGCAGATATTGTATAGGTAGGTAATATGTCTTCGAGAGGAAAGCTTTCCTCCTTCCGCATCCGGACAAGCTCTTGCGACAGGGGTCAGCAGCACGTTGTGGCACGTGCACTTTGGCGTCTACATAAAGAGCTTCCTTCGCAGACTAGCCACTAGGCATGCCAATTGCATTCAAAAATTGACAACAATATCACCACGACATAGAGCGCAGCTGTAAAGCTCGTTTCCTCGGTCGCATACATCGCGCAAAGCTCACAGTCAACTTATCAAGCACCATCCCTGTCCTTGGAGCTACAGAGAGCACCAAGTCGCGTGGCTAGAGCTATATTGATTAGCATCCGACCATTCGTCCTGCGCTTGATTTATAGCACCTGGCTGTAGTCGAGCGATTTGTTGCGCAGATGATCCGCTGTTTGCATGACAGGTAGCCTGAATCAACCAATGCTCATCTATGCCATGTAAACGCTCCGGCGCAAAACAACCACTCCAATGCGAATAAGCACGCCGAAGGGCTTGGCCTACCCAATCACCGTCAATCGACTCTTCATAGACCTCGACGACCCGATCGATCAGAATGCCGTCCTCTTCACCTACCGATATCGCGGCACGCGCGAGGTCTATAACCCAGACACGGGCGTCGACGAACCGAAGGAGATAGACATGTACGCCGACTTCGAGAGCGAGGCCGGCGGAGAGATTAAGAAGCTGCACGTCCGAGAAGGTCAGGTGCTGAGCGGACCGTCGCCGGTGGTGACGATTCAGGAGGCTTGCAGGCATGAGGTGCAATTCGGAGGGATGTGCGCCAATTGCGGCAAGGACATGACGGCGATTGAGAGCTACAACCAGACAGTCAACTACCGCGAGAGGGCGACAATCAATGCAACGCACAGCTCGACGGCACTCACGATCAGCGAAGAGGAAGCCACGAAGGCGGATATGGAGGCGCGCGCGCGGCTGGTCGGCACCAAACGACTGAGTCTGGTGGTGGATCTCGATCAGACAGTGATCCAGGCGACCGTAGATCCGACGGTGGGAGAGTGGCAGAACGACCCCAACAATCCAAACCACGACGCCGTGAAGGACGTGCGGAAGTTCCAGCTCTCCGACGCGCCAGGCATCAATAAGGGCACGTGGTACTATATCAAGCTCCGACCCGGTCTAGAGAAGTTCCTGCAGACGATATCACAGTACTACGAGCTTCACATCTACACCATGGCGACGCGCCAGTACGCCGAGAACATCGCCAACATCATCGATCCAGGTCGCAAGCTGTTTGGCAGTCGCATCTTGTCGCGAGACGAGAATGGGAGCTTACATTCCAAGAGCTTGAAGCGGATATTCCCCATGGACACAAAGATGGTGGTCATCATTGACGATCGTGGTGACATTTGGAGCTGGAGTCCAAATTTGGTCAAGGTCAGCGCGTATGACTTCTTTGTTGGCATCGGAGACATCAACAGCAGTTTCTTGCCGAAGAGACCAGAGCTCGAGAAGGCGCCGCCAAAGCCCAAGAAGATCGAGCAAGACGGCGAGAGCGAGAAGTCAGAGACGAGTGTGAGCAATGATAAAACCGAGGATGATAGCACGAAGGCGAGCAAGATTTCGACACCGGCATCTACACCACCGGCAGTCAATGGCGATGCATCAGCAGTGGATCGGATGGTGTCAATGGCCGGCGAGCAGGACGAGAACAGTTTGAAGGAAAAGGCCAAAGAGCAAGATGAGACAATTGCTGAGCAGCTGGCGGACAGGCCATTATTGCAGAAGCAGAAGCTGCTGGAGCAGGCAGAAGAAGAGGCCAAGGCGTCACCGGCCGCTGAAGCTGCAGTCGAAATGCTTTCAGAATCCGGCAAGAAGAAAGAGGAGCAACCGAAGTACAGACACAACTTGCTACAAGACGACGACAATGAGCTCGAGCATCTTGGCGAGACACTGCAAAATGTGCACCATGCATACTTCGAGCGATATGAGAAGGACCTCGGGCAAGCTACCGGTGGCAGGGTTGCAGAGCTGAAGCCGGGCGCGAACAGCAAGAAACGCTCGCTCGAGGACGCCGAGCTGGACCGCATCCCAGATGCTGCGGTGATTATGGCGGACATGAAGCGCAAGGTCCTCAATGGCGTGCACATCGTCTTCTCTGGCGTCGTACCACTCGGCGTAGATATCCAGAATCACGACATCGCGATCTGGGCCAAGTCCTTCGGCGCGACGATCAGCGAGAGTATCGGCAAGAAGACCACACACGTCATTGCCAGCCCAGAGAGGCGGACAGCGAAAGTCAGGCAAGCAGCAAAGAGAGGTGGGCGCATTGCGATCGTCAATCAGAACTGGCTCACCGCCTGCTTCAGCCAATGGAAGCGCGTTCCAGAAGATCCGTATCGCATACATTCTGATGCCCAGCCTAACGGTGTGGAGAAGGACAAGCTGCCTGATAGCTTTGAGGACAAGAACTTCCTGTTGAGCTCGTCGGACGAGGAAGCTGCGCAGACGGAAGACGAGACAGACACTACTACTGGCACGGAGACTCCCAACGGCACCACTTTGCGCCTTGATACGGATGCGGCGGAGGTGGATCGAGAGCTCGAGGAGCTGGCGCCAAAATCTGCGAGGCGCGACAGCTCCGACGATTGGGATGACGTGAATGCGGAGCTGGAGGACTTCTTAGGCTCTGAGGCAGAAGATGCGGACACGGATAGCGAGAGTGTCGCTTCTTCGGCCACGGAATCGGATGGTGGGAAGGCGCTGAAGACGCCTCCAAGTCAGCGAAAGAGAAAGAGAGATGCATTGGCTTCTGATGATCCTGATGGCGATGGCACGGCGAATGTGGATGGTGATGCTGCGGAGATGGAGGAGGGCAGTCGCTTGCAGAAGCGGAAGAAGGAGGCCATGGCTAGGACGTCGAGCCTGACGAATGTGGTGGCTACGGCAAGCAATGGGTCAACGCCTGCCAAGGACGTACATCATGGTAATGATGTCTGCGAGGATGGAGGCGGAGGAGAAGGAGGAGGAGGAGAGGAGCAGGAGGAGGATGATCTTGAGGCCATGCTTGCAGCGGAGCTGGAGAAAGAGGATGAGTAGGTGCATGCTTTTGATGTTCTCTTCTTTCTTGTTGCCGAATTGGGTGGGTGATGACGGTCACTGCTGAGGCTAGCGAGGCGTCAAGGTGTTGAAAGGTTGTTGGCCATGGCGGACAGTCGAGTTGGGCCGGGCTTCGGCATAGCTGGGCGGCTTTCGGATCCGTCGATGGCGATAGGCATCAGATTCGAGAAAGTCTTTCTGAGGAAGCATATGCGAGAGAGTACAGCCCAGAGCGAGGGCAACAGATATGTCTCGATGTAACGAATGCATACTTTTCTCGTAGCAGTCCAAATGGACCACGTAAGTATCATTCTCGCAGGCCACTCATTGGCGTCGCTTGTCGTTGACAGGCCAGCACGTTGGCAGGGGAAAGGTAGCCTTGACATGGACGACAAGGCAAGGACTTCAGTTATATACGAATGCTCCCTCCAGCCGAAACTCAAATTGAGCTTCGAGGCAATGACGAGCTCTCTGCATTGTTACCAAAACTCCACGAATACCAATCTGACCAGACGAAGGCCAAATTCGCATAGGATCACGATATCGTAGTTACTAACAGCACACGCAAAGCATCATGGCTAACTCTCACCACACCGGTCTTGACCCTCCACCATGTATGGATTGCACCATCTCATTCCCCTCCGCTCACATCATGCTCCTCACCATCTGCCGGTCACGGACCATGAACTCCATGACCCACGACCTGCACTGGGAACTCGACCGCCTCTTCACTTGGTTCGAAAATGCACCAGATCTGCATGTCGCGGTAATTACTGGCCAGGGCACTAAAGCCTTCTGCGCTGGCTCGGACTTACTTGAGATTGAACGAGTGCAGAAGGCGAAGATGAAGGGAGAAGGGACAGGAGAGGAGAGTAAGCATCCGGAGAGTGGATTTGCGGGTCTGAGCAGGAGGAAGGGCAAGAAGCCAATTCTAGCTGCTGTAAATGGGCTGGCGCTTGGAGGTGGGTTTGAGATTGTGCTGAATTGGTAAGCTCAAACTTTCTGGTGGTTCTGGCATTGTGAACGAGAGGATGAACGTTGACCTTGTTTTGAAAGCGACATCGTCATCGCCTCTCCGAAAGCTCAATTCGGCCTCCCAGAACCCCTCGTCGGCGTCTACGCTTACGGCGGGGGGCTGCCGCGTCTCGTGCGTACGGTAGGGTTGCAGGCGGCGAGCGACATTGCGTTGACGGGGAGGAGGGTCTCTGCTAAGGAGGCTTTGGAGCTGCGTCTCATTAATGGTATAGCGGCTTCGCCCGAGGCGGTCGTGGACGAGACGCTTGAGAAGGCGAGGCAGATTGCTGCGGTCTCTCCGGATGGTGTGGTAGTCACTCGTGCGGCGTTGCGCGAGGCTTTGGAGACTGCCAGCGTGGAGGAGGCATTTCGGATCACGCATGAGAAATTCTATGAGAAGCTTATGCGGAGCGAAAACTCGGCTGAGGGGCTTGCGGCGTTCAGGGAGAAGAGGAAGCCTGTGTGGAAGGGGTCGAAGCTGTAGGGTCAGTCTCCGAGATGGATATCCGGTTCTAGCCAGCACGCTTCAACTTTATTGTTGGCATGAGTCAGCGCGCGAGCTAAGTGGTAACACTATCGTGCACTACTAGTGGAGGTGGCAGGGTGTGGATCAGCTTCTACAGGGAGATCCTCTGGACGATTTCGGCGACAATCAGGGTCACATCTGGACTCGCCTGCCCACTTCTGGCATCATCAGATCCAGACCGTGTCGTTTTTGTGGACCAGATGTCATGGCCACGCAAGATCAGGAGTTAGTTCGGGGAAGAGCACGGCCCTTGGGACATGTTACACAGCTCACATCTTTTCGAGAAATTGGCTATTTGGCCCACGGGGCACGACGCAGGTCTAGATTTCTAATGATGTACCGCCTCGTCGCCCGGCAGACGGGGATCTCATCCACATACGGGTCTATACTGGAGTTCAGCGGCTTTTAAGCTCGGGTAGAGAACGAATGGTGCAGTAACGGTCGACGCCGGCCTCTACCACCTTCTACTAGGCTCACGAACACATTTACTGGACATGTTAGGTCTTGGAGAGCTGGAGGATGTCAGGTGCGATGTGGGTTGGTCCACAAAGGCTTCGAATCTGCGCAGTCTTTGACGGGCGCAAAAACCTCGTCAATCAACGTTCTAGTCGGTAGTCAGACTTCCGAGCCCGTTGATAGAGTCACTCGCACGAAATAAAGCCGTGCGAGGAAACGTACTTGTCACACAGGCGACCAGCTGTCGTGCAAGCAGATCAGCCATCTGTAGTCCTACGATGTTACGACCCATTGATCGATTTCTAGCCGCTTCACACAATTATTCCAAGCGCCTGCGCTTGATTGACTGATGGTATACGACGAAAAATGAGTGAGGTCTCGTGAAGGACGATGCTAGCAAGACTCGCAATTCGATGCCAGATGCGTGCTCTGCATCGACCACGACATGTTCGACTCACAATCTGCGATACATGGCCGCTGCCCGCGATAGATTCCTGTCTTCAGACAAGACCAGATCTGGGATAATCTCTCTTCTATCGAGGGTTGCATTGTGTTGTTCGATGGCAGGATCCTGTCGTCGGTGTATCTGTCCGAATGGGCCGTTCGCAGAGGAGCTACGAGGTACTGCTCCAAAGCTGCGACTATAGACTCAGCATATACAGCTTGCGGCGTCCATGATGCAGCAGCTCCAAACTCCTTTACGCACACGCCGGACTCCGCTTCCGGCAGCGATCCGGAACTTTCAAATGATGTGTGGGTGTGGTATGGGTGACGGATCCTTTATTGCAATGCCTCTTTCGGGCAGCACATCTTTCATGCTCTTTCCTGGCGCTCTCGTCCGTCATTCCGTCATTTGAATCTATTGTCATAATTCACTGCTTGTCGACGCCATTGACTGCCAGTGATAAGGATGATCAGTGATTGATCTGATTGAATGCTTGATGATACGGTTGACTGCTAGAAGGGCTGACCGTCTGCATCACGCTGACGGATCTGAAGATCATACTCACTCCATCGACGGGGCTTTACTTGATCGATCCCAATGACAAATTGTCAGTGCATGTACATATGCCCCCGTGGCCTGTACACCTAATGACATATGGTGATAGTCACAATTCTCCGCCATTGCGTTGCTGATCCGAAGTGCGTGCTGCTGTCAGCGAAAGCTCTGTCAATCCACCAGCTTCGCAGACTTGAGACGGTCGTTGTTCTTGGAGGCAGTCGCGGCACGGAAAGGATTCCAGTCACACAGTGGCGCAAGCTATGCCGTCCAGCTATAGCACCTATGCTCTATCGTTCAGAGATGACCGTGTGATCCCAAATGCCGCGCGCCTGAGACTATCATTTTCGTCAACAGAGCCTGTTCGACTATGTCTGTTAGAGCGAAATGAAAGATCACAGCAGCAACGCCTTGCCACCCTCTCGGTACTCTACCCAGATCATAGCCATCCGTAGCAGCTCAGAACTCTAATAGATATCGTTCCGCTCCATTGGAAAACATGATGCGTCGGAGCGAAACTCTATACCTCGGCATTGATATCAAGTGCCGCTCAGGGCCGCTCAGTGGCAGTCGATACCTGCAAGGTGATGCTTCAACTTGAATAAGAGGAGCTGCAGGAACCATTCTTCGCAAATTTTCCGAGGTTGTAGGTAGTTCTAAGCGGCAGGGTTGCTTGCAATACGTTGTACAGAATCAGCCCCATGGTCCCCCGTCACACAAGCACTACAACAATAATGGCGAGATCCAGTCCACATCATGATTTCCATCAGGCCACGCCCGTTCATTGTCGGCATTTAATGAATATCATGTTGTCGTCTAGGCCTCGCGGACATTGCCGAGTTCTCCGCCTTGACACGAATGCTGATCCCTGCGAATCCACTTCTTCACCACCGACTTTCCTCGAGCTGTCACATTTTCTTCCAATTCTGCAGTTCTGCTCTACTGCGTTGGATTTCCTCTTGCGTTACTGCCCGCGTGGAGTCAGGTCCGCGTGCAGTGGCTGCAGTCCTGCAGAGGGTGACAAACGCCACAGCCGCCTATCGAGCCCTTCATGCATGCAACTGACCCTTTTCGGGCACGCTTCGCCATGGTAAACTCCACATCAAATCTACCCGAGCACTGGGTGAGGCGACTAGGAGCCATACAATCGGGAGATAGGAAGATTCGCATTGTGCGATCTCCGCTGGCACGTTGGTTGAAGCAAGATGAATATAGCGCTCGTACATCAGCAGATGCTGTGTGAGGTGCTACCGCTTTGAGCTGAAGCATGTCCCACGTGGGGGAGCAGGCTCCGCAACATCAGAAAAACAAGAAATGGCCTGCACATTGTCGTTCTGCGGGGACCTTACCCACCGGAGCGGCAAGTCCACGACTTCGGGACGCTTTCTCATCGACACAGAATCGCATTATTGATGCTGTGACATCGATTGTGAGACATTCCAAGACTCACTGCGCATGGAAGATGATACACCTTGTGGAGTCTCGGCAGTACTCAAGCGAACATCCAGGCGCGACCGTACGTCCCAAAATGTAGATCGATGCTAGGATCTTTTGCTGGTGGCTCCGGACCGGCCTTCCTGACCCGATTGCCACACGGCAAAGGGTATAGGCTGCAGCCTGAGCTATGGCTTGTCGGGCCCTAAACATGTTCTAGGACATGTAAGCGTTGCGGTGCCCGCCAATGCAACCCAATGCAAGTATTTCTGATCAATATGCAAGCCAATCGAGGCGTTCCACCCCAGCTGTCAATGGTTTCAGCATTGCGAGATGTTATACAGATCTGTAGCCCATAGGATCGATGCCACCGGCCGGGGTCCTTGTACCCTGCGAGAACAGGGTGGCAGGAGCGGATACAAGATCCTCCATTGCAGGATGACCGTTGCACCTCACGAGGTTGAAAAAGCAAGACAAGTCCTGCTGGATGACTGCATGTACGACCGAGTGGCTCACCATCTGCTTTAACAAGAGTTTGAACACCCTTTCGCCGGCCGCACTCTATCGACGATCAGGAAACGTTCTGGCACCATGCAGTTGGACGGTCACGCTTCACAATTCGCAAGTCATTGTTCCAGCCTCAAATCGTTGACATTCGATACTAACCTTCGTCAGGCTGTCTATGCGACAGTTGTCGCCCTCCTGATCATATCTGGCATCGCAGTTAGCCTCCGTCTGGTGACTCGCTTGACGATAACACGGCAATTTGCGGGTATCGACGATGTCTTGATTGCGTGCGGATGGGTATTCGCCTTTGCAATGGGCGTGTCCAATTGGAAGCAAGGTGTGCTTCACGTATGGGAAATGAGCTGTCTGATACTAACACCTGTTCAGCATCGTACGGGATGGGGCTACACAGATGGCTGCTAGACGACAACGGCGAACACGCATTTTCGTGGTTCTGGAACTTCCTCTGGCTCTATTACGCCGCTATCTCCTGCACGAAGCTTTCGATCTTGTTTCAATACCTTCGCATCTTTCCGCAGATGATGTTTCAACGGCTCTGCTATGGGCTTATAGCCGTGATCACCGTATGGACTCTATGGTCGGTATTTAGCGGCATCTTCACCTGCCTCCCCGTCCACCGCTTCTGGACAGATTCCAATTGGGATACGACAGGCTGTCTGCCGCGTGTAGTCGTGTGGTATGCAGAGCCCCTATTCTTGAGACCTACTCAGCGCTGACGAAGACCTCAGGTATTTCAACTCGGCATTCAACATCGTGACTGATTGCATTACCGTCATATTGCCTCTACCGATCTTGCATCAGCTCGAGGTACCGGGTACACAAAAGATCATCCTGATGTGTGTCTTTGCTGTTGGGTTTTTGTAAGTCTGCGAGCTGCTGTCCCTCCACTACCTGGATGCTAATAACGTCCAGCACATGTCTGATCTCCATCTTGCGAATGGCCTACATATACCCCGTGGCAACGGATCCAGATCTCACTTGGCAAGCACCACTTGCAACTATTTGGAGTGTTACGGAGGTCAACACGGCTATCTTCTGCGCCTGCGTCCCGACACTGAAGGGTCTTGTCAACAAGTTCGCCCCAAAACTTCTGAGTTCGATCCGCTCTCAGCACCAGACGCCAGCAGAGATATCAGATGGTTACCAGTCCACCGAAGATTCGATAAAGAAGAGCAAGGCTGTGTCAAGCGTGACGGAGCGCTCATACTCTCGTTCACGAAAGTCCAAGCTTTCGGCTTGGCTTTCAAGCCATGACCGCACAGAGACAGATGCCGATTCGTTAGATGGCATCATGGAGCTCGCTGATGTGCCAGGCCAATCTCGTCCTCGACGACAGTCTGACGACCACAACATCCGGCTACACACCAGTGTCGACCAATATTCCGTCCAAGAGACTGCCCCAGAGTACCAGACACCAGAGCGATATGCTGCTGTTCAAGGCATCAACAAGACGAGGGTATCAGGGGCTGGGACACCCGTAGCGTGGAACGGCGACCCAAAAGTCATGGATAGTGAGCTTCAAAAAGCGTTGGGCATGAGACGAGAAGCTTAATGGAGTAACGACACCTCTTCATGAGGTGCAAAATGAGGTCAATGGAATGTACGACTACTCCTGTGATAATATCGACAGAAATCCTACCAGAGTCCTTTCGTCCGACTTGGCATCGACTGAGCTCGTCGCCCTTACATGCATTTCCAGTTTCAAGAACTCGTTGACAACCCACTTGTTTCCATGTAAGAGCGAAAGATGGACTAGAAGTTGTGAACAGGCCAGACCGTTGGTAGAAGGATTGGCTGCCACTACTCCACCTTTGAATCCGCTCGGCCGAGTTCCCGTTCTATTTATCTCAAGCTTTCTCGCACATCAGGATTGGACACATTGCAGATAGAATGCAGACAATTTCTCGGCATGGAAAGCGACCCTTCTGGTTCGATATGGCGAGTCCTGATTCTCGGTGTAAGTACTAGATCAAACCCCACTACACGCCGTCTACTAACGCCACAATTAGGACAACATTATCGCTGCCAGCATCATCGCGAAACTACGAAAGACAAGCCTGACACTGCATCAAGTGGTGCCGCAGCATTTCGAGGCACCTGATAAATCAGAAATAGCATATCATAAAAGCGACTTTTCCAATTCTTCTTTGAGAGACATATTCTTGGACTTGCAACCGGACCTCCTCGTCAACTGCAATCCCAGAGGTGGTTTTGAGGTTCAAAAAGCAATTGTAGATACTGCAGTAGAGTCTGGAGTACGACGATACATTCCAGCAGAATTCGAGAACGACAGCCAGAACACCAGACTACATAAGCGACTGCCGCCGTTACGTGAGAAGGCCAAGCTCATCGAGTATTTGAGGGACCGATCGAACCATAATCGCCGGTTTCAATGGGTGGGGATCGCGACTGGTCTCCTGCTTGATCGCGGCATCCTCAGCGGCAACATGGGCTTCGACCTGCAGTGGAAGAGTGTAACGATGCAAGGGGCTGGGACCGAACGATTTGCCGCGTCCTCGACTGCATGGATTGGCGAAGTCGTGGCTGGCGTGATTGAGCATTGGACTGAGGTCGCGAACTGTTATGTGTATGCTGCAGGTGTAGTGACGAGCGCCAATGAAGTCTTGCGAAGCCTCGAGGAGGTCACTGGCAGCTGGGATGTTGGGCGAGGAGATGTTGACGAATGCATCCGCGAAGCAGAACGGAGGGTGGATCGTGGTTTTCCAGATGCCAGTATGTTCCTGATGGAAAGGACTGTGCTGTACGATGAGACGCTCGGCGCTGCTGAGCCTTTCTGCAAGCGAGATGCAAAGGAGCTGCTGGGCCTGGGTTGTGCCGAGAATGTCAAAAATGTTATCAAGCAGGTTCTTCACCAGCACAGGTATCATGAAAAAGGAGGCTGTGGCTGTGATTAATCATGCATCATGAACATAGACATGCTGGAATACAAGTAAAGCAAAGCCGCCATGGTAAACCTTGCGGAGACCATTACTGTCGTCCAATTCCAAGCTGCCGTCTGCATATGCACCAGGCTCGCTCCTAATCAGGCTCTGCTGAAGGGTATAATATAACATCGACTGCCAACCACATGAAGCGCAAAACTCGCTATCCATCTTCTAGTTGTCACACTGCAACACATCGAAGCCTCTAAAGGTATTTACGGAGCGTTAGGCGGTAGTCTTGATGTTTTAATAGCTGTCTGGGTTTGAGTGGGTAGATCCCATCCGGCGCGAGTCCGAGACTGCTTCCTAAGCCGCCACCGTCTCCGTCTCGGTCGTGGGGTATGGTGCCGTCTGCACTTGGCTACCGGTGATAGACTCTGCAGTGCCTGCAGTCTGAGGTGCACCATGCACTTTCTCTTCAGCGATCTGCTGAGCCTGAGCCTGGGCTTGTGCCTCGCCGACATTACCAGGCATGGCGTTGGCGCCGAGCTTGCCAGCAGAAGTCTGGATCGGCTCCAGACGAGGCGTCCACTGGCGGAGTGATGCCTCAGCGTCATTAAGGACTTCGCGGGCTTGCTCGCTCTCGTTGAACGGAGCACGCTCCTCGCCAGGTACAATCGGAGTATCATCCAGCATGTTGAGAAGTCGACGCGCGTGTTGGGCAAGGATGATTTGCTTCTCGGCACGTTCGATGATCGCTGCGGTATGCGCATCATACGCCTCCTTGAACTTCTGACGAGTAACGTTGGTGAGCTGTGCTTCGGCGACCAATGACTGAGCCTCCGCGCGGACAAGCTCCTGCTCAAGGGTGACGATCTTGGTCGACTCTGGCTCCTTGTACTTTAACTTGGCGATCTCATCCTGGATCTGTATGATGCGTCAGTCGATAGTCATGTTCTCCTTAACTGATATTTCTCTGACCTTCGCCTTGTGGTTCCTGCTAGGCTGTACGGAGCTCTCGGTGTTGCGGATCTGCTTCAGCACGCCTCTGCTCTCTTCCAAATTCTGCGCGAAGAGGTCCTCTTGCTCTGCGATCTCTGCCAACAAGACGCCCAGCTTGTCGCTGATGTCCGACACGCCGTCATCCTCGGTGCTCTCACCCCAATCGCTCAGCTGGCTGGCAACACTCTGCGACTCCTTCGCTGCAGACTCGTACGCACCGATCTGGTGGTTTTCAGTCTTGATGAGCTTGTACAGACGCTTCGATAGCTCGGGCTGCTGAATGCCTCGAAGAGAGGAAATGGCGAAGTGGTGTTTGCCAGACTTTTCACCGCTCTCGCTCTTCTTTGAGCGGATGCTGTGTGATCGTCCGATATTCCTGGGAATACACGTCAGCCTTGTACTTCGTGCTTCGCGTCGTTATTATTCACTCACATCTTGGCTGTGATATATCAGGTCCAAAGGAGTACGTGGCCGGGCTTTGTGATCAGATTCGATACTGTGTTGATCAACTACGCAGTATCGTGTTGCTTGCTTGTATAGCACGCAATACTCGAGAAGCAAGAGACTTCCTTCTTTGTGCTCTACCTCATAAGGCACCTTGGAGGTAGGAGGGATGGTTCGGCACTACGTCATTGGCGCCGCCCACGTCCCATTGAAATGACGACGCCGGTGTCGCTAAGCCCTAAGCATGTGATCTTGTGGAAGTCTAGATCTCGGATGCAACTGAATTCAATTAATGGACAAAGGTGATCTCCTGGGTTACCTGATTGCCGCAACGTATCGCGACAGGTTCCAATTTTAAGGGAGTGAAAATGTCGAAATCTCACACTGACAAACAATGCCCAAACGCAGGCCCAAGCAACAATCGCAGACCCTCATACACCGGCATCACGCCCTGAATTATGCCCTCCTCGACTGTCTCATGTAATGCATAAATCGTGATTTCAAGCCATTCTTTCCACTCATGACTGAAAACGGTCTCCAACCTAGACCGCCCAGCTTACGGTGACCAGCACCGGCGGTTGTACAGTCCGCAACGAGCCGACTTCGACCGCAGTCAGCCCATGCGCGTTTCATGTTCTTTCCTCATCGCACATAGGTCCTGCTGCTTCTATAGCTGATCCTCTCCGCCGGACGCGGTACTGAGGAGCTCGTTCGTTGAACATAAGTTGAGCTGTAACGAGGTCTTGGTGGGCCGCCATGATAATTCGAGACTGGGATTGGAGCGCCGTACCGATCGCGCTCGCGCACGATAGCTCGGCTTGGAGTAACGAGGCACATTGTCGCCCGCTGCGCTTGCGTGATGATGCCTTGCTGAGATGTGCTTGCGTCGTGTTTGTGGTAACTCTGTTGACTCGATTGCGAGCGTTTGCTGGTGGAGACGGAAGAGGAGAGTGCGGATGAGTGCGGATCGTAAGACAGCGGAGGAGACCTACTCTGCAGTGACAAGTCCGTGTCTGCTCTATATATATTGTGGCCCCATAGTCGCCCAACGCCCGTGGCTCATGCTTCTTCCATCACAATCAGGGCTGCGCCATGTTCGGGACCAAATGATCCTTGTCAATGCCGGTGGTGACGCAGGCCAAGGTTAGAGTTTACGGCGGCCTGGCCGCAGCACGCAAACTGGATGACTTGCATGAAGCGTGGTTGGGAGCTGCGCATCATCCTCGGTGCATGGGCGGCCAGCACTAGGCCTCTTGTCGAGACAATGATTTTATCCACCTTCCAAAGCTTGATGCGGTGTCTTTCTGATCAACCAGTCAAGCGGTTATGCACCAGTGGTAGGTCATGAAGGGTACTGTAAATTATGCTATACACTAACTACGATCATACTGGATATCATATCTGTGCATCAATCATCACCAAGATAAACATCAATATCGACAAGTCAGTATGCCATTGAACTTCCTGGGCCAGCACTGACCAAACTCTGTCGACTTCCTCTTGGGTCATCGATCTCCATGGCACCACTCATAACTCTTACCACCTTCTTCCCCTTTCCATAATCATTCTGAACCAGGACCTGTGCTGGACAGACCACGATCTCGTCTTCACCTTCACCAAATTCGTCACCTTTCTTTACCACTAGTGGAAAGAGGACGATCTTGACGACAGATCTGTCTCGCTCCAGTTCCTCATTGGAGCTGAACATGCCTGAGCGCTCATTCATGAGCGAAGCATTAAAGTGGACCTTGCGAACCAGGTCACCGTTCGTGTCGTACTCAGGCTGCAAGGGTGGCAGCATGATGTATTCGGCCCGCTGGGTGCGCATCTCGATTGACAAGTCCACAGCAACCCCAATAACCTTTTGCAGGGATGCGAGCAGTTGCGGTTCCGCACTTGATGGCGGTGGGAGGAGCGAGCAAAGCAAGCTGAAGATCTCATGAGAGACAGCCTCAGTGTCAAGCGTACACTGCCGACTGAAATCCGGACGCTTCGACAGCAGCGTAAGGGTGGTAGCACGCCACTGCGCTACTGCCCGAGGCGGACCGACTTCTGCCAGGATCTTTTCCAGAGCCTTGAGCTTCTGGCGTTGTTCGCGGTCCATGCCGAAGAGATATCTGGTGAAGATGTACTCCCACACCATGGTCATGACCACGGACATGAATACGTCCCTTCTGCGCACCCGGTCGACAAGCAGCTTGTCGACATCAGAGCCATCCAGCACAGCGTTGTCGAGACGTGCTTCAAGCTTGTCGTCTTTGAGATCTGTTGACAATCGACATATGCGGTTGTCCGAAAGCTTGGAGAAGCGAAGGACCCATTGCTGAACGTGTTGGCACAACTTTTGGCAGGCGCCATCGAAGTAGTCCTCATCGCGGACTGTGAGGTAGTCGCTCTTCTTGGACGACTGGATCTGTTTCTGCAGGGCCCTGATTTGCTCGGTTGCTATGTCCAGCTCCTCGCGGAGCCGCAGGATTTCAGCGTTCTTATCCGCCAGAGCTGTGGCGAGTTGGGCCTCGACAGCAGCTCGCATGCCAGATGTGAGACGGCTGTGTTCTTGTCTCACAGTTTCGAGCTCGCGACTAGCGTTGTGCCATTGTTCATGTGCATGAGCATGTTCCTGCTGGAGGGTGGCGTAACGGCCATTGGTGTCGTCGACTAGATTTCGATTGGCTTCCGTGAGTCCACCATTGACCTCGGCAAGCCGTTCAATTTCCTCCTGCATTGGCTGCAACATTGCTTTGATGCGACTGATCTCGACATCCTTCTCCTGGAGTTGCAGGTCGCGCGCATTGAGCGCTTCTTGCATAGCCTGACTGTCATGACCAGCTGAGCGCAGATCTGACTTTGCCTCTTGCAGGGCACGATTCTCGGCAGTTAGTTGATCAAGCCTATTCTCGAGGTCAACGATATGCATGCTCTGACGCTTGCGCACACTGGGCGGCTTGGTGGGCGAGGCTTGCAACTCGCGTGCGTCGCCATAGCCCTGCTGTACAATTTCGTCAGCCGAGTCTACAATCGCGACAGGAGCGATACATACGAAAACATCGGACATCCCTGCTGCACCTGCAGCCGTGCCGGCTATAACATCTTCATCTTGTAGTGGTGGAGTTGGAGGCGGCTCGAAGGGAATTGTTTTGGGTGACGCGCCGCCAACGGCTGAGCCCGTGTCGCCCCGCCGGGAAGCGGCCCGAAGGTCACCTGACAAGCTCCGGTCGATGCGGCGCAGCGTTGGAGTTGAGCTGCGGTTGCTGGTCCTCGAGAAGGGACGCATACCTTCAGGCGATTTCATGCGCTGTCCTGTGCTTGACATTGATCTATTGCTCATGGCGCTTGGCGATCGAGGATCCGAGCCCATAATCAGCTTTGATGGTCGTTGCCTTAGCGACCGATTAATATTGACAGTCTCATTATCCTCGTCAACCGCAGGCCAGGACAGGTGATGAATGACCTGGTCGGTAGACAAAGGAGTGACTGCAGCCCTTGTCGATGGCTGGCCGGATTCCTCAAGCTGCTTCTCCTGCCGGGAAGTGCGGATTGCCTGTGGCGTCTCTGTCCGTCTGATGGCCTTGATGCTTTCCGGCCCTCCAACATCTGAACTGGCCTTGTGCCTCTTGCTGCCAAGCTCTTCGGGTATCGGATCGAGCGGTGTCCGTGGACTCAAAGGACCAGCAGGAGGCGGCGAGAACGAAGATCGATCGTGCCGTGCGCTGGAAGTTTCTGGCATAGCGTGCACTGAAGGAGGTGTCGTGTCAGTCGAAGGACCCTTCTGCGAGGCATCGAAGTTGACGGGCGGCGATTGGAATAGGTAAGAGGCACGATCCTTCGTCGTGGACTCCAATGGCGTTTCACGACTGAACGTCCGAACAAGTGACAAGCCGGCGGTCTCATCGTCTGCGGGACGCTTCTGGGGAGTATGAGGCCCCAACTCGACGTCTTTCTTCGTATCGATGTGCAAGGGCTCTGCAGACCTGCGCCGTTGCAAGCTGTCTTGGGAAGGAGAATGGTGTAGATCACGCGGGCCTGGCATGCCTGTCTCTTGATACCCACTGTCCCGGGCAGTGTCATGGTGCTCCTGTTGAACATTGGCTGACGAGTTTTCCGTGTTGTCGAGAGTTCCAAAGGACCACCCACTGCCTGAGGCGGGCAGCTGCTGTTGCAAATGAGTGTCACCGCTGGACTTGCTAGGCTGGTCGCTGTGGACTGCGTGTGCCGCTGCCGGTCCTACGGCAGCTACGCCAGCACCGAGGGCAGGACGTTGATCACGATGTTCGGTTGGCTGTCCATCGATGAGTTTGTCTGCTTCGGAGTCCTGTGTATTTTGACTTTCTTCACGCGCCAGAGACTGGTAAATCTCGGATGTGCGACCAGATTCAGATATTTGCCGCCGCTTGACTCTGGCGAGTTCTGGGAAGACGCTTTGCACGCGGCTGGTGGTCGGACTTGGCGGCTTTTCAAGCTGGTTTGGGGCTGCCAGGGGCTCAGATTGATTAGTTGAAGAAGATTGCCCTGCTCCAGGTGGCTCATGGCTGTCCGTTGGCACAGGGTGCTGATCCTCTTCTTTTGACTTGACTCCGTCATCCTGGGCTGGTGAAGATGTTGCAACTGACTTGTCAGTCTTTTGCTCGGCAAAGGTCTCGACTTGGTCGGCCCTCTGCTTCTTTTTCTTGCGCTTCTCACGTCTCTTGTATGCACTGTATGCCTTGTCCATCTCGTCAACGTCCATGTCACGGTCACCTGCCACCACGAAACCTCCAGTGGGGTCCTCAACATCAGCAGGGATCGCACGCTCAACGATTTGCTGCCCATCGCTGGTCTGGGCATTGGCTGACGTCTGGGTTCCACTTTCATTCGGGGCAACTTCTGGCTTGTCATTGTGTGAAGGTGCGGTATCGAACGAACTCTCTTGGTGGGATTCATTGCGCGCTTCAGCCACAGGCTCGGTCGTTGATCCTTCAGCTGCAGTCATGTCTGGCTGCAAAGTTTCGAGTGGAGACGTCTGACGCTCATCATCTTGTGACGACTTCTTAGACTTCTTCTTTTTCTTCTTCGACACTGTCGGCGAGAAGCCACTATCGTTGTCGCCAACTTCATTGAGGGTTGATACGTCGTTGTTGGACTCCATTGCTTGATTCAACAGACTGGGATCAAATCCAGAGCCCCGAAGGCTTTCCTCAATTGCAGCATTGAGGTCGTCGTGACCTTCGGATCCTTTGGCATTATCTTGAGGATCCGCTGCCTGGCCATCGGCACTCTGCTTGTCTGCCGCCTGGACCTCTGGAGACGCAGTATTGGATTTCTTGCCTTTCCGCTTCGTAGTTGTCTGAAACACTTCTTCTGGATCCGCCTCTGCGATCTGGGCTGGCGGAGATGCTCGACGATGGAAGACAGGGTCATTAACGACGAGGTCAGGGTCGAATCCGGAGTCCGCCAGTGCTGCTGCTAAGGTCGCGGCGAAGTCAATGTCGTGGCCAGTCGCGGCGGCATTACTGTTATGTGCGATCTCATTTTCTGGCACCCTTGACGGATGTTCAGCCGTTGTAGGTGCATCGGCTTGAGTCGTCGTGTCAGGCTCGGACATCATGTTATCATTGACAGGCCCAGACGAAGACTGGGCAGGCTGCTGGAGCTCAGACGGCTCTGCTTCTTTCAGATCTTCCTGCAAAGTGGCATCGTCGGTCACTGCCGACGTCAATGGAGTACCCTGGCCGCTCTTTTTTGCCTTGCGTTTCTCCTTCTTCGACTTCTTAACTGGCGCAGTCCAAGACACATCCTGATCTGCTGCAGTTGGGGCATCCGGGGCGGGTTCTGCTTCTCGTACGGTCTCCTCAGGTGTCGCATGTTCGTTCGCAACTTCAGGACCCGCTTCGCTGGCGACGACGTTGGATTGGGCGGGTTCTGTATCAGCAGCGGCTTGAACAGCTATTGTCTCGTCTGTGCGAGACTCCAAGGCCGCCTTAGCAGCCTTGCGCTTCTCTTTCTTGGACTTCTTTGTCGGCAAAGCTGACCATTCGTCATCAATGGGCGCAGTATGCTCAATGGTGGAAGAGTCGAGTTCAGCATCGCGGTCATCGCTCTGTCCTTGCGATGCCATGGCAGCATCTTCAGCTCCAATGGTAAGCACTGGCTCGTCGCGCGCAGCGCTACTGGCCTCTGCAGCAGGAGACTCATCTGGCACTTTGGACTCAGCAAATTCAGCCGCCTGCGCATCATCTCGGGTATCGCTAGAGGCGACAGAATCCTCCGGAAGTGTTGTTACCGTGCCGGCCTTTCTGGATTTCTTCTTGTCTTTCTTGGACTTCTTGGTCGAGAAACTCGCCCATTCATCCTCAGGTGTCGCCTCTTGTGGAGGTGCCGTTTCTTGTGAAGGTGCCGTTTCTTGTGAAGGTGCCGCCTCTTGTGGAGCCACCGCGATATCAGTGTCAGGATTGCCAGAGCTCTCGACAAGCGCTTGGGTACCAGCTTCACCTTGCTCATTCTCAGCTCGACCATGCTCATCTTGCGGAGCCGCATCAACATGAGCGTTCTGAACAACATCTTCTTCTTGATCAGGTGTGGGGTCACTTGTGACAGCGGCTTCTCTTTGGTCTCCAGAGCCACGGTCTGCCGGCTCAGACAAGTCAGGCGTCTGGTCCGGTTTATCCGTCTGCTCAGCTAGGCTCTCCTGCCTTGTCTCACCATCTTCCTGTGGTGCTTGTACCGCCGATTGCCTTGCCAACTCGTCATCTTTCGGCTTCTCGACTTGATCGGCACGAGCAGCGGCCACAACCACTGCTGACGCAACGGCAGCCGCGGCAAGTTCTTCGGTGGAGTGCTCCTCGGTAGGTATCTCGACGCGTTGTGCATTACTCAGATCAGCTTGTTCAAATGATGGAAGAGAAGCAGACCCATCAGGCTGGTCTGAAGGAGTATCTTCGACCGGTATACTGCCTTTCTTGCCCTTCTTCTTACTCTTCCTTCGAGTTACCATGGGAAAAGCATTATCATCTTCCCTTATGCCGGACTGGTCGTGGTTTTTGGATGCCTCTTCCGGTCTGGCTTGTTCTGCTGCAGGGTGCTCTTCAGTAGCAGCGGCGCCCTGCGACAGGTCTTGCGCCTCCAGAGTCTCATGCGACGCTGATAGTGCCGCACTGTCCTCTGCTTCACGCTCCACGACTTGCACCATGGCCCCAGTCCTTTGGGAGGCCAGATCGGCTGAAGGCTGTTCCTGAGATATCAAGTCGCCACCCTCCAAGAGATCCGAGTCATCTGCTGCGGGTAGAGGGACCTCAGCCGCCAAATCAACCTGCGATGGCTCCTCGTGATCATCAGTGCCAGATGCTGGGCGATGTTCGGCTGTAGCAGGCTCAGCAGTCTCGGGGGTGGCTGGGTGTGTATCTGGTTCCTCCGTCCAGTCAACAGCCTTCCTCGCCTTCTTACCCTTCTTGCCTTTCTTACCGCCAGGCTGCTCTTGCCACACATCCTCCGACGGTGTTTCTGTAGGTAAAGCAGGCCCGTCATTCGTCATACTCTCGATTGGTGCTGTGTCAGTCAAGTCCTTGACCAGTCCAGAATCTTCTTCAAGAGCTGCCTTTTTGCTCTTTTTGCCCTTCTTCTTCTTCTTGTTATCCGATGAAGGGCCCAGTGCCCACTCATCTTGCGGCTCTGATCGAGAATTTTCCTCCGCCTTGACATGCGACTCGAGATCCTGCGATTCCGGAGTCTCAGCAGTCGCAGAAAGGTCAGCAATCTCTGGTGCCATGGATTCCACTTGTGTTTGCTCGAAAGCAGGAGTCGTGACGCCAGAGCTCACTTCTTCCTCTGCGAGTTGCGCCTTCTTTCCCTCCTTCTTTTTCTTCTTGCCCGTGATGGCAAAGCCACCCCAATCCTCGTACACTGGAGCGGCAATGTCTGTTGCCGGTTGCTGTTCGACATTCGCGATGCTGATGTCATGATCCTTCGACGGGTTGTTAGGCTCAACAGTGGTGGAGCCTGCACTGATCATGTTCTCTTCAGTAGCTGCATGTTCCAGCGGACCTTGTGCTTCTCCATGTGCCTCGACGGTCGGCTGTTCAGCAATGCCAGCATCGATATCTTTGCTCTGTTCCTTGAGCACGTCAGGCTCGGGACCGTCCTTCGCCAGGTCATCGTGGTCGCCATTAGAAGGTGCGCCCCTTTCAGCGAGAGGATCTTGCTGCTCGGCATCCTTGGCGCCATAAGGCTCTACCTCACCGGCTTGGGCGGCAATATGAGAGTCTGCTTGCTCAAGGCGATCTTTGCCCGCCGATGACTGCTCTTCCCTTGATGTCTCGCTATCGGGTGCGATATTGACCTCATTCTCGGGAGTGGCAGAAGGCTTTTGAAAGTCGAGACCAATGCTGGGCTTCTTACCTTTCTTGCCCTTCTTCTTGCTTGATGTAGATGCCCAAGCATCCTCGGCAGGAGCTTCTGCCTCAGCGACAACACCTGGCTCGCTTGCCGGAGCTGACTCGAGCGCCGGTTGTCTGGAAGCAGCGTCGAGCGGACTGGTCGCGTTCGGTGTGTTTCGAAGAGGCTCGTGCTGCTCGCGTACATCGTGAGGCTGGGCAGTGAGCTCATCTACTGCTGGTATATCTGCAGCTGTAGGCTGCGCTTCCCCAAAGTCCAACGCTTGCTGAGCCTTCTTGCCTTTCTTGCCTTTCTTCTTCTTGCTCGGTTGTATATCCCAGATAGAATCTGCATCCGTCGGTTTTGTCGGCTCTTCTGGACGATCGCCTGCCTCCGTTGGGGTTGTCGCCTCTTGTGGATGTTCACCAACCGCCTCCTGAGGTGCGTCTTGTAAAACGTCCTTTGCAGCCTCTGCTTGAGCGGCGGATGGTTCGCTCGGGCCAGTGTCATCAGCAATGGAATCAGGCACAGATACAGCGCCCGCTTGGTCATCTTGTGACTCTTCGGCGACGGGAGCAGGAGGAAGAGTCTCTACTGCGGTAGCTTTTTTGCCCTTTTTGCCCTTCTTCTTCTTCGTGGACACATCAGCCCAAATATCCTCGGCTTGTTCTTCGCCTGTCGGTTCGTCCTCCTTTGGTGGTACAACAGGCGGCTGCTCAGTTTCTGCAGCACTGATGATCTGCTGTGACTCAAGGTCGCGTGTCTTTGCGTCCTCTTGCGATTTGGCAGGCTCGTCACTTGAAGGCGAACTTTGCAATTCGGACGTTGACTGCTCAGGCTTTTCCTCTACACTGTCCGGTGACTGATTGGCCGGGGCCGACTCGATGGGCTGGCCCTCGGAAGAGCTATTTTGCAGATCTGCTGAGCTGGTCTCCGGTTGCGTGACACTGTGTTCGGGTGCAGTTGCATCATCAAGGTTTTGCGCAAGCTCAGTGTGAGCATCTGCGACCTTGTCTTGTCCTTGTTCGGACTCCAAAGAGTCCCAAGAGAAGACCTGCTTGCTCTTCTTGCCTTTCTTGCCCTTCTTCTTGCTAGGCACAGCCCACTCGTCTTCAGCTGGTTCGCTCGACTGCGCAGCCGGTTCCTGAAGGCTGTCAGCTCCAGTGGACGGAGCAGCGCTCGGCTCCTGTGCAGCTTCTCCATCTTTCGTGCTCGATGTGGTCATTGTGGAAGACTCTTCTGGCAGCGGGGTCGGAGTCTCATTAGGCTGATCCTCACGATGCGAATCCGGCGTGAACTGCTCTGTGGTTTGCTCACGAGGTTGAGAAGACTCCGGTTCAGGCTCCGGCTCCCATGAGACCTGCTTGGATTTCTTGCCCTTCTTACCCTTTTTCTTGGAGGAGGTTTGACTCCAGGCGACATCAGGCTCCGATGGCTCAGCCGGAGTCTCTGCTTGACCGACGTCTTCTGGTTGCGATTCAGGCACAGCAGGCTCGATGTCTGCGACGGTAACTTGCTCGGCAGCTGGATTGGAAGCACTCTCTGGAGTTCCTGGGAGCTCCTCGGGCTCTACTTCATCCACGGTCGCCTTCTTACCCTTCTTGCCCTTCTTCTTTTTCTTGGAACCGGATGGCGCAGAGAAGTCATCTGCCTCACTCGCAGGCTTCTGCACATCTTCAAATACCGCAGGACTTCCGGATTCTTGCGTCTCTGACACAGGTAGCTCACGTGAGGTCTCGTCCTGGTTGGCAGACTCCTCAATCACGGGCGGTGTTGATATGCCAGACTTCTTGCCCTTCTTGCCTTTCTTCGATCTCGTAGTGCCTGTTGGCCAGGAAAAATCTTCATTAGCAGGATTTACCAAGTCAGCCTCGTCGGTCTGTGCAGGGACAGTTGCAGTGTCCTGCCGGTCGCTCATGCCAGCTGTGTTGTCCTGTGCAGTCGATTGCATAGGCTCAATGTCAACAGGCTGCAACACGTCCTTAGATACATCTCTTGCGGCCAGGCCCTCGTGCTCAACAGACTGTTCAGAATGAGCAGTGTCAACAGCACCAATAGACTCAACCTGGTTATCCGTAACGAGGTCATCGTCGTTGACATCAGGCAATGGGACCTCTTTTGCACCCCTTGACGTGTTTTCAAACTGTGCTCTGTCTGGCGCAACTTGCTCAGCAGGAATTTTCAGATCATCATCGTCGACACTGGGCAATGGAACATCTTCAGCGCCTTTGGCCTCCTTGGTTGTGGAAGCTTCGTAACGTGCAGCTTGTTCAGCATGATCGCCAAGATCCTCGTCGTTCACATCAGGCAGAGGAACATGCTCAGCTCCTGTCGACTCGTGCAATGAAGAGGCATCGCGCGATGGGCTCTCAGCGATGATAGGGCTGGGTGCAGACTCGGGTTGAGCATCTGCTGGAGGGGCGCTCGTGTGCTCAGGCAACGTAGGCGCAAGCTCCAGCTCCTCCTTGGGTTCGTTTGGGAGAGGGACATTTCCAGCCATCTGAAGCTCGTCAGCTGCAGGCAAAGGCTGCTCTGCCGCTGGAGCAGGTGGCTTTTGACTCTCGCGCCATTCTTCGGCTTCTTGCTGCTCGTTCGCCGTGGTCTTCTCTTCATCTGCCTTGGTAGTTGAGCTTGTCGACACTTCCTGCACTTCTCGTGTTGGAGCAGCTTCCGCAGATCCTGCATCATGGGCCTCTTTCACTTCGTTGCTTGCACCTTCAGCAGAATCATGCTCCCGATCAGCTGCTTGAGATTTACTGTCCGTCGGCTCTAAAGGTGTCGCAAATACCGCAGTATCGTCTGGACCGGGTACACTGGCAGATTGTTGAACTGCATGCTGATCTTTCGGCGTCTGTGGCGTTTCCTGGGGTTCCTCAGCAGCCGACTTTTGCTTCTTCTTCTTGTTCTTCTTCGACTGCTTGCGGGTCAATTGCGGTTGCCAATCGGACGCATTGCTTTCTTCTGCCCGTTCTTCTTGCTTCGGTCGGATGTTCTGTTGCTCTACGGTGGAGGATTCAAGCGCGTCATCTGAGCGGTTGGTCGCTGGCACCTCCTCGGGCAACTGAGTTGAAGGAGTGTCAGAGGCCGCAGATGGTTGAATAGCAGGATCAGCGACTTGTGGCTCCAGTGTGGACACTGGCTCGTTGCGTTCTTGCTGCTCAATGTTTCCCTGTGTAGAGATATCAGGCGTGTCTTGCTCCTGAACCACAGCCTCGCTCCCATTCTCAACGCGCCCAACCTCCGCCTGGCTTGTCGATGCCACCGAGTCTTCAATCTTGACAGGTTCGACCACCTGTGTCTTCGGCTCGGTCGTGGCTGCTTCCTCGCTGGATGCCTTGGTCTCCTCATCGTCCAAGTCCTTCGCCTTCTTACCCTTTTTGCCCTTTTTGCCTTTCTTGCTTGAGGTCGAGCGGGATAGCGGAGGCCTGCTGCTCGACTCTTCAGGATCGGGCACATCCTTCATGGACGCCGCAGGTTGTTCCTCAAGTGGTGCGGGCAATGGGTAGTCGTAAATCTTGTCACTGGCGCCCTCATCTAGATTGAAGTCTCCGCTTCGCTCAGCAGATCTGTCGCGAATAAGGGCTCTACCCGCATACACGGCAGCGCTACCAAGCATTGCAGCAGCAGCAAGGCCTTTTGCAGATGACTTATGACGATGCTGTTGTTTTTGCTCTGCCTCTGACGGCTCCGCATGACTTTGTGTGGACGGGTGTTGCTCCGCGAAATGCTCTGGCACGAAAGCAGGCTCGAGTATAGGATCCTTCGCACTTTCAGCATGCGCCAGCTCTTCTCTAGAAGAGCCAATTTTTGAGCTTGGAGTAGTTCCTTGTTGCTCTGTTGCATTGTGTAGCTCGAATGGCGGCGCAAGTACCGGCTCCTTCGCACTTTGAGCGAGCTCCGGCTCCTCCACAGGTCCTTGAACAGGCTCCTGAGCATCAGCACCATGAAGCCTCTCATCCTGCTCAAAATCTGCCCAAGTATAGAATTGCGGCTGCCGGCGCTCAGATTTTTCGGGCGACCGATGCACAGCCGTGAGTGGGAAGTCACTAGCTTTCGGTGTCGAGTGTTCAGAGCCAAGATAATCATCATGATGCTCATCCGGTCTATAGTCATTGGCGCGACCAGTATCAATTATCAAAGACCGACCTTGTTGTGGAGACGACGGCTGGTCTTCCGCAGCAGAGTGCCAGTCATCGCTACCATGTACACTAGACGCTCGACTTGATGGTTGGCTGGATGGTAGGCTTGGAAGCCTTTCTTCGACTTCTGGAGTCTTGGTGTTGCGCTCGACCAGGTACAAGGGCCTCATCTCGCTGGAAGTAGGTCGCGCCTTCTTCTGTGACGAAGAAGGCGTTGCGGGCGTGGAAGGCTGCATTGGCGAACCAAAGCTAAGGGCGCGCTCTTTGTGTGTTGGAGTGTGCTGTGGGGAATGGCCGAATGGAAACCGCAGCGGCACCGCAGTCGAGGACGTTGGTCTGACCAATGCCGGTGGTCTCCGCGGTGTCTGCACAGCTTCTGTGGGAGAGTTCGGGCGAGATAGAGGCAGGGCTGGAAGATCCTCCGGCTCTTCAATAGCGCACCCAGAAGGCTCAGAGGCTGTTAGGTCATCTTGTGCAGCTTCCTCGTGGCGTACTGCAGACGGGCTCTCACTAAGAGCCACATCGCGAGCGTCAGTCGCAGCAGATACAGGGCTGCCGTGCTCCTGCTCTGTAGCTTGAACTTCTGCAACTGGCGACTCAGAAGGTGGACTAGCGGGCAGAGGCGGCAGATCCTCTACCCGAATCCCTAAAAAAGACTTGTCCTGGCTGTCATAGGATCCGTCATCTGTCCTCCTTCTGTGGTGATGTCTATGGCCACTCTCGCTCCGCGTGTCACCGTCATCGCTGCGATGGCGATGGCGTCGACCGCCAGGCTCGCTCTTGGCATCTTCGAAGTCATCGTCTCCGTGTCGGCTAGAGCGACGACGTTCGCTCTTGATATTCTCGAAGTCGTCTTCACCATACCGGCTTGGGCGACGGCGTTCTCTGCTGTCTTCGTCGCGATCATCGCGGTGGCTCCTGTGCTTGCGTCTTGACTCCGAAACGACGCTGCGCGTATCGTCATCTTCTCCATGCGCCGAGCCATCCCGATGCTTCTTCCTCCTGTGCTTGCGCTCGCCATCATCACCCTCGCCATCACGGCTGTCGCGTGTTGACGTCCTGCTCAAAGCGTCATCAGACTTCATCGACGACTTTGTCGGGATCGCGTCTGACGACTTGCGGCTGAAAAGGCCAAACAGACCACCCTTCTTCTCTTTCTTGGAAGATGAAGAGGGCTCATCCTTCTCTCGTCGCGACCGGGAAGAGATGACCGAAGCTGTGTCATCGTCGTCACGCTTCGACCTACGCTTGGCAGCTCTGCTTTCGTACAGGTCCGCAGGCTCAGAGGCAGCCACAGATCGCGAGTCATCATAGTAATCAGGATCATCAGCATAGCCGACTTCCGAGCGAGCCTTGCTGCTCTTAGAAGACCTTTTGTCATCGCGCCCGAACATCGGCTCTGACACAACAGAGCGAGAGCGGCCTTCTTCAGGTGATTCGCGGCGTGAACGATCGGTAGTCCCACGCTCATCAGACTCGCGCATGGCCAGATCTTGATCTGCTCGATCCATGTCGTCCGCCCAGGAGCTCGATCTCGGGAAAGCAGTGACATCCGTCTCCTTTAGTGACTCCTCCTTCTCGCGATCGATGTGCTCAGCAACAGGAGTTTCCGGCAAAGCAGTATTGGCGGCAATGTCCTGATCCGCAGCCTGCTCACCCACGTAGTCGCTGTAGTTCCATTCAGACCTGAGTGGCGAAGAAGCAGCAGGCTCATTAAACCTGCCACTGTCCCGCTTGCTCTTTTTATTCTTGGACTTCTTTGGTGTCTCGGCCCACTCGTCGGCAGGATCTGTCTCTCTCGTGGAAGTACTCGGCTCGTCTCTGACCTGATATGCAAATGGATCGACAGGTGGTTCAGGCGCCTCAGGCATCTTCTCGAGCGGCGGACTATCGCTGCCACTCGGGTCCCACCCACCAGGCATGGAGGACTCTACATCAGGCGTTGGCACAACAGTGTCTGGCTCCGGGCTATCGCGTTCTGCCTCTTTTGATTTCTTGCCCTTCTTCTTTTTGCTCTTCTTGTCAGACGGGGAGGACCAGTCCTCATCGCCCTCCTCTTGCGTAGAAGCCGCAGCACCGGCCAGAGCTGCAATGCCACCAGCAGTCATCAACGTCTCTGCAACATCAGCAAAACCGTTCTTCTTGGCTTCCTTATCGCGCTTTTTCTGCTCCTTCTTGCTCAACTTGGGCAGCTCGGCTTCTGATGGCGACGCAGTCTCCAGCGACGGCTCTTCGGGGACATCTCTTGCCACAGGCGTGTCCTCAGTCGGGCTCGCTACATCGATCGATTGGCGTTTGAGGGCCTTTTCGCGCTTCTTTTTGTCTTTCTTGCTGAGGAAATAATCCTCTGGCTCCTCTTGCGGTGTCTCAGTTGGTGCACTTGGCATAGGCGAGTCTTCAGCCGGCGCTCCAAAAGCAGGCTCCTGGTAGTCGAGCGACTCACTCCGCTTGGCAGCCTTCTCACGCTTCTTCTTCTCTTTCTTGCTAAGTGGCGGCTCCCAAGCAGGCTCCTCTGTCTTGGCAGATCTGGCATCATTGTCATCGCGAGATGAGCTGGGCGTGGTTTCCTGGTAGACTTCGTCCTCGAATCCACCAGGAATATGGGGCGCCTTTTCATCTACGGGAGTCGGCTCATCAGTCTCGCCCTCGACAAAGCCACGGACAGGCGGAGCGCCCTCTGTCCCAGGAGAGTCCATGCGCATGCTGAAGTCTGAAACAGAATCGAAGAATGGTTGTCGGTAGAAGGGAGGAGTCTCGCGAGGCATATCTTCCACTTCTTCAATGTCAATGTCCGGGCCTCTTGCCTGTCCGATGCCGGGCAAGTCATCTTCCTTATAGCTAGTCTTCTCAAACTCTTGACCCGGCTTCTCTTCCTCAACGACCACTTCGTCCAAAGGTTGGACAGGTACATCATGTGGAACGTCCCGCGCATGCATATACGATTCCCTCTCCTGGGACGGCTCTGGAGTAGGTGGATCGTAGACGTGCGTACTGTCAACACCCCATGAGATGCTGCGGCTACGATCTCTCTTCTCTGCGCCAGCCTGTGCTTGACCGTCTGATATTTCGCTTTGAGCCAGTGGCGACGCAGCTGGCGGCGACCATCTACCCTTGCCTGTGGCACGCTCAGCTGGAGGTGGCGTCGGCGCAATAACGTTGAGGGCAGGAACACCATAGGGAGCATGCTTGCTCTTTCCGGTAGGCTCGCTGCGCCGACCTGAGCTCGAGAAGTGCGACCTGATCTCGTCATCCGCAGCGTGGTACACCTGCACTTCATTGTCGAATACTGGATCCGCAACCTTCGTCTTGCCAGCGGACGGCTCATCCAAGATCGCGGGTCGGAAGAATTCTGCTTGAGATGGGGTGGGCTGCTTGTAGTAATCGTCCATGTCCGCGACGACCTTGGCAGCGGCTTTGCGAGCGATCTCCTCACGGCGCTGATGCTCGGAATTGCTGCGCGAGCGATTCTTGAAGAAGTCCTTGTCGTAGATGTCATCGTCCATGATGGGAGACCCAGAGGTGGCGTCCTCTGGCAGGACTTTCTTGGAGGAGTATGGCTCGACAGGCTTCTGCCTCTCGTCTTGAATCGGGTGGTGCAGGGCCTGCCCCTCGGGGTAGCGGTCGTGATCTTCCCGGCGGCCCACATCTTGCTCTCTGCCACGACCATGGGCCGCACCAGCCAGGACAGCACCAGCAGTCGCAGCAGCCGCAGCGCCCACAGCAAGGGAGCCCCAACCGATCGAGGCCTTTGGATCTGATTCTTTCTCCCGGCGGCCAGTCTCGCTCTTCGATCTCCTCTCCGGAGGTGCATCATCGTCCTGCACCTGATACCTGAACGGATCCGTCACTCCAGAGTAATCATAAGCAGTCGTGGCGTTCCTTCCGCTCTCAGACCTTCGCTGGGCACGCTCAGCCTCCTGACGTTCAAATTCACGCCTTTGCCTCTCCTCATTATCTCTTTCCCAGCCTTTCTGCTCGTCAAGCTCACGCTGACGCCTCTCGATCTCAGCCTGCACCTCGGCTTCTCTCTGTGCAATTGCTTGTTGTCGTTCACGCTCTTCCCTCGCTTTGGCCTCACGCTTCTCGCGGCGCTCGCGCTCCGCTTTATTGGCTTCATTCTCTGCAGCTTCTTTAGCCGCCATTGCCTCCCACTGCCTCTTGCTTTCTTCTTGCTGCTTTCGAGTTTCAGCCAACCGCTGCTGTTCACGATGGTAGGCCTTCTCTTGCTCCCTGCGCTCTGACTCCCTACGCTCACGATCGAGCTCGGCCTGCTCCTCGGCCTCGCGTTGGGCCGCAATCTTGGCTTCGGCAGCACGTCGATTCTCTTCTTCTCTGCGACGACGGACATCTTCTTCGCGGAGGCGAATGTCCGATTCCTTGGCAGTACGTTCCGCCTCTTCCTTGAGAGCACGCGTACGATCCGCCCGCCTACGCTCGTCTTCTGCTCTTTCGCGCTCACGTCGCTTTTCTCGCTCCTCTTTACGTTGCTGCTCTTCTGTGAGACCGAATCGCACATTCGATGGCTCCTTCGACCTACGACCCGAAGCACCAGCTATGATGCTGCCAGCAGCAAGAGCGCCGGCGCCAATCAGAGCAGCGTCTTCGAGACCAAAGCTTGGCCGCGTCGGGCTTGATGCTGTGCGTCTTGGCTTTGGACGTCCATCCTCATGAGCCGGACTTGACACGAAGGCAGGCGAGACTGGCGCGATAGGCTGCGGCTGCTGAATCGGTCCAGGACCAGGTCTGATCACAGGCGGCTCGTCCCAGCCACCTGGCATCGTGCCGTGCCTTGAGCTAGCATCGGACATAGGCTTGGGGTCTACGTATTGCATGGGCTGCTGATAGCCAGTAGATGAAGGCGTGTATGAGCCCTGAGGTTTCAATGGAGTCCAGGAATCGTCATGAGCGACACTGCCAAGGCCATCAGCGACGGCTGGTTCCATGTGAGAGCCGCTAAGTCTGTGGTCGTAGGCTGACGGCCGTTGCTGCTTCTTCCTTCTTTTGTCTTTGCCTCCCCAACGCCAACCCCAAGCACTCAAACCATCGCCAGAACCCACGCTTTCCATGCTTTGACGATGCGAAAGTCTAGATTCGCCAAATGCGAGGCCTGAGTGTGTGCTTGAAGCATCATCATCAGAAGGCAGCTCATCCTCCCAGCCGTCCTCATCAGAAGACCGAGGTAAGCCATGCGTATGTCCAGGCTTTGCATAATGCTGCCTCATCTTTGCATCCCTACCAGGTCCAAGCTCTGGCCGGCTTGTGCGCTTGCTGACACGATGGCCCTTTTGCGCAGCAGCCAGAGCAGCTGCAGTCGCACCGATGCCAGCCACGGTTGCTGCGAGATGCTCGGAGGAGCTTCGTCTTGCACGGACGCCGGACTTCTTGCGTCTCAGCGGCAGGTTCGGCTTACTGGCAAATCCTTCGCCGAAAGCCATGTCCGCGTCAGAGGATGAAGCAGAGCCATTGCTGAATGTGAAGAAGCCAGTCTTCTTCTTGCGGTGTTCACGGCTCGGCTTGCGCCTGAGCCTTTTCTCATTCTGTGAAGGCGAGAAGAAGCTGCCAAAGAAGCCATCGGACTCTTCTTGCTCGCGACCGGACTGAGAGATGTCATGATAAGATCCGTTTGGCGAGCGCCTACCGCTCCTCTTCGACTTGCTGTCACCGAAGCCAAAGATCTCAGCAAGACCAGGACTGTGGCTCGGTGATGGACGGCGCTCAGGGCGCCGAGTATATCCACTCTGAGGTGAGTCGTTGCGTCGATGTCTTGAAGCGCTATTGACAGCTGCTGCTGCCCCAGCACCAAGAGCGGCCCCAGCAGCTACACCTCCGAGACCCGTCTTCCGATCACCAGACCGTGACCTGGACTGGTGTACTCTGCGCTTTTCAACCCGGCCGTCCTTTGCGCGCACAGTGACGTACTGTTCCCGTCCAGTACTATCCACCACACCATGGCTTGAACGTCTTCTGCGCTCTCGGCTCGAGCTGCGACTCCGCCTCCTCATGGCAGAAGAAGCGCGGTGTCCAGACTGGACGCTGTAGGTATCATCAAAGTCTTTGCGATCGCCAAACATCGCGTTGGCTCCTGCTGCGACACCTGCACCTGCAAGTCCAGCCGCGAGAAAGTCGCTCTTGCCGCCACTGCGTCGCTTGCTGCTTTCTGCGTAGTACCTGCTCTCCTTGTCGACTCTAGTGCTGCCGGCTCGTCGCAAGGAGTCATTGCTGCCTTTGCGATACAGCTTGTCATTTGATCTCCGCCTCCGCAAATCCTCGAATGAGTCTCTGCTTCGATGTGGATGGTAATGGTGCTTTCTCGGCGCCATATACGGCGAAGACCGCGGATCAAAGCAATGCTTGCAGACACCAATATACTCGGTGTACTCCTCCATCTTCTGCACATCCTCAGGGTCGGAGATGAGATTGAGCAAACCGTCTTTGAGCTTCGAAATTGGGCCTTTGTGCTCATGCGGGTGATATCGCTGGGCCATGCCGCCACCAGAGCCATTCATATCTGGCCCAGATCCAGAAGCGAGCGGAGGCCTTGGCGGACCCCGACCTCCACCGCCAGCTCCTCCGTAGTAGGATGTCGAATTGTATTGGTTTGAGGAATGTTGGTGTTGACTTGCTTCGTATGCCGCAAATCCGGCGGCTGTGGCACCTGCTGCATACAATGGCGCGTTAGTAGACTGGGATGGATACTTACCTGACCCTCTTCCTATAGAGTCCATCCTTGGGTCCGGTCGACTCGGTGATGGTCCATAGTAGCTGTTGTCAGCATGAAGATCTTTTCGATCCATTCGTGAGCTTGAAGATATCCGTTGAGTTGATAGTGGTGTCGGGTAGTAGGCGTCTGGAGCCGAGTCGTGGCGAGAAGGCTTTGAGTGAGGTCTCGACGAGCTTGTGGCCTGCTGATATGACGATGACGTCGGTATCTGCGGCTGTGACTGAGTGTGCTGATGTGAAGCCGCACTTGCCAATCCGATCGCACCTGCTGCTGCAGCGGTCGCAGCCGCCGTGGATGCGCTCTTGCCTGTTTTGAACGGCTTACTGGAGTTGGCAGATGATTGTTTGCTTGGCTTCGTGGGCTTGACGCTGCTCGATGACAGTCCAATCGAGGATGGCTTGGAGGAGGAAGAAGGCTTTGGGGAGTCTGAAGGATACACCGGATTCACATTGCTGTTGTAGAACTCCGCTGCAGCGCCATGGCCAGTATCTGGGGCCGGATGCGCCTCGGCTGAAGCCGCGATCAGATGGGCATCAGGATTCACCAGCATGTTCGGAGTCAAGGGTCTGACGCCTGGCTGATGGTTGACAGATTGGCCTTCGTCCATGTAGTAGTCTGCAGCAGCGCCGAAGCTGTCTGCACGCGTGGGCCCCAAGTGTGGCCGATCATACGAAGCAGGAATCTGGTTTGGGAATTGATGCGCCGGATCAGGTGAAGGCAGCGCGCCAGACATTCGCGGCTCGGGCACCTGCTCGACAGGTCGAAGCATAGGCTCAGAGTATTGGCCTGGGAATTGCTCCATGCTGCCCATTGCTGGCAAAGCCCTTGTGCTTGCTCCATCCACACCCTCGTCGACAGTCTTGGTCCTCTCCTTCGTCTTGCTCTTCTCACTCCGCCCACTGCTGCCCCATCCAGCATCCCGCAAACTGTCCCTCAAGCTCTCCCGTCTCTTCTCTTCCTTCCTATCCCGCTCCTTCCTCTCCCGCTCTTTGTCCCGCTCTTTCTCTCTCTCCTTCTCCCTCTCCCTCTCGTGACTGCTCGATCGCGCCTTCTCCCGATGACCGTGGCTCCTGTGCTTTCTCCGCCTCTCCGTCCCAGTGGTCCGCTCGGTCTTCGCATCATCATCCACCCAGTCGTCCTCATCATCCTCTTGCGCGTTGAGAGCCTTGACGGCGCTCTCAGTCAATGCGCCAGTCCCTGCCCGTGAGCTGGGCGCAGTCACATACACCGTGGAGCCTCCACTCTCATCGCCGCCATATGCGCTCCTACTCGAGCGGTGCTGGGACGAATGCGACGACCTCTTCCGGTCCTTGTCATCCTCGTCTCTCCTGCTCCTCGAAGCCGGCGCTGATATGACAGACTCGGCGCGTCCGCTGCTCTTCTTCCTGCGCAGGCCGTCTGCTTGGCTTCCACTCTCGCTACGACCAGAGAAAGCTGCTTTCCACATCGCGACTGTTTACTGATGGTTGTTGGGTTCTGTTTTCCCACAATGACTGTTTGACCACAGAAATAGTCGCTGCGACCACTACCACGATCGCGTATGTCCACCGAATGCATGCGCTCAGGTCTCAATATAGGTACGTACCCGGCGCAGATACGGGTCGCGTTGCTACAAAGTTCGTCTCGTTGCTCGTCAAGTCGTTCTAGGTCGTCTGTCCTCGTCCTACATTCTACAAGTGACTGTGGAATACACTTCGATGCAAGGCGTGATTATCTGCATTATCGCTAGTTCGGCCTGAACGGAACACCTCAAGGAAACGGCTGTACATGTGAGTGGATGAACCTATGCCAACGCATAAACTGACCGCCAAGAGTGAGAGCTTCAGGTGGCTGGTGCTGCATGACAACGGCGCTAGCTTAGTGTGATAGCGCCACAGGTTTCAGCTTCGGTGGACATGCACATGTCAAATTGTATGTGGGAGTACTCGGATGAACCAAGAAGACTTCGAAGTGTCTATGTGACGGGGAATCGGTCGCGGTTTTTCGGTGGTGCTAGTAGTACATTTCTCGAACTTCAGCCGGCCTCATGCAGTATGCTTGCTGCCCAACGCAAAGCTTGGCTGATCCCTGTCCTAACGCCGAACGCCTCGCTATGAATCAACTCATCTTCGCTCTCTTTTAATTACAATGCAGTACATGCATCAGACCACTCTCACTACTAATAAGGCGGCAGACCATAACTCGCCCGCACTTGGTTGACCTGATTCCTCATGTTGGGCTCCAGAGCGATCACCACGTCCTGTGGCAATGCTAGTAGTTGCTGGAGCTGAGCATTTGGGTCAGCTGGCATTGGTGCACTGGGAGGCGCTTGTTGTGGCGGTGGACGGTACGCAGGCTGCTGGACCGGTGGTGTCGGCGCATAGGCTTGCGGCGGTGGTGGTTGCGCATATGCTTGCTGAGGTGGCGCACTGCCGTATGGCGGCATGGGCATCGGCGGCTGGCCATATGGTGGCTGGACGGGTGGTGCGCCGTACTGTGGTGCTGGCATCGGCGGCCGTCCCTGAGGTGGAGGAGCAGCTGCTGGTGGCTGTCCTTGATTGGCGACGAGCGATGAGAGAATGCTTGTGTCGACCAGACCGAGCAGCAGCAGTGCTTGGAAGACAGCGTAGCCGAGCTGTGGTGCTTGTTGGAAGAGCGCGTTGACCTGATCTGGGTTTACCGTAGCCAAGTGCTTGACTTGGCTCATCATGTCTAGTAGTTGGGGTACGGGGAGTGATGAGAGCGTCTTGCTGATCGCGTCTGGTGCCGAGAGCCCTGGTGGCAGCTCCGCGCCTTGTGGCAGGGGTGGAAGCGCGGCTGCATCGCCATTTGCTTGCGCCGTGTTGTCCTGGTCAAAGTGTGCCGGTGGTGGAGCTCTGCCCGCGCCATCGTTCTGCTGGTTTCCCTTTCCTCCGCCGTTGTCGTTGCTATAGTCTACGCGTAAGGTACGCCCATGCAGCTGATGGTCGTTCAGATTCCGCACTGCTGATGCTGCCGAGTCTGTGTCTGTGAACTCCAAGAAGCCGAAACCCTTGGGCTTGCTCGTCTCCTTGTCGTACACCAGGCGAAAGTTGACGACCGTGCCGCAGGAGGAAAATAAATGGCAGATCTCCTCCTCGCTGACTGTGTATGGGATGTTGCCGATGAAGACGACCCGGCCGCCCTTCTCTCGTGCTTGCGCCATGCTTGCGCCCAGTCCGTTTGTTCTCTTGATGCCCTGCACTGATGCTCCTCCCTCCTGTTCACGGACCCTAAACCTCCTGAAGGCCTTCTCGCAATCGCAAAAGTAGGTATCTGTGTGTAAAAGGCAGGTGTTGGTGTTGAAGTAGCCCAGTGGTTTGTCTGGGAAAGACTGTCGCAAATGGTAGGTGGTTCTGCAAGCGGAAGGTGAACCGAGATGCATGTGAACAGGGCATCGACGCGAAGTTGTGAAGCACTTGAGCTTCGACGCTAACATCAACACTTCAGCGACTGAGGATTAAACAGTGGGAGAGCACAGAATGGGAGCCTAAGGCAGGCATGAGATCGGAGATGCGAGTCATATAGAGAGAGAGAGAGAGCATGTTCACCTTCACGCCGCTGCTGGGCGCGCAGTCGGCGTCGCGGGCGTCACAGTCGCTGCTCGAGCTGGATGGCGGCGTCAAGGTGCTGGTGGACGTCGGGTGGGACGAGGCATTTGAAGCAGAGAAGCTGCAAGCATTAGAAGCGCAAGTGCCGACGCTGTCTGTCATCCTCCTCACGCACCCAACTCTCTCGCACTTGGGTGCATACGCGCATTGCTGCAAGCACATCCCTCTCTTCAGCAAGATCCCCGTCTATGCCACCACGCCCGTCGTCAACCTCGGCCGCACGCTGCTCACCGATCTCTACGCCTCGTCACCGCTCGCGGCGTCCGTCATCCCCACCTCCACCATCCCCTCGCCTCAGTCAGCCACCCAGACCGATGCATCACCGAACATCCTGCTGGACGCGCCCACGTTCGAGGAGATCGGCGCATACTTCAGCCACATCAATGCACTCAAGTACTCGCAGCCGCACCAGCCGAACCTCGCGACGTGGGCACCGGCGTCGGGAAGCTTGACGGTCACGGCGTACAGCGCAGGTCACACATTGGGAGGCACGGTATGGCATATACAGCAGGGCATGGAGAGCATTGTGTACGCGACAGACTTCAATCAGGGCAGGGAAAGTCTGTTGCCAGGTACATCCATATTAGTGGGCGGATCGGACATCAACGAGCCACTGCGACGACCGACAGCGCTCGTGTGCTCGTCGAGAGGGGTAGAGAGAGGTCCTGTCCTGCGTGGTCCCAGTCGTGACGAAGCTCTTTTCAATGTCATCCGCGATACCATCTCCCAAGGCGGCAAGGTCCTCATACCCACAGACTCCTCTGGTCGCGTTCTGGAGCTGGCCTTTAACCTCAATCAGATGTGGGCAGAAAACGTCAAAGGGCCGCATGCCGACACCTTCAAGCAGGCCCGGATCTACCTGGCGTCTCGGTCGTCGGAGGCTTCCATTCGATATCTGCAAAGCATGGTCGAGTGGGTGAACGACAAGGTCCGGAATGAAACAGAGACAGCCTTGGTCGCCAAAGCAGGAGAGCGGAGTAACCCGCTCGAGTGGCACCACATTACTCTCGTAGAGCGAGCCAAGCGGCTTGAACGTCCACTGAAGCGAAAGCGGCCGTGTGTGATTCTTGCGAGTGATGAGAGTCTAGATTGGGGCTACTCGCGGCAGGCTCTGCAAGAGCTGGCTGAAGACTCTCGCAATCTGGTTATCATGACCGAGGACGCCACAGTCAGTGCTTCGTCTTCAAATGGCATTGCACGGCAGCTGTGGGAAGTTTGGCAGAGCCGGGAAGGCAACGCATCTGCTCTGGGCGGCGCCAAGGTTGTCAATGCGGATGGTGTCTCGATTGAGCTCCGACAGTCGAATGCAGAGCCACTCAGCGAGAACGAGACCACGTTATATGAGACGTACGTCGCACGGCAACGGCAGTTACACAGCACATTGCAAGGCGACAATACAGACATTGATCCTGCTGGCGCTACCGTTGATGAGCAGGACGAGGAGTCGGAGTCGGAGGATGAAGATGAGGATGGCCAGATGCAGGGTCGCTCGCTGAATACGACCGCCGCAGTGACGCTGACGAACAAGCGGAAAGTCGGTCTGAGCGATGCCGAACTTGGTGTCAATATATTGCTACGTGGCAAAGGTGTCTACGACTACGATGTGCGACATACCAACCGCGGCAGAGACAAGACCTTCCCCTTTCTCGCGCATAGGAGCCGCGAGGACGATTATGGAGAGGTCATCAAGGCCGAAGACTACATGCGCGCCGAGGAACGAGATGAGATCGACGGCATTGACTTGCGCGATGGTGCACAAAAGAAGCACGAAACTTCAGTCGGGCAGAAACGGAAGTGGGATGATGCTGCACCAGTACTTGATGCAAGAGGGCGAGGCCGTGGAAATGATAGGAACGAGCGAAACCAGAGCAAGCGCCAGAAGCAAGACAAGAAGAAGTCTCGCGCTCCAGACGACATTGATGCTGCGATTGCACGCGCTACCGGGCAGAGTCTGGCAGCGGCAAACACCAATGGAGATGTTGAGGAAAGCTCCGAGACTGATGAGTCGGACGAAGAGGCTGAGGACACCACAGCACCAGGTCCGCAGAAGGTAGTTTTTACAACGCAACAACTCACCCTCCGCCTCAAGATTGCCCACGTCGACTACTCAGGCTTGCACGAGAAGCGCGACCTGTCCATGATCATACCACTCATGAGGCCACGCAAGCTCATCTTGACTTCTGGCAGTATTTCAGAGACACGTTCGCTATCAGAAGCATGTCAAGAAGCATTCTCCAGGCAGAACTACTCAGCACCCGCAATCTTCACGCCGCTCATTGGTGAGACAGTAGATGCCAGCGTCGACACGAACGCCTGGACTCTGAAGCTCAGTCGCGATCTAGTCAAGAACTTCACCGCGCACATGAAGGAAGCAAGAAAGGGCATGGAGATCGTGGCAGTGACTGGCCGACTGCTGGCTGAAGCCAAAGAAGCCGCTGAACAGGCAGAAAGCGAGGAGCGTGCCGCCAAGAAAGTCAAGGTGGAAACCACCAAGATCGACGAGACGAATGGCGATATCATCACGGCGGACAGCTCAAAGCCAGAGACAGAACCCACACCTCTTCTCGACCTCATTCCCGCTTCCTCCACCTCTTCCTCCGTCGCAACCACCCGCACCACCCCTGCCGTGCACGTCGGCGACCTCCGTCTGTCGGCGCTCCGTGAAATCCTTACGCATCAAGGCTTCCAGGTCAGCTTCGTGGGAGAAGGGACATTACTCGTCAACGGGTTGGTGATTGTGAGGAAGAGCGCGGGTGGGAGGATCGATGTCGAGGCTGTGCCGAGAGGTTTGCTGCAACCGAATTGGAGGACAATATCGGGCAGGGGCAGCTTTTACAGTGCGAAGGAGGCGATCTATCGGGGTTTGGCTGTGGTGGCTGGGGTGTGAAGGGGAGACGGGTATGCTTTGAGAATGTTGTATCAGTAGTGAATGAAGGATGCATTTGTCAAAGGACCTTGTGCCTACAGCTCGATCTCTGCTATCATACTGATCCACTGCATTCAATCCGCTCAACTACGGCCGAGAGCTCGATGCAAAGATTTGCAAGTCTCATTGCCAGACTTTGAAGCGCTGCTCGCTGGCAGAAGCGAATTCAGGTCGGTGGGCATTTTCGTCGCCCGTGGGTGGTCATCTTCCGTCAACGTCCAGTCCGGTAAATCATGGCTGGTCGACATGGTAAACAGTGATATGAGCCCACGACATAGCTCTCACCAGGTCGTCAATCAATCAGTCAAGGACATCTCGTCCAACCACCAAGCTGGCCAACGCCATCACATTTGGAGACACTTAAGAGTCAAGTCGCCACTGCACAGCCATTCACTGCCGTGCTGGCAGCGAGCCACATCATCAATCCGGGGACAACAGCAGCTCGATGCGGCTTTAACACAAGATCCAGGTAGCCCCAGCATCGTTCTCAGTTCCTTGGATGCATGACCTGTTGTTGAAATCGTCCATCAAAGACATGGTCAAGGGGCCTCCTAGAATCTGTAGCCGGAATCCTGCAGCTTCTACCTTCGACGGGGGGACTTCAACCATTTCCTTCCCGACTGCAGGTTCGCTATACCCGTAGAGTCTTGTCAATTGTGATTCGGTAGCGAAGATGGAATAGTCTGAGCATCTCACCCTACAGTGTGCATGCGACACCTACCGGGACGCTAAAGTTGAATGCTAGTTTCCAGCTTCTTGCACATGCCTCTTTGGGAAGTCTCGAGCAACTGCGTCGGTGTCGAACTCGCATGACTTCTCGCAGCAAGGTATTATGGCTGTTGACACGAGTGCGCTCTTGATACTTGAGCACGAACGAGCTCCATACTAAAGTTGCCGGTGAGCGGAAAGAGCCGAATGATATACCAACGAGAATCCGCTATCTTAAGAGATGTCCCCGTGTTCTTCTGAGGAGGAGCTTGGTCCTTCGCTCCTCTTGGCCCGGGCTAGCTGTGAAGTAGTAATCGAGCTATGCGGGAGTTGTGTTTGGAGTCAAGCTGACAAAGTCTGGATAGGCCCGAGCAATAGACCGCGATCGAGTCCAGTCCGCCAGTGTTCATGCTGGAGGGATCGGAGGAAATCTATATTGATGCCATTGCAAAGCACTAGAACCCTGATTTTGTCCTTGTAGCACTTGATGATCTTGTGTACAGCCTCGGACAAATCCTCTATCATCTTTTATTCCACTCTCTAGCTCAATCTCTCGATCCATTCCTGGCTTCTTTGACACTCTTTGGGAAGGTCTGTCGAGTTTCCACCGGCGACAATGAGGACGTGCTGTTGGCTCTCCATCGAAGACACAGAAAGCTAGTTCGCATCGGCCCAATCATCTTGATGTTAGTGATGGAACCGCTAACAAGAGCATCTATGGCTCAGGGTGGGAGTCCAAGAAGAGGTGGCCTCACACCGCTGGTCTTGAGAGGATTATGCTGACAGCTCGTAGTGCTTGTTACGATGTCTTCATAGCGCTCCGCTCGAAACTTTTCGGTGTCCGCTATGAAGAGATCCATCTTGCCAGAGGAAAAGCGGTCTCTAAAGGGGTCTAGCGCAGTCATTGGCGTCGATGGAAGTCTATATGGACAAGCGTATGGACAAGCTTGAAGGGCGGCTGGATTGTTGCTGCTCGTGGAGGTCAAACCATTGATCTCAAGAAGTGGATCGCCGACTCTGCGATGAATATTCCCGGCCGATTGGCGTTTTCGCAGTCATTTGGGGTTCTCGTTTCAGGCGATGAAGCATAGATGCCTCCAGCCCTTGACCACGCGCGTACTCATTCCTCTCATGCAACAATGTACTCACATGGCCTCATAGGACCTTCTGGCAACACTTTCCGGTTAAGTGCCTTGGGTCATCTCTCATGTCAGGAGAATTACAACGTACATTCCTATTGCGAGTCTGCGACGTATGATCCGAGGGAGATACAGTTTTCGTCGGGTAGTATGGTCCAATATACTATACGGTTTCTTAATAAAGTCTGCGATTTAGGTGGCTGTAGACTTTGTCGATAAAGGTTTGGTCGTTGAGTCGGACAGGAAAGACCTGCTGGGTCGCCTGCTACTAGAGTTAAGATACTGGGCGAGACTCCTCAGGCTCCACCCTGGACATCGTAGGTGTGCGAACCGAAGCATTTAGATTCATCATTGCCGGGTCTCACACAACTGCAGCAAGCACAACTCTCCTGCTGTGTCAGATACTGCGCACTCCACGGGTTCTGGCAAAGCTCAGAGCAGAGATCGCTGCGATCCCGTCCAACAGAGGATACTGCTAGCAATCCTTACAAAGCGACCACTCCGCGTAAATATCCACAAGCAGCTATCACGAATGGCTTCAGAATCAACCCAATATCTGTGACACCATTGCTGCGTGTCGTCCTAGAGGGCGGTCAGCAGCTCTCGGGAGGATATGTGCCAAGGGGGAACTGACGTGAGCATTTGCAATCACGTCTTACATCACGGCGAAGCAATCTTTGAACCGGAGCTCGAAAGTTTTACCGCCGCCGGAAAGATGGCTGGTAGGAGGACATCATGAGTCCGCCTATTTCATGCCAGGTGGTGCTGGACATCGTACCTGTCTTGGTTGGAACATTGCTACGGCGAAAATGTTGAAAGATGGCGGTCTCGCAGTTGGCTCGGTATGACATCCTTTTGGCGGAGAGAGGGCAGCGGCTTACATGCTGTCGACTCGGATCTTCGGGCTAGCTGATCTTACAGGGCCCTTGCTCGTGAAGCTGAAGTGAGTACTATACCGCCGACACAGAGCTGCGGCATAGCCGATCTCGCAGGGCCCTTTTGTCGTGAGGCTGAAGCGATGGGACGCCAAAGTCCAGGTAGGGTCTTGAGGTGGACTCTAGGATTGGATCTAACTCGTAAACATTGACAGCTTTCTCTCGTAGATAGACGTTTATGATATGCGATTCTCTGGGCTAGATTCGAATTCAATACGTGTTCTGGTCGCACCTGCTCTGACGGACTGATCTTCGTTCTGGTCCCTACCTTCATTCTACAGCTACTATTGCTATAGTTTCATCCAACAGCTTCAACTCCCTCCTCCAGCCCAGCCTCTTTCAAGACCTCCTCCTCTCTGGCCCTTTTCAACGCTTCCTCCTCCCTCCTCCTCGCCATCTCATCTCGCCATCTTATCAACGCTTTAAGCGCCCTGACCATCCGCTCCGTCCTCCACATGACCTGCAGCGCCGGCCCGCCCTCACCTCGCTGCGCATACTTCTTCCAGTCTTTGAGGATCCCTTCCAGAATTGCTTCAGTGTCTTCATCGAAGGGGTAGACTTCCCGGTCCATCTCCTGCAGTACCTCGACCAGGGCATGCAGATCGAAGGGAAATCTGGCGTAGAGAAGGCGGAGGTGTGCGTTGTAGAGTTGAGTTGTGGCACCAAGCGCGAATGCGGAAGGTCCGAGGCGTTTGAGGGAGGGGATGAGGTTGAGGGCTAGAAGACTGCCGGGGAACTTCTGGGTGGAGACTCTCATATAATGGAGGAGGTGGTCGGGGAAGTTCGCAGTCATGACTTGGAGGTCATTCTGGTTCTCCGCGAACCAACGGCCTGACTTGTCCTGTTTGGAGGCACGATCCTTCTCTCTGTGTCTCTTGAACAGCTGGAGTATACGCAGTTCGTAGTCGGACTGCTGGCGGGTGTCGAGGTTGAGAACTATAACACGGCCGAGAATGTGGGTTTCGAGAGCACGGAGGAGGTCAATGTCGGTTTCTGCAGCGTCGAGATGAGCATTGGTGGCGTCCAAGTCGTGTTGGATGCTGGCGGTGCGCTTGGCTTCTTTCGCATCTGCACGCCGCCTTTCACGCTGGTCGAGAGCATCGTCGGCCATGGGTTTGAGGGCGGCAGGGAACTCTGTCGCGGGACGATGTTGTTGGGATTGAATTTTTGAGAGCGCATTCTCGAAAATGTCTTCCACATCTCCGTCATCGTCCTGCTTGGGCGTGGGGGATCTGTTGCTTGGCTGATCCTTCTTCAGGGCAAATAGCTTCTCAAACACCCTTTTCTCGCCCGGCGTGATGGTTGACTTGTCTGAGCCGATGGCACCCGCTGCTGAGCCACGTTCGAAGGGGACATGGTCGACTGATCGGTGTTGTCGTCGGTCTGCGTCATGTGTCTTTATGGCCTCCTCACGACGAGGATAGTGTCGACGGAAGCTGTTTCGATTGCTGCTTCGGGTAGTTCGGGAATGTGATCTGTTCGTGCTCGATGTCGGAGATGCGTCTGATCCTACCCGCTTGAAGCTGTGTTGCTCCTTCCCGACATCATCTTTCCGCTGTACCTGCCATGCAAAGTCATATTGCCTCGAATGTTGATCTGCCTCATCCTGCTCCTCATGGTGTGCTTTGCTGGGGCGAAAGTGTCGGCGTTGGATTGTCTGGGTTTGGTATAGAAATGGCAGGAGGATGCCAGCCTCCCACGCATCATTGCATCTTCTTGCTGCGCTGCGTCGAGGTCCCCTTAACAACATCGCCTCCTCCCTCTACACTTGATGTCTCTTGTCCAGTCAAAGATCGACGGAAGTCCATCCATCAATATTGATTAGTCATGTTGATTGATCGAAACGCGCTAAGACGCGCTCCGTCATCGATTGCACTGTACGCGCGACTTCATCCCCGAGTCGCATTGTATCCATTACTCAATATATTTACAGCAAAAATGGCAAAAGGACGCAGCGAAGTCAGCGAATACGAGCGCGCTCGCCAGGAGAAGATTGCCAAGAATCAAGCACTTCTCCAGCAATTGCAACTCGATGCGCAACAGACGGGCATCGGGCCTAAAGCCAAGCCGAAGCCTTCCTCGAACACAGCCCAGAAGCGGAAACGGACGACGGAAAAGATCAAGAAAGAGGCGAATGAGCCACGACGGACGTCTGCCAGGCTGCAAGGCATCGTCGCAGACTCGGAAGTCGCGAGGCAGAAAGAGGAAAAAGATGCCGAGGTGTTTCAGGAGCAGCAGCGCATCAAGCGGCAGAGAGTGAGCGAAGACATCAATCTGGTGGATGCCGTCGTCAATGGGAAGACGTGGGATAAGGCGGGCAACTGGCTCACCGCCTTTGGTCCTGCCAACCCGGGCGAGAGGACCTTCACCGCCCAGCACATCAAGGACACGACCGACAAGGAGCTGCGGGAGGTCAGAGAGCGGATGAGCGGTCTGCAGTTGTGGGAAGGCGCGGAGCCGAATCGGATCAAGATTACGCCGGAAAGGATCTATAGTATGGGCTTCCATCCGGCGGAAGATAAGGCGTTGGTTTTTGCAGGCGACAAGCTGGGCAATCTGGGTCTCTTTGATGCGTCACAGACCACGCCGGAGAAGGTCAAGCAGGAGGCAGACGATGCAGACGAGGATGGTGATGTGGATGATGAAGTCGAGCCAGCCATCACCACCTTCAAGGTACACACCCGCACCATCTGCGCCTTCCAATTTGCGCCCAACGACCCCAACGCCCTGTATACTGCCTCATACGATTCTTCCATCCGACGGCTGGATCTCAGCAAAGGCGTGGCAACTGAGACTTACGCTCCCCTGGATCGAGAAGCAGACGATGCCATTTCCGGTGTCGAAATCAGTCGCGCAGACCCCAACCTCCTCCACTTCACCACTCTCAATGGCAGCTTCGGCATCCACGATCTCCGCACACCCACCCACGAGACGGTCGAGACCATGTACCTTTCCGAGAAGAAGATTGGCGGTTTTACATTGCATCCAGCTCACTCTCACATCCTTGCCACAGCCAGTCTTGATCGCACCCTCAAAATCTGGGATCTCCGCAAGATAAAAGGTAAAGGAGACAACCGTGCTCCCGAGCTCGTCGGTGAACACACCTCTAAACTCTCCGTGTCTCACGCCTCCTTTAATTCTGCTGGCCAAGTCGCCACAGCTTCGTATGATGACACGCTCAAGATCTACGACTTCTCCTCCGCCGGCTCGTGGTCGCCCGGGCATACGCTGTCAGAAGACGAAATGCAGCCGAAGACGATCGTGCCGCATAATAATCAGACGGGACGGTGGGTCACGATATTGAGAGCGCAGTGGCAGTTACAGCCGCAAGACGGCATTCAGAGGTTCGTGATTGGGAACATGAATCGATTTGTCGATGTGTATACAGGGGATGGGAGGCAGTTGGCACAGTTGGGTGGAGAGGGTATTACGGCGGTGCCGGCGGTAGCCCAGTTTCATCCGAGTAAGGATTGGATCGCGGCCGGGACGGCGAGTGGGAAGTTGTGTTTGTGGATGTAGTAGGGGATAGTTTTGTTATCAGGCCACGATGTTCTCCTGGCTGAGTTGTATGTCTCCGATCTGCAGGAAGAAGAATGTTCCAGTCCTCTCAACACTCGGTCAGTAGTAGCTTGACTGACTAACTGACGCACTGACTGACTGATGGACTGACTGACTGACGGACTGACACATCAGGTCTATCTAGGCGGTCATTCGATGTGACTCTCATCAACTATCATTAAGCTCGACATGCCTTTGCCTTTTGACACGGCAGTCAATGGAGCGTGCCTAATTGACATGACTGATCTTTAATGTCAGTACTCGACATGAGGCGGAATCCGAGCCACCTGATTGTCGGTCAGTCGAAGATAGCTTGAATGATTGTCTTAATGACTGGATTTTCTACTTTGCGTGGAGACAAGCACAACACACCGACACGGCTCATATCTGAATGTTGCAGACCTGTCAAGTCAGATGAGACATAGAGCGACATGGAGCGAGTTCATTAGATCCAGCAGTGTGGAACGTCTCTATCATACTAGTCTATAGGTGTACAGCGAGTATATTGGCTAGACGGCTTATTGCATCTATGATAGGCAGACCAAAGGCGTTGCGCAGCATGCGAAGCTGCAGCCCACGCCTCCGACTCAGCCTGAGCCCCAGCCTGCCTTCCGAGACTCAGAACCTGATCATATTGCATGACATCTCTCCCGCATTGCGGACACTAAGCGCCAGACTCAACCCAACATGAAGCATGAAGCCAAGGATGATCGCATCGGCTCACAGTAAAGGCCCGGACCGCGAATATATCACCGCAAGATCTCGACAGGCCGCCATAAGACTCGGGCACTGTGAGCGAATCGTCAGATGGACGAGCTTGAGGGTCTACAGCCAACGAGTTTGTCCTGCCATCGGTGTCGCGATTGGTTTTCGACAAGCGGGCAGTTGTGTCTCTAGATGTAGTATGTGAAGTGGCTTCACTGACACAAATTACATCTCATTTCCCGGATACCGTTATTTGGACGAGGACGAGGATGAAGAAGAGGCGAAGGTCAAGCCCAAGCCCAAGCCGGCTGCGCGCCGCGTCCTGGCCCATCGACTCAAGGTGAAGGCAACCGGCGCCCGCGAGCGTAAGCTGAGACTTGAAATCAGGTGCCACGTCAAACTGGGACTGCCAGGGGGCGCGCACTGCCGCGTGACCTTCAATGGGTTTCTGCCTCGCCAAATCGAGGCACAGGCGTCGCATGGCACGAAGACGTCGCCGACAGATGGCGACGTTAATGGAGCTGGCAAGGGTGGGCGCAGCGGCGAAGAGGATGCTGTATCGGGAGGAGCCCGTAAACCCGTAGAAGCAGAGCGGTTTGGGGCGTCGACCCTGCTATTGCCCCTTGAGATGAGCTGATGGATGACAGTGATGAGTTTTGGTTTGTGTCACATGCTCGTTGACGCCTCAGTGACTTCTGCTCTGCGGCATGGTCGCTTTGAACGTCGTTGAATAGCACTAGGCTATTAAGGTTCTGGATGCTCTGTGGCTTCGCTGCATGCTCTTCATTTCCTATTCTTCTTTATTTCATCATGATCTTGGCTGGAGCCACGGCGTCACCATCATATCGCAGCGACCTAGATAGCATACTTGGATTGAACGCTGGCAGAGCAATCAAACCGTCGTCACAAAGCGAGGCTACTATCGACCCGAAGACGTTTCCGCGACCCCTCGAGCTATTGAGGCTACCATCAATATGATGAGACTTTTATTGATCCATTGAGCCTAGTATCAACTGCTGAGACTGATATCGACAAAGCGATGCTATCATCAGCTAAATCTAATCATCTGAGGCCGCCACTAACTTGCTGAGATCACGTCAAGAATCCAAGGCCAGTGACCTTTTAAGAAAAGTATGATACGAGGAAATTATGAAATATGGTGGAGCTCTTGATCTGATCCTCTCCGACACCTGCGCTGAGGCGCAGATAACCGGTGAAAAAAAAGGGGCAAGTCATGAAAGCGTGCCTCGAGAAGCAGTAATCACACTTGCAATTCTTAACGACCCCACAGAGCAATGCAACGTGGGTGATAGTCAGACTGGATAAGCTGCAAGGCCTCCGCTGACGGTCGTGTCCATCACTCGAAACAATGTCAAGATCTCTCAAATCTCTGATGGCCGAGTCACCCGGATGCCATTGTTCCGAAGCATGTCGATGAGTCGGCAGATCTCATCGACGCGGCTCTTGTTCTTCGCGACGAGCTCGGTCTCCCTGTCATCGAGGCGGAAGTACTCTGCCTCTACCTCGTCATACTTGGCTTTGAGGATTTCAAAATCCCATCCAGTGAGGCGTGCTCTTCTTTGAGGGCAGCAAGCTCTCCTTTGGCGGAGGCAAGCTCTTCCTCAAGCGCCGGAACACGCTTGCGATACTCCGCTAGCTCTTACGCATCTTGAACACCGATGAGGGTCTTCCCGGCTGCTCCAAGGCGAGCATCGTTCTCGTCGGCGAGCTTGTTGTCCTCCGCTGCACTGGCCTTCAACTCCTGAAGCCGTGTCTGGAGCTCCTCGAGGTCGACCGGCAGGTCCTCAAGCTCATTTTCCTCGACCAAGGCGCCCTTGCGAGCCTTATCAATGTAATGGCCGGCGAACCATTGCGCGTTCTTTTCAGTCTGCTTCCTGGCTGCACCAGAGCCGGTCGACGGAGCCGAACTCTCACCACTCTGGTTGCTGGTGTTGGTTTTGCTGCGACGAGTGGCGAGTTGCTTCGGCATTGTGACGGTGTTGATGTAGCTTTTGGAGAATGTTCGTGGAAGTGTCTGTACTGCGTGTGATGCAAATTTCTCGAGGCAGCCTTGTCGGCGGGAACTTAGCCTTTTAGGGAAGGCGCGAGTGTGCTCATTGCAGGCTTACTGTCTACTCAATATTGGAAGGAACATTGACTTACTACAACCCGATCAAACAGTCAGATAGTCCTCTTAACAACCATCGTTTCGACTGTCATGTCGCGTGCGGAAACCGTATTATCGGCTCGAAATTTCACCCTTCGTGCGGCGGACGGGTTGTCTTGCGGTCTTCGACTATGCTCGAATTGTTACTCTAGCCCCACGGCTCTCGCGTCCTCCACGGGTTGAAACTTCGGCTCCTGCAAAAATCGGATTGTTGGTTGGGCTGCCTGCTCTACGGGTTCCGCATGCTGAAGTACAGCAGAAATCGCGTGAAGTCAAATTGCATTCGTACGTCTGATTCTATCAGTAGTCGATCTTGATCTGCCCGTCAACCCGCCGTCAAGAGATGAACCTAGAATTGCGTGAAGTTGGACTCCTGTAATGCTCTCTCTGTACTCCTACAATATCTCTTTTGACCTGAAAACTCTTGTCTGCCCAGCAGATCAAGAATCGCAACATCGCCCTCGCGAAACTGTTGGAATCCCCGCCTCCTAAGACTCCCGACTTATCCTCGATCGCATTAAGTCGGCAAACCCATGAATAAATAATTGACGTATTATCGCAAGTCACTTTAATTTAACTCTCGTTAATAGTCGATCTTGACTTGGTCCTAAGTACGCGGGGATCTCTGATGCAGTACCCGTGACAACATGGCTGTAGCATACCCACAACAAGACTTTGCAAAGAGTAAAAGCAAAAGCCGGAGAGAGGCTCGGGTTCAGGAGGCCGTTCCTAGCTTGATGGTCGACGTATGACAATATCAACCGCAAGCGGGAGCTGATCGAGGACGCTGATGTTCAGAAGACCGATGATGGCGCAGTCAAGTGGTGACTAACCATGTCGCTAAATGGATTTTTTCAAGGCCGTGGTGAAAGCCCAGCCTGATGCGAGCGACCGATGGCGTTGGCAGGGGGGGTGATCGGACACGGCAGACTCAGTATGCATAGCAGGCCCTGATCCAGGAATCGCGCGGCTACGCCTGATGGCCTCAATGTATGCTTGCACTAGTGAATTGGTCGTCTTCTTCTCCACCTCTGGACCAGAGACCAGAAAGTGGTGAAAAAAACAGGTGTGACTTTGCGCGAAGATGATCCGAAGACTCTGGCAAATGTCACAGACGCCCGTGTTGGTTGGTCACGCAGAGGCGCATCACGCAGCAATGAGCACGTGCAGTAGACCCACGGCGTAAGGTGAAGCGACGAGCAACCTCATGGCTTGCTCCAGTACTCGAATGCCGCAGAGCCTGTGCGTTCATTTTGCGGCAGAACGACTACCACACGGTTGCCGTCTTCCCACATGAGACGCAGGCATGGCCGGGTATTGTTGACGCACCCGGTGCATGCGTATTTGCCTGAGTCCCAAGGACCCGAACAGGCAGGTTTCTTGAACCAAGCCTTGCAATTGACGCACTGTTTCTGAGCCTTTGCGTCAGTGAAGGCCCAGAAGAGCCGGAAGTCCGCCTTGCTTTGGTAGACTGTCCAATATTGCTTGAGAGTTTCTATCCTCTCGGCAGCAATCACATTGCCGTCAGTGAGCGCCTTGATGGTCACGCCATCATTTGTGCCTTGCCTCAAGAGAGCACCGTCTTCATCAACGACCGTCCTTTCGGCGGTTTTTCTGACCGGGCTGCCCTCCGATTCACCCGCGCGGACTTTGCTGGTAGATGCCATGAAGGTGCCGTCCGCCTTCCTCTTGCCAGACCCGGAGGTGACTGGCGGTGTGGCGGCATTCGACACATCCTCAGCATCCACATCCATCGCGTCGCCCGGTATCGCAGCCGGCGCGGCCTCGTCGTACTTGGCTTGGAGCCTATCGTCGTCGCCGCCGCCATAGTCGTCCGTCGTCTCCACAGCCACGAGCGTGTCGAGTTTCTCGAATTTAGGAAGTTGCGCCATGGTTGCTGTTGCTGATGTGTTGGAGAAAGTTGGATGTGGAAAGGACGAGATTTTGGTTAGGGCACCGGCATGGACCGGCGGATCTCCCGCTCATCGGACCATCCCGCGCAGGCCCGAAGCCGTCCCGTCTTCCGCCCACCGCCATCTCCTCACAGAGCTGCATGTCACAGTCAAACCACTTATACCACAACGCACACTGCTTACACCCTCTTGCCATGGCAACGCAGCCACCGCCGAGCTCAGCCTCGCAAACGCGGCGGACGGAAATGTGGATGCGACAATGAGACCAACAAGCACAGAGCGGGCTTGGTCATCCATGCTAACCTGTTTCGCATACCACGAAGTTCACACGAAACCGCATTTTTACCATGCTGATTGTCTTGGATGAGGACGATGATCTCGCAGTAGTTGACCGGATTTGTGATGCCGCGAGCAGGCTCTCCTCTCCTCACAAGCGCCGAACGCTTTTTCCTCCTCTCAAGCACTGGACGCGCTTTCTTCTTCTCAAGCGCCGGACATTCACCCTTCTTCTTAATCGTCGGGCGCTTCTTCTTCTTCATCTCCTTCTTCTCAAGCGCTGGTCGAGGACTCGCCAAATGCTACTAGTCGTAGAGGGGTTGTCACAGCCATTCTGGAGATGGTATGGAAGTCGGTTAGGATGGCTTGACATCTAGGGTATCCGATGGTAAGACGACAGACGGAGAGAGTAGCTACTTGCAACTCTCTTCTCTAGGCAAGCTTCTGCTTCGTCAAAGCAAGCCGGCAGAAAACGAGCAGAAGAGGAGCAGCAGAAGAGGAGCAGCAGAAGAGGAGCAGCAGAAGAGGAGGAAGTAGAAGAGGAGGAAGTAGAAGAGGAGGAAGTAGAAGAGGAGGAAGTAGAAGAGGAGGAGGAGGAGGAGAATAAGAACGCGAGATCTTGCCTTCACAACGTAGATCCATACACACTGGGGATATTTCTACAATAGCGCGAAGGCAATGAGACAGGAATGCGCGACAAGCAGGCGAGCTAGGAAGCAGAAGATAGTCGTAAGATGTATACGCATTAGGCGGTACACTACAGCTCTCAGAGGAAATCAAGATTCGCGATGATTTCAGTAGAGCGATATTGCGTGTTGTCAATACGCTAGGCAGATCGGAGCTTTCGGATCATAGGAGATGTTCCAGGAGTAAAGTAGGAGCACCACTGCGACACCATAACACCGCATAGCAAGTCGCCTAACCAGAAACCCGGTTTTCGCAAAGGCCAAGATTTTCAGGCGTAACCCGTCGAGGATCGTGTAAGTACAAACCCGCGAGTGTGACAGGCAGGCAGATGACAGCGTGAGGCCCGTAGGGTGACCCGTACGCAGCGCCGGCGGCGGAAAGTGTCGTCGTCGTCGAAGGCGATGCGCACGCGAATAGCTTAGGCTTAGGCTTAGGCTTAGGCTTAGGCTTAGGCTTAGGCTTAGGCTTAGGCTTAGGCTTAGGCTTAGGCTTAGGCTTAGGCTTAGGCTTAGGGTTAGGGTTAGGGTTAGGGTTAGGGTTAGGGTTAGGGTTAGGGTTAGGGTTAGGGTTAGGGTTAGGGTTAGGGTTAGGGTTAGGGTTAGGGTTAGGGTTAGGGTTAGGGTTAGGGTTAGGGTTAGGGT